>CM057102.1:15106422-15793922 GCA_029959045.1 Taenioides sp. WSHXM2023 | reverse complement strand
AGCTTAAACAATTTATTAGTAAAATCATGATGTTTCTTCTCATTGTAATCAAAACATTATATTTGCTATTGTGACATCCCTACTCAAAATGGCACCCCTCAAAGCACTCCAAACACAAAGGCTAAAAAATACCCAGTTTTGGCGATCTGATGAATAGGAAAATCCTGCTACAGAAATACAGGAGGGAGGCCAGTGTGGTGAGAGAGGAGAGGGTACACAATCAGGCTGTGGGGTTTTTATGATAACAATCACCAACTCATGTGAACTGAACCTCGGTGTAGTCTGCGCGCTCCCAAATCCCCATCATTGGCACGTGAACACACACCCAGATAGGCATATTTGGCTGTGAATTCCACTGTAAGAAGGCGGCATTTTCTGCATGACTTGTGTGGGCATGAGTGTGTGAACGGGAGATAGGCTTTCTCTGCATCGCTCTGTGTACGTTTCAGCATGGGTGGCCTGCCTTCCAGCCTCTATGGATAGGAATAAGCTGCTATGCCAAACTCAAACTCTTAAATTCAATAATTTATGTGCTGTAAAATGTTAACTGTTAACAATATTGCACACAGTTTAAGGTTAGTGATTTATTGTCAAGCTATTGTTGTTCTGAAGGTATGCATAATGTAAACACAATATATGGCAATCAAACAGTTATAGTATCTTACAAAAGTGAGTACACCCCTCACACTTCTGCAAACATTTAATTATATCTTTTCATGGGACAACACTGAAGAAATGACACTTTGATACAATGTAAAATAGTCTGTGTATAACAGTGTAAATTTACTGTCCTCTCAAAATAACTCGACACACAGCCATTAATGTCTAAATAGCTGGCAACAAAAGTGAGTACACACCTAAGTGAAAATGTCCAAATTAGGCCCAAAATGTCAATATTTTGTGTGACCACCATTATTTTCCAGCACTGCTTTAACCCTCTTGGGCATGGAGTTCACAGGAGCTTCACAGGTTTCCACTAGAATCCTCTTCCAATCCTCCATGACGACATCACAGAGCTGGTGGATGTTAGAGACCTTGCTCTCCTCTACCTTCCATTTGAAGATGCCCCACAGATGCTCAATAGGGTTTAGGTCTGGTGACATGCTTGGCCACTCCATCACCTTTACCCTCATCTTCTTCAGCAAGGCACTGCTCATCTTGGAGGTGTGTTTGGGGTTGTTATCATGTTGGAATATTGCCCTGTGGCCCTGTTTCCAAAGGGAGGAGATCATGCTCCGCTTCAGTATGTCACAGTGCATGTTGGCATTCATGGTTCTCTCAATGAACTGTAACTCCCCAGTGCCAGCAGCATTCATGCAGCCCCAGACTCTCACACCACCATGCTTGACTGTAGGCAAGGCACACTTGTCTTTGTACTCCTCACCTGGTTGCCACCACACACGCTTGACACCATCTGAACCAAATAGGTTTATCTTGGTCTCATCAGACCACAGGACATGCTTCCAGTAATCCATGTCCTTAGTCTGCATGTCTTTAGCAAACTGTTTCCAGGCTTTCTTGTGCATCATCTTTAGAAGAGGCTTCCTTCTGGGACGACAGCCATGCAGACCAATTTGATGCAGTGTGCGGCATATGGTCTGAGCACTGACAGACTGACCCCCCACCCCTTCAGCCTCTGCAGCAATGCTGGCAGCACTCATACGTCTACTTCCCAAAGACAACATCTAGATATGACGCTGAGCACGTGCACTCAACTTCTTTGGTCGACCATGGCGAGGCCTGTTCTGAGTGGAACCTGTCCTGTTAAATCACTGTATGGTCTTGGCCAGCATGCTGCAGCTCAGTTTCAGAGTGTTGGCGATCTTCTTATAGCCTAAGCCATCTTTATGTAGAGCAACAATTCTTTTTTTCAGATCCTCAGAGAGTTTTTTGCCATGAGGTGCCATGTTGAACTTCCAGTGACCAGTATGAGAGAGTGTGAGAGCGATAACACCAAATTTAACACGCCTGCTCCACTTAGACACCTGAGACCTTGTAACACTAACAAGTCACATGACAACGGGGAGGGAAAATGGCTAATTGGGTCCAATTTGGACATTTTCACTTAGGGGTGTACTCACTTTTGTTGCCAGCGGTTTAGACATTAATGGCTGTGTTTACACTGTTATACAAGCTGTACACAGACTACTTTACATTATATCAAAGTGTCATTTCTTCAGTGTTGTCCCATGAAAAGATATAATTAAATGTTTGCAGAAGTGTGAGGGGTGTACTCACTTTTGTGAGATATTGTATTTAGATTATGGAAATGTATAGGAATCTTTAGCAGTCTTCTCTCAGATGTTAAAGGCCCCATGCCACTTTTCTGATCTATGTTATAATGTTGTTTTCTCCTCACAAATATACCCAGAGTTGTGTTTAGTTTCATTTACACATGTACAAGGTAAAAGGTAGCAGTTAACTTACTGTTAAAACTACCGCTTCATGACATCACAAGGTGGAACAGAGCATTTTGAGACTTGGAGATGTAGACAGACTAAAAATAAAGGGCTTTGTGAATGAAACAAAACACGACTCCAGGTGTGTTTCTGATAACAACATTCTAACATGGCTTAAAGCTCACAAGAGTTAATGTTGCGTATATATATATAGGAACTTTACTCCTGGAGATGTGCATTCAGAATTCTACTTTTTAAACATACAACACAAATCTTATCACAGTATTTGTCAAAAACATTGCTAAATTCCCTTGTGAGAAAGATTTGTGCACTTTTGTATTTCATTTTAACAATCCATTGACTTTTTATGCTATACCAAAGCCTCAATCTTTAAGACAAGCAGGACACACTGTAACACATTTCTGTAACAATGCAAAATGTTGCTGATTATTTTTTATCAGGGGAATACAAAAATAAATAAATAAAGGTTATTCATTTTTATTAATATCGCCCACTCCAAGTTTTTCAAGAATATATTTGTGATTGTTTTTGCAGGGTGTGGAGTGTCCGCTACAACCACAGTCATGACCAGTTGGTGTTGACAGCCAGCAGTGACAGTCGGCTCATCCTCTCCAATATGGTGTCAATCTCCTCAGAGCCATTCGGACACCTGGTGGATGACGAGGAGCTCAGCGAGGGAGAGGACAACCACCAAGACGACAAGTAAGAACAACAAACACATTTTAAAGTAGCCACATTCTGCATTAAAACTGCTGAACAAGTCTTAAAAAGCTGGTCTATCTCAGCTCCCAGTTACATGCAACATTTTGAGAACCTTTTCTGTTCAAAAAAATATCATATTTTGCCAGAGATATTTGGGCTTTTACTGATTTGCAGCCTAAAAATAAACATAAAGCTTTATTTAAACAGTTTAGTGCAAAGAGATGGTGGAACTGCTGAAAACGTGACGACACAGATCTCTTAAAGGTTTGTGGTGAAAAAAATGCTGTGGGTGTGTTCTTCTTAGTTAATTTAAATTGCATAATTTGGGGGGGAATCAAAATCTGCCCTGCATATCGGCCCAAAAATATTGGCAGATCTTAGCCAACCTCTATATTTTGTTTTAAATTGTAAATCAGAAATTTTTCATCATTCTGGGCTTATCGATAGCCGATAATTTGAAGACTTCTGATCATTCAAAAGATATAACATTTTGTTTTGAATTGTTAATTGATATGACTACTGTGCTCAGTCTGAAACCCATGGATTACTGGTCTTCAATAATAATGTGACTGTTATATACCTTTGTGTTACCATTTAAATCTTTGTTTGAAACATGACCATATAGCAAGACTAAGCTGACATCGTACACATTAAAGATATTACATATAAAAGAATGACTTGGTAAATTGGCTATGTGGGCAGGTATTAACCTAAAGTATAGCAATTCTATCAGATAGACAACCCAAATAGCCTCTATATTTTCACTTTGCTCGGTTCTGTGTTTTTTCCCCGAATTATCAGAATATCATCTATGCCATAGCCATGTAGTGCTTTCCACACTACGCCTGTGTCCTCCTCCATCCTGGTCCCGTTCCCCCTCTCATCCGTAACGACCGGCTCTCAGCTCAATGGCCCGCACTCAAACACAATTATCAACTCTCCTTTCTAATGACAGCACTCGGGTTTGGTTTTAACCCCGCCACCATAGCCATCGACCCCACTTGTATGCACGCTACAGGTCCACTCCACTGCGTCTGGACACTGCTTGCTCTGCTCTCATGAAGCGTGAAGTATTTTCAAACTTCACGTGTTTACTGTTGTAGTTTGCTGGGTTAATGAAATCAGACATTTTTGAGATTTTGAAGCCCACTGACTGATTATGTATGTTTTAGTGAAGAATTACATATGAATCCATAACTACTGCCATTAATATAATAGATTGTGGATTACTGGAGTTTTCTAATAGTTCAAGAAGGCTGAACCTATTAATGTTTAACAGGTAAAAAGTTGTCTGCAAAGGTAGCTGAATGAATTAATAAATTGCTTTTAATTACTGTGGGTTTTGGGGAGACTGGTATGGGCTCCTTTTCATCTCCTCAGTTTCATCAGTGTAAAATTTTATCAAAATAGATTTTCTATATGTCTCCCCTCACTCTTCACCCCCATTTCTGTCAAATAAACGTAATGGGCAAAAAGGCCAAATTTTCAAACCTCTTGCGGTATTATGTCTTGGCTATATTGGTAAGCGTCTGCATCACTTTTGCTTCTGGGTATCATCTGATGGTTCCAAAGTTTGAACTATTGAAATATCCTATACCTCTTACGATTTCATGTTTCTGTAATGTAATATTCTTTCACAAACGTTTCAACATTGCATTAAAAGAAGAGATTTGTTCTTATTTCCTGCCTCTGCACTAGGGAACAGCTATTGTCTGAAAGATACGGTAATGTGTCGAATAAATTCCAATCTGTGTGTCAGGGCTGTCCCTCAGGAAGACTTAGAGCAGTGGATTTGGGAGTTCAGGGCTGGCCGTAATGCTCCATCATAATTCAGAATTAAAAGCAGTAAAAAAGAAGTTTATGCTGTTGCCGTGGGAGACAGCTGTGGGTCTGGTGAGAGCTGTGTGAAGTTATGCATAAACGGAGTAAATATCCCTTAGACGTCAACAGGTAATTGTGTGTGGGCTGTCCATGGCACGCAGATGGAGTTGTAGTACAGTGAAAGGGCATGCCTCTCACAAACTGGCTATATTTATATAACCATTTATAAGGTGAATGGTGTTAGGAATCAAGATGTAGTGAATACCATCGACTTATCTAGCACAATTTAAATCTGTGACGCCAATTGACCTGCCAGGTCAGGTAACTTACCACCTCCATAGCCACCTACTAACGCAAAGTAAATGCCATTATGCTACCATGGAAACTTGGTTCAGTTGACAGAATTCATTTTATCACTATAAATTCCAACAGTGAATGAATGAAATGGTGATTACATGTCTACATTCTTTGCCACTGTCCTTCACTCTGTCCTTTTTACCTCTCTGATTTATAATTAATTAATTCAGAATAATCAAAAAGACAACGTTCCCAGAGTTAATGTACGAGCTGCACTTTACTTGACACGGCAGACCATAATTATTCATTGGCCCATAGTGAATGCATGTTTTTGAGGTGAAATGTTGTGTGTTTTCAGGGGTAAAGAGCCCCTAAAGGACAGTGTTGTATCCACATATGAGGAGCATGAAGACAGCGTGTATGCAGCAGAGTGGTCCTCAGCTGACCCCTGGCTCTTCGCTTCACTCAGCTACGATGGACGTCTGGTTATCAACAGGGTCCCACGGGCGCTCAAGTACAGAATACTGCTGTGAGACAGGCAAGTGGACATTTAAATGAGCAACATTAACCAGGGACTGGTTTGAATTTGTGTTGCCTCAGCCTTGACTATGAAGTATTGAATGTTTTGAATCAAGACTAAGGCATTTATTTATTCATACAACTGGAGCAGTTCAATCTTCAGACACATTCAAGTTTTAATGGTTATATTTGTATGTTTAAATCCCTAATGATGCCTGCTGTGCTAATTCTTCTAATGAAGCTTCCGAACTTGACTTGTTCTTAGTCATACAACAGAGTATATACTGTGTTACTGTATTGGTTTAAGAGTATATAGTATATAATGGGACCAAAACGCTAACATACATGACCATTCACACAGACAGTAGTTTCCTCTTTTCTGCATTACTTGAGGAAAAACTAAAACTAAGACACAACTCATCCCAGGTAATAAAACTCTATTGTAAAAATGATTTCTCACCACTGTAAACCATTGTTTTAATAAAACTAATTTACTGTAGCTGATTTAATTTTGTGTATGTCTGCATTGCATTATTTATACAATAAAATAAGAAATAAGTTCATGAATTTCTAAAAGTCATATTATTGTTCTCTATCCATATTTTACAAGGGATTTTTGAGCCATGGAATCTAATTTAATAAATGCAAGGTAGATATGTTTAAAGCCACCTTGTGCAACATTACAAATCTATAACATCCCTGTCATAAAAGTTAAATAAAGCACCTACAGTATATTGTTGTAAGACATTTATATATGAAAAAAAATAAAATAAAGATCTTCACCTCAACATACAAATGTTTAAGTTCAAGCTAGTGTGTACCAGTTTGTAAACTCCCCTATAATATACAGTATCAACATTACATGTTTCTATGTCCCTATTCCACAATTGGGGTAAAATCTAAAACTCTCTTAAAACCCTTTTCATAAACCAACACAAGTCTCTCTGCTTTTATCTTTGATTATTACTTTCTATTCTCATCACTCTCCCTTGTTCATATTTCATTTTGTCTGGCTGATGCCCCTCCTCCCCTCCACTCCCCTCCCCTTTCTCTATATCCAGTTTGTTGAAGCTGGTCGATACTGACAGTGCAGGCCTCTGTTATGGCAGACAGCTCTGACGGGACTTTTTAATTGCAGCTTGACTCTATGGATCACACATTCACACAATGGCACACAGCAGTGCCAAGAGAGCGAGCACGGGCCGGGCCACTTCATTAGCTATGCCAGTGGAGCAGGCAGCACCCAGGCCTGAATACAGAGTACGTCTCGCTATCTAATCAAAGAAAGCGCTCGCACATTTATGGACGCACAAAGACACACACATGCACACACAGGCCTTGTTACCCTGAAGTCAATTACCAGGAGCAGGTTCAGAGTGGAGAAGGAGATAGATGGATGGTGCTGAAAAGGTAATCTCACCCATCTGGAAACGCTGATGGTTGTCACGGACGCACACATCGCACCCTCGCTGTCTCCGGGGCCGAGGAGAGGTGAGCCATGTTAGAAGAATTACAAGTGAAAGGAGTTCTCGCCTTCAAACCTCAGGGTAATAATGTATATCTGCTGCTGCTGAGGCTAATTGCTATTTCTGATGGTTTCTCATAGGTTGCATTATATTGTATTATAGTCAGTGTCAAAACAGGGAATGTCTAGTTGTGATAGAGAAAAATTAGTGAGCTCTTAAAGGTGCAGTGTAACTTGGGTAACTGGTGGAGGGTACGCCAACTACTTGTCTATGTAGAGGGAATTGCTTTGCCTGGAATGTTCCGTAGTATGACATTAAAATCATCTATTTCAATGGAGACAAGCAGTTAATGCCACCATGTCAAGTTACAAGTCAGATCTGTGGAGAGACAACTCCGCTGGCCATAACACAGCAGTACACATTTTTGAAATTGAATAAGTGCAATAAATGTATACCCCAAGGCCCAAAGTTGCTGGGATAATTAAAGAAAGTCAACTGTTTTCTTTTATTACAGCTAAATATGAAATGGTATCTGATAATAAATATTGCTATAGTGTCTTGTTTCTACTGTGAAACAACAGCTTCACAGTTCTGTATAATATTGCATTTCTCTCAAATACCTACCACATAGAAATACCAAAGACAAATACATATGTATAGAGCTTATGTAAAATTTAACATACACATATATATGTACATATAAATCCCCATAGATCTTTATGGTGACATCCGTAGAGCCTCCAATGTATGTGCCACAAATACAGTCATGCATAATGGAATAAAGCAATTCTCACTTCGGTCGTGAAAATCGAATCTACAAAAAATATACATATTATACATTTTTAAAAGCATTTAATTATTAAGTATGCTCCACTGTATGAACTGTATGTTTGTCCCCAATTTATTGAATGCATTGGATCAATATTTTAACAACTTGGAATATTGCTGTAAATGTCATAGTTAAGCATAAGCACACATTATGAAAGCCAATATTATTATTACTTTCTCCAGCTATGGTCAAGAAATTAACTCCTATATAGGCATATGTTTACATTTCAACCTGGAGAGACTCAGACAGACACAAAGTATTGGTATACTTTATTGAATGAGTTATTTTTGGAGCTCAGACCCTGGCAAAAGACGTGAAGGGTCGTTTATAACGTTTAGGAGATGTCTTCCACTCGGGGCCTCGACATCGAGGTGGTAGAGGTGAGGTCGAGGAGAGCAAAGGGGACAATGAGAGGATGAGGGGGTGCTTGGGAGGAGGTGGGGCGTGGCACAAACCAAAGTGACCTGCACCTGCAATGGGGATAGACTGAGCGCTGATTGGACAAGGAGGAGATGTGGCAGGCAGCAGGGAGGAGTTTTTGGAGTGAAGACTGAGGAGGAGGTAAACTCTGAAGAAGCGGTGAGGTAGATTGGAGCAAAGTTAGGTCTTCCAGGCCGAATTTACGCTAGCCATTTCTCAACTGTTTTCTCTATTTGATGCTTTACAGTTGCCATTATTTGATCATGTCCCACATTACTTGGTTTTGGTTTTGGAACTGCTGTGTGCTGTGGTAGACTGGCCTGAGACAAGATTTGTGACCACCTCCAATCACACCCACATACTTTCCACACATACACAAAGTGGGTGAAGTGTCTTGCCCAAAGACACAACTAAAATATGTGCGAGCGGGATTTTGGATCAAATCTCCAAACATACAAGACACCCACTCATCCACCTGAGCCACTGTCTAACCACGTATGTTCGGGAATGTATAGCGTTACATCAGGACCACTGCAGCATCTTTGGCCCTTAGTTGTAGGTCATGTGACTTCAGGCCTTGCCCCATAGGCTTTTGGGGTCATGAGCCTCTTGACCCTGAATGAGTGATGACAGCGTAGTTATGGCTGCCGGCTTCACATGACTTCCTGCCCTCAACTGGCAAAGCACTCACGTGAAACAGAGAGAGAGTGGTCTGAAATATTAATGTAGCTGTGCAATACTGTATAGTTTAAGAAAAGGCTATTCTCTTGTGTGGAAGAATGTATGGGCCTGTATGCTTCATGTTTGACTCACAAATCAAATCTGTGAAAGTAATGGTAACTTGATTGATTATGGCCTCATCAAACATCACAGAACCTGAAAGAACAGTCATTTATTATATATTCACAGCTGCTCACAGAAGATGCCATTGCTTTTTATATGACTTCAATTTTAGCACTGACTTTACACAGTTGCCCACATATAACGTTGTCTTTTAGTGCTAATTGTTCCTGAGGGTCACCCGATGACGTCCTCAAAGAGGGGAGAGGAGGAGGCGGAATTCAGTTTAGCTGCAGAAATGAAATTAAAAAAACAAGATTGTATTAATTATTTATTCATGTTTGGAATATCAAGCCACAGTGGTAATGTGCGTGCCTGTGTGCTTTGCCATTTTAGGTGATTATTTCCTCGGAGAGTTGGGTTCATTTGCATAGAGGAGAATTTATATGACCTCTTCAAATCAAACATTATTCACAAACATGCCCTCTTGAACATGAAGGAGTGGAGTGACTCAGGTCTGTGTGAGTCAATCGGAGGAGGTACAGAATGTGTGTTGTTTTTTTTTTTAAGGCCACTTAGGGACAACACCAAAATAGGTTTGGCTTTTGAGAAACCTTTATTACACTGACTCTGTTTTATTATATTTACCACAAGTCCACTACTGTTTTATGCATTCTTGGTTACTATAAGCTTATTTATAGCTTTAATATAATAAATGCTCAAAGTCTTGTTCAGTGATAAATACTCTTCACCATGTTTTCTTCTTTTTTTGAACTTGTAACATTTCTGAAAATTTATGAAAATTAAAGGGCCTATATTACGCAAAATTCTTTGAGCTATGAGCTTTACGCCATATTAGAATGATGTTACCTCTTTAAAACACACCTGGAGTTGTGTTTTGTTTCATTCACACATTGAGTTGAGTTACATTTTATTATTAGTCTGTCGAATTCTCCAAAGCTCAAACTGCTTGCTTAGTTGAGATTGGAAATTCTAGGGCTAAAATTATAAATGATTCTAGTAAAGGTCCATGGAGTTTAAAAACACAGTGAGTACATGACATCACAACATGGAACAGAGTGTTTACAGTTTGAGAGAAGAATTCAGCCTAAATATGCAGGGATTATGTGTTAAATGTGTGAATCAAACTAAACTCTGTGTATGTTTTTGATAAAGAAACAACATTATAACATTGATCAGAAAATAAGGATTAAGTAAGGTTAAGGTCCCTGTAAAAAAATTTTGCCTGCATTTGACCCATAGTCAGTGCCACTGGGGCAACCCGTCAGCAGCAGTGGGCTCCAGGGGAACCATCTCCAGACCTACTATACTACCTACTAACAAATATGTCTCCACTTTTCACACGCTTTTCACAGCATATGTAACAAAGTTTTTCCTAGCACCACAACTGTTTTAAATAACTGCCGTCCAACATAACCATTTCCAGCGTAGTTATATTTTTATGGTGTAAATATTCCCCATGGATCCATTCAACCCTACACATGCTTTTACTACAACCCCCTTGGGACATAAATGTTCTACTATATAGTGCTCAATGTATGTATTAAGAGAGATACTACGCTGTGCTGCTGATGGCTAAAAATAACCAATCCCTTGATATTGACTGGGGTTTACTGCACATGGGGAAGAAATATCGGGCTAAATGTATCCACTCTGCAATCTGTCTTTTGTTTGGTGAATTCTTCAGATATGTGCCATTGAAACACAAACTCCGATTACTTTTCATGTTAGCTGGGAGCATGTTCAGATAGCTACTTAGCAGTGACAAGGAGCCTCAGTGCTAAGAGCTCCTGTGCGCCGTAAGCTACTTATTTAGCGTCCTATCGCTACTGCAGCTGATAAACTGCTTTGGAGTCAGGCAAAAACTGCTCTATTAAGTCATGGGGAAATTACCACAATGTTTGGTGTTCAGGGTTGTGAGATCCTGCCTTTCGCAATGCTATATTTTGCACAAATTTCATCTTGTTAATATATATGTATACATTACCGTTCTATGCTTCTTTGTCAATGTAGTGAATATGCTTGTGCAGGACATACTTTACTCTTGGCTCATACAATTTGCTGAATGTCTCTCCCCACTCTTCACCCCATTTGATCTTGCACCTGTGCTGACTAAAGCCTGAACAGACCTGGAGCTGTTATATCTGTTCAAAAAATGTAAACACATAGACCTCTGTCAAGGCATTATTTTAATTGCATTTGTAGGTAGGTAGGTAGGGGTAAGAACTACGTATTATCCCACAATAAGACAGAATCTATAAAATTATTGGTCCCCCTGTGAAATGGTAGGCTAGCTCTTGTCCATATATTGAAATTGTACAGAATCTCTTACTTAGGATCAAATTTACAATCTGGAGCCACACAAAATGTATTATTTTGCCCATGGCCTTTAGGTGCCCTGTTTTAATATATAACAAGTATGAACAAAAATAAAGCATTATAGGAATCTTTTTAGAACCAACAGGTCAGGGCTCTTGCTTTCGAGCTTATTCATCTAATTTTCAAACGTCATTCCTGTCCTCAGACATATGAATTCAGCCTGTAGGTCTTTACTTGATCAAATTTGGCTTTGTTTGAATGAGAGTGTTTTTACATAGAGAAGGACAGAGCAGTGAACTAGGCACTATCAGGATCGGGGCAGGTGCCGAAGCGCTCATCTCCAGCTTATTGTTCTCCAATTACCAAACAGGCACGAGGGGGGTATCAGCGTTATTTATGGGCCCTCGCAACCTCAATGTACATATAATTACCTCTCAGGGGCTGTAATTGTGCTCATTTCTCATGTCCGGTGGGAAATCCGCACCCCGGCCTTCGTGGCGTCTCCATGGAGATTGGAGCAGTTGAAGGACATTACGGGTCAGGGCCACGCATTGGACTGTTATTGTAGCTGTTTGTTTTCACACCTTCCTGTGTACGTTTCGTAAGGATGCTTGGCTCTCCTTTCATTTAAAAGCCTCTTGAGGGCTGAGATTCAAAAGTGTTCAAAAATAGATTACAAGTAGAACAGTTTTTGTTTAGTTTTTTTTTTTTATTATTATGAAGTCTCAGTACTCAATTTTTTATTTTTCTGTTAGATATGTGTAATGATTACTCTTCATTCTGGGATGTTAGATCTGTACAAAGAATGCAATTGAACCTTTCTCTACATTATTTAATGATACACTATGTAACTTTTCTGGTCTGCCAGTTGCACAGCGTGGTATATATCATATCTATATCAATGGAGACAAGTAGATGACTCCACCAGCCCAAGTTAGGCCAAGTCAGATTTGCGGAGAGGCAATCCCACTCACAGTAAAAATGCATGTTTTTTTGAGATACTTAGCACTACTTAGCACTTACTACTACTTAGCAATTAAAACACCCATAATGAAATATGTTAGTGATAGATATGTAGCCTAGCGGGTGCAGACCCCCCACCAGATATTGACAAAAATACATTTTAACAGGTGAAACATACATTTTAGCTATTTATAAAGCTTATGTTTACAGAAACAATCAGGAGTATTAAAATTGAGGTCCATAATCATTGAACGATTTGAGGTGATTCTTTTTTATCATCTACCTATTAGCTGTGTTTTTTCATGTTTGACACTTTAATAGTATCCGTTAGCTCTGAAAGTTTATTAGGGTGCTCTTTTGTGTGACTACAATTCATTGCTTCAAAACCCTATTTGTTTGAAGTGGAGTGCAATTGGTCAAGGACTTGTTTTTGATCAGGCTCTGATTTGAATGAATGCTGCACTGTGGTGGTGTGGACTGTGGATACATACAAGTGTGATGGACTAATGATTGAAGAGACTGGTGAGTCCGTCAGCGTTGCCGTGCCGATGCAGAGTGACAGTTTGTATGTGTTTGATCAATGGTGCGTAGCCCGAGGACAGCGAGGGTGCAGGGGGCTGTGGTGACTCTCGGACCTCTTTGTCAATCAAATGGCCCACGAATACCTCCCCATGAAATCCATTAAAACCAATTTAGTCTGCGCCGACCAGCTCTGAGCCCCACGCACTCTCAGCCCGCGGTGAATTAATGACGGATTTTCAAAACTTTGGTAGTTTGAGTTGATTGCTCACTATTATTTTCAGTGTCATTCATTATTATGTGGTGAAAAGTGCTCGCAGCCAGACATCGTACCTCCAATCTCAGCTGGGTCCTTTTCAAGCGTTCTTTCATTTTTAAACATGGACCAAATGATTCGGCTTTAAAGATGTATTTTCTGTAAAGGTTTGTGTGCTTTGCATCATGTTACTGTGGCTCATTGACTATATCTTTGTATCATTCATAAGATTATTCCCCTGTTATTCATCAACAGTCCATGTTGAAAATTTTAAAATCTAAAATATGAACCACAGCTCGAGTCATTTTAGTGTTTTTATGTGGCCTTGAGTTTTATGGCCTTTATGTTCAGCTAAAAATGAAAACTGTTATGCTCAGCAGAGTGAATCTCTGGACTGTTGTACCAGGACATACATTAAAAATCTAAAATAATGTCAAATCTCTCTTTATTTATTGATTCTTTCTAAATTGTTTCACCTAACTTTGAGCTTTAGGTCGAATGCAGCCTAGGCTTGCAGTTCATTCACAGTCAGTTGAGCCACTATGCACTCTATATGCCTATAGACAATGGGACTTATTTATATTACTGAGTAATAATAACTAATAATAAAGATTTAATTATAACACCTTAATAGCAATTTTAAAAGCAATTTTAAATGATAATTTATATCATTTATATATAATTATAATCCACTCCTCACTCATACATTATACATTTATAGCAAACAGAAGCATAATATGTCTTCTTGAACCGTATTATTCTAGAAAAGAGTAGTAAGAGATGAAGGCTGTGTGAATAAAGTGCACATGCATATACTGTACTTTGTGCCATGAGTCTTGTTCTTTAAGTCCCTGAGATATCACTGGACTCTCTTTGAACACAGACAGCACAACAGTGCCCAGGCTCTGTCATAAACACAGAAATATTGAAGATGAAATGGATGTTTGTCTTTGACAATCGACCCACTTTGTTGTCCCTTCAAGGCTGTTCCTTGTTTACTCTTCCACCACACAGGAAACCAACACTTCCTCTTTTCTCTTGTACCACTTTCTATTGGTGGGTCCCATTTCAAGCCATTTTCTTTTGGTGGGTATTTCAGAGTAAGGAAAAAAAAACACCACATTTTTAAAGTTGTTGAGAGATCTCCAAGGCCAGCTATTCCATGCTTGCTTGACAGCCAAACAATACATGTGGACAGGTTAGTGTGTATGTGGGATTCTCTGTACAATACCACAGCAATGGTTCAGTGCTTCTCCCTGTCGCCATGGTTCTTCTGTCTTCACCTGATGTGTGGTCGACCCACAATGTCAAGAGCATCTATGTCCGAGGATTGGTATGGTCAGTTGGGCAGGGGAGAGCCAGACAGATTTAGGTCATGCAGTTCCCATGAGAGAGTGTCCGAGGCAAAGGGGAAGATGACATGTCTGAAGTGAACAAGAAAGAGAGCTGAAAGGAGAGGAGGATGAAGAGCAGGAGAAGAAACGAGAGAGAGTACAGTCAGCCAGGGGTCAGAGGAGGACAAGCATGAAGCCATGTAGCTAATCCGCTGCAAGCCTCGCTGGAACTAGGACGGAACGGAAACACGCACTTGAATGAATGTGTAATATATTCAGATGTTATTTTTTATATATTCTCTAATATTTGATTTTAGATTCTTATGTTATGACGTCAAACTTGCGAATGGGAGGCAAGATGCATATTTATGTAATGATAAACTATTAATGCATTTTCACATAAAACATCCAAAAGGGAATTATGAAAATTATTTTTTAACTATCAAACTATAGAACACCAAAAAGAACAGCTTAAAATTGAGCTGAGCCACATCTCAATTAAACTATACTATTCATCAGTAAAAATCATAAATAAATACATAAATAAAGATTAGAATAAATCAACTGAACATTAGTTGTTTCGGTCGCCATGGCATTGTGGTTTTCATGTTCCTCCTGGATTTGAGTGGGCTCCAAGTCACTCAAGGTTGCACAGTAGTTGTTGCACTGAATGAAACGCTTGAGGACACTGAATTCAGCTGTAAGATTTTTGAAGATGTTTGTTTAATCATGACCAAATGGTGCTTTTGTTCTTTAATAATAATACATTAGTCTTATTTAGCACTCTTTACCCTCTTTAATTGCTTTACAGTTTTGTGCATTATTCATTCATTCTATACTTTCTGACCATTTGCATCATCTGCCCCTTTGAACTAAGGTGCAGTGCATATTTTTTTTGTCTCTGCTCTGCCTGGAATGTTCCACAGAATGACATTAAACAGCTCTACCTTACATTTATCTAATTACAGGTGGTTTTATAGCTCAAAAATCCCTTGAAAAACAGGCATTCTGACTGTGAATGGGGTCCCCTCTTTACACATCTGACCTGTAACTTGGTCTGGTTTGGTCTCCATGAAGATAGAAAGGTTTAATATCATACTGTGAAGCATTTCAGACAAAGCAATAACATCTCCATGGAAAAAAGCATTTGACGCACCTTTAAGATTCTGAAAACAAACAGATTCTTTGTCTAAAATAGACTTTACCTTAACACTAAACAAGTCATAAAGTAGTAGTTGATTAATAGTGTTTTTGCATGTTAACTTTTCATATACACAATAGTGTATCCATGAACTAAAGGTCTACAGGTCATGAACACCTTGAGGCCATTCTGTGCCCACACTTGATCCAACAACTTTAGACAAGTTAACAGTGCAGATTAAATGTATAGCTCTTCAGTATATGCAGGTTTGTGAGGTTACTTCTCCCAAGGCCAAATGTCATTTCAGCCACGAGCAGATAACCTCCTCTGTAAATGCCACACATAAATCAATTAGCTGCTGTAAGGGAGATGTGTCTGGGAGAATGCTGTTATGTAGTATAAGGCAGAATCATTACACTGGAATTTATTTTCAAACTTTATATAGTTTTGCCGAAGAGGCTCACTTCACCTTGTGTAGGGTTTATAACACAGATAAACATAACATCTTTAATAGAAGTATGTTGGGGTTTTTTTGCTCACGCCCAACTGTGAAGCTGCTATCTGTCAAATGTTTGCTTGGTAAAACTTTAGTTGAAAGTTACTTAATTTACTTTATAACCATATGCTTGGGTTGTCTTAAAGGTGCATTGTATAACTTTTCTGGTGGAGCCTCCGTCAGATGTTTTTCTTGATACATGTTATTGCTTTGTCTGGAATGTTTCACAGTATGGTATTAAACCTTTCTATCTTCATGAAGACCAAACCAGACCAAGTCACAGGTCAGATCTGTGGAGAGACAACACAGCTCACAGTCAGAATGCCTGTTTTTCTAGGTATTTTTGAGCTATAAAACCACCATTGAATAAATGTAAAGTAAAGTTGTTTAATGTCATATTGTGGAACATTCTAAGCAGAGCAATGACATATCCATCGAAACAATAAGGCGATAGACCCCCAACCGAAAATGTACACAGTGCACCAAGATAGGGAATACTTTGGGCCTGAGGTGGGATGCACATTTCATTGTGGGTCTTATATTCACATCATATTTACGTAATTTTCAGTGTTTCTGAAAGTTTTTAAACCTGTTGTAAATATATGTTTTTTTGGGTTATGGGTCGATAAGCACAAGACTACTCTGTGATGCAATTCATTACAATACATAAAGCATGATGCAATTTCAGGTGTATAGCTACCACAAATGACCATATGCAATACATAATCTGAGTTTGTAACATTATTTTTATCTACTTTAAAGGTCCTATATTTGGCCATGTTAGAATGCTGTTGCTTCCTCAAAAACATACACAGAGTTGTGTTTTGTTTCATTCACACATATTTGAGTAATCCTTTATTATTAGTCTGTCCTGAAGCAGTAGTTTTCAGGTTAACATCTACCTTTTACTTTTGTTAAATAGAAATTGGCAGTTCCAGGGCTGAAATTATTCAAATGATTCTAACTGTATGGAGTTTTAAAACACTTTTTTCATTAACTTTATTGCATATATACATACATAGAAATTATTTTAAACATACATACATGCAAACATATGAACATAAAAACATAGTGGAGCACTTCCCGTTTAACCACATCATCAACAATGTGGAACAGAGCCTAAATATGTTGGGTTTGTGTGTTAAACATATGTGAATGAAAATAAAACTCAACTCTAGGTATGTTTGTGATGAGAAAATACTGTAATATGGGCCATTTAATACTTTGGTTTTGTCCCGTTTGTCGGGTAATGTCACTTTTTTTCCTTAGAATACAGGGACAACCAGTCTCTATTGCCCTTTTTGTGTAGGCCAAATATTGTTTATGTTATTCCTCTTTCATTTCCATAGATGCAGCTGGCCCTAGCTTCAAGACACATTTCTCTCTCGAGAGCCAAATGGAGAAAATGTTAACCTTTCTGTTTGGGTATCAGCAACTTTAAGACCACCCTTCACTCACTGCTGTAGGCTGACATACAGAGCTTCTGATAAATGCACTTTTCACATCACTACTATGTTCTCTTTACGTATACATACATAAACATTATTCATATGAAAACTGTACCCTTAAGAGATACAAAATGTACCTCCCCATAGCTCTTTTTAACAGTAGTAGTAGTTGATTAGTTGATTATTTTCTGATCTATATTATATGGTGTGTTATACTGTATGTTGTTGACTCTTCCTTTTCAATTGTGTTTTGTTTCATTCACACATGTTTAACACACAAACCCTGCATATTTATTCTGAGTTCTTCTTTCAAGCAGAAAACACTCTGTGTGCTCCACTGTGTTTTTAAACTCCATACACCTTCACTAGAATCATTTGGATGATTTTAGCCCTGGAATTTTCAATATCTATTGAACTAAAGGTAAAAGGTAACAGTTAACTTGAAAACTACCACTACATGACATCACAAGGTGGAACAGAGCATTTTGAGCTTACATTCAAACTGTACCCAGCAGCATATCCAGCATTCCACCCCACATTCTTATTTTAACAGTCCAAGATGCAAATATCAAGCCATAGATGACAAAACTGTAATTACTTTAGCCTCTGCATTAGCCACTTTGCCCAGAGCCCCTTTTGTGTCTCTCCTATTCCCTTCTTTCACAGCACCATGACTTTACATATTTAACCCTGATTGCATGAGATGAATATTTGATGGCATATATGATCAAAACTAAATGTAAATGCATATCCATTTCCCCTTATAATGTATGCTGCATGTTTCTCTTGGCAGGCGATCCGATCAATTCTTCCACCTCTGTCAATATGGGTGCCTTTGTGCTGCTACCCCCCATGCACACCAGTGAATTACAGCCACCAAAAGCCACTCTGGGCTCCATTCAGAACAGCAACAATGTACTCTCTGAGGTGTAGCCTGCTTTATCTGCTAGGGCCACTGTTTTTCTATGTGCCAGGCAGCCAGTCAGCCAGCCAGCCCCGCTATAATAAGCCTCCCTTTTGCAGTTCCACTTTGTGAGCGGGTAGGAGGAGGAAGTGACCTATATAGGCTGCATCTTTCAGCCTTGTATCCGCTCCCTGCATTTCGACAGCGCTCTGGTATATATATGCATGATTTGAACGCTTGAATAATGCAAAGGATGCCTCAACGCGGGCCTGCGTCGATAAAACGATCCTTCATAATGAGTTGTAATGGCAATCACGGAGACAATCAAAGGTATGAGTCAGAGCTGGTGCCTGAATATGTGTGTGTATGCAGTGCAGGTGAGAGAGGGAGGTACGGAGCCCCCTGGTTGCCTTTGCCCCGGGCCCTGTCAAGGTTGCCCAGGGTAATACTACCTGGGACTTTGAAACCGACATGAAAGCATGATTCGCAGCAGGGGAGGTGAGGGGAAGGAGGTGGGGTGAAGCAGCCCAGAAGAGGAGCAGAGTGAGCAAGCATCCTGCCCTCCCTGTGTATGCATGCATGTGTGTGTGTGTGCGTGTATGTTTGTGGATTGCCAAAATGTCTTCATCCCTCCTCCGCCATGGTGCATTCACTTGTTCTTTATGACCATTTTATTTCTGTTGTTGTTTTGGGATGCTGTGACAACTCCCGTTTTAAATATTTTACTCTGTATTTCTGGGTTTCATATGGCATCACAACATTCAATAGGCCAAGATAGAGGGGCAGGCAATATGTTAAAATGTAGATTTTTGTTGTAATACAGTGAGTTCCTGGGTCTAGTCAATAATAGAAATTATCTAGTTCAAGTTCTTGTTATAGATTTACCTTTTGGAAATGTAATGGCAAAAAGGCTTTAAATGGTCTATATTTTATTATCTATTTTATAATGTTGTTTCCTCGTCAAAAACATGGATGTTTTGTTTCATTCACACACAAAGCCTATATATCTTCTTCTTAAACAAAAAACACTCTGGTCCACCTTGTGATGTCATGTGGTAATACATTTGGATAACTTCAACCCTGGAATTGCTGATCTCTACTGATGAAAAGGTAAAAGCCAGCTGTTAACTTGAACCGCTACCACTCTACAGTAGAACACAATCGAATAGAGCATTTTGAGCACTTTGGAGATGTAGACAGACTAATAATACTTTACTCAAAGCTGTGTGATTGAATGAGGTAACAATATTCTAACATGGCTTAAAGCAAGAATCCATTTTGTGTAATATAGGACCTTTAAGTAACAGTAAAAAGATTCCAGCAGCCAGTGCAGTCATCGGAACACAGATAACCATTGCACAAGCAGTGATTATATTGTGCAAAGAAGATTCATAGAGTGACATGTGATTTAACTATAATATGCCTATATGGAGGTGTTCGGACCCATGCTGTTATTCCAAGGAAGAACACAATGAAGATTCTGGTTCCTGGTCCAAGTTTGAATGTTGATGAATTCCCTTGCTCAACCTAAAAACATATACTGTCTAATCCTCGTGCTGTAAACTGAGCTTGTCGAAAACCCTCCTTGTAATTTTTAAGCTTCAAAATCTGTTGATATTACCTCATCCAACTCAATACAATTTTAATCATATTTGAAGCATAGCAAGGTGTAAGTGCTTCATTCAATAATGTTGAGATTTCAGAAGCCTTTGCTATTCAAGGCAGTGATGAAAGTGGATGAAAAACCCTAAATATGGCTGAAATTAGATTTGACAGAAGCTTGAAAACATATCTATTGTCTGCTGTGTTTAATAATGTAACCCAAGGCCTTTTTATTTATTAATATCTTGGAAGTCAAACATGCAATGTAAAAGCAGTGTTGTTAACATTTTAAAGGCAATACAAGTCTGATCAGATCAACAGATGCTGGATTTGTCATGTAGAGTCTGTCCAAACAAAGGATCACTGCATTGTGACTTCAAATTTAGTTTTGAATTAGAAATATGTTTTGTTAAAAATAGAAGTTGTTGTTGGAATTTGAGAGCTCAATACGATACCGTGGTGACACTACAGACTTAGTAGTTCTTACCTTTGGGCGAATAAATAATTGATAATGATATGGACATTAAAATTACATCACACAAACTGCACATAGCACACATTTTAATTCTCCATTATATCCATAGAAAACTTTTAAAGGGTTTAAAGTACATTTAGTATTTTACATGGCTAGCAATTGGATTTATAGTTTAAGAGCAGGATCAGTTCTCATTGAATATTTTAGCCAATGACTTGTTTTCTTTAATGCATCTTTAATGATTCATCCTTGTTATTTTACCATATTTTATAAAACAGAGACAGTTCAGTAGTTTAAGATGCATGTGATTACATTTGTGAACAGAGTCAATATACAGTATTTCCATTATATTTCCCCAGTGTCCATTTTTCGACAAAACAGTCCATACAATTTTGGAAAGCCGTCACTCCGCTATCCACCTTTTCCTCTCGATAAGTAGAGCAATACAATGATACCAATCTCCAACTTATTCCTCCCCAAAAATCCCCCTGTGCTTTTTGGTGACCCTTGACCCCAGCTCTGTCTGCGTGCTAGCTGTAGCGTACAACAGCAGATGTAAGGGCCACGGCTGCACACGGTGTCACTGCCCAAACAGCTGTGGCTCTGGAAGGGCCTGGTCCAACCGCTGATGATGGATGACGGGACGAGTGGTGCCACCTTAAAGCAGCCCACACAACTTCTGCACAAGAACACATAGAGACGACTCCGGCAGCTGCTGGAGTACGCAGACAGATGGACCCAGTGTGGAGTTTCGAAAGTTAAGTTGAAGCCTTTTGGCACTTCATTGGTTTTAGTTTGTCAGAAGAATAAAGTTTGAGTTATTGTGTTGGTGGTGGTGGTAATAGTAGATGAGGCTGGGTCCATGTCCACGTTATACCAGCCACTGTTTTGGTTAAATTATCTGTTAGAATTAGGAAAGAGTTGTACTGATACTTTGCAGACAGTACTCTGTCTGAGGTCTGAGGCTCTGTTACTCAAGTTAGACATTCATTTGGTTTGTTTGTTTTAATGCAATCTAACCATAAAGAACTGACTTACCGGGAAGTAAAACGGGTGAGCTTTTTTGTGCTGTTAAACAAGTCTCTCGCACACATACAGTCTAGCTAGCACCAGCCAACAGTTTTTCAGTTAGTCACTCTCACCTTTTTGTTTAAATTCAAGCTCCCAAACAGGACCATAAGTGCTCATATTGATTACAGGCATCAGAAAATATGTTGTTTAAATTCATTTTGTGTTTTTTCTTGAGTTTTCAGACTATCCAAAAACTTTTTTGACTGTGTTGCTAATGTGTGCATTGTGTCTCCATGGTTAAGTGCTGAACATTCCACTATATAGACATACATGTAGAATTCCCCCAGCGTGATGTCACTGCAAAGTGTCAATATTTATAATGACCTTATGTAAAGGTGTGCTATGTAACCTTTGTGGTACTTATTTACCATACATTTATTATAGTGAGCAGGGTCACCCACTTACAGAGATCAGACTCGTAACTTGCTTTCTCTTGCTTTTCACTGTGGTGATAGATTTCTTTATTGCCATACTGTGGGGAAAGTACTATGTACTACTCAATCATATGAAACACAGCATTTAGCCATAAGATGATCAGAACAGTTAAAAGTTAAATTTGTGCCAGTAAGAAAATTTGACTAGAATTTCTAATGGATCTGTCATGATTCACTCCAGTTTCAATTAGACCATGGTTGGTGTTGGGTCTCCCTCCGCCTGGTGGCTAAGAGGCACAAAGAGCAGCGTGAGGAAATCTCTCTCCTCACATGCTTTATCTGCTGCTGAATATTCAGCGTGCACAGCTCCTCGGCCTGCTCCTCTGCTCAAGCACCCAAAGCCGCTTGCTCTAAGGAGATAAGGCTGTGCTCGGAGGTCCTCTTCTGCACGCCTCTGCTCTGTGTGATCAGCATTTGGCCAAGTGTGGACAGAGCTCACACACTGTCCAACTACGTCAGCTGTCAGAGGAGAAGATAGACTACAAAGAGAGAGTAATTCACATGGTATTGTATCATCATATGGTGTTCATTGGGAGCACACTTTCAATCAATTACAAATAGTGTTGGTATGTGATATAAACGCTTTTCATCATGGAACAACTATCAGACATTCACACACACACACACACACACACGCACACACACAAATATTTGTGGCAAGACGAGTTAAGTGTCTTGCACAAAAACACAACAGGCACTGTTAGGAGCTAGGATTGAACCAAATGGTCAGTAGCTGAGCAAAATTTGGCTTGCCCCTGTACAGATATATTGTAAAAGCAGCACTTACAGTCAAAATTAGACCACTGTCTGCATCAAATTAAAAAGTAATTTAGCATTTTGTCCAAGAACCAGGAAGTGTGCTGTTTGCATCCTAGTTATTGCTGTTACTTTTTCTGTTTGGGCAAAAGTGAGGAATAACACTGAACCACAGCAAACTAATACCTAAACTCTTAACTGCAAAAATCCTCAAGATAACTTCTACTCCTGTCAAAATTAATTATCAAAATGAATAAAAAAACAAATAAATGCAGGCCAAAAGGCTTGAGACATATTAAATCCTTTGTTTAATTTCAGCTCTTGTCAGTTACCTCCTCATGCATCATTTATGTTTTTTTTATTTTTTATTTCCTGGGAATTACACTTGCTGCAGTGTTTTATTTTGGCAGCCATATTGTTCGTCATAATTCCCATCGTCAGGGCTGTAACCCGCACATGAAAGTGAGATGAATTATTGTCGATAAAACAGAGATCGATCCATGAGACTCTCCAAAAACCCTCCTTAAGCATTCACAGAGCTAATAAAGTCACATAAAGCTAACCTGGCACACCTTTTGTTAACAACACACTCAAAGCAGTTAGTGGCTAATGATTTAGTGAATCTCCATGTTATTTATGACTCTGAGCTTCCCTTGTTAAAAGCCAGACTTGGACGTGAATGGAGGTAATAAATTATACTCCAAAATGCTGCTGTTGGTTAGAGTGTCTGCATACAAGGCTGTAAACAATATCTTAGTCAATATGGGTGTCCCATATGTTGCCTGTATGTAGGCTACTGTGCAATTTGCATTAAGCATGATAAGTGCATTTTAATTAATACAGGATTCGTGGCTATTTATTTTGACTGTGCTGAGAAATAATAATTACTTCTGCCAATATTGAAAATGTTTATAATGTATGTGTTTATCATATTTTTTATTAGTTTTATTTTTTAAATGTATTTATTATTGATACTTTGTTCTTTGTTCAAGGTCTTTTGCACAGTAGGCCTACTTTATAACTAAGTTAAGTCTTCCAGTGGACTATATCTGAACTATTGGCAATCCCCTTCTTTGTTGAGCCGGACTGGAAAATAAGTTTCTTCTTCCACTGTGTGCTGAATAATAGAATATCAGAATTCACCACAGAGCGTTGCTCTCCCTATTGCACCAGATGATATCTTCTTCTATACACTGTATTCCCATGCTGTAAAATTCCATTAGGCTGCTAAAATGACTTGTCCTCCTGCTAGCAAAAGGTGGCATCCATTTGCAGATTCTATCATCGACCAGGCGCTAACCTCTGCTGCTATCCCGAAAACTCACACTACACAAACACACACTCCCTGCTGCCCCGTCCAGACCAGGCCTATAATGATGAGGTGCTTGTATGTTACAGGATATTACAGGAGTTGCTTCAAATGACCACATGGCTGTAGAGGAGCAGTATAATGGTTGGAGCACACCGGTACCCATTAGATACACGGAGAGCTGGCCATGGTGACTGAGGCAGTAATGACCTATGGAAGGCGCTGGCTGCTGTCTGTATGGGCCTGTGTAATTGGAGTCCAGGCTGGTCTGGGCACACACTGGAGCGGTCGTGAACCCTCCTCGGTACAGGGACACCTGCGGGTCACCATTAGCTCTCATCATCCCGCCGCTGCCCAGCAGGGGCTGATGATACTGTTCTACGCCAGATTGGACTCAGATGGCGTGCTTACTGAATATGGTTCAAATGTAAAACTGCTAAGATGTTTTTATTGTTTTAGATTGGCCAGACAACTTCAGAAAGTTAACTGTAAGTGTATGAAGGAACATTATAACTGCCTACACATGTGTGAATTATTTTAGATTTTCTGTGCAGCTTAATAATCACGTCAATCAAGTTTACTTGTTTTTTGCTTGTTGGACGTGAACTTATGCAGTTTCCTCTGCTTCCATCATTTGGGGGTAAACTATATTCACTTATCTAAAGTCATTTTTATAATTTTGCAAGGGGTTGGGTCCACAAACTTTCTGTATTGATCTTGTACCTTAAAGTCATTTGACAACAATTGACAGTGGGAGATTGATAATATTACCCCTTTTTCATGTTATAAATATATCACCAAAGTGCTGACAGAGAGGTTTGTGCAGAAAAGCATCCTGCCACAACAACTATTAAGAAAGTTTAAAAGCAAATTCTGATTCTGACTGGATTCTTGGTTGACATATTCTGTGATCTGATAAAGTATCTGACCAAAATAACAAGCTCATGGTACTAGCAAAAACTGTATTTGTATAAATGCTGAATGAAATCACAGTTTAAGCCTAAATCTCCAGCTAAACCCACTCCATGCCTTCTTCTTCCTGCTGTTGTTCATAACAACAACTAATCACTATCTACCACTGTGTTATGTTGTCCAGTTTGAAGCTCAATCAACTGAATTATTAAAGGTCGTTTATTACACAAAATTGACACTTTAAGCCAAGTTAGAGTGTTGTTATCTCATCAAAAACATACCTTGAATTTGAGTAATCCTTTATTATTAGTCTGTCTACATCTCCAAAATGCTCTGTTCTACCTTGTGATGTCATGTAGTGGTAGTTTTCAAGTTAACCTTTTACCTTTAGTTCAGCAGAGATCGGCAATTCCAGGTCTAAAATCATTCGAATGTTTCTAGTGAAGGTGTATGGAGTGTTTTCAGCTTGAGAGAATAAGTCAACCTAAATATGCAAGGTTTGTGTGAATGAAACAAACACAACTCCAGGTATTTTGATGAGGAACAGCATTATAACATAGACCAGAAAATAGTGTACTACAGGCCCTTTTAACTGCTTTGCACAAGTCTATACCTAAAGGTGAACTTCTGGTCAAGTGCTAAACATCTTGTCTATCCTTGTGACTTTCTCAATGACATGAGCATGGTTATGACACTGACCCTGATGTGTAATCAGACCTTTGTGATTACTCTAATCTCTATTACGCCACTGCGCATCATCAGTGCTTTCAAAACAATTAATCTAATGTGATATTTGTGGAGCTCTATTATACAGTCCTCAGTCCAGTCTGACCTTTTCACGCGTTCACTTTTTATGGTGACTATCAGAACCAACACTGCCCACTGTCCACAGATTGTAATACTCTAATACAACCAAAATTGCCCACAGTGTATTGCCTTATTCCATTATAACAGTGTAGCGTATGGGATCATATGCAGCCTGCTAAACGGATTAACCTTTCTCCCACTGCAACAACATATCAGTATCCATCACCATGTTTCCTTTTGCCATATTTTTCGATTTACCCCATCTGTAAACCTTATCTGCCTTCCTCACCAATAAATTTTTCTAAACCTCTTCTTCCCTTAGGGCTTTTGATAGACTAGTGTCATGCATGTCTATTTTCCAACATGGCCACAGTACTCTCCACTTGGGACCGTAGCGGGCTGGAGTGGTCAGAGGCGCTGAACTTCTTGTCTGGCTGTGGGTGCCATCTGGGGTGCTCTGACAGGGGAGGGAGCGGGTGCAGTAGAAGTGTGGGACTGAATGTGAATGAGGCGTATTCACATCACAGCGATGAGTCATGGCTCATAATGAGGCTGATGGAGGAGAAAGCTAATGCACACACATACACTCGCGGAGGGTGTGGGTGGAAAAGGCTGGTCCATGCATATTCACTAAGTCATATGAGGAGTCTGTGGCAGTCACTACAGGACGGTGTGCAGAGTAGAGATGCTCTGTGGGGTTTGAAGAATGACTGATCGATAATGGGTCTAAGTAAAAGCATGGGGTGACTTAAAATGTAGACTTGAAATGTGTGTTGCCCAATGTTGATGTTCTTTCTCTAGATAAATGTCCCACAAGATTTCTTGTTTCTTTCATTTTCTACTGTTGGGTGTTTTAAAGTCTATCCTTGTAACTTTTTAACCTATAATAAAGCATGAACTATATAAAACACAAAGACTTCATTAATAATGAATAATGAAGTTTATTAAGAATGATTCAGACTTAGTAACTACATAATTAAGGGATTGGGGTTAGGAGTCATGGGATTAATTAAGTATTTACTAAGCCAGAATCAGTACTTGTTCATTATAAATTAAGTCTTTGTTCATACTTTTTACGGCTATTAAAAATGTAGCTATTATTAAGAGTAAAACAAGCAAGTGGTCCACTTGAAGTGTCCATTTGGAGCTGAGACATAGGCTTACTAACACTGAACTCATGTGAAATCAAGTGAATATAGGTTATGCCAATTCATTCACTTGACATACATAGGCTTGGGGTATTTCACTATATGCTATATACTTAAATTTGCCGTAAGGTTTATGTTAATTTTATTGATTGCTGGCAAGACATATCTTGTTTATCAACATATTTTATAGATTCTTTACCTATAATTTTTGCTTATATTGTCTGTTAACAACTTTTAGATCGATGTATACTCTTAGCTACTCCATCAAGGCAAGAATATATTTCAGCCAAATATTTCAGCCATAGTGATTGATTTTGTAACAATTGATATACTGGAATATTGATTATGGATTTGTCAGTATCCTTCAATACTTTTTATGTCTGTATTGTATGTTTTTCTCATTGTCTTTTAATTACCTTAGTTGTGTCATATTAAAATAAATAATAATAATAATAATAATAATAATAATAATAATAATAATAATAATAATAATAATAATAATAATAATAATAATAATAAACAACCCCTCTTTAAACTCCCCTCACCTCCTTCTCCCTCATCCCCCTTGCACCTCTCCCCTACAGCACATCCATACAGCACCTCGCAGCGAGCCAGTCTATTACAGGGACTGGGGAGGGCCCTGGGGTGCACATATGGGCGACAGATAACGCATAGCAGAGCAGTGGCAGTAGAAGGCTGTATACAAGCTGCCGGCTACTCTCTCCCTGCTCTGATGTTGCTGTGTTAATCCTGTGTTAAGCAATGGCTGCGTGTTGTTGGGAAGATGCTGGCTATGCGCGTGCCTCAGTACCTTGCTCTCTCTCTGTCTACCCACTCCTTGTCAAAGCAGAGGAACAATGGGGCGAGTGTGGGAGTAAAAAGGTGAGGCTCAGATATGGAATTAACTATGTGTTATTACTACCGGGACAGGAAGGAAGCTGCAGGCCACTGGCTCACCATTTTGGCATGAGTTAGAGGATAACAGTGCGCAC
This sequence comes from Taenioides sp. WSHXM2023, assembly GCA_029959045.1. Taxonomy (NCBI): domain Eukaryota; kingdom Metazoa; phylum Chordata; class Actinopteri; order Gobiiformes; family Gobiidae; genus Taenioides; species Taenioides sp. WSHXM2023. The sequence continues at coordinate 15,765,761 of CM057102.1, read as the reverse complement.
CACTGCTGTTTGTGGAAAAAAATACCTGTTTAACTGTTTAAAGGGCTTTGAGAGAGAACGAAATACTTGTTTGTTTGTCCGCTTGTTGCCTTTAGTAGTTAGATATTGCATGATTCATACTGGTAGTATAAGTCAATAATGCTACTCATATAATATAATGTTTGCTTTTGTGGTTGTAGAAGTTGTAAAGTCAATCATTCACTGACCTTGCTTGATCATCAGTAGATTCTGCTGTTGTGTCCTTGGGCAAGACACTTAAGACAATAAGGAACTACTGCAAAGTAAGGTGCTGCTATTAAATATATTGAAATCCAAACTAGACATTGACCATGATATTGGACCTTTTAGCGCATCGGCTATTGGCCTTAAATCAACATCACAGGCCAATATTTTGTTTTGGTTGATTTGCAGCCTAAGCTCAGCTTTATTTTCACACTTTAATATGAAGAGAGAACTGAACTAATGGTGATACACTGCGCTCTTAAAGGGCTGTGGTTGATTTTGTAGTTAATTTAAATAACATAATTTGAGCAAAGTAATCCAAATCAGCCTTATATATCAGCCCAAAAATATCAGTAGATCTTATTGGCCATCGGTTGCTCTGGATTCTAAACAATCGGTATTAGCATCAGCCATGATGAAAAACATATTGGTCCGTCTCTAATCCAAATCCAAACCATTAAAATAAATTACATATCCCTACAGAAACTGTTCTAAAGCTGTGCATGTGCTTGAAACTTCTTGCTCTGTGCCTATATCTAGTTAGATAGCTTCCTCCTTCCTCCTTTTGGGATTTGAAAATTGGGTAATGCAGCCTCAACTTTCACTTTACAAGCAACCAATGAGATTGAGGATGATCCACGCTGAAATGCTGGTAAAGTAATTCATAATAAAAGCTAAATAAGTCATATTGATACTTTTCAAATGTTTCCTGTTCTGTCAAAGCTGTTGGTGGTTTCTTCAAGTGGTCCAGCATGGCATGCCTTCTTCTCTCCTCCACACTCCCAACCATAGAAAGTGCATATGAGATCATCCCCTATCTTTCCCTTTGCTTTATTTTACATTACAGCATGACAGATTAAAAGACCCTGGACCCGCACTACTTCAGACAGCACGTCAGAAACAAATGGCCCAGTCCCAAAAACCAAAACAGTCCATCCACAACACGTTTTCTCCCATCGATTATGTCGTAACGAGCCTTAATCAACATTCTCTTAACATCCTCCCCGCTCTAATGCACCCAGCACCCCGCCCACCCGCAATGCTTGATCAATTACAAAGCCATTACTCGCAACATCTTGTACAGCAGGCGCGCGGGCCGTCCACTCACTGGTCTTGACGCTGGCCGCAGCAAATGAACTTAGCCCAACAATCTGAGGATCAATCGCATCACTTAGCCAATTAGACAAACGGGAGACAGACGCCCATTACCGTAAGAACTGGATCGATAGCTGGTGCTGGAGCCAGGGGCCTATAGGCTGGCTGTCTAGTCCAGCGGTGCCGCCCTGGGTTTTCATGTTTAGCTAATGGAAGAAGGTGGGGAGATGAAAAAAGAGGGCAGGACTTAAGGATTTGACTGGCAGGTCGGATGTGGGCAGTTGGCAACGCTTGGGGGGATGTTGACGCCGTATAAGGCCAAATGGTGTAAACATGACAGCGCAGATCAATGATGGTGAGGGGGAGAAGTCATTGGTTGATTCGCACCCTCACAGTCCTCCTTTCATTCTACAGACAGTTTAAGTGGTAGATTTTTGAAGTGTGTCGCCAAGAGAGACGAGACTCGATATTTGTGCTCAATAAATATCATTCACTGCTTTTTGTTTTCTAATTTGTATGTGGAAAATGTTATGATTGGTGTTTATCGCAAGGTCCCATTAGAGCACAGCGCTGACATTCAGAAATATCTAAATGTATTACTAAAAAAACAAGATCTGGCAGATGAAATGTTTGCTTTAATTACACACTGTATGTTTAAAGTTTTCTATAAGAGGCACTGTCATTTTGCTGAGGTCTTCTTTTGTCTGAAAATGGTATGGCTGCTTTTTGGTGAGATCTATTTTAAGAGAATATCACTTAGTCTGTCTGGTCACTGCAAAGATCAGTACCTTCTATTCATTCAAAGATATTTTGACAGCAGCTTTCATCCCATGTCTTCATATTTTAAACATTTTCCCACGTTTAAGACCAAGTTGTTTTGACATCTTATCTAAGCCGATTTGACTATGTAAGGTCACACTGCAAATGAAAGATTGTAACCCTGATCATACAGAAACATACATTATTTCACATACAGTAAACTATGATTTTAAAGATACACTTCCAATTGCTTTGCCTGGGATGTTCCATGCGATGGCGTTAAACTTATCGATATAAAGGTGCACTGTGTAATTTTTCTGGTAGTGGGTTCGCCACCTGCATGACTCCATGTTGTTTTTTCTTGAAATGTTATACAGTATGATATTTAAAGTAACTATCTCCACAGAGACAAGCAGGCCATATTACCAGGGCAAGTTGCAGGTCACATCTGTGGAGCAGTGGGCCCACTCACAGTAAGAATGCATGTCTTTACGGTAGTTTTGAAAAATAAAAACACCTGTAATTGAATAAATACAGTTGCTACCTATTAGATTTGTTTGTTGTTGTTGTTGGTTTTTTGGTTTGTCTATTGATCCAAAGGTTAGCGGTTCAAATCTCACTCTTGACATAAACATTATTTGTTAAGGTTAGTGACCCACAGGTTGGCGGTGCGATTCGAGGTACCCACAGATAAATTCTGTTGTTGTGTCTTTGGGCAAGACACTTAACCCACCTCTCCCCCAGTGTCTGTGTACATTTTTGTATGAAAGTCTGTGTGAGATTCCTTGATTGCCTAGAAGGTGGAAAGGAAATGTGACCATTTACCATCATTAGTGATTAGCTAGTTTGTCAAAAATGCAGCCCTCAAAGAAGTATGAACTGATTTTTTTTTTTTTTTTTACCAGAAGTGTAAGATATTAGAAGTTGTTGCCTGTTATCCGTCCATGTGGTCTGTTTGTGACTGTCTAAAGTGGTCGGTGTCAGAGACCTCTCTGTGTACAGTCTGTGTGTGTTTTAGCAGGTTTAATAATGGTACGGTTTGTTCCCGGCTTTGACAGCAGACTGGTGTGTGCTGGCGGTCTGAGCTGCTTGTTGATGGAGAGGTCTACCACTGCAGAGAGGGTCTCCTGTCTGTACGTGTGTGTGTGTGTGTGTGTGTGTGTGTGTTCGTGCCTGTTGCCTAAGGGTAGGATGCCCTCAGGGACACTGATCCTCATGGGATTACTGTTGACATCTCCCTCTCTCTCTTTCTCCCTCTCTCTCTTTGTCTTTCTGTTGCTTTCTCGCTCTCTTTCCCTCCATCTCTCTCTCTCTCTCTCTCTCTCTCTCTTTCTGTGTGTCTCTGTCTCTCCTTCCATCTCTCTCTTTCTCTTTCTCTCTCTCTGTCTGCTGTCTGTCTGTCTGTTTGTCTGTCTGTCTCTCTCTCTCTGTCTTTCTCTGTCTCTCTGTGTCTCTGCCCCCTCCCCCCCAGCTTTCTCCCTCTCTCTCTCTCTGCCTCTCCCTCTCTCTGTGCCTCTGCTCTACCGTGACACCCAGTCCTCCCACTTTTATCCTTCACGCTAAACTCACATCTACTCAACGATTGGAAAATTTTGTTGTGCGTATGTGTTGACCGTATACAAGGTGTGCATCTCCCGGCGCTGTAGATTATTATAATCGCTTTATTGCATGACCTATCCAATATAACTGTCTTTACAAAGCACTTCACCGACTGCCAAGTTAAATCCTGCTCTGAAAGTCCAGCCGCTCAGTAAACAATAAGCCTATGCTCGCTATAATGTCCCTGCAGCAGTGATCCATGAGCGCCGTGTGTGGAAGATTTGTGTAGAGAAACACGATGTAACACAATGTGGGTTCCACGCTGACAATAGCTCAGGTTAACTTCATCTTCCCCTCTTGCTCAACAGCACAATGGCAAATCAGTCTGTATATGAGTTGGTCCCATCAAGGTCAGTGAATGTGTGAGATGTCAGTAAAAGCCTGAAAAGTAATAAAATGGTGAAAGAAGCCCATTGCATTGAAGGGCACTGAGTCTTTGTGCAGGCTGTATACGCACTTTAAATGGATTAGGCGTCCGTGAGCTACATGGTCAACAATTACTGAATGAGCATCACGCTGTGCTCCTGCATATATTCAGACTTGTAATCAGTTTGTATTTCCAGTATAGAGGCCAGCAATGACAAGTATATATTGTATGACTGCTGATTGAAAAGAATTAATTTGACACAAGTATGTGTTTTTATACCTAAACCAGAAACTCCATAGGCTTGGATAGTGGCCATTTTGTGGCACAGGGCTAACACTTTGAGATACACTGCTAGATTTGCTACTCACCTTCAATCACACAATCTGTTTGGAGCGCAGCCATAGAAAGAAATATTGGTTGTAATTTGTGTTTTAATACCTAATCTGAATCTGTTTTATATACGAGTCTGAATTCAGCCTGTCACCACAATTAATATTTCGATTTACCATTCAATAAATTATAGCTGGAACAATATTTTTTGGTGCTCAGTATTTCTTGTATGTACCTTTTCTTTGCACAAGTGGGAAAGTTTTTGTTATCTTTTTGTAGCAATAACATCTAAGCCAGGGGTGTCCAAACTTTTTTCACCAAGGGCAGCATATAGAAACATATTCATAATGGAGGGCCGCAGACAGTTGGTCAATACAGTAATACTTTCTGATAGATGCATTTTACGTAAGTTTGACACAGCCACAACACAAGTTTTAGGTCTGTATCACAATGCAGTGAGATGTCATTGAGGTTGTAGTGATAAAGATACTTTAACTTGAGGTAAAAATACCCAAATGCCGATGATCATTTGGGCCAGTTCAGCAGGATCCCTGGGGGCAACAAAACTTGTTCAGAGGGCCGGATTTGACCCCTGGGCCATAATTTGGACACCCCTGGTCTAAGCCATTGAGGATCAAATAAGTAACTTCTATGACTCGTTACACATGTTTTTGAAGCGATCAACATTTAGAAAAAGCATTCATTGTGATTTTTCTCTTTATACTTATAGCGTTTCAGTGGCTTAAAGATGTCTTCAATATTTTAGTTTATCGTGGTATTTTCTGTAACAACATATTGCACTTCAAATAGTGTTATTATCATAGGCTTAACCTGAATAGCTACATTTTGCATCATCTATTGCATTATACACTGTGAAAGCCTCAAAGTTCAGAGCTGGTTGAGAAGTAACAGTCAAAGCTGAGATCATGAAGACAAATGAGTGACGCTGGTGTGCTCACGATGTACCACACCCGCTGTCAGACATTTCATTTCTCCTTTTAAACCACCCCCAGGCTCCGCCCCTTTTCTCCTCCCTGTTGCAGAAGGAGGTGGGCACGCCGTCCATCAGAGGCGGACCGAGTCGGGACACATCCCATAAGGAGCTGCGCCGGGCCCCTCAAGTTATTACCCCTGCTACTTGCGCACATTTTGTCTTCATCAATTCTTAAACTCATAAGACTCCCTGCTTCTATCCTCTTCCAAATTGTGCCATCTATCACCGCAGACGCCACCTCTCCCTCTGTTCTCAGGGCGCTTCACTTGGGCCCGCATGCTCTCTCCTGAAGTGGATTGGTGGCTTTTGTGAATCGCCCATTTCTTTACTCTTGTCTGTGACCATTGCTTTACCAGGCTTGCTTCATCAGTTGCATTGGTTTGTTTGTGTCTTCAGTGAGCATTCTTGTTGGCTCTTTGGTAAGTTTTGGACTGTTGTAGATTTCAGTAAGAAGCAACAATAAGTTAGTCAAAGCTGCACTAGGACTAAGGAGTAGTGGCAGCCATACTGGGCAATCAGACAAATCATACTACAACTACAATCACATTCAGAAGGCAGTTATATTCTATTTTATTAAGAAGAAAGCAAAATGCTTATTATAGCTACCCCTTTATCTCATTTGTTTTATACAAAGAGGATGTTATTCTTTTCACAAAATTAGAACAGTGTCTTTAAAGGTGAACTGCATGACTTTTCTTTGGGACAAATGCTAGTCTTTATGTAGATATTCTTAAATGTTCAGCCTGAAATGTTTCATAGTAAAGCATTAAACTTATCTAGCTCCATGGAGACAAGCAGGCCAAGGTACTTATCAGTTTGGTGGAGAGGTGGGCCTGCTCACTCAATAATGCATGTCCTTAAAGGTGTTTCTGAACAATAAAATCATCTCTAATAAAACAAAGCTGAATAGACTTTTAATGCCATACTGTAGAATATCCAAAGCAACAAATGTGGCATACCCGATATCAGAAAAGTTACACAATGCATCTTTAATATTATCACATGGTCTTATACCAGTCCAATTCTTTTTTTTTTTTTTTCTTTCTGTATCAATAATGGCTCAACTAGTTTCCGTATCAACTAGTAGTAGATATCAGTTCTTTTCACAACCTCATGAGGCAGTCTGCCACACTGCGACTAAGAAAGGTGGTTGACACTTTCGATTACTGCTATTTTGAGCATGGCTGAATCTGAGCAGGACTTTCTTGGTAAAATTAAGGTTTGGGAATGGTTCGGATGATGCAGTGACCACTTTGACCATTGATTGACTGATTGATTGTACAATTATTCCATTTCTCTTTTGATAAATTTATTAAATTTGTGGTCTAATTATAAAATGCCTCCAAAAATACTCCTGACTTTGACCACCTCTGCTCTGCCTTGTCAAGCCTGTCTTTACTCCAAGCGTCCGTCTCTGCTGGCTCTCTCCTTGTTGCAGATGCCAGTGGTCCTCTGCTCTGTTCCTCTCCCCATTGCTCTAATTACGGCGAGACAAAGGCGTTTGATTGGAGCCTCCTCTCCTCCCACTCAGTGCTGTCAGGCCTTCTGTAGGAGAGAGTTCATTTCACACTTACTGCATGCTTTAATTAAAAACTGGCTGAGGGGGGAGGGGCGGAAAACAGGCACACATCACGCAGAAGGGTGGTCTGTGCGATATAAAGGCGAATTCTAGTTGTTTAAGTCTTGTTAATATTATATTTGCAAGCTAGATATTTTGTGTATGTTTAGAATTGTAGGTGCATGTAAAGACATGTGTACTTTACTAGAGTGCATGCTAACACCAAGTCCTATTTTAAGGTCTAATGGAGAATCGATAAGAAGGTAATGACTTGTTAAAGCTGAACTGCCCAATTTTACCCTCTGTCGTCATGGGTGGCCTTTTAATAAAATTTGTTAGCTGTGACATTTCTAACCCCACAGTTCCCCAGGTAAACAGGATACGATGCTTCTCTATTGAACTGAAAATGTTAATATCATACTGTAAACATTTGGACCAGCTCTCAAGCACTAGTACTGTCATTTTTTTGGATTATCCCATTGAAACTCACTCTCTGACTTTGTAATGCTAATCATTTGCATGACAAAAACTTCTCCTGAGACAAAAACGTCTCTATTTATATGTCTATCCATCTATCTATATATCTAACTATCCAGACAGTGGGTATAGAGGACTTGTTTACTAACTCAAACGTCTGTGGTTCAAATTCCACTGTAGTTGTGTCCTTGGAGAAGGTGCTTGAATATGACCTGTGTGAGATGGTGTTTGGAGGGGCTGATGGCACAGATTGGCAGCCTCACTTCCATCAGCCTACCCCTGGACAGCTCTGGCCGCATACAGGTTACCATCACCAGGTGTTTCTATACTTTTCAAGCACAATACATAATGCATTATTATCTGGTCTTGCAGAGGAGACAGTAGAGATATAAAGCAATTTGCTTATTATGCTTTTATATGTATATTATCTTTCTGTGTGAGATGAAAATTATGCAAAGTATAACTGTATATGTATGTTGGTAAATTATCATGAGAGTTTGACTCACAGGCTACAGTAGTCACTCAGCTGGTGGAAATCAAAAGTACGTATTTTAACATTTACAATAGTGCATGGGATTATCTATAGATATCAAGCCAAGGAGCAAATTTGGATACACCCCAGTTTCCATGCTGCACTGTTTTTTGATTTTTCATCTTTTTTCGTCTCGTTTTCAGTGGCAGCTGGAATACTGTTCACACAAAAGCCGCCTGCATCACACGTATTTGCTCACATACACAAAAACAAAACATATTAAAAGCAGCCGCAGCACACCCCCTTCAATTATTCTCAGCACAACAGCACATGATCATGATAACCCTTGTTAAGATATTGAGATATGGATGATACCAGTCACACCCACCATTGTCCAATTGGGTAATCTATCATCCTCTGCATGTGGAGACCAGACAGTGATTTAAGTTAGACTATCTCACATATCCTGCATATCTCTGGTCTTTGGAATTCTGTGGTGATTTGATCTACTGCATTACAAGCAACGCTGTCATAAGAAGCTTTTGTTACTCAGTCCTGTGTTGCATTATTTATCGTCCTTCTTCTATGACATAGCTTTGGTTTAGAGATGGAAAGCTAGCGCACAATATCTAGAAATATGTTGTTTAGCACTGACATGTGAAATAAACAACATACAACTTCCAAACTCAAGTCTGTTTTACTGTTGTCCATGGGGAAAATACCCTGAACAAATTTGACTTCACTGTAGGTAATTTCAACCACCAGGTTTAAATTAATCTTAATCATAACAATTATAAATAATAATGGTATTTAATGGGCCAGAGTGGTAGAGTGGTTAGCTTTCTATACATGCCAGTAATGAGGTTGGTGGTTCAAACCTTTTATTTCCATTAGGCCTGTCATGCTAAAAAATTTGAAGTGCAATATATTGTTAGAGAGGTATACTTGAATTTGAATTTGAATGTATTTATGGATAGCCCCTTGAGATGCAACATCTCGTTTTCAAGGGGGACCAATAACATAAAACATACACTTAACACTTAACTACACTTATAAACACATAGTTTCACAACACATAAAACACGATAATACATTGTCAATACTGCGATTAACAACAATATTGAAACTACTTTATAGCACTGATACAATAACAATAAAGCAAGATAATCCCAATAAACCATTTTTAAATAGACAGTATCATTCAAAAGGCCCGAGCTGCAACAAGTAAATAGCAGAATTAAGCAATACAGTATTTAGCCACAGAAGTTAGTTATTCAATGCTCTACTGCTCAAATCTTACTGCATTACAACAAAATACCCAAATCTCCCCACCTTTACAAAGAAAATGTACACACGATACATAATGAGTCACAAAATATATTGTTTCATAGTATTTACTGTGACATATCTAATGCGTGGTGTGTTACTCACACCACGTACTCTCCCTGGTAATGTTTATATGTTATCCTGTGTTGGGAAGTAACTACATGTACCAAGAATAGGTATTCAGAAATAACATTTTGATCAGCTATATTCCAGTACAGTTACTTTTTCATTTGGTGGTATTCAGAATAGTTGCTTTTCTTAATTCAAAAGAATCCATGGCAGTCCTTGAACATTTACTTTAAGCTTCAAACTGTACAGAATCAGTGAGAAAAATATAAAACTCAGCTCTTATGGTGAGTGCTGGTGTGATTTTTCCTTCTCTGATCAGTGACCAATAAATGCATAACAAACGGTGAAACAAACTTAAAGCTGTTTTTAATCCTAGGTTGCATTTTTACACTACTAGTTTACTTTAAATACAACTCTGAGTCAAAGTATTCAGAGTATTCAAAATACAGTACTCTGATTGGAACATGTTGTACATTTTAATGCAGGTATTCAGTATTCTGTAACTAAATACATTTTCAAAGTATTCTTCTCATCACTGCTCATACCCTCCCATCATCTAGATCTGTGTGCATCTTCTCCCAAGTCACTATAAAGCTATATCTAATTTGAGTTAACCCGCTACATGCCCACATATCTGAACTGCCCATGTGACTGTATGCGTGCCATTGTATAGGAGTGGCACCCCAGTCGAGTGTATGCAGGGCGATGGCAGAGGCTTTACAGAGAATACATTAGTCTTTGTCTGCGCAGTGCAGGGAACAGTGCGTTCTCAGAGCTGCCGTGTCGAACATGCAAATCAGCCCAGTGTAGGCTCTGAATAGCATATCTATGAAATGTTAAGTGCTGCGCTATGCTAACCTGTGAAGAATGGATAATGCATGTCTTTAGGTAATAAGGTACAGTATGGGCAGGTGCATGTAGGAGGCCATATTCACAAGGTCTAGACTCTAGGGGCTAAGCTGCTTGTTTATATTATACAAATCTGAAAAATGTAGCCATAAATTAGCATTTTTTTAATGTTCAGTATAAATATAAATGTTCAATAAGATAGCCTAAATCAAGACAGAAAAGCCTAGTATTTTCATTTTAGTATATGGAGCTTCTAAACAACCAATGGTGCGGTTAAACTGCAGCAGCTGGGGTTCAAATGTAATAGCAACATTTAGTGATCATTTGCTTAGCTTTCTGTATTTCCTCCCTAAGAGAATATAGATTTATAGAACACAAGTTAACAATATTAGAGTTTGATTATAACAGTTGGAATATTTGTCCCAAGTGATCAGTAATCAATAGTCTAATCAATAACGTGACCCTTTTTTGATGCTTAAAGACACAATGAGTGTTCAAACCAAAAATAGCCCTTTACCATGATAATGAAATGAAATTTGTAATAGACACAGAATGTACCTTTGAATTTTAAGAATTTTAGTCTAGTTTTGGCCCTTTTATTTGTGAAGACTACTGCAAAGAAAAATGCCAAGGTCTTCAAGGTTGATGCTTTATTCTCTTGTTGTTTGATTTACCTGTTTATTATTCTCCATATGCTGTATACTGTACATAATCATAGTCATAGCCTCTTATTGTTCAGAATGTTTTGTGGCCTTATATTTTTTCTCTACTAACACATTGTCTTTTAAAGGTCCTATATGAGGCAAAATTGACTCTTGTGAGCTTCACACCATGTCAGAATGTTGGTAACTCCTCAAAAACATAGCTGGAGTTGTGTTTTGTTTCATTACCAACCTTTATTATTAGTCAACATCTCCAAAGCTTAAAATGCTGTGTTCTAGTGATGTCATGAAGCTGAAATTATCCAAATGATTCTAGTGAAGGTGTATGGAGTTGGAAAACACAATGGAGCATATTACGATATGACATCACAAGGTGGAACAGTGTTTTCAGTTTGAGAGAAGAACTCAGCCTGAATATGCAGGGTTTGTGTGTTCTGTGAATGAAACAAAACACAATTCCAGGTATGTTTGTGATGAGGAAACTGCATTATAACATAGATCAGAAAATGGCATAATATAGGCCCTTTAATAGTTATTTATTTTGATTGGCCCTTTCAACACTGGCATTATGGGCCAAAAAGCGGTTCTCTTATATATTATCTTTCCTCTTTGTTTCTATTTCCCTATTTAGTATATTGCACATTATTTCTTACATTCTTTTCCACTCTTTGCCACACTCTACTGTAAAAATGCATAGTTCACCATAACAACAGCTGCATGCGTATACCCTCATACCTTAGACCTATCGCGCGTCGCAATGGGCTACCAGCAGATATTAGAATAAGCTCAGGGAGTGGCGTGCTGCTTCCAATTAGCAGTCTGTTGTTTCACACTGTGGGCGATGGCGCTTGTTATTCCTGGCTGTATGGTCCTCCTGCCGCGCAATCAGCCTGTATGACTCTTTCCTTCCCGCCACGCTCTGATTGCCGCATTCATCGGTCGCCAGTTCGCTCCCCGTGTGAGGTGATGCCGAGCTACATTTGTAAAGAACTGTCTCACCAAAACACCTGTGGAAAATGTCCCTAACTTAAGGGCCATTGCTTATCCTGAGTAGTCGTAATGAAACCGGAAAAGAAGGGGTTAAACGTGGAGAAAAAAGGAAATAATCACAATTTCTGAGCACAATCATAATTTAGGCTGCGAGTTCTAATGCTTTTTATTATAGGCGGTAATTATATGTCTTGATTAAAAACTACAATAGCAGGGATTTCAATTGCAGACGCTTTGTTTTGCTCCATGCATCCAGGGATTCCAGCCAGAATCCAGGTGCTGCATCTAAAGCAGTACTGCGATTGTGTACTCACCAAATAATTGTGTTGTGGGTGGGTCTCATACTTACTTAGTCAAAGGGAATTATTCAGACCAAAGCTGGCTCTATGACCACAAAGGCTCCACCAGTCATTTGATCAGCGGATGGGTATGTGGAGAGGAGGATGTTAATATTTGTCAGTGTACTTTGCAGATGACAGCCAGAAATGCTTTCATCCATATTTGAGCGTACGGGCATAACTTAAGCTGTAGTGGAGTTCAGCTTTGTCAGAAACGAACCTGCAAATTCTAGTGTGAACAACTTTTAGAATCGAAATATTATATGGTAAGAATTATTGGTTTATTAATATCAGATTTCACTAAACAAATTACTATTGTATCCACAGCATATGACTGCTGTGTTAGTGGTGGTATAAAAGGTGCAATGTAACTCTTCTCTATGGAGCAGTTATAGGAAGTTGCCTGAAATCTTCTAAAGTATGACATTAAGCATATTTATCTCCATGAAGACAAGCAGGTGACCCCACCAGGTCATTTCCAGAGAGGTGAATCACCACACAGTAAGAATGTATTTTTAGGCAATAAATCACCTGTAACTGAATAGATGGACAAGTGTGATGCCATACCGCGATACATTTCAGGTAAAGCAAGAAGCAACCATCTCCATGCAGACGAGCAGCTGGCAGATGGCACACCAGAAAAGTTACATAGTGCACCTTTAAAAGTAGGTGCCTCCAGGCCATAAACTGTATAAAGAAGTAGACTGAGTGTGACCTCACCCATAGCATTTGGCTCCAGTCAAATGAAGCTTCTTTATTAAGAATAGGAAATTATTTACGGACAAAATGGCAAAAAAAAAACCACACCATGATTGTGTAGAGCAGGTCAATACCAACTTTTAAGACCAAAATGAAGAGGCTCACTGCAGCAGTTACAGAGAAAGGGTTGACAGTCTATACAGTCTGTGCTCCAGACTGACCAGTGCTGTTATGTCCTTTGACAAGACACCTCACCCACTTTGTATGAATGTGGCACTGGGGGCACTGCTGGTTACATAAAGTCAGATAATAAAATAATAATAAAAGTCAGATAATAAAAAAAAAAGCAATTGTATAATGCTACTAAATATTTTTGTAGATTTTAGTTGTTTTTTTTTTTATTTGTCCCTGAAGATACTAAATTCTGATTGTTCCACCTCTATTGTCTACATGTATGACATCACAGTTTGTCTGACCACTGGAGCAGACCATGGTCCTGAAACTTAATTGAGGCCATCACTTTCTCCCTTACTCAAGTTCAGTATCTTTCACATATTTTCAAAAATCACCTTTAATTAATGGCCAGACAGTTTGATGGGAGCTATTATTGGCTCCCCTTTTGATCCAAGCTTTTATGATATAGCTGCTGGATAGAAACGACCTCTCCAAAATTGGGCAAAGAAAATGACAAGAGAAATGGACAGATGGGTGGAGACTGATGGAGGAGAGCCGGAATGAACCAAGGAAAAATGGGAAGGGAGGTATGAACTAATGATCGGGGGAGTGCAGGAACGCTAAAGGCATGGAAGATGGTCCAAAGGCAGTGATGGATAGAGCGAGACGCGGCGATGAATGAGTGGCAGAAGAAATGGCGTGGGAGGAAGACGAGCTGATGGGATGGACAGGTGGGAGACAGGGAGAGTGAAGTATTTAAGGAAGGGGAGACAGAGATGCCTGGATGCTTCAGGACTAATGGAAAGATAACGGAAGGACTTTGCAGCTGGGTGACTGTCACACAGACAAACATGTAAAATGGGTCACAGATTAGGAATAGTTAACAGCCTCCTCCCTTTAAAACACAAGGGAATTAGAGAGCTTGCACTAAAGTTCTCTGTTAGTTGGAGCCCCACATAGATTTAAAGGTGCTATTCTATTATTACTGAATGCATGGTGACTTGTAAATAATATATTTTCTGTATAAACTATACAAAATGTTGGTTTCCTAAAAAACACAAGTTTGTGGCTATGTAGATTGCCACAACAAACGAGTTTATACCAAGAAACAAAATGTATTAAAGTCAGTTGTTCTTATGATGTGCACTCATTGGTGAACATTGCTTGCTATGAAAGTTGTTTACCCTTATGAATCAGCATGAAAACAGTGATGGTGAAAAGGAGAGAGTGTGATAGTCTGGACCCAGAGTGAGTAGAGAGGTCTGAATATGAATAGATGACATGAGAGAAGAGATGAAGAGAATAAGTAGATGCTTAATGCAATTTGAATGCTCAGGGACATTACTGATGTAAGCGTGCTGCTCCCAATGGTTCCCCGCGAGATGGTGGGCCACTGCACCCCTGCTGCACCTGTACTGCACTCCTGCTGCACCCCTGTTGGACCCCATGGCTCATTGAAAGGGGTCAGAGGCGAACAGCTCTGCTCCATTTAGCAGCCTGCTCATGATAGATGAATGAGAGAGTGCGATGGAGAGGAGGAGCCAGGGCCCTGCTGAGCACACAAAAGCCGCTGCCACTCGGGACCTCCCCTCCAGCTGTGAATGGTGGTAATGGGTGGTAATGGGAACAGACACAGGTGGGGTCAAAGGTGAGTGCCGTCGGTACGTCACTGAGCTGAGGAGACAGCTCTGAGTGTAATTTAGAGAAAGCATTACCTGTTCTACAGGCAGATGTGTTAAAATATAACTTTTAAAATAACGTTCAGATCATTTATGTTTCTGGATTTGTTGATTTGTTTGACACAGTAAAATCAATATGTAGCTTAATTCAAAAGTTGCAATACTGAGAGAGATTTTACACATTTGTAAGTGAGTGAATGTTAATGATTTATTTGGGGAGAAAGTGGATAAGCAGTCATTCCAGCAGACCTTATTTGTGGTGCCACTAAATGAACATGGCAATAACATAAAGTAGCACACTGACACAGAGCCATAAACCCACTTTGGCTCTCAGCCCAGATGATCCAATTTTACTTCCTCTTGCTCAGATCTTGGGACCTCTCCAGTTTCCTAAAATATATATTTTAATGTGTGATAAGGCAGTATGAGTAATCAGATAATGGAAGCCATCTCAGAGGAGAGCCCACAACATGGCCGAACGGCTCAAAGTACCAACCATGACTCTTATCTGTGCTTTGCCAACTGATAGCATTGCTAATTTGTTGAGCCACTGGTGAACTCACAATATGACTCCGAACTTTGTGAAAATCTACTTGAAAATCTGTAAAATAAAATAGCAGTTCAGTTAATCTGTAAATTCAAAGAGTTTCATGTTGGTGATGTGAAAACACAATGTTTCAGACTGATAAGCACGCCTCACTAATAGTGAAGCTACAGAAGCATCAAAAGTGCCTCCCCGGCTGTGAGGCCAGAGGACGGGTTTGTGTTTAGAGAAATGAGGGAGCGGAGGAGAGAGAGAGCAGAAAGAGAGAGGCTGTGTGGGAGGAGGCAGCTCTGCAGCTCCTAGGAGAGACTGGGAGGGCGAAGGGTCATTATTGACTGAATGAATTTTTAAAGAGGACCCTCATCGGGGGGCGGGAGGGGCCTGTGTGACTATGCGTGTACAGTGTATTCTGTACTGCACTCCTTCCACCTCATTCTCTTGTGCCAATGTACATAAATGCCCACAATAAACTACCTTGGGACCTATGGCCCTGCAGATCCTCCATAGGCTCTATAGTTTCCTGCTCCACAGTAAAGCCCTATTGATTGCCCTTTCATACCCTTTAACAATCAATGTGGACCTGGTTTCAGGAGGAGCAGTGGGAGAGGGGAGATGGAGGCGCAGCCCAGGCTAAAACAACACTCTGTTTTTCTTTGGGAGGTGCTATGGACCGGGGGGCATGGGGCAGTGGGGGGTTACTTAAGGCCACAACCTCCAGCTCTGTGGATGTTAGGACTGAGGCCAGGCTCGCTGAGAGAAGTGCCCAGAGGCACAGCATGTTGTGCGGGGGAAAGATAGGGAGAACAGGGGCTGGTGGTGGGCTGCTGGGCTGGATGTTGCTGTGGTTTGGAGAATGCTCTGTGTGCGCACTGACCCTGGCAGATAGCAGACAAGGGAGGGAGGGGGGCATTCAATCATACTAATGAGCGAAGGAGGAAGAGAGAGCGAGGGATGAAAGGGAAGGCAGCTAAGCAGAAAAAAGGGTCGTGGGGAGAGATGCTTTGGCAGTGCCAGGCAAACACCCTGCTCCTCCAGCCCCCTCCCCTCTCTCCACACAGACACACACACACACACACACACGCACGCACGCACACACACACACACACACACACACACACACACACGCACACACACACACACACAGGCATGTATCTCTTGCACTGTGAGGACATGAACTCATATAAAAAGAATTCTCCATCCTCCTATAACCTTGTCTACTGCATAACATGGCCTAGTAAAAAGAAAAGATATGTCTGCAAGTACGATATTGAAAATTATATGCATAAATATGGAAGGTATTATTAAATAATATATAGCAAAAAGACTGGTCTGGTCTGTGTGGTCCAATGTTCTCTTTGTTTTCTTTTTATGACATTTTGATATGGAAATGCTTTGATTTATGAAATTTTGATATGGAAATGCTGTTTATTAATTAAAATAGTGCTACCAATTTTCTTTTTAAATGTAAACGCTGTGTCATCCAAACAGAGACTTAACCCTTCCGATCCTTTCAGGCCAGTAGCACACAGGTGAAATGTCCTCACAAATACAGAAATATAGTCTCTGACACTCTGTATCTCTATCAGTGCTTGGACACACACACACACAGAGCTCTCCCAGTGCAGCCACACTCATTAGTGCCAGAGAGAGAGCCACTGCTGGAGGAACACCAGCCGCTCCAAAACTCTCTCTCTCCCCACTCCCTCCCAGAGTCCCTCGCCCTTCGTCTGCCTCTGCCTTTTATATTTCATACTTTCACACCATCCTTCTCAGCCAATTTGGGCCTATGTTGTTTTTTACCCATCCTTGTCTTTTTTCGTGTCCCGATTTCCCCTTTAGCATGTCCACAATTCTCAGCTGTCATCCATCCTTTAACGTTTCTTCTTTCATTTTTTTTTCTTTTTTCCTCAATGTCTTTTTCTCGTCCGCTGCACTGTGTCTATTTGGAGCTGTGCACAATCCTTGCCTGGCTTGTGTGCGCTCCCGTGGTGGAGGGTTATTTGAGGGATTAGGCCGGTGGCAGGGTGGTTGCTGTGTCAGTCTAACAGGCAGGGATCTGGACCAAGGCTCACTACCAAATCCCTTCTTCCACGCCTCTCTGCCCGGGACACCGAATTAGCTCCTCGCGCCTTCATCTTTCATCTTCATCCCTTTCTCTTTGCCCGCCTGTCCTCCCCTACTCTCCTCTCCGCCGTACCATCCCTCCGTCCTACATGTTTTCTCCTCATCCTCACGTGCTTTCTTTGAATCAGTTTTTCATTATTTATGGAATGCTTTTCACCGTGCATACAAAAATTTAAGCTTGGTTGAGGGTATTAGATTTGGAAACCTTGAGCAAGAAACATGATCACATCACCCACAGTAGGACATCTTGGCACTACCTGCTCTATTTGACTTAATCAACTACTAGGGCTAGTACCTTCTCACCTCAAATAGAGTGTCATGTTATGTGCAGGAATTAGTGAATGAATCTATGTGTGTTGGCATAGATTCTTAGCACACAAACCTTGACTTAAAAATGTCACCCTTCCTAAAAACCCAATCCGTAAAATACCAGCTAATGCTCATTTTTAATTGCAGCTCAAGAAAGGGATATTGTAAAGTCAATCCTCTTGGGTAACAGAGCTGCCAGACCAGACTCCCAGGAAAAATCACACTATAGCAAGCATGTTTTTGTGAAAGGTCAAAATTAGTATTCAGTTTTACAGTTATTTACCTTTCCTTAACATTATCCCTGTAGAGTAATAGGGATAGGGTTAAAGCTGTGACATGTAAAGGAACGTAGGAAAGACAAGTAGCATTACAATTGGCCTATACTCAGTTGTTTGTTTTGTTTTTTTAAGCACAATTAGTTTTGCCGTATTGCAGATATACTGTAAAAGCAGCTCTTTAGGTCAAAATGAGACCGCTATGTGCTGTCTACATCTAAGTATGCTGTGCTTTATTATCTGAGAATCAGGAAATGTTAGTATGCTAGTCTCTGTTCTAAGTAAAATGTACTTATAAACTTCTTTCACTATGCAGGACATTATAATCATGCCAACAACTGAAGTACAATATCTGTAACTTTACCGCAGCACTGTAAAGAAAATGTAGTCCTCTTGACAACCAGGAACAAGAATGGGAGGATCTAAAATTTGAAAAACTTGTAATAGAATACACTTTTAAATCATTTTAGCTGATGTAGTTGATATTACATTATTGCAGTGATTGCTTTTAGACCACAAACTTTTACACCTTCTAGTTTGCTGCAGGATAATTGAGTAGAGTTGTGCAGTGGAAGTGGCTCCTTATTTCAGGATGCTCCGTTTCTGTCTGAGCCCTCCTCTCTGGGCCGGACCCCTGGGACAGGAGCAGGTTACACCACTGGTGTCTGAAGGACAACGCATGTGTGTGTATGTCTGAGAGAGACTGAGACATTAACAAGGTAAACAACAATTGACGAAGGTGCTTTTTATCAATGCATGAGTGGCTGTCTGTATTCCCCTGCTTGGGTGTACATCTGCTAATGGACTTCACACAAATGCAGGGACACAAGACTAATAGCTTTAGGTGGACGAGGACAATAGCACTGGTCCAAACCTATAGAGAGCGGAGAACAAGAGAACACAGGCTCTATGGAGGAGAGTAAAGAGGCTGATGAATAGAGCATGATCAAGGCCAACACCTCGGCACAAAGGCACATGTCTGCGTAAGAAGGTTTAACAGGTGAGTTCACACTGGGCTCAGGCATTGTCAGATCCGACAAGTGATGAGAGTGAATGAGAACATATTTAAAGAGTATTGTTTGACCCTGCTCCAAAACACAAAGGTTTAAATCCAAATAGATGTGTGGTATACTATCTACTTCACTGAGAAAAATATTTGCATCAAAATGGTGAATACTATAGATTTCTTTGTTTGTTTTTTGCCTGTTTGTAAAAGTCTAAACTACAAGACTAAAATGTTAGAAACCCCAAAAATGCACAATAGAAAAAATCCCCCAGCTAAGGTAGTCCTGACCAAGCCTAGCAACAAGATCACGGAGATGGGTCCTCAAGCACTGTGCTGCGGTGCTCACTGCTTCTGAGGAGATGCTCCAGCACTGAAGGATGGGTCAAATGTAGAGGACAAATTTCCCAAGGACAATGACGTGTGCCTTTACCTTCACCTTTTACATACATTAGAAGAACATACTTTGTTGTTTGAAGAGGACATACTGTTATGTTAAAGGACACAAATTATGCAAAACTGACTTTTTAAGCTTTGACTCATGTTATAGTCTTCTCCCCTCATGAAAAACATACCTGGAGTTGGATTTTGCTTCATTCACGCTTGTTTGCTTCATTCACGCTTCTCGGAGGATTCAAAAATACTATTCATATTTTGCACAGATTGTTGTGTCACAGGTAAAAATCTGGATTTCTGCTACTTAGTTTTTGAGACCATAAACCATCACCGGACTTGTAATGTGGACAAATGTAGTTCACAACAAACACATGGTAAAGTGACTCTTCAAAGATTTATTTAAGCCATTCACTTACTGGAAACTTACATTGGCCGCTTGTATTTTTGTTTTTGATTTATTGAGAAAAATATAACTTTTACAACTCTCCTGGCCAGGCTAGTATATCACAAGGTCTTTTAGACGTGCACCATCTTTCAAGATTAAATCAAAAGCATTGACAGCATCTCTATCCATCACATTGTGTCTTCATTTTCCATAACAGGAAGCGTTACCTTGTGTATCTTGTTTGTATACAACCTCTCCACTCCTTGGACTGAGAGGTGGAGGAGAAGGTCAACAGTCGGAGTAAAATAAGACACACCAAAATGTTTTCCCTTTGTGTCAAAAGCGTACGGAGTTGAAGAATCACTACATGTGTCACTGGCCTCTGCTCCATACACCCAACAGGAGCTTTGGTAAAGGGCATGGCCAAAGTGAGGCTGGCATTTACTCTCACGGCCAGCAGCGGCGGCTCACTGGATGTACAAGAGGAGTCGCTAGATCAGAGGCAGCACCAGCACAGAGCAGCGTCAAACTGGCTTGAAAGATGATGTTGACTTTTCACACCGCGCTCACTGCACCGCGGGCTGCACATGCACACACAGGTCTGTGCAGACAGGGAGGGCTTCTCACGTGTACCACCAGACTACATGTGGATGAAGAGCCTGAATTTGCATAGGAAAGAGAAGTAATATGCATGAATACAAACTCACTTTTGAGTAAGGCAGGTTTTTAAATTGTGCTACATGGGATGCTTCAGATGGTGTGCAAGGCTCTCTGCAGTTCTAATTTGCAGTCAGTTTTACTTTATTTATTGCCCTCCTTTTGGTTAGTATCACTTCACTTGGGCAACAGTAGCTCTGTTGGTGAGTGTTTGTCTACTAATCTGAAGGTTGGCGGGTTGAATCCCAAACTCAATATTAACAGCATTGGTTGGGCAGTTAGATCCATTGACCCTCAGGTTGGTGGTGCAATTTCAGCTCCCACAGATGAATGCTGTCAATTTTGCCCTTGGGCAAAACACTTAACCCACCTCGCCTCTGAATACACTAGGGTATAAATGTGTGTGTGAATAGGTGAGTCGTTCCTTGATGTAAAGCACTTTGAGTGCCTTGAAGATGGAAAAGTGCTATATAAAAATGTGACTATTTACCATTTACCATTCTCTGTAGTTATATTCAGGACTTAGCCGAGACCTATAGTCTAGACCTGGTAGACTGTACTTCTTTTTTTGGAACTGGTTTATATCTGGTGATATATCTGGAGAGCTAAATATTTTCGTGGGTGGTACTTGGTATAAAAAGTCAGAGAAATACTGCAGTAAGGTACACATAGTTTGAATAGAACAAAAAAACAATAAGCGCTAATAGTGTGCAGGACTGCCATTACAATTGCCTTCATGCAGGGCTCGACATTAAGCATTTACAAGTACTTTCCTTGTACTTTACAAGTGGCTATCATTTTTTACTTGCCCAACACCTAGATCTACTTGCCTGCTAAAACAAAATAGTGCTCAATTAATTAGATTTTTTTAAAATATATGCACAGGCCTATAAAAACATATGAATACCAACATAACATGACCACAATGACTAAATGGGTTGAGAGAACGGGGCATGTAGTCATATTTTTTCATTTCTATAGTGTGGTTATTTTGAAGAATTTTAACAATATAAAGCAAGTTTAAATCATTTCATACTACACTCCACAGTGTAAATATGGAAAAAAGAGAAACATAAATGAAAAGGTGTGTCCAAACTTATATGTATACCAGATGAAAGAGGTGACTATCTTTGGTCTTTCCATTAAATTGTTTCTCTCTCTCTCTCTGTGCGTGTGAGCGAGAATGACAGAACTGCATGGATAAAAAAAAAAAAAAAAAAAAAAAAAAAGAGGCGGAATCAATTGGTGGCGCTCGGTATTCATTCTGTGGCGCTGCACCACAGATTGGTCTATGTATGGGAAACACTGGGTAGGGCATCTGGTACAAAGTCCTCCTAGTGCCACATCACTCTGTAGAAACACAATAACTGTTTCACTAGGAAGTATATGTTGAAAAAATATAATTCTGTTAAAATAATTGTATTTGGTTCACTTACTTTGTTCATCTGTGAACTGTGTTTGGTTGGTTTTCAAACATCTTTTGTTCTGAAAGATACAGAGATTTTATTATGTTTTAGTTTTCTTTTTTTTATTTTAACTGATATCCTCACTTTCAGAATGGTGCAAAAAATGACAACTATAACATTGATGAACTGACCCACAACTACAGTAAAGTGCTCTGGATTTCACTGTTTGTAGACGACTCTGGAAGCAACACATTCAAATCTTAGTACAACTGTCACACTCTTGTAGATGGACAGTCAAAAACAATTTGTTTCATGGAAACAAGCCTTACATTAACCCTAATTTCAAATAAAACACCACAAACATGTTTTAACAATGAACTACATTCTAGGCCAGAGAAAGTCTCTGAAAAGTTTTACCTGCAAATCAGCTCTCATAATCCTCCTGATGGACACTGCAGTGTCCAACTGTCCTGTGTCCTGCTACATTTGAATTTTCCCTCCCAAAGTTTTGTGGAGGGGAATTCCAGAGGGAGGAGCTTCACCAGAGATTATAACAAAGTCATATTTCCTCAGGGTGATTAAAATAACATCGACCACAATCAAACAACCTTTGTAAGACTTAAACATGCTGGACAGAGACTCGTAAAAAAGTCATGTTATTGTTGTCAAGTTTGTGTCTGCAATTTGAGCAGCCCCTCTCGGATCATTTTTTCACTGTGGGATTAACGCGCGTGGCACTATTGAAGAGAGTGGGGAAAGGCACAGAGCGACACAGAGCTGTGAGGCGCACACGTAGGACTGTTCCGATCAGAAGATGTGAAAGCTGTAGTGATGGTAGAAGGAGAGACAAAAAAGGGGTGGAGTGGTGTGGTCCACACTGTGGGACATTTTTGATTGACTGGACAAAAACTGCGGAGCAGAAGGCAGCATAATACTACGCCCATTTTATTTATGCCCGATTTATTTCCAGTCAATGGGAAAGACGAAACACTGACTGTGATGCACAGCAGTGCGCATCACTTATCCGTCCCTTTCATGGAAATGAAAAAATGGCTTTACGAGCAGACAACCCATTGGTTTGTTTTTCAACCAAATAATTAGTTATTATTAATGGGAGACTAGATTTGTGTTACTGTATTTTCACTTGCCCACTCGGACAACTAGGCAGAGGAGAGCACTTGCCCGGACAAAACATTTAGTTGCCCCGGGCCAGTGGATCACTGTTAATGTTGAGCCCAGCCTTTACGTATTCAAGAAAATTCTTTATTGCTGCTTTGGTCCTATCCTCTAACAAAATGCAACATGTTTAATGTTGCAACATTCATAATATGTTTATGAATTAAAGAAGTCATATATGTTTTATTTTACATTTTGTTCATTGTACTCCACTATCTTGATTTATTTATTATTTGACCAACAGATTCCATAAAAACCATGACAATATAAACCCAGACCCATGTGTGATAGACAAAATGCTAATGCCATCCTATACCACCCCAAGTCTCCAATGCTCACATTCAGATAAACAAGTAATAGCAGGAGGAGCTGGTGGAAGTGGGCCCATCACACGCACACACACACAAGCACACACGCGCACACACACACACACACACACACCCACACACACACACATACCCACACATACCCACATAGCCATAATCCTTTCACCTATGTGCCAACTGTTGTTTGATCAGAGCTGTGCTAATGCTCGCAGGCGTCGCAATGTGCTCTCCCTGCATTTGTGGCTGCCTCTCGGAAAGCCCGCAGAAGAACACAGGAGCCTCCGAGCCCACGGGCGCAAAGAAAGAAAGGGAGTGCTGACAGTGACAGAAAAACACCCAGATGGCAGCTTCAGTCTACCATGGGATCACATGCTCTGAATTAGATCTGGAGATGCTGGAGGTAACAGGGAATGATGTCACTGTTGTATCAAGATGTATGCTGTTCTGTGCTGCTCTGTGCAGGAGGTGCTGTCTTTTGTGAATAGAAAATTACATGTATAGGCATTTTTCAAAAGCACGACCTACCTAGCATCTATATATTGCATTTTTGCAGCTAGCGCTGATGTGCTTTTGGCTGTCGATATGAAATGGGGTTCAGTTGTACACAGAATGTTCTCAGATTAGACTCAAAGGTGGAATAAACTCTCAAGGTACAATGACTCAGTTTTGAGTGATAAATTTAAGACAAATATGAAACTTGATGTTTTAGGTCAAATGTTTTAAGTTTATGGGGGAACTCACCCAACAAAAGGAGAAACATGCAAACTCCATACCAACATGCCTTACCTGGCCAACTGAACAACAAAATTGTGTTTAAAGGTCCTACATTACACAAAGTTGACTCTTGTGAGCTTTAAGCCCATATTGCACTATTTTCTGATCTATGTTATAATGCTGTTACCTCATCAAAAACATACCTGGAAAAACATATCTGTCTATATCTCCGAAGCCTTGTGATGTCATGAAGCGGTAGTTTTCAAGTTCACAGCTACCTTTTACCTTTAGTTCAGTAGAGATTGACCATTCCAGGGCTGAAGAATCCAAAAATTTCTAATTAAGGCGTATGGAGTTTAAAAACACAGTGGAGTATTTCCTGTATTACCACATGACATCAAAAGTGGAACAGGGTGTTTTCAACTTGAGAGAAGAACTCAGCCTAAATCTGAATGTTTGTGATGAGGAAACAACATTATAACATAGATCAGTAAATAGAGTAATATGGGCCCTTTAAAAAGAAAAGCTGAAATACTGTAACATTTAAGACACAAGTAGAACAAGCAAATGCAACAGTCAGTATAGAATTCAACTCTGAATTATTCAGACTCACAGCCTTGGCATTTCCCGATATATAACTTGTGAATGAAGTGTCATGGGCAATTCCAGCTGTAGCACTAACATGTACAACTTTTTACTCATCTAGAGCAGTTTCAGAACCCATAATCCATTGCTTTCCTTTCCCTAAAAAGAAAACTCAAGGCTGCAGAATACTTGAGTGGAGTTTGCACACCTGTGGCTAGAAGAGATCCATATCTTTGCCTTAACAGCCAAACAGACTGCAGCTGTTAACTCAGAATTTTAGGACAAATAAACATCTTTTTTTTAACTTTTCCGTTTAGCATTTACTGTTCCTCAAAGCCCTCGATTTTCACAATGTATGTCACCCAAAGCGCAACCTTTCAGTTAATGTTCACTTTAGCACGAATCCGAACACGGTTAATGGAGCACGGAAAGCTTAATGTTATTGTTATTTGGGGTACTCAGACTTCCATTTACCTCCCATTGTTTTATTTTTACCATTGTATTTATCTGTCAAAGGTTCTGTATAACACCACAAAATACATATTAACCTCAAATTCAGTTCTCTATTAGCAGCTTGTCTGACTGAGCCTGATATTATTGCAGTACAGTCGAAACAAGAAATGCCAAAAAGGTTAACAGCAAACCAAAATTTTGACGTGAAATAATTTGGATCTGACATGTCAATCAAGCAGCATGATTAAAAGTGTAAAAAATAAGTATGGTAATTGCATTTCCTGTCATGTGAATCGTGTTTATGGTTCCACAGGGGGCATAATTACAGATAAATACTGTAGCATTGATTGAAACACATTAATTCACAAATATCTGTCAGATGAATTACAAAAACAAAGCACAATTACTGTCAGGAAAATCACAAATTCTTGTTTACTAAAAGGCAAACTGTCACAAAATACTACAATGGTGTTTTTCGAAAGTTGTGTTGTTTTAATACGAAATTAACAAAAGAAAGGCAGGGACAGAGTTTTATCTTATTATGTGAATCAAAAATTAGTTGAGGGTTAAATTTGTTGTATGTTTCATGCGTTGACCGAGGATGAATATGGCAGAGATAGGGTTAGATTTTGTGTACCGCTTTACCTTATTTTGCGCTGCCCACGTTTGACTCTAAATGCTACTAAACTACATTCTCATTCCCATTCATTAAAATGAATTTGAGTTAAGTTTTTGCCGCTTATGATGTAAAGTAGATTGATTTGTGTAAATGATCAATATTCATGCACCAACAAGTTAACAATGCACCGATTCTCTGGGAAGCTTTAAAATGGCTTTTTAGTCCATATAGAACTTACTGTGGAGTTTCAGGTGGCATCACAACATTCTATAGGCCAATAATATTTAATACAGATGGGGACAGCTAAAATAAATACAGTTAAAATGTACGTTTTTGTGGTAATATAGTTTATACGATATAAACGATGCCTTGTACCTGCCCCCATTCCCTCTCTCCTGCCCCCATCCCTTCTGTTCTGCCCACATCCCCTCTCTTCCTCCAGACAATGATCACCTTCAGACAGACTGGAGCTGGTGTCAAACATGCTCCCTCCATAGGTGCACAGAAAGCAGGTGTGTGGTCCTTCAGTGGCAAATAGCTCCATGTAAAAAGATATACCCTGGTCATACCACACTACAGCTTTTATCCACAAATACCTGCGCGTTTGTCAAAGTGTTTCTGGGTGAGTGAACATTCGCATACATGCATGACAAAATGTGAAAGCCCTGTTTACGTGTAGGCTCAAATTGATCCAGCCGAAATTCATTATACACAAGGATCTTTCAGATGTTTCAGAAGCTTGTGCAGTGAGCATGAAACTGGGGAACTGGCCTTTTTCATTTGATCGACAAGTCTCATGGACAGTTCTAATTTTATTTATTTTTTACTAGTGTTTGCAGACAAATACGTCTCATACAATAAAAATGTGAAAACTATTGTTATAAGGTCTAGGGCTACTGTCAATTAAAAAAATGCCTTCTGGCTTTGTTAATTGATTAAAAGAAGGTTGAAGCATGGTGGTGGTATAAGTTCTCAAAAGTGTTTCTCACAAAAAAAACTTGTTTGTAGTTTGTATACAGAGAATTAAACAGCATCTTTTTAATTGAAAAGACAGTCACTCCCAAAACTCCACCTAACTCCTTTCTGCTGTCCATAAATCCAACTAATGATATATTTTTTTGTAAAACAAAATAAGATTCTTAATTATAAGGATAAAATTGCGTATCTATTAAAGACCTTCATTACCAGACAAAACCATGCATTCCTGTCTTTTCTGTTGTCTTTGCCGAGATCCACAGAAAAAAGTGAAAGCGGTGTAACGAAAATGGCTTCAGTTTTGCATCTCACACAATGGGAGAGGCGCGTGTCTATTCTGAGCAGTGCGTTTGATTCTGGAGGAAGAACCTTGGACCATCTGTAGCATTCTGTTTGATGAGCGGCGCTTCAAGTCCTGCAGCCTGCATGTAAGATCAAAACCAGTGGACCACACAAGTGTGCCATGCTCTCATTTCTCCACAGAGCTGCAGAGAACAGCCGAATCCTCACATCAAGACACAAATACAGCCAAGTTTGATGTCGAGATGAAATAATCTTTACAACTTTTGCTTCACTCTTTGTTCAACACTTTTAAATAGATTTTTTTTTCTTGTCAGTGGCTTTATTGGCTATTGCTGCTTTTGAAACTCACCCATTATTCTTTTTAGTAATCACAAAGAAAGTGGAAAAACCTTCAAACGAACTCGGCAGCCCTGTGATTAGCAGTTGCTTTTTGATTCGTCCATAATTAAGTGCTAACATTAGTTTTATATTTGGTTGCAAACAATTAGCCGTCTGTGTTCTGTTTGTGATTGATGACTTCAAAAAACAGTGAATGAGCTAAGTTCGTCACATCAGTGACCTAGAAAATTTCCTGTTTTACAAACCTTGGTAGTGGCAGGTTACAGTATAAAAGCACAACTTTCTGAAAATGCAATACATGATTCAACCACTAATACAGTAAAGTGATAATGAAAAATAATGATAATTTTTTTGTTTTATTTGATATTCTAATCTAAAAGATTTTATCTTGAAGGGAAAAATGTAAAGGTATGTCTCTTCCAATGGCCATTCCCTAAAATAAAATTATGGCACAGTAGTTACCAAACTAGCATGATAGTTACGATTTTCCAATTAATAATACGTCAAAACAAAACCGTAGCTTATTTTTTCTTTTCTTTTTTTTTTTTTGCAATATTTTTGAAAAAGATTTTAGTCTATTTAATTGACTAAACAAATAACTGAGTACAAACTTCAGCAAGCTTACGTTTTAGTAAGACTTGTTTGTCCCTCACCATGGCCTAGACATTTGTAAGCACAAAATCACTGTATTGTAACTGGTAGTTAGCAAGTAATTGTGAACACATTTGTGAAGGTTTTTCATTTAACTGCACTTTCATAAATTTTGCAAACTCTTTTCATGGGGGAATTTACAAGATTGTCGTTCCCAATGATAAATTTAAATATATCACCTTCACTTTAAATTACAGTATAAAAACAATGCATGCAGTTTGGAATGGGATCTTGAAAGTTTTATGTTGCCAATGAGTTACACATATAATTACATAACTCTTTATTTTGTACTTTGTGAAGTATACTTGCAAACTTGACTAGCATGTTTCAAAATATTTTCAACGAAATTTCAGTTGAGTAAGTTATCAACTTTCTTTGACTTTTTGGAAGATTGTTAGGAGATCCTTTCTGTGTTAAAATGTTTGCAGCTCTATCTACTTCTCATTAAAGATGCATTGTGTAACTTTTCTGGTGGAGGGTCTGTCAGATGCTTGTCTTCATGGAGATGTTATTACTTTGTCGGGAATGTTTCACAATATGGTATTAAACCTTTTTATCTTCATGGAGACCAAACTAGACCAAGTTACAGGTCAGATCTGTGGAGATAGAAGCATACAAGTGACAGACTCCCAACCAAAAAGTTACATAGTGCACCTTTAAAGAGTAAAATGCAGACTTTTACAATGAAAAATATCAATACAAACCCAAAACCACAGAAACATACAAAGGGAGCAGACCGCGGGCTGTAGAGCTCTGGCAAACGCGGGGGGTCCTCAGAGGCAGCGGCTGCGACCTTGGCTGCCCTTGTGTGTGCCTGACTCCAGCTGGGCGTCCATTAGAGGGCTCCACAACAGACGCTGGCCTCTGCTGAGAGCCAAGGGTTGAATACTACACACATACACCCACTATACACTATACTACATGCATGCTGCTAGACCAAGGCAGCAGAAAAGCACTTGTGAGGTATAGACTAAGTATGTGTACGTGAGGGCACTACTCAAAAGCTGGTAAACAAAGCGCTAAAATGCACGTGGGTATTTATCAGTGCGTGTATGATAGAGAGTGACAGCGGTATCCAGCGCGGAGATGTCCAATGATTCGGAACCTTAACCAGAGCAGGTGTTGTCGGGACACGTGATCTGCAGGCGAGTCATTTGTTTTACACAGCTTTCATCAAACAGCAGCAAGCTTACCTGAGATAATGACAAATGACATTGGAGGCGTCTTGATGTTGGTGTTTGCTCAGGGCTCTGTGATGAGAGTTAGACAAAGATCCCAAGGGTAAATGCACATCTATTGTACAGAGGCCTATTGTTTTGGATGGTCCCTTTTACAACTAGGTCAATGCTACATCACATGCTATTGATGCAGGAATGCTAAATGAACTTGTACTCTAGCACAAGTTTTTCTGTAAACTATAACAGTAACGCTGTTATAGTTATCACGCTAACGTCATTAAGGTCAGTTGAATTACAATAGATTTTATAATTATATTACAGCAGGTTTTATTTAATTCTAGCTGGCCTGTCTTGCACTTGGCTCTTAAACAAAGCCTAATTTCTGCTGTGTTTTCGTTTTATTGTCAGTGTGTGAAAGGCTTGTGTTCATTTCACTCTCTATTCATCTGGTTCAGGACATTTTTAGAAAATAAGGTTTCATGCAGTCTGTATTTCCCAAATGGAATCAACTTCTTGGCTTGATTGTTGTTCTGCGTGGCACATCTGATGTGTTACACTCAGCAATGTGATACCAGGCAAAAATGCAAGACAAAGCCTAATACAAATGGCATACATGGTGGGAGACAACAGGCACATTTACATGAATATTCTTATACTAAAACTTTGTTCCTTCATTGCGGTTAACTGACCTCCAGAGGAGCAGTAGTTTGGAGGCTGATTCTGCGGCTGCCTGGCCCTTCTCTTCACCCTGACAAAAGAAAAGCCAAGGCTAATTTTACCCTGGCTGCTGTCTGCAGTGGAGCACTGAGCCACAACAGTGGTGTACTGCAGACACCACCTCACAGCAGGCCATCTCTCCACTGCGCTCTCTTTCTCCTGGATCTGGTCAACTCCAGCAACACAACCATCATTAAAGCGTTCTGGCTGATCACACGCTTTAATTGGACCGTAGCAGTAGCCCGGGCAAAATGGCGCCTTGTTAGCTCAGCTGCAGAGCACAGCAAACGTACAAACAAACAAGCAAACAAATGAGGATATAAACAAACCCCATGGAAGCAAAGTTGGTATGTGTGGAGCACCATAGAGAAGGCTGACCTGCAACACAACTGACGGGACCACTACTGTACCAAATGCACTGTATTTAGAGACAAAGTAACGCGCTGAGCTATTGCAGTAGTTTCACAAGCGTAAGCACTGTATACATTAGACATTTGCAGCTATACAAGTCAAATGAGGATCAAGCTCTCTGTAATGAAAAAGCAATGTTAATTTATCTTTCTTCTCTAATACAGAGGTAATTTTGAAGCCATTTCTTGTAATATTTCCAATTTGGTGTTGAGGGATTGGGAATATTTGGAGGGTCTTGAAGAAAAAGCGAGGTCAGTGTGACAATAGTTGCAATGAGTCACCTTGGTGTTCCTTTTATCCTTTACAGGCTGGATGGTAATTCAAGGTTCTTAATGCTGCACAGTCAATGCCAAACCAAGAGCTTTAGGTACAATGCAGAGCTCTTAGTATTAAGCCCCTGTCACGCTCCTGACGTGCTCCTGCCTAGGAGATGTGAGTGCTGAGTCCCACATACTTCCTCTTGCCTCTGGCACTAAATAGGCACCTTTCTCAAATTTACTCAGGGAGAAACAAAGACAAGGAGTTTAAGTCGCTTAAGTTTAATTTTACCCATTGTGTTGGTAGAAATGTCAAAATATGTGCACCTATTAATAAATAAATAAATACATATTTCTGATTCTGAAGGATGTTTCACTTAGAACAGTAATTAGTCTGTGTACCTCATCGTGATGTGCTCCTAATTGTTGCTTTAATTGGGGCATACATTTGGTCCAGACTGGACAGATGATTGTTCCCACAGCTCCGCCCTGACCTGAGGTGACCTGAAGTAAGCTCAGGTGACTGCTGTGCCCTGGGATCAAAGCCTGTGCTGTTTGTGAGTTTGTATCACGGTGGGGCTCAAAGGTCTCTCCTGTCTTTGTGACCTTTATTGTTGTTGACCTGCTGCACCTGCTAAAACCAAAACATGAGCCACAGCTAAGACACCCCCCGCAGCAGCTTTAGTTAGCTTTACACTTCCATCGTAATCAGTCATGTGTTTTGGTTTGTTTTGTTTTGTCAAAATACCTAAATGACATGATTGAGTATACAGCAGCACATTTTCCTCTTAAGAGTTCAAAGCACTTGTCCCACTTTCTAAGGCATCTGGTGATGATCCGGAAAGGTTTTTTTTAAAAGTTTATACACCTTCATCAGATTAAATTTGTTCTGATCATTTTGCCATTCAAATTAGTGCCACTATGCAACTAGCCAACTTCAATAATACACAAGAAAAACCTTGAATCGGAGATGTATGAGCATATCTCTTTTCCCTTTGATGGTGTCAGACATTCCTCATAAATAAGTATATCAATTTTAATTTGATATCATACAATATTGGCATTTTACACAAACATTAAGTGTTATTATTCACCAAGACATGTTTCTTTATGTGAATTTTATTTTATTCTTTTTTTTTTTTTTTTTTCCTTACTTTCTTCCTAAATGATGCAGTGTTTAAAATAACAATTTTCATCATCACCTGTACTGGGGCTGCTGCTGTCTGTGGTACAATGTTCTAAGCAGAACATCTTATCCAGGACAGCACCGGTGAGTGCCCCTCCCTCTCTCTCTCTGTCTCTCTCTCCCTCTTTCTCTCTCTCCCTCCAGCCCTCCCTCTCTCTCTTTTCCCCTCTCTCTCTCTGTGACTCTTTGACCTTCTCCAAATGGGTAGAGCAGGAGCAGGACTGTGACGTGGCAGAGGCCATTTATCTAACAATTCCCCCCTCTCTGTGTCCCACACCACCACCCAAGTGGGGCAAGGTGATAGCAGCTCATCCCTGGATCAAACCATCCTCTTCTTATGTTGGTGCCATAAACCATAATTAACCACAATTGCAATTTGTTTATAAAGCTTAAGAAAGTAGATGGGTTATCTTAGAGCTGTGTCACTGCTCTTACTCATCCATCACACTCTGCTGGTTCTCCAACTCGCAGTTAAACGTGTGCATGAATATGGGGTGAGAGAGGGACAAATAGAGAGGAGAGGGGGATAAGGGAAGTGCATGGAGCTAAGTGAATAAAGAAGTGTGAGAGTGAGAAAGGGACAAATAGAGAGAAGGAGAGAAAGGTAGAGAGAGAGGAGTGAGGGGAAAAGAGCGGCGCGTGGAGCAGACATGCCTGACCGATCACGCTGTGCCAGGGCCTCCCAGATGAACTGTCATCACCAATTAGCACAATCGCTAACAACTGACACGCTGTGATGTCGACACAGAAGAAGAGCAGATTATAGGGATGTACACAATATAAAGGGCAGAACATTCTAAATATAGTACAAGTTTAAACTAATTATTGTTCGGTTGTAAGCAAAATGAAAGTTTAAAAGTGTATTTGAAAAAGGAAATACTTAGGGTGTGACTGCAGATTGAGATATAGGGTTGGCTTTCAGATCTTTTCCCCAGATTTGTATGTTAAGCAACATGTCATCTCGAGCCAGAACCAAACCTGTTGGTGCATTTCAGTAACGCATGTGAAAAGATCATTGGTCACCTGTAATTTTGAAAATTGAATTTCTCTTACCTCAGATTAATAGAGGTTAGATTTGTGCAGAAATTTGTAATGTTTCTTTGCCCCTTTCAAGATTTATTTTTTCCTCATAAGAAGATATATTTGTTTTGATGGACTATGCGTTTCCCACATTGGAGAATCCACTTGTCAGTCATGCCATCTAAAACCGGGGAGTGCGTAATTTGGATCCAATGTTTGATATGAAGTGCAAACAGCTCTTTGGGCTGTACAATGACAACATAGAGTAAGATCCTGATGGTTATAATCACACATAATTGTTTTGGATTTTCATACACCATACAGGCAAAATTATCACATTTTATCACAAAGATGAAAGTTGTCATTTTCTTTCATTCTTAACCTCCCTATATCTCAGTGTTAATTCTACACATCTATAAATAGCCCTTCTTTGTCGTCAACACACCTACACCTACTTGTCTGACTTGCAAAGGTGTGAACGGAGGTGACAGAGGAGGCACCGCTCACGGAACAATCTATGTCACACATCGGCCCTGGCGCTATGTATTCTGCTGCTGTCAAACTTTGCAGCTACCGCAATTAGCAAACACTTTACTGGTGCAATGCAGTGAGAGGGTCCCTCATCAGTTCAGTTCAGTTTTAATGTGTATTGGGATGAAGTTAGTCAGGAAAATATAAACATACTGTATTAAGGTTAGGTTAAGGTACACTTTTTTGTCCCTGTAGGGAAATTTGTCCTGAACTACATGCTTTGACAACACTGTACAAAGATGACTGGGCCTGGATCTGTATCCATCCTAATCATAATATACAAAGAACTGGAGGGATGGCACTCTAGGCAAGTATCCTACCTCCCTGATCTGTTCATATGTTGCACTGTTACTTTATTGTACATAATAGTTTTTCTGGTATTTTATATTTTTGCTCCACCGAAACAGTGTGTTACATTAGAGTCTATTTTAAGTCTATTTTTAAATTATTTCTTAGCCATTATTTATTATCTTGTTTTTATTGCATGTTACCATTTTCCTGCTGTTCTTGAACTGTGTGTTGCAACACTGGAATTTCCCCACTGTGGGACTAATAAAGGCATATCTTATCTTATTTAAGAGAGTGTGATTGACAGACAGACCAATCAGAGATTAGCATGGTTCCATTTCCATCAAAAACAAACATGGAGATTTATATGTAAAAAAAAAAAACAAAAAAAAAAACACTGAGAAGCAGCATGGATTTTTAACAGAATTGAAAAACAAAGCACCAAACTATTATTTATCTTAGTTAAAAGAAGTGGAGATGTCTTTCGCTTTTGAGAGACGCATGTTACAAATTAGCAACTGTGGTTGGATCATCTCAAGTTTGGATGGAGGATTTTCACCTGCTATTGTCCAGTTCCAGTCTTCTGCATTGAATCAGAATGTAGAAGGGACTTGCTGGTCAGGCAACGCATTTGACCCTTCCTTCAATCCCACTGGGGTGCTTCATCAAGCGTAGCAGCACCCCAGGGACCCAACTCTGTGATCTTGTTGCTAGGCTCGATTAGGACTACCTTCACTGGAGTATTGTAACTACTGTGCATGTTTTGGGTATGTAGAACCTTCCAGGAGTGACGTGTTTATCATTGTTGTGGACACAGCCTAGTACTAATATAAATGTTCTATTCCATTCATTTTAATGAAGCAGAAAAATAAAACATGAACATTGACACTGCAGATAAATTGTTTTTGATTATATGCTCATTATATTTATCAATAAGTAATACTAAATATCTAACGTCCAGATCCATTTTATAAAGTTCAATGATTTATGTTGGATTTGTGGTGTGTGATGAAATAAAACTAAAATAACATTGTTTAACTGTTGTGATACACTAAATTTTGTGTTGCATTAATGTCCAGCATAATGCTAGAACTAAGAAATGCTTATTACAGTCATTAGCATCTAAGCTAATTTTGGCGCTAATTGCTATGTCAGTAAAAAAAAAAAAAAAAAAAAAACAGTCCCACATGTGGTAAATGTAAAAACATGTTCCACAAGGTCATTTTAGGAGTATGTTTTATATTCTGTATAGTAGTAATTAGTAATTAACTGGGTGATACAATCTATTCCTGGCATTGTCTATTAGAGAGCCATTCAAGTTTAATATAATTGTTGTAATGCTGCCACTACATGAAACAGAAAAATGAGATTGGAAGAAACAGTGTCAACAAGCAGGCTCATTTAAACCAAACTGAGCAACATTTAAAATGAACTACAAAATATTTACAACCCATCACAACAAACATTTAAAGCTTTTCTCAGAAGCATTTCACTCAGATCAGAAGCATTGTTTTTAATACAGTATTATTTTTATATATAAATTATTTATAAATCATAAATTATTCTCACAAAAGCCAGTTTATTTCAATTTGTTTTCTCAAAATACAATGAAGCTGCTCTTATGGTGAGCAGTAACAAGTTCCATATATTGGACAGTATAATTATGTCCTTAACCTTGAGTAGCCTATAGTTTTTGAGTGCTTGTCCACTTCTGTATCAAGCAAACATGGATAGATAACGTTATGGAAACAAATAATATGATAATACTCTTGTGGATGCTTGGATATTGCCCAGATTGTATGGAAAATAACAATCGCGGACTAGAGAATGTGCCGCTTGATAGTTTGACAATGGTGAGTTAACAGTGGGAATATGAGCTGCTAGTGTGTGGGGTAATGGGGTGTGTGCAGTACTGGAGGCCATGGTGCTAGATAAGACCAGAGTGTATAAATAGCCCTGCCCTGGTTTGGTTGCTGGCACCCTCACACACGCACACGCACACACAGACACAAAACTCTGATCCAGTTGCCATTATGCACTCTTTCCTTGTGGTTTGGCTGCCCTTCAAGAAGTGTCTATTTGAAAAGGGCTTTTGGCTGGTTTGGTGTGACCCTGCCCATGTGTGTCCAGCCATGTCCACATGTTAATACCATGTTTGGGCATCGCTGCCAACAAACAGAGGAATAATTGGCTGTACTGCTGTAAATGATGAGAGAGTACATGTTTACATCTGTATAGTGACATTAAAGGGGCATAAAATACAAACAAGATTTGTGTTTGTATTTTATTTGCCATACAAACAAGATGTAATTTTTTGTTGTTGTTAATTGTGGTGACTAAATCTTTCTAAAATTAGTTTTCAGCCTTATCTGAAGCCATAAATACTGCACAAATATAAGTTGAACTTCCTTTTTGTTTATTTCAAAGGGTGTTCCACAGGGTTTAATATTAGGGCCTGTTATTTTTAATATTTTTTTAATATAGTGATGTAGTTGTTTTCCATGGCAAAATGTACTTAATTTTATGTGTAAAGAGCTTTTGTGTAAAATGTTTAGTCAAGGCTATCACATTCAAAATTAAATTAATTATCCATTAATCTTTTGGTTTTGGCTCCAACCAATGCACTCAAATTTTCTAAAAGCAATACAATCCAAAAGGTGTTCCACAAGGTTGCCTCTTTCTGCATTATTTGTAAGGTAAATGGGTTTTCTTTTCTCCATGCAATTTTTTTTACATGAAACTGTTATCAAATTGACAAAGGAAAATATGGATATATACATAATTTGTTGCTCAACTGAATGACCATAGTACGGTGCAATATATTATGCTTTATTTCTCTTTGTCCATTTCACTGTAAAAAGTAAAAGGGCCATTAAATTCTCTTAAATCTACTGTAATCCTTATGTTTTCTCCTTTCCCATAACAGCCATATTGTCCTAATCTCCCAGCCTCACACAGGAGCAGCTCAAACACTCCAGAGGGGAGAAAACCACCACACACTTGATAGGATGCGGTTTGGAGAGGGTTTTGAGAGGGAATAACACGCTTTCAGATATCATTTCACAAGGGTCACCAGGACAGTTACTGTACCGAGCTGCTTTGAAGAGTTATAGGAAATCCAGGCCAGCTTCCTTATCCTGACCTAACAGAAGTGTTCTAATGCATCTCAATAGTGCACCAAGGTATACTGGAGGAACTCACAAGAAAGCACTGAAAGCATAGGTTATTATCAAAGGTGTAAAAAAACAAAACAACTTTTATTACAGTGAGTCTGTTGACAGGTGAATCTCCATGAGTTCAGATGGGTGTGATTGACAGGTGGATTAGCCCATCAGGGACACACATGGTCCGTCTGTATCAAAACAAATATGGCTGCTTACAAGGAATAAAATAACAGAGGACTGAAAATAATTACAGATTTCTGCAGAATCAATGATCGAAGCACTAAACTTTAATTTGAGGTGAAAGAAATATACGTTTATTCAGAATGATGAGAACTCCTTCATTGCACGTGTGTCACATTCCAGTCCATGTTACTAGTAATTAGCTAGCAAACAAAAAAAAACAAAAAAAAACTTTTAGCAATAACTTGCCATAGAAAATAATAAAACCCTGATCTTGCTTCATGCCCTCCTCCACCATAATCGCCAACTTCACTAGATGTATTTCTCTGTGCAATTGACTACTGACCAATCAGCCTCATCTTGTGATACTGTATGTGCTAATTAGTGGATGTTATCACGCTCCCTTGATATTTGCACTATTGACTCTGGCTTAGCGCAGCCGTATAAATAGGTTGAGCAGATTGGATGCAACTTCTTTTCCTAACCTACTGTAAAAGTCCATATTCCTCCTCCAGTGTGCATGACTTTGCCCAATCCAGTCTTTATCCATTGGTGACTTCTGCTCTGACCCCAGTTGGTAGCCCGTGCCAACTGCGTGTCTGCATGAGTGTGTGTGACTGGCTCTCTTGTCCCTGCAGCGTCTGGCATCCTCTCAGTGACCTGGACACGGCTGTTGCCAAGATACTGACGATGGACCATGGGCTCTGCGTGTCTAGCGGCATTGTTTCCACATTTATACATCTTTTCTTTCTCCAAAGCTAGATGGTTGAACTTTGAACTCCCGGATCCCATCTGTCAATCAAAAGTCCACACCTACACAGTCCAACCCACATTCATGCAGAACGCCTGTGGAGGAAGACTGAAGTTGTAATTAGCCCACAGAGGAAAACGTTTTTTGGAATTTTTGGACCAATTCTTCCTCGTGCCCAATGCCCGTTTTGGACTTCTAAATATGAAAATAAATAATTCACTCTTGTCAAAAAAAAAGAGGCAAATTGCCATCTGACCTGAGGGGGAGCGTTTGAGTGTGCTTAAAATGATCTAAAACATGCTGCATGCATAATTTCAAAAGATATTCAACATTTTATGTTATTCATAGTTTATCATGGGATTTGACTTGTAACAACTGTTTTTCAGTACAAAGTACAAAGTTGATCTGAGTTTTATTTTACATTTTGTTTTTATGCATTTAAAAACTAAATTAACAATGCACACGTAAGTACACTGTGTCCTGACTTAAAACAACACTGTTACATTGCCTATAGAACGACATATGTACAATCTTCACTCTGAAAAAGATGAGAAAAACCTTGCTTCACTGTCTCACACACAGTTTGTCACATTTTGGTAATACTATATAATAAGCTGTAATGATATTTATTACATAGAGTTAAATGGAAAGATGGCACACAGATGGAAACAAAAGTTATTGTTCGTCATGTTCAGAATAAAAACTAACTTTTTTGAACACCTGTAATTAACATAGATAAATTCTCCACAATTCTAATCTATAGTTTTACATTTTACATCTCTTATTCATGTAGTTGTTTTTCATCACTAATGTCTCCATATTTGACCATACTGAAACTGAGAGTCCTGACATGCTGGCTCCCTTTTCAAATCAATAAAAAACTAAACAGCTGCAACATGTAAATAAGAGCTAGCCTTTATTTGCCATCCAATTTACACACAGGCGCACAGCTGCTGAATAATGCTAACTGTGACAATGATTTATGTTTTCACTTTGCCTTGGGTGTATGCATGTCTCTCCTTGGCTTTATTATGTGTTTGAGTATGTGTGTGTGTGTATGTGTATGTGTGTGCATGCGCGTCGAAGGAAATGAGGTGACCCGGTGCTGCGTGTGAACTCTTGGTGACAGAACGCCTCGTCAGATGTCTGGGGAGCGAGGACCAATCAGCTCTCCTGTCTACAGCATGTGTGTAACAGGCCAAGGCTCAAACAGCGCAGGACGAGATGAGACATGTGCATATAGCTTTAATGTGTGTTCGTGTTAACTTCAACGTGTCTTCATAATCATTGGGCTTGACCTTCTCCTTGACGTACCTGTTACCTATAGTATGTGTGTGCATATATGTATGGAATATGGTTAAGCATGTGGTTAACATAGACCGTATATATAAATGGACCATAGCTTGTATATACGTTCTATGAAATGGACATAGCTAACATGCTAGCTGTCGCGTTCCAAATAGGAAGATGGCATGTGGGCGCCTCTGGCTCCTACTGACCCTGGCTCCCATTGACTTACAATGGAATAATGTCATCCCTCTCTCTGTCATTGCTGCTGTGAGCCTCGTCATTTTGGTCTTAAAATGTTTGTATTAACCCGCTCTACATGATCCTGATGGTTTTTTCTGGCTGTTTGGTCTGTCAAAAAAAAATCCTATTAATAATATGGAGCCTGTTTCCAAATTCGCTCCTGTAACCGTTTACATCGTGAGCTTCATTTGACTGGAGCTGAACGCTGTGGGCGACATCATACTCACTTTTTTATACAGTCTATGGTGGTTAAAAATTATTAAGTACTTTTAACCCCATCATATGTGTATTCTATTTGCTTATTGTTATTAAGAATAGTTTTATATTCAAATATTTGGAGCTACTAAGTCCAAGTTATTTCTCTCGTGAGTCAGTAAATTTAAGTCTGAAATAATAGACTTTCAAATTTCTGTTTCATATACAGTGGTTGATAATAAAGGATCACTAAGTTTAAGGTTTATTTTATTATTTTTTATGTAATGAAACTGTATTAATTTAAATTCTATTTCTATTCTATTATCACAAAATACATTTTTCAACTCATTTGCACAATAACTCCTATTACGTTACAAAAGCAACAAATGGCAATACATTCAAGAGTTTGAGGGGCAATTTAAACATCATTATAAACTCACTGGTTGTTTCTTGTGATGGTCTTCATAAAGCAACTTAAAAGATTGTCCTTATACTTCAGTAACATTGTCATATACTGATGTCAAAATGCAGACGCACATTAAAGGTTGTGCAGGCATTAAATTGTTCAGTTTTATTGTAGACAGCCATGGATGTGACTCAGACACGTTCCTGATACTAGCCCACGCTCTCTCTCTCTCTCTCTTTATCTCTCTCCATCTCTCTGTCTATCTTTTTGTCTTTCTCTGCCCCAGCTCTCTCTTTCTCTTACCTCATTCCCTCTCTTGCTCTCCTCCTGCTCTCTCTCGCTCCCTCCCTCTCTCTCTCTGCCTCTCTCTCCCTTTCTCTAGCTCTCTTTCTCTCTCTCCTCTCTGCCTCTCTCTGGCTCTACCCTATCTTTCACTCCCTTCCTCATTCCCTGTCTTGCTCTCCTGCTGCCCCTCTCTTTTTCTCTCCCTCCCTTCTCTCTCCCCCAATAGCTCTCTCTCTTTCCCTCTCTGCCCTCGTTTCTCTTTCCTTCTTTGCCCCTTCTCTCTCTCCATCTCTGTCTCTCCCTCTCTTTCGCTCTCCCCCCTGTCTCTCCTGCTTTCTCTCCTTCTCTCTGCCTCACCCCTCCTCTCTCTCAGCACATCACATGGCAAGTCCCACTGACAGCGACTGATGGCGGTGGCGCTGTCATTACGCTCCTCTGTGCCTCACTGTCTGCAAATATATTAAAATAATGCCCCTATAGGAACAACCACTCACTGTATTTTGCAATACAGCGAGAGAGGAACTGGAATTGAGGACATCGGCAAGGAAGGAAGACGGGAAAATAGAGCAGGAGGATTCAGGATGGAGGAAGGAAGGAACAAGGGAGCAGGATTAAAGGAGGGGAGCGAGGAGAGTGGAAGAGTGGGAGACAGGGAGCAGGGAATATGTTAATTAAGAGAGAAAAAACTAACAGGTAACACTTTGCACATCTGATGCTAAACGTGTCCTCTCGTGAACAATTCTTCTCACACACATCCAAAAATAACAGATCAGGAGCTGCAGACTGCGGAGCAAAGAAATCAATACACACGCAGCTACACACAATTTGACTAATGTGCAACAGTCACACACAAAGGTACAAAAGTGAATGATGATGTCTTAAAGGGCCCATATTACGCTATTTTCTGATCTATGTTTTAATGTTGTTTCCTCATCAAAAAACATACAGTTGTGTTTTGTTTCATTCACACAACTCAAGCCCTGCGTATTTAAGCTGAGTTTTTCTCTCAAACAGAAAACACTGTACCCCACATTGTGATGCCAAGTGGTAATACAGGAAGTGCTCCACTGTGTTTTTAAACTCCATACACCTTCACTAGAATCATTTGGGTAATTTCAGCTCTGGAGAAACACATAGACATACTAACAGTGTGAATGAGAATTAAAACAACACCAGGTATGTTTTTGATGAGGCAACAGTATTATAACATGACTTAAAGCTCACAAGAATCCATTTTATATAATACTGGACCTTTAAAGATGTAATAGTGTTAGAATCACTAGTTACCAATTTGTCCACTTCTATTGATTTGATGTTGACAAGCCCTGTAAATATGACTCATTGTGTATACTACTGTAAAACTGATTTTTTTTTTCTTGTGAGCGTTGTAAGCATAAATTGTTGATGGCAAATTCAACGTGTAGAATTTCAGAAATGAGTTTTGACCTTGCGTCTGCCAGTTTGTTCTTTCAAACAGTGCTTGTGTCTTTCTGATGAACATTTAATGAAGAACTCTGCAGAAGTAATGTTCATTTGCCTCATTTCTCTCTAATGGTATCGGAGGTTTTATTTTTTTATTTGCATTAAGTTTAAATTATGTCATTAATTGTGTTAGTAGTCTGTAGTATGTATCTGCACTGTTTTATTTACAATTCAGTATCTGTTATGTTGTATACATACAATATTTTGATTCTTGTTTTAATTTTATTGCATGCACACTTGCATTACTATCTAAATGTAATGGTGTATTACTATACTACCACTACAAATACTACTACTACTGCTACTACTACATATACATTTTTTCATACATATATATATATTTTTTTTACCAACATACAGTTCATTACCATGCAGTGACAT
This sequence comes from Taenioides sp. WSHXM2023, assembly GCA_029959045.1. Taxonomy (NCBI): domain Eukaryota; kingdom Metazoa; phylum Chordata; class Actinopteri; order Gobiiformes; family Gobiidae; genus Taenioides; species Taenioides sp. WSHXM2023. Next base: position 15,723,900 of record CM057102.1, on the reverse strand, counting down.
TCAAAGCAGTAACATGTTCAAACAGATTGGAGACCTTCAACCAGAAAAGTTACATAGTATACCTTTAAAAAGCCCATAATACCCCTACATCTTTGGTGCCATTCAGGAGCCAGTCAGAGCAGCTGATGCAGTAGTGAGAGAAGTATTCATGAAGTCATTATCAGGCCCAGGTGTGTGTGAGTTTGTTTGAAGGGCTTGGAGCTACATGCTGGGCCCCACCTCCCCTCTGCATGTCCTCTAAGCAGTCCCCCCACACTGCGCCTGATGCCACTAACCTCTAGTGCAGCTGCAAACTTCTACCCTTCACTTCCAGCTAACTCTGCAGTGTCTCACCCTCCTCCCCGCCACGCTGCCTTCTGTCTGCTCCTCACACGCGCTCAGAGAGGAGAGCAGAGCAGGGGAACAGGCGGCTCTGCTCTCATGAATAAATAACTACCTCCACCGTAGCACCAGAACAAGGCCAAAGCACTGAATCCAGTTACCTCAGAGGCTCCAGATGAGACCAGAGGATTTAGTCCTCCATCTTCCTGGAAACATTTTTATCCTATGTTATGGACATAACTGTGCCCAGCATTGGTAAAGTGGTACACAAATACACAATGCACAAATACAGGATCAAAAATAGAATTTAAACAAAGACAGTGATAAACTGTTTAATTCAACCCATATGTACCTTTAACTGTAGTGAAAAGGTTACAGGGGCAAATCTGGAGCCAGGCTCCATTTTCTGAGTAGGACTTTTTTAATGTACAAAATAGCTAAATAAAAACACCAGGATCATGTAGAGTAGATTAAGACCAAAATGACAAGGCTCACTAAAGCAGTTACAGAGAGAGGGACGACAATATTTCAGTGTAAGTCAATGGGCGCCAGGGTCAGTAGGAGCCGGAGGAGCCCGCATGCAAACTTCCTATTTGGAACACGGCAGCTAGCATGTTAGCTATGTCCATTTATAAATACAGTCTATGATTATTACTGTGAGCTGTTTCTTTTCTGCACAGATCTGATCTATAACTTAAAGGTACACTAACTTTTCTGGAGAGGGGAACACCATCTGCTTTTCTTCATGGAGATCATACTGGTTTGCCTAGATCAGGGGTGGGCAATTATTTTTTCCATGGGGCCACATGAGAAACAGAAAATATTGTGGAGGGCCATGCCAAAATGCTTAACTCAATTCTGCATAATATTAATTGTATTTCTTTATAAAAAGTAGTAAATAGCTTTATTTTGACAAGCTGGTAAGACTGGTAAGAGCATATGTTATGACTAAGGAACGAAAAAGTGAGGATGCCTTACAAAAAACACCTCTAAAATAAAAGCAATACAGCTTTAATTCCTGCATGAGGTAAAATTATAAAATATGTTTATTTTGTAAATATAAATTTGCTTAAATGGCCCGGTCAGAGTAAACTAAAGGGCCATATGTGGCCCAGGAGCTGTACAATGCCCAGGTCTGGCCTAGATGTTCCACAATATGCCATTAAACTTATCTTGCAATGACAGGTTTTAATTGCTCAAAAATGCCTATAAAAACATGCATTCTTACTGTGAGCGTGGCCACAGTGGACTTGTAATTTGGCCTGGTGGGGTCACATATTTGTCTCCATGGAGATAGATAACTTTAAAGCCATACTGTGTATCATTCCAGTCAAAGCAATTGCATTTCCATGAATGCAAGCAGGTGGCGTACCCTCCTCCCAAAAAGTTACGTAGTGCTCCTTTAACCTGGTAGTGTCACCTGCTTGTCTCCATGGTGATAGATAAGTTTAAAAGTGCACTTGTTAATTTTCATCAGTACTGTTAACTTAATATGATTTCCCTCCTCATTACCACTACCCACTGTCTTACTGCAGTTAACATTGAGAGGAAGTGCTATATATATATACATATACCTGCAGATTGCTGAGGGTGGCACAGGTTCCTCTGCATTGGCGGGACAGTGAGAGCTGTAATTACCCACAGTGCACTGGCCTCTCTCACTGCAGAAGAATATACTAGGACTCTTATAACAGCACATATATCTCCAGCCCCTAGCCTCCCAGCAGGTATGATCCAAGAGCTACGCCCGCCTCTGAGAAGAGCTGAGGAAGAGGAGGAAAGAGGAAGAGGAGAAGTCGTAGGTCTGCGGGGGGCAGGCCAGAGGGAGGAGCCATCACAGAGTCAGAAAGAGCCTGTGATTGCCAGCCAGCATGTAGCCAGTAATTACAATACTGTGTTTCTTCTTTCTCTCTCTCCCATCACTTCCACTGCTCGCACAACCATTCACACCGTCCTGTCTTACATGGCTCTGAGCTCAAGGTTGATGGTAAGGAGGGAGCTTTGCTGTATGTATAGTAAAGGAATGCCCCAAATAAGACAGTTCTTCTTAAATGACATGTTTAAAGGTCCTATATTACACAAACTTGACTCTTGTTTTACAGCATGTTAGAATGTCGTTACCTCATCTAAAACATACCTGGAGTTGTGTTTTGTTTCATTCTTACATGTTTGAGTGACCCTCAAAATGCTCTGGTCCACCTTGTGATGTCATCTAATGGTAGTTTTCAGTTTAACAGTTACCTTTTACCTTTAGTTTAGTAGAGATTGGCAATTCCAGAGCTGAAATTATTAAAATTATTTTAGTGAAGGCGTATGGGGTTTAAAAACACAGTGGAGCACTTATTGCATTACCATATGATATCACAAGGTGGAAAAGAGTGTTTTCAGTTTGAGAGAAGAACTCAACCTAAATATGCAGGATTACTCAAACATGTGTGAATGAAACAAAACACAACTCCAGGTATGTTTTTGATGAGGAAACAACATTATAACACAGATCAGAAAAAAAGCACAATATGGGCCCTTTAAATTGGGATGGAAGCCTTTGGCTTGTCTGAAAATACAATTAAACACCAAACAATGAAACTCCTAACCTCAACTTAATTTTTTTTTTATTTAGTATGTATGTAAAAAGAAAAAAAATGCAAATGCAGTGTGTCCAAGCAGAAGTTCATTAAGGTAAACCATTACAAGTAGGTTTATTTTATTTTTTATTTTTTTTTTGCAAGTAAAGAAAACGCATATATTCTTGGTCCAGTTACTGTTCCCCAGATACTGTTTTGTGCGTGCCATTTTATCCACAAAATTCATTATTTACATATGAAAAAGTAGGACAGCGTGGCCTCTGTACCACCTCAGTAAGGAACCCTGATATCTTTTCCGGGCCTGTCCTCTGCCCTCACGCCTCTTGCTTCATATCTTGCCTTTTCTGCTTGTTCCCTCTCTCCCTCATCTTCTTGCCCATTGCCTTATCAGCCTGCTTTCCTTGATTCATCTCCTCTACTCTCCACTATCAAACATACACTTGTACAATAGGGTGTCCTTCTCCCCCCTTCCTCCCCCCTCCACTTGTTCACCCCAATCTCCATCTCCCCCCTGCTCCTCACTCATCTTTACGACTGTCACAGGAGCCCTTTTTCTGATTCTGGGCCTGCCCGCTCCGCACACTGCTGTGTGTGTTTATGAGTGAAGCTATATTGAGAGCGTCTGGCTGGTAGACACAGAGGAGAAGAGGGGGCGAGAGTGCACAGAGAGGCCAGAGACAAGAGACAACCCCCCAGTGATGGAACAAAGATAGAAAGTGGGTTGGAGCATGATGTACATAACAGCATATACATGCATTACGTACATTGTGCTGGTGCTAAGTTACTTGAAAAAAAAATTATTTAAGTGTAAGTAAAAGCTGTGGTTTATGTTAAAGGTGGATTATGTCACTTTTCAGGTAGAGAATCCACTATGCACTTGTCTCCATGAAGATGTTATTAAATGTATCTATTTTGCATTTTATTTGTTTTTATTGGTGAAAAACACCATGAAAAACATCCATTCTTACTGTGAGAGGGGTCACATCTGTTCTGACCCTTAACTTGGCCTGGTGGCTTCACCTGCTCGTCTTCATAAGTTTAAAGAAAACATATTGTGCTTGATCCTGCTATATAGTTATAATCTATAACACCCGTGGTTCATTACACAACACAACATGTTAGAATTTGCACATTTTAAAGAGCAATATTCATCTAAGACAACTTAATAAAAGAAACAATTCTGCTGACTTCCGTTTCACAACAAAGAGCCATGTAGCTGTCGGCCCCTCCTATGGATAGCTGCATATCACACTAGCAAGCTGCAGATTTTTTTTTTTTTTTTTTTTTTTTACACAGGAGTGGGCGTATACCAGTGGCGGTGAAAATGGGGGTTGATTGTATTGCAAGATGACGTCTTGTGAAGCGATTAAAGATTGTTCAAACATGCACAGATAATTCCAAATACAAATAATCAAAATACAAAAAATATAAATGGAGAGACAACAATTATAACATGGTTAAAAGCGCTGAAAAGTCAATTTTGCATAGTAGGTGTGCTTTAATGCCATACTGCTGAACTATTCCGATGAAGCATCTTCGCATCTTCATGGACATAGGCCAGTGGTGGACTCTCCATCACAGTAGTTACATAGTGCACATTTACATGTATCAAAGTGATAAGTTCATACAAATATTTTCAGTTATACTCTCATCACTGAAAGTCCGGAGCTACTGATAGAGCATTCACTTTCACTCACAGCTCCAGTCAGTGCTGTCATTGTGTCACTGGGCAAGACACTTCACCCACCTTTCCTCTAGTATGTGCAACTGAAAGACAAAAGACAGAAATAAGCAGATGGCATTAGGTGGGAATATAGTATATGTTCCTTATGAAGTGACAAATTATGTAATGTTAAAAAAATGTCCAGTGTAAAGCGGTATAGTGATTTGTAAATGCACTTGCTTCTCAAACACGTTTCAACTCCATTCCTCTCTTTGGTGGTGTAGCCAAATATCCTGTCTTCATTAGACCAACATTACTGAGACTCTCGAGTGGAAAACCTTTCTCTGTGAAACTAATGCTGAAGTAGTCTTGAACTGAAACAGCACACGACCGGCAGCCAGAGCAGATCATCTGATGACTCACCCAATCCTTCTCCTTCTTCCACAGGGTTTATATTTGGACAAAGACAAGACAGCCTCGAGCTCCAAGTATCTATTCAAGTCAGAGGTGGCTGTGATGGCAGCATGTATACAGTGATTCACAGTTTGTTGGTTACTGGTGGTGGTCAAAATGACACAGTAGAACGTTTGCACTGTTTTGGAAGGGAGATTCTTAATGTTAAATCTTGGATGCTTCAACTACTAAGAGCTGTTGAAAATGTGGTCTGTCCTCTCTTTCTGGAAATCTCATGAAATTGTGTTTACAACAAAATAGCATTGGTGGTGTCTATCTCACAATGATAAGACTGATGCTACACAATAAACAATATAACTCCTAAATATTCTTTGCAGTCCACATTCTTACAAGAAACAATAGGAAAGGAGGAGTTTAGTTTAGTTGTTTATTTATCTGTGACAGTCGTAGACTGTATAAAGAAGTGGACAAAGGGAGTGTAACCCATAGTGTTCGGCTCTAAGTCAAATGAAGCTCATGTGATTTGCAGTAATTTGGAACCGAGTTCCATATTAGGAATTTATTTATGTACAAAATAGCAAAAATAAAACCTCCAGGACCATGTAGAGTGGGCTAATATGAACATTTTAAGACCAAAATGATGAGGCTCACTGCAGCAGTTATAGAGAGATGGGTGACAATTTTTCAATGTAAAGTGAATTGGAGCTAGAGTCGCTCCAATTTGGAACGTGGAGGCTAAGCTATGTCCATTTTTGTATACAGTCTGTGGTGATAATCCACATAAACACATTGACCAACATAAGAGTTAATATGTTTGTGCCATGTTAGAGCAAAATTTCCACCTGCAGTCCCAGGACAGGCTGATGTCATAAATGGCCATGTCATTTGTTGATTTCATTTGTGGCTAAGCTTTGTACATATCTAACCTGGCACAACCTCACACTGCAGGCATATTCATACATAATACACATATTGGGTATTCTGCGGTTCCTGCTTTGTGTTAAGTATCTCATGGCCGTATTGTACAAAATACTAGATTGTCCCATTATCAGTTCATTTCCTGCAGATTTTCATGATATCCTCAGAATGAATGTTAGTGTCTTGTGCTTTTATCTGTACAGTTTTAACACTTCTTGCGGCTGTCCCTTTGACAAATGAGATGATCAATTACCAACCACTTCATATTGTTCTGCAGCCATTATCTCGCCAAACTCAGGAGTTACACTTTACTAAGTCCTGGTTTTAAAAAGGAAAAGAGGGCTAAAAAGCATACTAACAGATTGAGATTCCTTCATTAATAATATGATTCCTTTCACACTGTCTTCACTGTAGACTGGCCACAATAGTTGAAAATCGAATACTAACACCATGCGACCACAGTGGAGTTAACAGAAAAAAGTAGTATTTTAACTTTGAGATTTTGCCGTTAAAATGTTATGTGTTCTTTTCCCACATCACAAGTTGTTCACTGAAGTGGCTTGATGGACTGTACCTTATTGAAGCCTGCTTTTGTGTCTCCGCTGGATCATTCAAGTCTCTGCAACTCAATCCCTCTAAGGTGGATTTTATGAGAGCTCATAAAAACATAGCAATTACACTATAATGTGAAGTACCATCGAGCTTCAGAGTTTGTCACTACTGTGGTGAATGTAAACATGTACCTTTTGGATAGAAGTTTAAACCTTTTGGAGGAACAAAATCTTCAGTATATTTCAAAGTATATTTCTTTAATGTTTAGGTGAGCTTTAGTTCAAGCTAGCATTTATCCAACTCCTGAAAAAAAATACATAAATTACAATATAAAATCTTGATAACTTCTGGGAAAGATCCTATTTCCAGCAACCCACAAAGCAATTACCTGACCGACCTATGTCAAAGAATCCACAAAATATGTCTAAAGTTGTGTGAATTAGACTATAAGAATTTCACTGAAAATAATACATATTACAGCTCTAAACATACAAAAATGCACTGCAGCTTCAAAAGTTTTGTCTAGCCTGTTAAACAGTGGCATATTTATAAAAGAGAAATAATTAACTTTTAAGATGTTATGTAAATTAATAGATGCTGGGATTAAGTGTGAAACATGAGAATTCTACTTCCTGGTCTGTTAGAGTAGATCAGTTTCAACTGTATTTGGAAAGTTTGTTTTACAGTGCCAAAGTTTATGAGGCTCCCTAGTGGTGGTGAGTGATAAGGTCACTTGGACTGCACTTATTGTTTTGATCTTTGAATTAGAATATAAACAGTGCTGCAGAATACCACTGATGCATGATTTGTTTTGGACAGTCAACCTTATAAAAGCAGTAAATTGTGTAACTCACTACCCACAGAAATTAAGATGATAAAACGCTCACCTCATGGCTTAAGTCTTGGCTAGAAATCAAAACTCTACCTATTTAGCATGTGTGAAAGAGTGTATTTAAAAACACTTTTAAAAACCTGCAAATGTGGCTGCAAATTTTGCCTCATGTCCGTGGAGTTGGTCACCCATTTGGGAGCTATGTTTAATTGTGATGTCCCTGTCAAATAAATGAATAAACCAACAACATTTCAAACCTGCACCAATGCACCACTCTCTTCTGTCTCAGCCAGCCTAGCACAGTGCAGTCTCCACAGACCTCCCATGTGACCTCACAGAGTAAACTGAACTTTTCCCTGAGACTTTGCCCCCTCTTGCCCTATCCCATCACGGGAGGGTTTTGATTCACAGGACTGACAACCTTATTATGCGGCACACTTATTATTGATATTACACCGCAGAGGCTCGGTTGCCATGGTCACCGAGCGAGAGACATTTAATTTTCTCTCCTCCATCATCATTATCTATGGGGCCATCTGTTGTGGAAAATGAATTCAGCCTCATTTGCATGACTGATAAGCACATTCTTTATCTGTCCCGCAGAAGGTCATATGCCATGGATTTGGGGAGCAGAGATTGAGAGAAAGAGGGTGCTGGGGTGAACTGGTGCATGGTCCCACTCCTCTGATGGAGGTAAATAGGGTGTCAGGGAGTGCAATTTGAGAGAGAGAGCTTTGGATATGCACATGTGTCTGCATAATACATGGACATGCCTGTTTATGTATGCCCTCTTGTTCATATCCATGGCTTTGTTCTCTTGTTGGAAGACTTAGGAATTTACATAAGCACGTGCCAGTGGATGCGACTTTGCCTATGCTCCTCCATTATGACTGCATGTTGTAATAGTGTCTATGGATGTGTCTAATGCCACCGCAGTGAGGGAGAGCATAGTTATGTGGTGGGTTGCTGTGAATTACACGTTGTATGATAGACAGATACTGATCCCATATTAGTCATGTAAATGGCTAAATACGTATGACTGCAGTAGTGTGCACAATAAAGGTAGAGGCCTGACCTAAATTTTAATTATGGATTTGGGGTGTCAAATAGTTTCTTGTGTCTCCAAAACCCTAACTGAGTGTTGTTAGATTATGAGATAGTCAAAAGTTTAATCCTTAGTCTCTGTGTCATGTATTCAGATGAAGACATGATGAGAAACCATTAGCCTTCAACCCTGACATAAATAAACTTTAAATGTAATAAATGTTGAATTAACATAGAAGAACATAGGCCAAAAATATATATAATAGTCATCCAAAATACATATATATGATTTACTATTAAACATATTATTCTTAATTTTAATTTCCTCTAAGTCTCTTGTGTGAAGATGGTTCCTATAATGATTTTTGGTCATCCTTGTAAGCTCTTGTCTTTTTTCAACACATATTTTATTGAACTGCATCTTAACACACAGCAGACTTAAAAAAAAATTGAATTCAGATTCTATAATCCATAACACAAATCCTTAATGGTTATGATAATCCACTACGAGCTGTCACATGACCTTTTCAAGGACGTTTCACCCAAGATGCACTTATTAGATATTTGTTTATCAGCTCTTAAATAAGTTATTGATCATTTTGACAGACAAGCAATAATGAAAGCAGCGGGGGTACTGCTTCATATAAGTAAATCTGTTTTCATAATACAGTTAAGTACTATATGGCTACCTTGTGTACTTTATGTTTGTGCATTGGTATACTTATCCCCTGTAGCCACTGCTGTGTGTATGTGGTGTGTGTTTGTGTGTGTGTGTGTGTGTGTGTGTGGGGGTGTGTGTGTGTGTGTGTGTGTGGGTGGGTGGTTGCAGGTAAAGTGGCTCCCTAAGGTTCTGCTGTGTGCTCTGGTCTTTCATGTCTGGCACATTTGTCATCCCATTGGAAAGACACAAGCCCTGCCCTATGCGCGCGCACACACACACACACACGCACACGCACACGCACACGCACACACACACACACACACACACACACACACACACACACACACACACACACACACACAAACAGACACTGTACATAAGTAGGCTGAAGAAGCTTGTTATTCCTCTTCTCCCTAACTCCCAGTACACCAGCCATGCAACCTCTCCTTCTCCACACTGCTCCCTTAAGGTGTCTTTACTTCTTCTCTTTCTCCCTCTCTCTATCCCTCCACCCCCACCCCTATGCGCCTCTCCCTTGGTCCCACTGAACAACAAGCTTTCACCTTCTCCCACGCTATCATCTCCAGTCCCCAAACGCCCCTGATTCGCTCTCCCTCTCTCCTCTTTTGGCTTCTCCCGGATCACTCTTGCAACCTGGTTTTTCACACCCCAGCATCACCACCTCTAACTAATGCTTCCTCTATCCCTCCTGCAGCTATGCTATGCCCTTCATTTCTACTCTCACTCTTTCTCTTTTTGGCCACTTTGTGTATTTTAAATCACTTACAAAAGTTGTAATGAATCATTAGCATATGCTGAACTGTTGACAATGACATTTATTATTTTATTCTATCATCCTCCTTGATCCCATTAACATGAATAGCAATTTCTATGAGAACTGAAGAAGCAGCTTGGATGAGCTGCGAAACGTATTCGACCAAATAAACTTTTGTCCAGTTGACAAATTGAATTTCTCCTTTTGCCATGGATTCTACCTGGACGACTGAGGGATTCTATACACAATTTCTATGAAAGAAATTGCTATTAAAGATAAGATAATTGTGTAAATATAGTATATTATATATGCTATATAATATCATAGCTGTTTGAATGTGTGTAATTTTAACTACACACACAGACTATAAAAGTATCATAGTATTGACAGAAAAAAAGAGGAAAAAACATTTGATAACTAATTCTGACTTTTACTTTCCAAAACTTGTAACCCCGTTGTTTCAGCACCGGGAACTGTTCTGCAGTCTCAGAGTCGGCGCTGATTGGTTAGTGACGCGGAAAGAAAAGTTTACGGGGGAAAACGTGCGGATTGCGGAATAGGTAACGGTGATTTTAACTATCGTAAGTAGCCTGTGTAAAGTTTTATTAAGACAAAAGTTTGCGAGTACTTTCTGTAAAACGCGTAGCAATAATGAGGAGTATCTTTGACTTGTTAGCTGAATGCTATAAGTTAACCGCACGTGCAAGTAATGCATTGGTTTTTCCGTAGGTGTACTGGCTGCGAAATATCACGCCTACACTGAAGATATGTGAAGATGTTAAAAGTTAAGTGCTCAGTGAGAATTTATTACCCTTTGAATGTGTAATCACTTTTTAAATTACATTTTGCTTTGACCATCCATTAGATTTTGTGCATTTATAAGAATGTGGAGCAAAGTAATTGTGCCTGATTGGCATTAGCATAGCCAAATAAAAATTTGAAATGACTAATATTGAACGCCCTGTGGGCATCTGAATCCCAATGCACTGGAGTACTTATCATGCCTTCTTTCTCTGCCTGGCAGCATTGCAGGAGAGAGCGGTATTGTTGGTTCTGCAAAACGGTGCTGTGGCATTTGATTTGTTTACTGCTATAGGGGAGATCAACACAATGTGCATATATAACTACAGAGCTCAAATAACGAGTAAGTCTTTGAATTGTTTTTATTAAAATGTATATTTCATTTATTTTACTGCCTTTAGAACACACAGTATATTTGTCTTGAAAAGTCTATTGTTCTTTCAGGGTCAGTGCTCCACTGTCAGATATGCCTCCTGCTGCTGTTGGGGAATGAATGAATTAACACCTCTTGTTGGGTAAGAAATGAATCTAATTTATAATCTAATTATGACAATGTCTTAAAGATCAAATTAGCATTCTCAGTGTTTTCATATCTGACTGAATATGGAAATCATTGTGTTGTTATTCCCATTCTCATTCACACATGAGCGCACATGCTGAATGCTGCCATCTTTATGGGCAGGGCATGACTATATTGTAAATATTGTCTTCTGCCTGGGCGCAGTGCATTAGCAGTGCTCATCACTGAACACATGGCCAGAACTGGCCTGTTTCAATACTCATTCATCTTGTGTGCCTTTAATTCTGCTGCTCAGCCAGCCTCGAAGCTTGGGACGGGGAAAGGTGTTAATTAACAGCAAGGCTGCCATCAGCCACACACTTCCTTTAAGTTTGCATCCTGTAGCTCTCTGGGCACGGTGCATAATCCCAGGCCAAATAATGTGCACCCAACCACAAAAAGGAGCGATGTGCCTCCCATTTAAAATATATACACTGCACATGTACCTCACAGCTTACCCCCACCTCCATCTCAAGCAGGGCCCGTGGGAAGAACTGACTGTGGGAGCAGACAGTCTGCAGTCCTGAATAAATGTATAAGAGGGAGAAGGGGAAGGGAGGGCACATTAGCAGGCAGCGCAGGGCTGGGGAGGGAGAGAGAACATATTGAGTGTTGGAGGACATACATGCACAGTGTACAGAGAGAGCCAGATGCACAGATAGGAGAAAGAGAGGGGAAAGCAGCTTATAGCACTGGGAAAGGAATCCTCTCCCTGTGCTGGAGCACAACACACACTCCTCCACTCTGCCTCCCTCCTCCCGACTTACACATCCACTCACATCCACTCACAGCTCACAGTAGCTTTAGGGTATACCAGTCGGCTTTGGCAGTCCTCTCCTTTGTTGTTTTTGCTATTGGTTGGTCTCAGCGGCAGTGCGGCGTGCGCCTCTATTGCTGGGGTGGGTGCATGTATTAGTGAGTGTGGATCTGCCAGGCGCTGTGGAGGATGGTACTAGCACTACCCTGGTAAGTCTTCTTTCTCTCTGTCTCTGTGTTGTGCTCCTCTGCAGTGCTGCTCCTCTCTCATCCATCGCTCTGCTCTGGTTGTGTCTGTGTGGCTCTGTGACATCCGCTCGTGTCCTGGTGCTGCTCTCGCCATCCCTGCTCCAGCCGTGCGTCTCCTCCACTCTCTCTCCGCTTTCTCTCTCTCTCTTCAGGCTGCGCCTCATTGGTGTGTCCTGATTCCCTTTTTCCATTAGGCTCCAGGCCTATTGGTCGCCTGCCTCCCAACCATTATCTCCACTCCTCCACCCCTCTGTCATCTCTGGTCCCGTCGCTCTGCCTTCTTCCCCATTCTCAGACTCCCAAGTCGTAAAAATGATTTGCATGCAGGAGCTGAGCAGAACTTTGCCTTGAGAACAGTAACTGAACAGAAGAGTGTGAGAAGAATCGTGTTAAAAAGGAGAGGCTAACTAAGGAACACGAGGGAAAGTTTCAGAGACGGCTGCAGTTGGTAGGTAACTTATCCGTATGCTATACTGCACAGAAGGATTGATCTGCTTGCTTGTGATGTTAGCTTTTATTTGTAATTAATTTTTTTAAATTCAAACCTATAGTTTTAATACTACGCTATGATTTTGTTGTCACTTTTTTGCGGTTTCTGCTGTTGGTCGTTTAGCTTTAAAGTTGTGTTTGACTTTTTGAAACAGCAAAAGTGGTTGCAGTTTCTTATGATTTGTGATTGTTCATTCTTATAGTGACATTGTTTCATTAGTTTCGTTCACTGGTCAGCTGTCCAGATAACAAATGAAGTACTTATTTCAAGAAGCTGGTTGTGCTTGGCAGTTTTGTCTGTGTCTCTGTCTGAACTATGCATATTCTTACAACAACTGTATTTAATGAGTCAGATCAGAAAATAGCATTTTCATAGATTCTATAAGCTGTCTCTGTAAAGCAGCGAATTTTGTATGTGGCGTACTGTCACTTTTTACATGGTCTTCTTGCTTTGTATTTACTTAGTCGGCTAATGTTGTCATGCTTCCTTGGTTGGCTTGGATTGTATAACTAAAAAGTTGCTACATGGTGGACTGGTTCAACAAAGCGCAACAACAAAATCATTTGTTTGTAGTGTCCATGCTGTTTCAAGCCCAAAGTATGCCAGAATATTTGCTAAGTTTAACATGTGATTTGGGCAAATGGTTTACTTTGGAAATTAAGGTATTTTTATTATATGAGTGATGCTTAGTTTATATTTTAAAAATCTATCACAAACAGCAGACTTTCCAGCGTAACGTATATGCCTATAAGAATATACTGTAGCATAGAGAGCAGCAGTGGCTTGGCGTGAGGAGAAAGCATGTTCTCGGGGATGCTCCTTTAGCTGCAGACGGGGAAATGTCTTGCTTGTTAAGGGGAGGCTGGTGTGTGCAGAGCCGTGGTGCCTGATGTAGTTTGCTGAGCGAGCCAGGCGGACAGGCAGACAGCTGAATGTGATTAAATTATAGTGGGAAAGCACGCTACCGGGTCTTACTGGGACCAACATCGCGGGAACCCCCTCCTCCCTCCATCCTATCATCTCTTTTCCTCATTTTCCCTCTCTCTCTCTCTCTCGCTCTCTCTCCTTCACTGTCTGCGCAGAAGGAGGAGACCCGAGCCTCTAATAATCACAACAGTCTAGTCAAAGCTGGAGGGGAGAGGAAATTGGTTGTTGATAGTGATGATGAATATAGACTGTAAGGTCATCTCAAAAGCACTCTGCATTTCAGTGTATCACACTTATACTGTACAGTCTGAGATAAAGATATAGGCATAAAATGGAAAGATTCAGAAAATATATTTAGATAATATCTATCAAAAATATACATAGGATTAAACTAATCCAAGGAAAGAGCGGCTGAAAAATAAAACAAACTTGCAGTATAATCTTTCTAATAAGAGTGTTAAGTCACATTTGTGCATCACCATTCACGTTTTGTGTAATACTTGAACTTCAACATTTTTGCACATTTCTGATGGATTGCCATAATATCAAAGGAAGATTGTCAGCGGAATAATAAAAATATATATTGATATATGAATTTTTACCAATATTACCCACAAGGGCTATGATATTAATCACATTTTAATAAAGATTCAGCCATTTCTAATAGTCAGTGCTCAGTTTAAGTTTTTTTAAATTAAGAGGTCCACACTAAGTAAAAGTATGTGGTTAGAGTTCAGACATTGGAAGATGAAATTTGACTAGGATTTTTTTGTGTTCATTGTGTGCTTTGTTTAGGGTTAGGTAACGTTCAGGAAATTTTTAGCGAAAGTTATTTTTATTTTATTTTTTTTAATAATTGATAATTCAATTTTGAAATAAGAAAATGTGATATTTTTATAAGGAAATCAAATTACGATTTTTCTGTATCATCCATCTGTTTTTTGAGATTTTCAAACAAACTAGCTTTTAATGACGACTTATACTTGAGTGATATAGCAAACACTGAGGAATCCATTAGGAGACTGCTGTATGTGTGGTCTTGGTGAGACATGACCACAGACTGAAGCAGCAGTTGAAGGTAGGGGGCTGTCTCCTCTCCAGACTCACAGGGGAAATACTGTATGTCCCTTATTCTTAGCAGCCTAATGAATGAGCAGAGGAAAGCCTCCTGGGGATCCTCTACATGCGGCTCAGAGGGGCGGTGGGGGGCGACCAGGCGCTAATATTAGCCTCCATGTTGAGTGGAGCACAGAATTACTCTTCCACACGCCACGCCGGTGCCATACACCGCCATAGCATGACTCGGCATTCAGTATACTCGCTACAGTGTGCTGCAGTGGTCACCAACCTCTGTCCATATAAACAGGAGGAAAAACGTGTGGCACTATTTGTTGTTTAAGTGCATTTTACAGATGACAAACAAACCACTGATTAGAGATGAAATCTAGTTATTTGAATTATGATAATACTAGTCTCCTCTATTAATGGGAAGAACTGTAAACGAATATATATATAAAAAATATGTGTTCCTAGTTAAAAATACAATATTTTAAATGGTCTTACTTAGAAGCAGACAACAGCAGTTGAACACTTTGTAAGGAAAAACTACATTTCTAGATCACTCACAGTTTGCGTGGTTAAAATGGTTTGCTTTAATTGCTTAGCCCACATAGGTGCTGATTGGTATGTGTCTGCTCCTCTTCCCTCCACACTTTTACAAATATTGAACTATTTTTGGTCTGTTTTTGTTTGCTCTTGTGGTAGTCTCCTCTTGGTCAAAACTCACCATAGGGAATCAATGGTTTCTTCCAATCAGTCCCAATGACGTGGTTAAGCTCAGGCTGTGAAGGAATTGATCTATTTGAGTGGACAAAGTGTCAATACTGACGTGTACTCACTGTGATGTAGCTTCTCTTGTGTCTGTCACACCTGCATGCTCCAGTCTACTCTGGACACATTTACTTTTGACTTATGCTCTGTAGTACAAAAGTTTGAACTCTTACATAGATAGTGTTTATTGTTTGGTAATAGTACCTGTTTTTGAAAAATGTATGTAGATGGAAGTATGTTTTGGGGAATTACGGCGCTAATAGCTGCAGAAATGTGGAGTACATGCCTAGTCTGATATTCTTCAAGTGATAAGGCGAAAATGGACAGGTGCACCTCCATGGACACATACACACCTCATTGGCTTTTCTCAAGGGAAAACATGATCTATCTCCTGGTGGGCAGGCCAATTAAAAACCAATCAGGCTGCTTGGAGTGCACTGGTAATGGGAAAGCCACGGCCGTGCAGGAAGTGGGCCTGATTAATGGACACTTTCACCTTGTGGCATAACAGCCTCCCACCAGCATTCATCACCTCAGGGGACAGGGCACACCTCCACAGCCCACACCCAACCAGTCCTGTCTCACTCATTGTACCAGCCGCAATGTCCGCCACCGTTATCATCATCAACATGAATTGTCTCCGTTAGCAGCACTATCGCTGTATATTAGCCACTCTGACCTACAAGGCATTAAGCTCATTTGCTGCGATGTGTTTAACTGAGCAGATCTTTTGATGGCTGGACATTCAATAGAGCGATAAAACTACATAATAATAATGGGAACTTCCAAATAGTATTAATAGCTACATATCTGGCCTGCATTGATATCTTCACTATTTATTGCCAGTGCTGCCGATTTGTGCTCTGCAGACTGCAGACTGTAGAAACTACTAAAGAGCAGCAGAAACAGTGTTTGTGTCTTTCCCTCAGGTCCCATTGTGCGGCGGTGCACATTCAAAAGCAGTATTAAACGGTGTGAGGGAGGTTCACTCCATTTCAGGAGCTGTTGTGACCTACTTCACACAGCCACGCAGCTCGCTGTAAATAAGGATTTTCATAACCTGGTTTGGCCTTTTCCCATTAGAGGCTCAACTGTGCCTTGAAGAATATTCTAAAGAGCAGCAGTGGCTGTTGAGAGGCGGCTCTGATATCATCAAAGCACTGACCTTGAGATTGTTGTGTTGTCATGCCATTACAATTAAACTAAAAAAAGCATTTACTGTGATCTTAAGGTTATGTATGCAAGAGATGATACAATGGTGAGCCACTTTTACTTTGGTTAAACATTTTGTATGACAGTGTTTCTTGGTGGTTGCTGGTGACAATGACACAAATTATTATCTCTTTATTTTTGGAGTAGCAATACTGAGACGCTTTCCTGTTCATCCAACAGAAATGTGCTAAAATGTGTCTTAGCTGAGCTTTAAGTATCAGACAAATGTGAAATGTCAAATAACCCACAAATGTGGAGAAATCTCACTTATTTGGAAGTTTACATCAAACATATTTTATGTTAGTATTTTTAATAAGCTCTTTTTGTAGTAAAATCATAAACTATGCTCTTGATAAAATGTTGCATATCTTAAAAACAACATTCACAATTTTGATCTGTAGTCTCTATTATTATTATATCTGATGACAAACTTTTACTGGTATTAAGGCATGTTTGATAAATCAATTTTATTTCAGCATCATTCTTGGTAAACATGTAACATAGTGCAGACAGATGTAATTATTTGCAAGACTGAAAAATATTCTACTGAGGGCCTGTCTGTACTGTAGTGTTAACACCTAAAGCGTTTGTAGTTAATTTTAGTTGGGACCAGATTAGATCATGTTAGGATTCAGCGTTTGGAGAAATGAGAAAGTAATGATGAGATGTAAAAAGAAAAAAAAAACGCTCTGCAGCTCGGTTCAGGGAAGGTAGTGTGATATTGGAAAATGATTACCAAACAGGCATTCATTATTCAACAGGGCAATCAGGGAGGGCACAATCTCCTTATTTATGCTAGCTCTGTAAATCAGATTTGTCAGTTTTGATCACTCTAAAATCTCCCAGTCACACGCCGGCAATATTGGGCGAATATTACGCTGTCTAATGGGTAATTGATGACGGCATGTGACACTGGTCGAGACGAATGGATGGCCTTCAGGAGCAGGAGCGAGCCAGTTCAGCTCGAGAGAGAGAGGAGACGGCTATTAGAGGAGCCACGGGCATATTACAGACTTTCTCCCATGCATCCAGCTATTACAACACATTTAGTACACTGAAATAAGTAGCAAGTATTGTTACTTTAGGGAGTGTTACTAAACACTAGATGCTAGAAGATGAACTACCAACTTCTGAAATATGCACACATTCTACATTTTTGTGTTTTCCTACTGTCTGTATGTGTGTGGTTTGTGCGAGTGTGTCTGCATGATAGACCGATATATCAGTTGGCCGATATATTAGGCCAATATTTGGACTTTTTAGCGCATCGACTATCGGCCTTAAATTTCCACAGGAAGATAAATTGTTTTGGACAATCTGCTGCTTAAAAAATACACACAAAGATTTATTTTACCACGTTAATGTGAAGAGATAACTGCATTAAATGTGATACACTGCTTTCTTAAAGGTTTGTGGTAAAAAATGTCTGTGGGTGAGATTAGAGTAAATTTATATTACGTATTTTGAGGAAAATCATCAAAATATTGACAGAGCTTATCTGCCACTGGTTTCTTTTGATTAAAAACACTGGGCATCGGCCATGAAAAACCCATATCGGTTGATCTCTAGTTGTCACTATACAAAATTTTTAAACTTGGTTTTGGTAATAAGGAATACAGTCGATACTCAATTCTGATTTTGATACGACAAGGATAATAGAGAAATGTCATTTTCTATACCAAATAATAGTGCTTTCTTTATGTTATCTAGTTCTGATAAAGCTCAGGATCATTCTAAAAATGTTCAGGGACAAGCAAGTTTTATCCTGTTTATGTGATTTTTTGAGTATTGATACTTGCTCTATAATAATTCTGATGATAGTTGAGCAATATGAGATTAGTATTGATTTGATAACATTTTTAATACATTGACAGTGAGTCTGTACATGTGTGGTTTGTGCGTGCATCTATGCCTCTGTATGTGTGTGGTTGGTGTATGTGCCTCTCTGTATGTATATGATTGGTGTGTGTATTATGAATGTGTGTCTGTGCCTCTGGGTTTGTGTGGTTGTTGCGTGTATTGTGTGTGTGTCCGTGTCTCTGTATGTGTGTTGTTTGTCTGTGTGTGCCTTACTGTGCCTCGCTTTATGTGTGGATTGTGAATGTGTGTCTGTTTCATTGTTTGTGTGGAATGTTGCATGTGTTGTTCGTGTGTCCATGCCTGTGTGTGTCTGTGCCTCTGTGTTTGTGTGACTGCTGCATGTATTGTGCATGTGTCCGTGCCTCTTTGTGTGTGTGTTATGGTTGGTGCATGTGTGTCTATGCCTCTGTATTTGTGTGCATTGTGTGTGTTGTGGTTGTGGTGTGTATTGTGTGTGTGTCTGTGCCTGTGTGTGTGTGTGTGTGTGTGTGTGTGGTGGTTGGTGCATGGCATGTGTGTCTGTGCCTCTGTGTGTGTTGTGGTTGTGGTGTGTATTGTGCGTGTGTCTGTGCCTCTGTGTGTGTGTGTGGTGGTTGATGCATGTGTGTCTGTGCGCCTGTGTGTCTGAGGGTGGCCTGACCTCTGCCTTCAGCTCGGCTTCACAGGACAGCAGCAAATGAGAGGTGTCATCACATGACAGCAGCACAGCCCTCTTTAGGACCGAGCGCTTATCGAGAGCGCCAGCATGCCACGCTAATGCTGCAGCCTGGCATATATGTACACAATGGTGAACGCGTTGGCAACAGTTTCAACATAAACACATACACAAATGCATAAATATTGACACGCAGTCGCACACAGATTCTCAGCAAAGCACCATGCAAATCAATAGCTCTGTTTTGTGAACACACAGCCTTTGTTTGGGAACAATGATTTGGATTCAGTTTTGACCACTTAGTGCTTATATGCTCTGCTACGACAAGCTCCAAAAATCAAACTCAATCGCAGAAAGGGTTGTGTAAAATAACAATCCAAACTTGACTTATTTTTTGCTCATTTCTTTTCGTTTGTTGTGTAAACAAAATTTCCTTTGCCATGAATTACTATAGAGTCAAATTGTTTAATTATAGTTTGAGCTGTAAATAGAAATCCAGGAGAAATGGAAATTGATAGAAGACTGTACAAATAAAAACAGTTATTAGCTGCTGCATTGAAGACCCCTCTGCTTTGATATTGCTGGCCTGTTGTTATTTTCTGAGTAGACAGGTGTATTCTGTTCTGTGTCAGACGGTGCTCCTCAAAGTGGGGCATCTCCTGGTGCCACCTGGAGCCCTTCTCAAACTCTGCCCTGAAAGAGCTGATGCGGCATACTGGGTCGTCCCTCCAGCTCCACACACAGGCTTCACACATAGACTCCACACACAGACTCCACCACAGACTATATATAAATGGACATAGATGCTAGCCGCTGCGTTCCAAATAGGAAGTGAACATGGTGACACTTCTGGATCCATCGACTCTTTCCACATGACTTTACATTGAAAAATTTTCACCCATCTTCCTGTAACTGCTGTGAGCCTCATCATTTTAGTCTCAAAATGTTTGCATTTATTTTCACTTTTTTGTCCGTAATATATTTTTATTCCTAAATGGAATTTGGCTCCAAATTCGGCCCTATAACGACTAGCATCATGAGCTTCATTTGGCTGGAGCCGAACACTATGGGTGACATCACACTCCCTTAGTCCACTTCCTTATACAGGTTATATTCTTTATACATTATATATATACATTTATATATTGTACATTCTTTACAGTCTGCCTATAGGCTCCACACACAGGCTCCACATACCATGCTCATGTTTGTCCTTCCGTTGTATCTGTCTGATCTCAGCCTCTGACGCTCACCTGCCTGCTCTGTCTTCTTCAGTTCACCATTGTCCCTTTGCTGCTTTACTCATCCGTGCACTTTTTCGTACCCCTAGAACTCACTGATATGGGGACATTTTAACCTACAATTTTCTAGCTTAAGTCGCACACAATTTTATCACGATTAATGTTTTCTTTTAGTAATTATGCTGCCTTTAAGATGAAACTATAGCTACCTCACACATTTATTGTAGTTCATAATTCACTGTGATTGGACAAGTCTGCCTGTCTCTCATGGAGGCTGGTCAGTAGGACTAGGGTCTCTGGTTGCACAGTCTGTGTCCAACAACTCAATATACCGATATATCATGATCATTTTTTCTTAGCCAATGCCAATCGTTTAGAATCCAGAGGAACCAATGGCCAATGACCAGTATTTTTAGGCCAATAAGTAGAGCCGATTTAGGTTTGTTTTTTGTTTTTTTTGTTACAATTTTATAAAATTTAAATTTAGTATAAACTCATCCACAACCTTCTGTTACTACAAACTGTGTAGTGAGCAGTGTAGTCACATTTTTGCACTAGACTCTTTGTTCAAACAAAGCTTTATGCTTTTATGCTTTTTATACGCTAAGGGGGTAAATATTGACCTGATATATCAGTCTCTAATCGTGATACTTAACTGGTAGATACAGTGTCAATATCAAGTGATGCTGTATCTATATATCGGCTTGAGCATTTGCTCATCTAAAGAACCAGGCCAGGCCTGGTTAGTACTTGGATGGGAGACCACTGGGAAAATCAGGTGCCACAGTGGGGAGCCAGTCGTTGTGTCCTTAGGCAAGGCACATCACCCACATTGCCTAGTACGAAAGTGATGTGTACGTGAGTGATGGTGGTGGTCGGAGGGGCCGATGACGCAGATTGGCCGCCTCGCTTCCATCACTCTGCCCCGTTGCAGCTGTGGCTACAATAGTAGCTTACCACCATTATTATTATTATTATTATTATTATTATTATTATTATTATTATTAAACTAATATATGTAATGCAGTCACTGCATATTCACTGTTTATTAAGTTAGGGGATTTGCTTAAACTGGGTGTGCCTGTAGTTATTTAATAAATACAGTTGTGAATATGTATTTGTTCCTTTTAAAACAGTGATATATTGTAGAATATCTTGTGAAATATATCAGTTATTGCATGTTTTGCCACATTGTGATATTATATCGTGACCCATGTGTATCATATTGAATTGTGAGAGACTCTGATTCCCAGTCCTTAATCATATATCAACTCAATTCTATATTGTCATTTTGCCCTCATGTACATTTACATTGTAGATTCATCTTAGTTCCTGCTCCTTAGGGGATAAGCAGTAAAAAAAACATGTATCACATGGTACCATGCATTATAGTTGCTACGTTGTTAAGAGTGTTAGTGTTTTGTGTTATAAAATTTGGGATGCACTAAAAGGCGTATTTTCACTTTCATCCGTTATATTTTCACTTTCAACCATATTCAATGTATTCAGGTCATTCCGGGGCGGCTGTTAAAACACTCCTTTGGCTTTGCCTCTGTT
Organism: Taenioides sp. WSHXM2023; assembly: GCA_029959045.1. NCBI lineage: Eukaryota > Metazoa > Chordata > Actinopteri > Gobiiformes > Gobiidae > Taenioides > Taenioides sp. WSHXM2023. The sequence continues at coordinate 15,701,998 of CM057102.1, read as the reverse complement.
AAGCTGTGCATCTTGTTCATTCTACTCCAATCTACGTAGCCCCTGCTCTGAATAAATAACACTACATGTTTTAGTTCTTTGGTCTCCTGAAAGAAGGCAGGCCCCTGTTCGTGTAAGTGACCTAATTTTCCTGCTCGGCCCAGCGTTTTCCGATGTGAGCTGTTCCAAAATAAGCTTGGCTACAGCAACTCATTTCCATCTTGCATAACAGGGGCAAAACAACCCTTACTCCAGCTCATGAGCTTAATAACAAGATGATATTTGGATCTGAATATTTAAGCTTCGCTGCTGTCAGTCTGCCTGCTGCACTGAAGGAAATATTTTAAGACAGGGAATGCAATGGCTCTCACTAAAGAAACTACAATAATGCATTTGAGAGCACATTGGCTGTTTTGGGATCTCAAGTGACCATGGCACAATTTGATGTGATATAGACCACAATATTGTATACATTAATGTAGTTATAATATTTTAATAATCAACAACAGTGAAGGACTTTTAATTTCTCCAAATCATGAAAAAAATTCAACACTCCAACAATGTATTTCTTTGATATTTATTCATTTTAATTTATAGTCTGCCACAAGAATAACAATATATTGAAATTTTGATGTATTGTCCCTAGAGCTAATAAAGGAGTTGAGGATTCATTGTTGGACCTGTGCATTGGTGAGGGCTTATAGAGCATGTAGAATGCTACTACAACCAAATGAAGGGAATGAAGAAAAAATTGATCTGCTTTTGATGGGTTTTTTGGCTTCTGGACTGACAGCTTAGAAACTTTAGTGTCGAGTGTCAGAAGCAGTTGTTTTTCTAGTATATCCTCGTTTACCTACATCTGATTGCACTGCTCATATGTGCGGTCCAGGTTTGTAGCATAACACAAAGAAAATTAAGTTGGAGCATATGGCATGTTAATTACCATATAGCAAAAATCATGGTTTAGGAACTATGGCGACCCACTTCTAGGAACATGTGATTGTGAATGTCTATTCACAATGCAGTATTTACTAATTCATTATAATGCAGGCATATGATTCAGACACCAAAATCCTGTGTGGAAATGTAGATTTTATGTGCTGTGCCATTTCTCCTGTATGCCAGAGTGAAGCCCATAGACCTTAGACAGTAGCGGCAGTGTGATAAAGCTCCTTCACACAATAGAGTGAATTAGTGAGGCTGTGTATTACTGTATTGATCTGTGAAGGTGGAGCTGTATGCCTCAGTGCGCCGTACTTACAGCAGCTGCAGTGCCAGTATACAGCCACATACAGGGACTCATTGTACACTGTCAGTGGATGTGACGAACTGTTACACTGTATTCACGTATGATCTGTACAGCAGTACACATGAGCATAAACCACCTCCCAGTTTATCTGTGTCTTTGTCCAGCACAGAGGCTCCACTGGGTGCACTATCACAGGAGGTTCCCGGTGAGACCAGGGCTGTTGGACAGGGCTGTGTGTGTGTGACTGGGGGCCACACCTGTCAGTGCAGCTCCATAGACTGTGCTCTGATGCTATCTGACAGCGGGCCGCCCTGACACTGCCTCTGCGTGTGTGTGTTTGTGTGTGCGTGTGAGCCTTTGTATGAGTCACTGTTATGCCTCCACCACTGTGCTCCCCAGAGCCCTGTGTCGGTCTGATGCCTGTAAAGTGTATACATGTGTGTTCAGGCCCTATTAACAGCTGGCCCCTTACTCACAGTAAACAAACACGCTGAACCATGTACATTTTTTGCAACTGAGTCTCTGCTAGTGTTGCACCACACCTTTGCAACACATATTATTGTAGTGTGGTAGTATTAGTATTAGTCAGTGTTCTACTGCTATGTGTAACACAGCTAGCATCTGCATCACTTCAGGGACTCATGTATATTAGTGACGAGATCTTATTATGAATGTAAAGTTTGACTATGTTGGTGACTAGATCTTATTAGTTTTACACTGTAGCTCTGTCAGTATTTTGGTGCTGAGCAGTGAGACAGTATTGTGGCGTTATAGGAGCCATAGAGGCAGAATAGTGTAGCAGCTGTACCCTCCAGTGCCTCTCAGCAGCACATGCATTTGGCTGAAATATTCAGCCCAGCTCCCAGCGTTACCTTGCATGTATAATTACCGGATATGCTGCCTGCCGCTGATAACTCTCCCAAACAATGTTTGAAGGGAGAAGGCGGCCATGAATTCCCAATGAAGTGTGAAAAAGACTGATTAAAATTGCCGTGGTCAAAAGCCAGGCATCAGTGTGTTCTGCTCTCATGAAGCAGGGGAGAGGCTCTGCTGTGCAGATAGCTTTTTTCTCCTCACTGTGCTAAGGGTAGATTTTGGGGGTGTTTTAGTCTGTTTCTATTCTGGTCCACAGTCAAAATATTGGCATTTTTTTTTTTTTTTTTTTTTTGGCCAAATAAACATTGTATTCAAATGAAAACACACACAGTGAAAATTAGCAGAGCACAATAGTTTCTGGACCAGAAAAGCATCCTGCCAAATGTCTTCTTTATTGCTTTTATAGCTGTGATAAAATCTAACCTGATAAAATGACTATCAGTGCAGTAGCATATGCTCATGGCTTTTACAGTACAGAGCACAGCTAGTAGTTCATTATAAAGCTGTATCATCGTTTTAATACTGATCATACACGTATTGTCTAGACTCACCAGTGCCCTATAGCATACAATGTACACCCACTCTTCTTTGTTTGCCTCATTACAGGTCTACGGGGTGTTTTCAGGTTACCAGCACACATGAGATTTGACATCCCTATCTTCTGCATTAGTGAATGCTCTGGATAAATATGTGTACACTACCCAAGCGCCTGTTTTGGGAAGGCAGTGGAGGAGTGGATGTGTCTCATTGGAGGAGTGTGGGCGTCAAACTTCGGGCACTAATTACAGGCCTGGCTCCCTGTGCTGTCCCGCGCCTCCCACAGCCCTGTGTTTGGGTGCATCTTCTGGGCACAGACAGATGATCCTCTCCCAGTCTCTGGGGCTCTGCTCTTTGGAGAGCTCCACCTTAAAGCACAGAACACAACACTATCTGATTAGCCACTTCTAACCACCTGCCTGTTATGTCCTTGTCTTTGTTGATAGTTATGCCTTATGATGGTAGATTTGAAACTGCTAGAATCGATAACATGGTCATTACAATTGTCTATGGGCCCTTTAAAAGACCTAATACTGGCTACTCTAGTTGTGCAAAAAAGTTAGCTAGTACGCTAGTGGTGTACCTTTGAGCTAACAAGCCCCTAACACAGACATGCTCTTTATTTCTCCCCATCTTTTTCTTGTACACTGATGTACAGTCCAATAATTGGTGGTTATTAGTGAGCTTGCTGGAAGAAGAGCCAGGGAGCTGGTTAACTCTTTCCTCACAGGAAGGACAGCAGTCGTCTTTCATCTTGTTTCACAGAGATACTAAGAGAATAGAAGAGAGATTGTGCCCGTAGTGGGGGTTGGTTATTATTTTGCCAGCAGCAGATGCCAGGCACAGTAGTTTTTGACTGGGCACACTTTTACACAACACAGCTGTCTTCTCTGCATCTGGGCAAAGGATAGAGAGAGAGGAGAGGAGGAAAAACAGAGCAAGAGGAAGAAGGGATAAGAAAGATGTTTGTGCAGAGGAGAGACACAGGGGAAGAAACAAAGAGTGACACAGATAACATCTCTGAGCATAAACACCCCCCTCCACCACATCCCCAGTTTAGTATTCCCTTCCAAAAGCTGGGAACCTCAAAGTGGGCCAATCCACAACAGGGATTAGCTACGGAGCTGCACAGACATTTAACTGTGCTCGTCGTGAGCGCTGCGTCTATGTGGGAGGAACTGTAAACATAAGCACATATGAGAGGGAAGAGCTAGAGACGCTTTTATTGTTCAGACTGCCTTTATGGGATGTCACTGAGAATGTTTATGAAAAAAAAAAACATTGTGATGGTGGACTCTGTGGAACATATCTATTGTTAATAGCTAGGAGTCTGGCATCGGTTGGAAACAAGGTTGAAAATTAATATTATATATTAATACATATTACATTATATTATATATTACAGTGTGCTTGCTGGAACAAAAAGATTTATGAAAACTCCAATGCTGAAAACAAATGTTAATAGTGTTGACAAATGTATTACTTGCTCTTATTATTTCACAATATGTATAATTTCAAAGATCCTTGCACCACAGTGCACTTGTTTCTCTCCATCAGCCTCTCCCTCTCCGTCTTTCTTTTGTTCTACCTCTATTGGAGTTGTCCTTGACTGCCGAGCAAGCACGCAGTGCAGCCTTTGGTTGAGAAGAGCCAGTCAAACGCTCTCCTGCTCTCCTGGTGAGACAAGAATAGGAGTGGACATGGGGAAGCAAGGGGAGAGAGAAAGAGAGTGAGAGAGATTGAGAGGGGGGACGGCAGAGCAGAGGAGAGAGCCCTGTTCAATTCAGCTGCTATAGCCTCGAAGAGCTAGCAGTGAATGAGACATGGAGAGTATTAGCAGGAAGTTGGCCTGATGACTAAGCGTCTGAAGACAGGGGAGAGCTTTGGGTGTCTTGTTTAGAAAGACAGTGAATGAAAGACATTGTCTGCCAAGAGAGGAGCCTCCGAAACTGTACAACATTCTCACAGAGCTGCAGGAATATTAGAGAATGGCCATGTTAAATTTGCTAAATCCTGAGCAAGGTGAAAGAGTTGATCCAAGTACAGACTTCTGCCACAAGAAACAATGAGAGGGATGGTTTCAGGACCATGGACAGCGCCATAAAGCTCCATGCAAAGATGGTACGCTATATTTAGATTCAAATATTTAGGATTTTATGGAAAAAAACGAGGGTTGAACTTCTTAGATATGAAACAAACAGTGATAATGAATAGTCAGGCTGATGCTACAGTATAGACTTAGATAAAGAGATAGATAAAAGACAGATGGAAAGACAGACAGGTAAACATCAGATAGGCGCACAAGCAAACAAATACAGACACAAACAGATGACGGAGAGACAGCAGAGACGGCGGCAGATTGGCATAGTGACTGACCGCCTGGCATTGCGGCACTGGCCAAAACCAGGGGCTGGCAGGCAGACAGGCAGATGGACAGGCAGCACCATGCACATAGACAGACAAACAGACACAACAGCAGACACACTCACGGAAAGAGGAAAAATAGAGGGAGGGATCGGCTGGATGCGAGACAGGCAGTCAGAGAGGCTGCCAGACAGACATGCACTGTTAGGAGCAGGACAAGATTTTGGCTCAGGAAGGAGACATGGGGACAGCAAATGCCTCTAGCTCCCGGGGAAAGCGAGGCAGTGGAGAGCAGAAATAGAGGGAGAGAGAGAGGGAACAGGATGGGGTCAGTGCACGGCTGGCTGGCTGACTGTTGATCTGTGGCACTGGGCTGGCAGAAGAGGCTCCGCGGGGACAGAGCAGCTCCACACAGCCTCCGTCAACACACCACCACCCTCCACGCCCCCCACCCAAAGCCTTATCTGCTCTCCCCTACTCGCCCACTCTCTGGACCGGATGGGAGAACATGGCTACAGCAAACTGTGGCACACATGCACGGCTTTCATGTGTTGTTTGTTGATATGTATTAATAGACAAATGCCAGTAGTCTAAAGTTAACAAAAGAGCTTGTCCTTAATTATATTGATTTTTCATCATTTTTTGTTTGGTTTTGTGACATTTGGATTTGAAATTGTCCGTGTTAAGGTTGGGTACTATTAAGACGGTATTAAAGGATTTATATGGACTAATTGATTTTAACGATATTATAATGTTATTCCCTCAACAAAAATATACCTAGAGTTATATGTTTCATTAATCCTATTTATGAGTTTGTCTTGCCTCAAGCATGAGAAATCATTCCATTTCAATTTTCCCAGATTGTTACATCACATGTAGAAATCCAGAGCTGTTCCCAATCTATAAATGACTGCCAGATACGTTCTGAGTTTCTGCCGTAAAATACTGCACATTAAACTGCATGCTTATGTTAGCATAGCTGCCACAACGTTTTTTTTTTCTTTTTTGTTTATTTTCACTGCTGGCAATAGATGGCATGCTAACACCAAATGCAAGTAGGTGGAGAGCAACTAATGCATTTTTTTCTAAACATAGCCATTAATTTAAGTTCCTAAAGCCGCTGACAGTAAGAGTAACGCTAACTGTACATATAATGCAATTTGTTCTTTATAATGATTCTTTTGACACCAAGTTTTTATACCCATTGGGTCCTAAAGCAGCCCTGTATAGTTACGTGGATTTCACTGAATAAATGACTGTTCTGTGTTCTAGATAATGGTAGATAATAGCATAGCTGGGAAAAAAAAACAGTATTATCCTGGTAACAGTATTATAAACCAGGTATCATTAGAACACTGGATAATACATAAATAAAAATGAAAGGTGCACATTTATCTAAATAATTGTTAATAATTAAAACTGTGTGTAGTATAGTGAACTGTAATTTTGCATTAGTATAGCATGTCATTTCCAGTGAAACATGTGCACACTGATGGAGATGCCTATAGGGAAGAGAAAAGTGTATATCCAGCTGAATAAAACCTTTGGAGGTATTTTCAGGACAGAGCCGAAATCCTAGAAGATTACGGCCGTTTTGACTTACGCCATGTTTGGACAGTTGAAATATTGGATCTGTGCGTCGATATGCGACTCAAGGTGCTGAAGATTTTTTTATGGGTGATTCGCAGTTCGAGTTACACAAGGCTAAAGTTACGACCGTATGTGTGAGTGTGACTGTGTGTGGTTTGTGTGTGTTTTGCTGCGGGGTGTAAATCTGCTCCAAATGTCCATCTGCCGAGCTCGCAATCCACCTGAGCCCTTTCTCACATATAGATGCATGAATTGGCAACCATGCTCCCATAGCACTCATGCTAAAGCCACTAACCCCGCACCCATCCAACAATACACAACCCAAACCCACGTTGTCTCGATTATTCCTCTGCGTTGAGACCGATCTTCATTCTTGCAGCGATTTGCATAAAAACATCCCACCTTTTCTCGAGCTGTCACCCTGATGTAGCTGCAATGCACAGTGTGATATCAACATAACAAGTTTTCTGACAAGGATCCAGAAATGCACAGATACATATTTTACAACAGGTGTTGAGAGAAGTAAGGGTGAGAATGAAGAATGCATTGGCAAAGCTAAGACAAAAAATAAACACCAACTACAAACATCAGGTTCACAAAATCAGCTTGATGTGTGTGAAATAAATGCTGAAAGAAATTAAATATGGATAATATGCTCATGCGTATACTACAGCTATTTAACTCTTTTAAAATGGAGTTGAATTGAGTTGTCACATTCATTCATGAACATTGTTGGAATTTTAATAGAACTCTGTTCTAGCAGAGGGTTGTCCTTGTGCATTCTACTCACAACAGTGTATATATTATATATGTGTGTGTGTGTGTGTGTGCCTGTGGGTGTGTGTATGTGTGTGTGTGTGTGTGTGTGTATGTGTGTGTGCGCACTGTAGCACTGTAACTAAAATAATATATTTTAATATATATTTAATATTGTAATATTTTATATATATTTAATATATATAAAATATTACAATGTCCATTATAGTATGTATATATATATATATATATATATATATATATATAGATAGATAGATAGATAGATAGATAGATAGATATAGATATAGATATATATAGATATATATAGATATATATGTATAGATCACAGTTCAATTCATTATCTTAAAACAGAACACATAAAAAATAATTTTAGATACTTTGTGACTTAAAAAGGTTTTTCTTTTCTTTGGATTCACAAAAGTTTTGCCCAGATATTCTAAAGTCTTTGAGTTGACATCGGGTAAAAAACGATTTTTTTGTGTGTCCATGACTGTGCTGATTGGAGTGTCTCTGTGGTAGTTTCTGGGCTGTACAAAAATATTTGCAAGTAGTTTCATAGTTTGTTGGAAAATTTGAGTGGTCAAAGAAAATTGCAATGATTTAAATTGCCAATTTTGTATTTTGGAAACTGTGGTTTAAAAAAATCAAATCTCGATTTATTCATATTGTGGGGACATCTTTTGCTGGTTTGTTTGACATCTGTGTTTTTAGTCTATGAGTTTACCGAGCAGCACACCACTTATTAGTCAAATGATCCAGTGCTTGTGCTGTTGGTGATTGTAAAACTGTGCCGGAGAACTGAGCTTCTTTTGAACATTTGGCGACAGCCGGCCAGTAGTGGACTATTTTGGCAGCTTGTACCTCTCGGGAATGCTTTCTGCCTTTTCAGGGGAGCTATTTTGAATTACAGTATGATTCATTCAAATGGAAACAAATTCAGTCTTGTTTTGTCCCATGTCTTTGCCACAACGCTGATGTCGTACGTCCTGTTTGAGCGAAGGGAAGGGAAGGGGGGAGACCAGTTCTATCACATTCTATTAGGCGTCTATTTTTGGTGCCACAGGATACCCAGCGCCTGTGTACAGCCCTGTCAGTGACGAATGTGTTTGTGTGAGAAAGCAGGGGTGGGGTGCCTTCCCACAGGACACCATGTGTGTCTGCCCGTGTGTGTATGTGTGTGTGTGTGTGTGTGTGTGTGTGTGTGTGTGTGAGGTGCAGATGGATGAAATTGGGGGATATTCAGTGTTTTTCATTTCCCCTGCAGGACTGTGCGTATGACCGAGGAGGGAAAATAGAGCGACAGCATGTGTGTACAGTGGAGTCTCTCTCTCTCTCTCTCTCTCTATCTCTTACTCTCACTCTCTCTTTCGCTCTCTCTTGTGCTCTGCCTCTCTGTCTCTCTCTCTTTGCCTCTCTCTCTGTCTCTCTCTGTCTCTCTCCTCTCTTCTGGTTCCCTCCCCTGCAGTGATGCTGTGTGTGCATGCCCATTAGCTTGCCCAAGTGTGCGCTCATGCCTCCCCAGTGAATGTGAGTTTGTCAGTGCAGAAACGCCATGCCAAGCTGGGGGTGTGTGTATGTGTGTGTATTTGTGTGTGTGTGTGTGTGTGCATGTGTGTGTGGAAGGTGCCTGCTGTCATCCCAGGGTAAAGCCTCAGGACATATAGGGTCACATGACAGACAGCCCGATCTATCTGCAGACTGCATCATTTGGTATTCTGGGTGACAGAGGTAGGGTAGGGTAGGGAGGGTGAGGCGGGGGGGCAGGGGAGGGGAGCGTGTATGGTGTGGGTAGGGGAACAGAGAACAATAGAGCTCATCAGTGCTTTGAGACCTGGCTGCAATCAGACACACACTGTACCAAAGCGCACACACAAATACCACTCCTATATTATGTACAGACCTTTTCACACATAGGGATCCAATCATGCAGCCAATAATATGCTGGTAATAGCATTGTTCTTCATGGAGATTTCTGGGGAAATAGCCATTCTATTTATAGATGTGAAAATGTTACTATGTATTTTTTTCATCTTCTGATTCAGAAGAAGTTAATTTGAAAATGAAAAAAAATATATACAGCATGGTATATAGTATATTTGGTTCATTTTTCACTAATAGAATGGTTAATGGTTCTGGATTTAAAAATGAAATCACATAACAACATTTGATTATTTGCTAATAACACTATACAAGCTAGATGAACGCTTGTCATTGTGTTGGTGCTGGTGAAAGGTTCAAACCACCATCTGATGTGCTAAAAGACTTCCATGTTATCTTTAGAGCTGAACATGCACATTCTCTGGGAAAAAAAAAGTTGAGCTTAAGCTAGCAAATGGCCACATGCCGGGTATCAGTTCCCTTTGCAAATGGCTGAAATTACTAGAAAAATTGTCAAATGTGCGTAAATAGAAACTTTAGTCATTTATGATGATATATTTGTTTCAATAATAAGCAGTTTAGGAATTCTATTGTGGATGGACTCAGATAGCTACAAATCTATACTACCCCCTCTTTAAGGAGACTTATTTAAATTAAAGTACTGTAAAATTACCCACAAAGTACAGAAATATCACACATCAAATATTATTTGGAAGTGCACAACACAAGTTGTTCCTATTTTCAATTTTAATCAGCTATTTTTGTAGCATTTTTCTCTTACAAATGATATTGATATTAAAATTGTGCATATCTGCACCTCTATTTTGCACCTGTGTCGTTTCCCCGCCCACAGCTCGTTCACGTTGGGTTCAAATATTGATCTATGTTATAGATTTCAACAATGTCACAGACAAAAGCATAATATGTCTTCTTTAACAAAATCTTAATGGACGGTTGCTTTGAATAACACATAACATTGATCTTCAGACTGGTTCTATCTGTCCTGATTAACCTTGAAATATCTATCAAGTTTAAAAGTTGCTCCAGATTTTGTCATTGCTCTTGGTGTGTGAGTGGTGCAGCCCTGTTTGTGTCTGCAGTTCTTTTAGGTGGTTGCCCGTCTCGCCTCCCCGACCTTGGCGCTCTATAGCTGGCGGGCTGGAGAGATGGTGTTAAGGCTTCTACCACCGTAAATCACCTCTGCCTCACCTGGACTCTTCCCAGTCTGATAATGGACCACATATACACGTAACACACATACCGCAGAAGAAAAGGAGAGACAAAGAGACTCATCAAGTAATTAAGGCCCCGGCTCTCCCTTGGAAATTAAAGGAATGGCCCTTTGCTCGGCGCTCTCTCACCATCTTCCTGCTGGGCTGATTGCTTGTCTGGCTTCTCCTCACCTGAGTATTCCTTCCTCTCTCCCAGCCAGCCTACCCAGAGTGCATTGTGCTTGTGATTACCCCACTGTGGGTAATTGCAGCAGTAGTTCGCGCCATGTTAGTTCTCCCACTCTCTCCTTTTACGGACAAGGCAACTCCCTGAATGACGACTGTGGTTTTAAAGGAGGTTTAGCTTTTAGCCAAATGCCATATCTGCACTGCCATATTTTCAGCACGTTGTTTTGGTCTTTGGAGTCTGTTCTTTTTTAATCTTCAAAACTCACCAGTGAAGTTTGTTTGTGATCACAGAAAAATGTTACACAGAGAAATACCTAATTATTTTCCAATTAGTTTGTTCTCCAAAAGTCAGTCCACAAAGGTTTTGCAAAGGAAGAGCAAAGAAAATGCACAATTCTTTGATAACTTGTGAACAGTAACCAGGTTTAAGTCACTGTTACAGAAAATGTGTAGCGGTGGCCTACTGTATTTGTTTAGTAATGAAGCTCTAAAAGTCTGATCTAAATGTTTTGTTTTTGCTCTGTCATTATCCATTTAGTGCTATTGTTAAAGATACTATAGTTAAGTAACATGTCACCTAGGCCAAAGTCCCCATCCTTCATGTGCTGAAACAGTCTGGATAAACAGTGTTAAGGGGATAAGGCTTAACCCTCTTTAATTCTAAGTCTAAATGGGTTTAAAACATAGTAACTACTCCTGTATCCATGAATAGGAGCGGCATGTAACCAAGTGCATATTAGACCATTACTATAACATTTGTAAAAATATTTGCAGTTCAGTTACATATTTAATAATATCCTTCTGATCTAACATTAACAACTATCTTTGACATTGCAAAATAAGACCAGATAAACAGTGTAGTGTAACTATTAACTGATACACATACAGACACTATGAGAACATTCAGAGGAGTGGTAGTCCAGTTGCCCTGTGTGTGTCCAGGAGGCAGTGAAGTGCTCTGAAGACAACAGGATATGTAGGAGCGAGCGGCGGCTGCATAGCGAGATCTCATCTCCTCTGCTGTACATATCTGCAGAATGTAGGTCAGGCAGCCCCAGCCCTGCGCGCCCAGAGGAGGCTGCTGTGTGAAGACTTGTATGAATAAGACATGCGTGTCTCATGTAAAATGTGCTTATTTGCACTGGCCCCGTGTCCCCATGTGCCACGTGTGTTTCTTTATGACGAGCGTGTGTTAAAACGCCTGTCAGACTTCACAGGCCTCGTCCATATTGCCCTGCACATAACCATACAATACCCGTTTCATCAAAGTTGTATATTGCACAGCAGCAGCAGCCTGCCCAGGCTATTTACAGTATGTACCTTTGATAGATAGAGAAGCACAAGAAAGGCTAGCCATTGCCCCTTTGTATTCAACAGGGAATAGACACACACTTGTAGGATGCTGGGAGAAGGAAATCTACTCATTGGCCATACGTGTTTTGTATCAAAAGAAAAGGTAAGAATAGATTCAGTGCATGTACATGGATAAAGTGTATGATTGTATAAGGGCTGGGAGCGTCTGTGGATGTGTGCCCAGGCAACCCGGTCTCCACACATCTGGTTACTATGCAACGCCTCAGACAGCACTGGATGTATGGATTTAGTATGTTTTCACAAAGTACATTTTCTCTACAGGCAGACAGAGGGTTTGGGAGGTCAGGAAATATAAAATACATCATTAGAGTAGTTTCAATCCATTTACATTTGGGTCTTTATAAATGATTATTATTATGCTACAGAATAGGGCTGCAAGATTAATCGCAATCATATCAAAATCACAATTTGAATGGCCGCAACTAGCAAATTGGAAAAGCTGCAATTTTTGAAGTACCATAATTTCCTCCACACACAAAAAAATATATATATATATATCTGCATAAAACTGCTAACTCTGTAGTTTAGAGCTATACAAACATGCTTTGGAATGTGATTCTTGAATTACTTTTTCAGTTCATATTTCACTCTTTTTGTCAATTCTCCTGAATGCATTTAAAATGAGAACTTGGAACAGAATCATATTATTAAAGCATAAATTGCAAATCCAATCACTACCCCAATGCTTATCAGAAAAATTGCAATTAGACAATTTTAGCAAATTGTTCATCCCTACTACAGAATTGGGTAAAGTACAGTTGCAAGTAAACAAAATAAATATGCAAACATATGTCAGATACAGTATAATTTTCTATGCATATTTTTGTTACATTAGCATCTGATTCATAAAATTGGAGTTGTCGCTTTCCAATAAACATACAGTTGTTATTAAAAGATTTTTGTATGCTTATTTTTCTTGTATGGATATTACTCGTATATACCACAGTCGCTGTCTATGTCTGTGGATATGCTATGTCTTTACACCATTGAGCACACTATTAGCTGAAGCACAGTTGTCCCATTGTCCTGCTCTAATGTGCAAACCCACCTTTTGTCACAGTAGTTGGCAGAGATCTTTACTGGGCCCCTCTGTTGCACATACATAGGAGACTGGCTGGTCGTCCGGGGGAATGTGGCTGTGTCCTGGTGAGGAGTCAGGGAGCTGTGATTTGTCATCAGCCCTCACATGAAGACCTTGATCAGAGGACAGAGCCATCACTTACACCCTGATTATAATGACCAGAGCCCGGTGGAGCTCTGTGTGCGTGTCCACAGGGAACTTTTTATACTAGGCATGACTTATATTACTTATTAGGCTACACAATGCGTTACTTTTTCACTATTACGTTATTGGTAAATGCAAAATGAATATTAAAAATACATTTGACAACAAATATAATGTAATAATCATGATTTACTAGTGTATTATGTAATTATACACAAATATTAGAGAATAACAGTTTTGGAAATAAATACATATGATTGCTATTAGATTTGCAGTTTATTATCAGCATTCAGTTCACAGGGCATATATCAAAAACAATTGAGAATATGATACCGATTACAAAAATCCCATACATTTCGTAACAGGTCAAGGTAAGCTTTTTCCCCATATTTTGTTGCTTCAGGATATGCTCCATCTAAATAATTGTGGTCTTTGTCATTCAATTCTGATTAACTACGTAGTATTAGTACAGGTGCACCACAAAGAATCAAACTTCTGCGAACGGAATTTCTCCCAAACAAGGTTGTGGTTAGATGATAATAGTTGAGCCTTTGAGGTTTCATGTAAATATATTTTCCACTGCATAAACAATCACCTACAATTCGTGCACCTTATTATCTATTTTTTGATCACACCTATTATTCCCACTACAAAGTAAGTGGACAATAAAGGTTTTGTCTTGAAGAGCAGAGAAAGCCCTCCTGCTGGTTCAAAGTAAAGTCCACTTACACGTAACCGCAGTAGTGTCTTTACATAACGCACCAGGCTTTGAGCGCTGCCTGTGCGCTGATGGTGTCAGTCCTCAGGGACCAACTATTGTTTTGATTTAAGCTGCTTTGAGCTGGCCTGTGAATGACTGCGCTAGTGTGTCTATGTGTGTGTAGATGTGTTATGGCGTCTGCTAGGCTCCCTGTGGGGGCCCTCAGTCTGTGTGATGGTCCCTGTGCACCATCAACACCTCATCTGTGCTTCCCCATACATTCTCTCAATTAGCAGGCACCGAAGTTCTGACACAGAGGGTGTAACGCGCTCATTCTCACTCCATTGTTATATTACCAGTCACATTATTGGACTGTTTTGGTGCGGGACGTTGTTAGCGCTTGTGTTCCTGCCCCCTCCCTCCCTTCCCCTCTCCTCCTCTGGCTTAGCGAAGGATGGAGACTGGAGGAGAGAAATCATGGAGGCAGCATGGATCATTAGCTATATTTGTCCCCACTTCCTGCAGAAGATGATAGATCTAGCTAATTACCCCATGTTGCCAAGCCTATCGCACACGACACGCACCCGTCGTTATGTTGGAAATCAGCGCGGGCTTGGCGTGTGCCGCATAGCTGATGCTATATGACTATTCATGAGGCTGAGTTAAAGGAGCAGAGCAGATTTCTGATCCTGTCGGGGCTGTATGTGGATGTGATTGTTGGGGAAATGATTTTAATGATGCATGCTCTGTGTCTTCTCTCCTTCTGTGTAGAAAATGAGTTTGGAGGAAGCGTGGTGAGCCTCTCTTCTGCATCTGATCGCCACTGTAGGGGCAGAGGTCTGGACCAAAGAACTGTCTCAACCCAAATCACATCAGGTACAGTGACATCTTTTCATCTTGACATAAAACCATATTATTGCATACAAAAGCACTGCAAAAACATGACTGAACTATAGTTGTAATGACGGTGAAAAGGAGGTCACAAAGTCAATGCTATATGACTTAAAATTTAACTACAATATTCCTAAAAACATTTTGGCTAGCATCATCGTTTTCTTACTATACTGCATTTTACACATTTTCATATGCAGATTTTTCTGCTTATGAAACAATATACTAAGAAATAAAATGACTGTGTTGGTTTTTACACAGTTAGCTTTTTTTGACTGCTCAAACAGTGGTGTGGGAATGCTTACTGCTTTATTCCCCAATGGTGAAACATTTTACATACAGCTCCAAAAATAATAAATCTATCATGTTTGAATTAATATGTTGGATATAATTATGTAGCTGTCACTTTGGTTGCAATCACAGCTCTGTTTAAATTTAACTCTTGAGTGTAGCAGCAGCATGGCATTACTGGACGGGCTGATAAATCGTCATATTGAATTCACATCACAGCTTTTCACGCCTGAGCGGACCTTGCGTGGGCTTGCTGTCATCTACTAAAGCCATTTTCAATACTAGTTATGAATCCCTCACCAGATTTTTCGCTTGCTCTCTCTTCCCCTTTCTTTCTCTCTCTCTCTCTCTCTCTCTCCATGCGCTCACTCAGATGCTATCTCGGCCGCCCTTCACACTAATTCCGACACACTTAGCATCGGTTTTGGCACACATGTTTACTGTCATGAGATGATGCATGGCGTAAATACCTGTTTGCAGGGAAATTTGATAATGCCAGCCAGCGCCGCTCACGGGGGCTCCCTGCTGCTCAGCTGTACAGAATATCATTGTGATGTGAGAACGGGAGAGAGGGCGGGGCCACGAGTCATATGCTTAAAATGCATTCTCCGAAAAAAGGAAAAAAAAACTTCAAGGTGAAAACAAAGGAAAGTGATAACAACAAGAAGCGTGGTGACAGATGTCTGAGCAGCCCCTTCCCCCATCAACAGTATTACAGTGATAAACACATAGCGTATACAGAGGCCTTGTGCACATTACAATAATCACAGCTTTTCTTATCATCCCTCATTCAGAATAATATACGCATTTTTCACCATCAAACCTCCAGAAGCCTTCTGGAGTCTCAGCTTGTCTCAGTGTCTAAAGGCATTTCCTGTTTTGAAGTAAAAACAAACTAATAATAACACTTGTTGGTTTACCTATTTTCTTGTCATGTCAATGTTTTCCCCATAATAACATAGCTTACTACCTGCTTTTGGTTTTATTAAAAATGAAACGTGTGCCAATTTACCCGATCATAACATATAATTTTGAACTTTTCTTTGAGTCTAGTGTGAGGACTGTAAAGTAACAAGCGCTGTCCATCTGTCTTTCCCAAGCAGTCATAGTAACTTTGGGCCTTAGTTGGAATAGTTTCTCACAGCCAGTTCAGATTTTTTCATAATTCATGTATTTTTCTCTAAGTGGTAAATAAAATCATGTGCTTTATCACTGTCCAACTGTCATTCACTTACTGAGACTAACCAATAGGAGAAGTGGGTGGGAAAAATTGTCTGCGTTTGAGCTGACGAATGCATTCAGTTGAGGAAAGATTGAGGATAAAACTAGAGATTTAGCAATATATATAAATCTCACTGTATGATATTCATTACGATATTTTGGAAAGGGTAACAGAATTGTAGAGATGCTACTTTTTTCTTTTACAGTGCTTTGACAAGCCTGGTGCAAATCATTACTATCATAATATAATCCAGAGATTTAAGATATAAAAGTGCATAGTAACAGGTAATTTTTCATGTCTGCACTGAAATGGTCTATGTAGATCCCTCTACTTTTTTAGACGTCTCTGTAATAAACATTCAAGCATTTAAGCAGAGGAGCTTGTATTTCAATATCTTGTGACAGCCCACGATATCAATGTGAGACTTTTGATGATACGATATCACAGTATTTCTGTTACTGTTACATCCCCAGTTATGACTAGAGATTGACCGATATGTGTTTTTTTTTTCATGGCTGATGTCGAAGAGCAGCCTTTGGCCAATAAGCTCTGCCGATATTTTTTGTCCGATATGTAGGGCCAATTTTGATGATTTTCCTAAAATTATGTAATTTAAATTTACTACAAACTCACCCACAGCCCTTTTTTATCACAAACCTTTTAGAAAGCAGTGTAGTCACATTATGTGCAGTTATCTTTTCTTATTAAAATGTTAAAATCAGCCAAGACAAAATATCGACCTGTGTTGGAGATTTAAAACCGATAGCTAATAAGCTAAAAAGTCTAAATATCAAGCAACTTTTCTGGTGGGGGGGGTCTGCTACATATACTTGTCTCCATTTACTCATTATGGGCTCAAAAGTACCACAATTCCTTCTGTGAATAGGGGCAACTCTCACATATCTGAACTGTAGTGTGGCTTAGTGCTGTAACCTGCTTTTCTCCCTTGTGATGGATAGGTTTAACCTGCACTGTGGAACATCTAGATAAAGCAATAACATTTACATGGAGACATGTAGGTAGTGGACCCTCCACCAGAAAAGTTGCGCAGTGCACCTTTAAGACAAAAAAAACTATACTGAGATCATGCCATCGTATTACCCCGTCCTAATTCACAGTTTCATCTTCAGTGCTGCTTAGCCTTGTTTTCCTGTTGTACTTATACGTCATAGATTCATTATTGTACAGTTGTGAATGGCCATTTCAGTAGTGGAGTACAATGAGTCAGGTACGTTAGCTGTAAGGCATATGTGAAAGTGTGTACGTGTTATTCACCTGGGCCTGTGTCGCCATTGATCTGAGCTCTAATTGACACAGACAGAGGAGGAGTGAGCTTCCTCCTAATCCGCCGTAAGCAGGCTCACCTTCATTATAGCGTTGACATTTTCCCAGGAGGTGCATTAGGATGATAGGAAAAAACAGCGCCAATATGAAGAGCTCTCCAACATATGGTGTGGCACACTGTTTCCCCGACCTGACACTGACGAGGATCTGTGAGAGCAGAGAGAGGCTGGTGCTGCTGGGGAGGAGGCTGTAAGGGAGGCTGCAGCTCTAGTTATTGACGTCATTAGTGCAGATGTGTTACAAAAGTTATGTTAAGGTGTTTGGTCAAGTTTGTACCAGAGGTGGTTTACTAGGTTTTTTGAGATAGGTCAAATGTTTCTACTTTGATTGGTAAGAGGTTAGAAGTGAGAAAGCAGGAGGTCAGGTTAGGTTTCTTTGTATTAGTGATTATATCCTTTTTATTGTGCATCAAACAAAATACCATATTATTTCAGTTCCACAGTGAAAGGCAAATTCATATATATTCAGTACAACAGTGGCACAGTGTTGAGCATTGTGGAGAAGATGCCCCAACCACATTGCTGGCAGGTTAGTAAGGGCATCCGGTTTAAATGTAGTGGGGTGCATACATATAACATAATGAGACGTATAATAATGTAAATCAGTCTCTATTGAGGATTGATTGACAGGGCAGCAGCTTTGTGGTTAGGGTTTTCACCCACCAGTCAATGTATACTGTTGTTGTGTCCCGTGGCAAGACACTATGCCCACCTGAGGTAGGGATCCAATGATATTTTATATAATATTGAATCATTCAATACTGATGTCACGATTCGATGTCAAATGCAGCAAGAAAACCACTCCATAGGGACTTGAAGCTGAAATATTCTGACAGATGTGGATTTTATCTTTCAGTCACTTTTTATTTTAAGTTGATAGACCCAGGATATTGGCAAAGATATTAACTTTTAAATATTTTAGAATCACTTTTGGCTTTACATCGGCTTTAATCAAATGCGCTCGTATACGCACCAGCGACGCGACTTGCGATATACGCAATCGTTTTCTCAGACTTTATCTCATAAGTTTACTCAGAAAACGGTCTGTTGAGACATTTCTATGTAATATAACATAGTTTTAGTGTTCAGAAAGAAAATGGTAGAGCGCAGTGTGTGTAAAAAGAGCAGGGCAGTGTGGGAGGAGCTACTGTCTGTCTCTGCTGCTGCTGGAGACGAGGCAGAGCAGCACCGACACAGGAGCCTGTGTGAACGCAGTGAGAGGAGAGATGGACTCAGGAGGAAAAGAAAAGAAATCATCAAATCATCATCAAAAAGGAAAGGTCTGATAGTGTAGCTCCCCTAGCAGTCTATAATAAGAGTAGATTGGCTATATTATAAAATATAAACAAAAGCACTGTTCATATTTTCACTGAATAAAAATTCTGAACTGTAAATCATTGAACCAAATGAACTTTCACACTTCACAGCTATACAGTAGTTGTACTGTAATGTATGTAATGTATGTATTGTTTCATTAACATCATAGTGTTATTATATTACAATCATTAGCAGAAAAAATGACATGAGATTTTTTTCGTCTTTTAAAACGTATCGAAATTGAATTGATATCTTGACCCGTGTATCGAGATATGTATCAAATCATGGGAAAACTCTATTGTTGCATCCTTAGTCAATGGGGCACTCTCACTTCTGTCAGTCTACCCTAGGGCAGCTATGTCTACAGAAATAAAATGTTAACTATTTCTACTACCTTTTGCATGTATTTTAAAATCTTTTACTTTGGCATAAAATAAACTAATTAGTATAGCCCCCTGACTTCTTTCGTATCTAAAGGAGTTTTGCCTGTACTTGTATATCATAAATTGTTAAGGGCTTTGAATGCGTTGAATGTCACTGTGTTATTTGTGGATGTCCCTAAATATTCATGTTCACTGGACTCTGACGCAGCACGGCCGTGTTTGGTTGTCTCTTTTTATTAAACATGATTTATTAACGCCACACTTACTGTACTGTAGAGGCCCTCAGTCCTAATGGTGTGTTTCTTTATGAAGGCCCATAAATGTTTCAGCGGGAGAAAAATAAAATGATGGAAGGCGAGGATAACATATAAATCTTATTAACATGGAAGGGAGAGACTGTTCAGGATTAGAAGATTGTGTAGGTGTTTGTATGTATGCAGAAACACTTGACAGAAATAACATACTCTTGATAATTACATTCTTTCAATTAAATATTGTATGTTTTTGATAGATAGATTTTCTGTTTTAATTTCTTTATCTGCAATGTTGTGTGGTGGTGTGTGCATTTGAAATGCATGCCCAGAAAGCATGTGTCAGTCAAACTGCAGTGTGGGAGTACATTCATGTATTTTTATGGATTTTAAAGTTTTTACATTTGGCACTAAATACTTTTTTTAGCTGCAGTATTGTTCACACAAACTCCCACTTCTTGAGTAAATTAAGCTCATTAACAGCAATGAAATTAAAATGTATTCTTTTACAATAAAGATCTATCTACAGTTTGATTCAGTATAAATTAAAGATGAAAAAAAAAGAGAAACCTGCATGGGGTGGTGATCTTTTAGTTGTGAGGTAAATTACTTGCCTGACAAGCCTAGACTACACACTACAAACACATGTAGTCTGGGCTCTCCTCTTATTCTGAGTTTTGATGGGTATTAACTAATCAGAGAAATGCAGGGTTTGCCATGTTTACTTTGCACGCACTTTATGTTTAAAAAGAAGAAAGAAAAAAAATAACAGACCACTGAAAAATATGTCAGTGTTAGTCTGATGTGAAGGAAGTTTGTTTTTGTTCTACATGATAGGTCAATGTCAGGGTCAAGTTTCTTTCTAGAGCACATTTATAAACTGTAACCAGTATCCATCTATAAAAAGATGAAATAAAAAAAATAATTTGGAATAGACTGTTTCGTGCAGAAAAAAACAACAACACAGAACTATTACTTAAATTACAAAATTATTGCGTAGATAACGTCCATTTTAATTAAATAGACCAGTTCAATACCACTAACCTTATCTGTTTCCCATGTGTCAAATAAACCTGAATTCACAGCTCTGTCTGAGTTTGGCTTGAGATGTGGAAGAGAACTGTGACCAGACTGTAAATCCTACACAGGATTTCAGTCTAGATCCACCAAACAAGTGAATTATGTCTATACATTATTCTCAGACATATAGGAGTGTTAATGCATGAAACAGTAGGAAGACTTGTTTACAAAAAATGCTATCACAGCGATATCAAGTCCCAGTAAATGGCCAACCTTTGATACCAAAAACACTCCTTTCATCCTAAAAGACTCATTACATGATTATTTGTGGTGTCGTCTTTATTTAGAACAAAGAGAAAGTAATTTTTACACTGCTTTAATCATATACTCAGACGCTTCCACTCAGACTGTCAGTTACGCTCATCTGAGAAGATTTAAGTGTTGCGAACATCAGGTGTAAATTGCATTGTTTGACAAAGGCCAGGAGTCCCGTGAACCTGAGAGAACATGCATCTAAATGAAAGCTCATTTGGGCGCGCTGTGAGCTGGATGTTTAACAGCTTGTTTGTGGCTTCTCTGCAGATGGAGGTGGATGCAGACGATAAGCGCCATCGCACACGCTCAAAAGGTATCCACACAAATGCAGCCAGCGCACAGCTCACAGCCAGGGTGACCTTCACTCCCCCTGCACTCTTATACACACCCATACACTACTGTTACTTGTCAACACACACAAACATACACCACTATTACACATACACACACATACACTACTATTGCACATATACACACACACATACACTTCTATTGAACTAAACACTATTATTACATATATACACACATACACTACTGTTACATGTAAATACACACATGCACTACCGATACATGTAAATACACACATACACTTCTATTACATATATACACACACATACACTGCTATTACACATACACACACACATGCACTACTATTTTACGTACATATACACTACTATTACACTTATAGAGAAGACTGAGCACACACGGCTGCACAAATCCACAGTCACACTTCACTTGGCTTCTCTCACACAATCACAGAGCCCACACTAAATGAAATCTGGGCTCCAGTGAGAGAGAAAACCAACAGCGGCCTCAGCACAGCGGACTATAGCTCTCAGACTTATGATACACTTTCAGAAATAACGTTTTCACTACAACATAATGGTATCATCCAATTTATAAAACTCAATGTTGAAAATGGTTGGACGATATTTGAAAAAAAAATATATAAATTTCAGTGACTGCCTATATCCATAGATTTCAGAGTGATGAAAGGTTTGGACCATTCAATTCTAAATAACATTCTTTTAAATGCTCAAAGGCCTTAAAATGGCGCCCATAACAGCATAACAAAATAACTGCAGCCAATCTACTGTCTTGCTATTATCTCTTATTATTCCTAACGTAACATACTTAAGATGACTCTGCAGGCTCACTATTTGCAGTGTATTTATTTTAGACTATACATACATTGTACAAATGCAAAAACACTCCTTTTTTACCTTTTGTTCAGACCTATGTTTCAACTACAAAGAAATAATTAACATTCCACTTGATTTAGCTTATTACTGGCCAGTTTTGTTATTTGCCTTTAATTTCCTTTAAATATGTTTTTTAAATATATATATATTTATTCTAGTAATGCGTATTTAGTTAATGGCTTTGACAAATCAACTCAACTGCCAGTCCCCAACCTGGATAAAAGAGAGGGTTGTGTCTCAGGCATTGAATCTGATTTAGATCATGATCAAAAGATTGTTTTTTTTTAAACACAAAAAATATAATTCTTTCGCCCTACTTCAGCACGCTGTTTTTTCAACCACTGCCTTATCATTTAAAATTGTGCGTTCACTGTTATGTCATTATATTTGACCCCTGCGTTGCTGGTAATTTACATTGCTGTGAATCATGTGGCACCCCATGGTAAAAGGTGCTCTGTCTTATCCGCAGAGATATAATGTACCAGGCTGCAGCCAGTCCTGTTGCATAATACGTGTCTCTCTCTCTCTCTTTCTCTCCTTCTCTCCTGCTCAGTGCCTGTGGATCCTGCATTAACAGAGCTTTTCAGGTCAGTGGGATTGAAAAAGTGCACACAAACACACAAGCACACACAGCTGCACAATAGGGACACACTCCACAGACAGACACACACTTCTCTCCAAATTGTCCTGTTATTTTCTTAGAGCTGAGACGGAGACAGTCAAACATTACCTGAATCAGCTGTCACTATAACCAGCCACATGTCTGCTGTTTCCAACACTGTTTGAAAGCCCTCTCACACCAACAACCAATCAGACCACACAATTTTGTTCATACATTTCTCTGTTCATACTATTTTCACTTGTATATATTGCTATTAATAAGATGTTCTCAGTGTTAACTAGGGCTGATTTTTTTTTCCACCTGCTCGTCTTCATCAAGATATTATCGCATTGACTGAATTGTTGCACAGTATTGCATTCTATTTGTTTATCTTGTATTTATTCAATTAAAAGTGTGCCTGTTGCTAAAAATACATTGAAAAACATGTCTTCTTACTGTGAGCGGACTCCCTCTCCACAGATCTGACCTGAAACTTAGCATTAGCCATCTGTTTCTTTCCATCGAGATAGATATGTTTAATGCCAGACTAGGCAAAGCATCTCTATGAAAACCACAGTGAAAAAAAATGTCTGAGAGGGGTTGCTCAAATTGCAAAGACAAATTTGACAACAATAATGTGACTTTTTATGATTCGCTGTTCAACACGTTTAAGTCTTCGCAACGTTCAGGTCGCTTGATTGTGGCCGATGTTAGTCCTGCATGTTTTAATCAGGCTGAGGAAACATGACTTTTATCTCTGAAGCTCCTCCCTCTGGAATTCCCCTCCACAAAACTTTGGGAGGGAAAATTCAAATGTATCAGGACACAGGACAGTTGGACACTGCAGTGTCCATCAGGAGGATTATGATCTGCAGGTAAGACTTTTCAAAGATTTTATCTGCTTCTCTGATCTAGAATGTAGTTCATTGTTAAAACATGTTTGTGGTGTTTTATTTGAAATTAGGGTTAATGTAAGACTTGTTTCCATGAAACAAATAGTTTTTTACTGCCCATCTACAAGAGTGTGACAGTTGTACTAAGATTTGAATGTGTTGCTTCCAGAGTCGTCTACAAACAAACAGTGACATTCAGAGCACTGCTGTAGCTGTGGGTAAGTTCATGAATGTTAGAGCTGATGTTAGTTAGTCGTTTTTTTACACCATTCTGAACGTGAGGTTAACTGTTAAAATAAAAAGACTAAAACAAAATAAAAAATCTCTGTAACAAAGTAAGTAAACCAAATACAATTATTTTAACAGAATTATATTTTTTCAACATATACTTTCTAGTGAACATTTATCATGTGTTTCTACAGGGTGATGTGGCTCTAGGAGGACTTTATACCAGATGCCTTACCTGGAAGGAAGAAAAGCAGCACATGGTGAGTATTGTTTCTGTATGTACAATTCTAATGTTCACTGTAATTCTGTTCTGGTACATTATTGTATTAGAGAGTAATAAGTGCTTTAAGTTTATTTAAACATGTACAACACAGAGTATATCATCATAATGTGTCATGTATTATTCCTGTGTCCACAGGCAGAGACCAGAGCTTCTTCACTGGAATAAATCCTCACACTGTCCAAGTCCAAACAGACTGTACCTGATCACAGGTACATAGATCACAGGTCTCTGTACCTGTGATCTATGTCTATGTGTGTTTGATTCTGTTTAAGACAATACAGAACTATGGAAAACTGAAGAGTGCATTTGTATTATTTTACTTTAAACCCTCAAATCAAATACATTGGATGTTGCATGTTAAAATAATTGTGTACACAGAATTAAATTATACATAAAACCATAAAAAGGCACATTTTCATGATAAGGTAGCATAAGTTAAATATGCGTATTCAGCATGATTTGATCAGATTTCGTCAACATGAAAAAGTGACATTCATGTTCTGAGAAAAATAGAGGGGATTGAAATAAATTTCAAAGCCTAAACATAATTTTATTGCATGCAACCGCTTTCCATACTTTTTTTACGCAAATCCAGCGACCTTTTTTTTTCAGTGCAGCAGATGGCATGTCATCCACTAGAAAAGTTACATAGTGCACCCAAGTATGTAAGTATTAAAGAGCCCATATTACACTATTTTGTGATCTGTGTTATAATGCTGTTTCCTCATCAAAAACATACCTGGACTTGTGTTTTGTTTCATTCACACATGTTTAACACACAATCCTGTGTATTTAGGCTTAGTTCTTCTCTCAAAAGGAACACAGGAAATGCTCCACTATGTTTTTAAACTCCCCCTTCACTACAATAACCTGGATAATTTCAGCCCTGGAACTGCCTGTCTCTGTTGAACAAAAGGTAAAAGGTAGCTGTTAACTTGAAAACTACTGCTCCATGACATCACAAGGTGGAACAGAGCATTTTGAGCTTTGGAGATGTAGACAGACTAATAATAAAGAGTTACTCAAACGTGTGAATGAAACAAAACACAACTCCAGGTATGATTTTGAAGAGGTAACAACAGAGAGAAAAAAAAGTGAAATATGAACTTTGGAACAAGTAATTACATGTGTTTCAGAACATGATTGACATAATTTAAAACAGTCTGAAATCATGTAATCTCGACCAAATTTGCCAACACAACACTAAAGTAATGTGATCTGAGCTATTAAACATTTAAGACAGTGGTTTCTCTTCCTAACCAGACAAGCTAAATAATTCTGCTTTTGTCTCGTGTGCTTGATGATATGTAGCATGATGGCCAATTATCAGTTCATTAGTTATGCTGTTCCAGTCTTCCTTCTTCTTGCCTACAGCCTTCTAACTTTTTTTGGTGCAGTTGTGTGGGTGGAACAGAGAACAAGTTGAGCTCAGATTGATTGTGTTTTTTATCTTAATTGTGAACATTTTTTTTACAATTCTAGTAAAATTTCTCAAAATACAATTTAGTTCCTTGAATGAAAAGATGTATGGTATGCTGTGAGTCCGTGCTTATTTAATTAATGAAGTGCAATTAAATATAGCTCTTATATTGTTCAGTTTTTTACTAGTCTCAAGCCTAGATAGAATCTTATAGGTATTGATATGTGATGCCAAAATACAGACTAGGGAATATGTCATGTTTATTTTATTTTTATTGGATTTTTTTCAATACTTGCTGAGAAAACATTATATTCCATACAATTGTTTTCTGATGTAATTTTAATTTATCATGCAGTATCTTCAAAACAACAGTTATATATTTGTTTTAGACAGTGCATGCTTTCACTTCTTGTATTATCCAGCCATGAATTGTGTGGTTATATAGGGGGTTGAAGTGTTTTGTCAGTTCTTTGTCCAACATGCAGCTTGTCCTTCCTATTATAATACAATATTTTCATCCATACATACAGTGCTAGTGAATGTAAAGAGTGACCTGTCTGGCCCCTCTGCCCTCCACTTGTCTTTGTGAGTTGTTCTTACTCTGGAAAAGCATGTCCTTGGTTGTGTGTGCTGGGCTGGTTGGTGCTAAGATAAGGGTTCCTGTCTACCTATACATCAATAAATATTATTCCAGCTGGAGGATTACGCCGTGGCCTTTAGCTGATATTCATAGATTGTAAGGCTGCTTCTCCCTCCTCTCTCTCCTCATGCTTTATTTCCAATCCTCTGCTCCCTCTTTCTCTCCCCCTCTCTCTCCCTCTCTCTCTCCTCACTCTCGCTCATCCCCATCTCTCTCACTGCTGCCGCCTGCAGATAGTAATTAATCAGGCGATCGATGAGAAGCCTATCTCCAGGCCGAGGCGTCTATAATGTCGATAATGCAGCTCGATGGCCTCCCTCCCCAGAGAGCTGATAGTCTTCAGGACAAACACGCTTGACTTTGCATGGCGCGCGCTGGACTGCACGGGTCAGATAGGCACTGCTTCTGCTGGAATCAGACATATAGTACTCCAGTTTATTTATTAT
The DNA here is from genome assembly GCA_029959045.1 of Taenioides sp. WSHXM2023. Classification (NCBI taxonomy): domain Eukaryota; kingdom Metazoa; phylum Chordata; class Actinopteri; order Gobiiformes; family Gobiidae; genus Taenioides; species Taenioides sp. WSHXM2023. Next base: position 15,675,303 of record CM057102.1, on the reverse strand, counting down.
AGATGCAGTAAAGAAAGTGGCTATAATGTTAAAATCAAGTTGCGCTTACTTGTATTTCTATGTATTGTTTGGTGTAATGAAATCAAGATTTAAACCTTTGTTTGTTGTTGTGATGCTACTTCATGAAAATATTATTATATTATTATATACTGTCAATCCTATAATATGATTGAATGACTAAAAGTATTTTGTTGTCTCCAAATTTCAGAATGTATCATCCATTAACGTGCATATTGTGTAAAAAAAAAAAAAAAAAGCTTTTAACCATTTTAGAACTTTGTTCCCTTGTCAAAAACATACCTGGAATTGCAGATTGCTTCGTTTTTGCTTGTTACTGTATATGAGGCCGTCTTGGTCTGAGCCTCAAAAGTCATTGTTTTAATTTTTCCCCAGATAGTTACATCACAGTTAGAAATTCCTGCGTTGTTTTAAGGTCCATAAATCACCAGCAGATGCATTCTCAAATTACATGTGTATATGTGTGTGTGTGTGTGTGTGTGTGTGTGTGTGTGTGTGTGTGTATTAGCATGCCGGTCACGTTGCTTAATGGCTAGTTTTTTGTTTTTTTCCATGGTTCATTCCCACTGCTGTCAGTAGATGATGTTCTAATGCCAAATCCATGCAGAGGGAGCACAGCTGCTGCAAGTGATCTGTTGTTACTTTAAGTTCTAAAACATAAAATACCGAAGCAAAGGTGATACTCAGGAGCATGTTTAAAGGCCAAGTAATATCACAAATAATGCATAATATGTCCACTTCATGTTTTTGTTATGATTACAAGTGAACAGCATTTTTGGCTAATATGAGAATTTTGTCAAGTCTCTGGTCTTCATTATCTCTTCACTGGCCCTTCATTCCTAACGTGCGTAGTCGGTGCATAATCCAAAACACACAGTAAAGCCCTCTGTTCTCATTCACCAGTCTAATTACATGCTTGAATCTCTTTTATGAAAGAAATATAAAGACATCTTCTGCTGCAGAGCCCTCACTGTACTTTCCTCACAGCAGCAGAAGATGGAGATGCTCCCTGCACAGATCACACATAAACAGTTGCTTCCATATCTCTGCTTTGTCATTTGCATATTTACTGTCTGCATTCGTAATCATGCTTATTTGGGTCTATATGTGTGTATGGATCTAAGCTCAGTGGGGCAGAATGTCTCACACCAGACTGTGCTTTACGCTGAAATAAAAATGACTCTCACCCCGATTTTTATAAATGAACGCTCCTCCTGCCGTAATCCAATTTCACGAGACAAAAGGCGTCTTCTTACGTAACTAGGACAGCGCAGGCTTTTACTAATTATAGAGTTGCAGGAAGATTTCCCCAGATTTACAATAAAGGATCAGAGATTTGATGTGCAGATGTCATAATTGAGCATATTCTGCGGTATGAACAACTCACTTTGCCTTTTTGAAACACAGACAAAGCAGTGGCAGAGTCTCTGGAATATGAACAGAATAATGTAAATGTAATATGGAGTTGTATTATGCATATTAGTTAGCTGCATAGTAATTAGTTTTATGGAATTTAATCAGTTCAGCGGGTTGGGGTGAATTTGTTTAATTGCAAGCTGTGTAAAAACTATCAATAAGTAAAGATTTGGGAGGCATGATTGTAAGTCTGATTGCCTGGGGCTGACATATAGAGGTAAACTATTCACTGTCTGATTTGCATTCATTAAAGAATCCAAGGAAACCAAATCCAGATTTGCACAGACTCACCTTGAGCACGCAGACTGCATTGTCAGTGCTGTGTGCTTTGCGCTGGAGTGTTGAGAACAGTTAAGTAAGGTGGGTAAGTGCTAAAGCCCCTCATTTTTCCCCTGTCAGTTGCTCTCTTCCAAACAGAACACATAAGGCTGTCCTCTGTCGCCTCTGCTCGACCAGAGAGCTGCTCAGCCACTGCCCTGCTGTAATTGCCAGTGTCAAAGCTGAAACATGGCTGAACAGGAAATGATCAAGTTAATGAAACGTTTTAATTATTCAGCATAATTGTGGAACGTGATGAGCGTGGGTGAATCCCTGGCTGTTCTCAGAGAGGAGTCTCCTACACCCTACACCCTAACTCCTAACTCCTAACTCCTATTCCCTTTGTCTCAGACATGGGAACACTCTGCTCTCCCTTATTACTGCCTTTGGCTCCATGATGGAGGCACACAGATCTGTCTGCTTATAATTGCTTGGCCTTGTCTGCTTGGGGTCGCTCCTCCGCACTGCCCACCTCAACCCTGTGCTCTTATACTACCAGCCTCATCCTCTGCAGGCATTCTGCACATCGCCACTGGGCTTATGGCTCTGGCATGAGGGTGGGAGCTGCAGAGAACTCAAATAAAAGTGAGATTCATTTTTCTAATACAATAGACCTAGTGTGGAGGATAGATAATGAAAGAGACTAAAAACAAACATGAGGATATCAGTTCACCAGCTCTGCTTTCTGCCTCCTAGTGTTTCCTTATGTCATCACCTTGCCTCCTACTCCCTACAACCTTCCCTCCTCGGTACCTTCCTTCCTTTTGACTGCTACCCCTCCCATCTCTCTGGGCTGTCTCTGGCAGCGTTAATTCCCTCTTCAGATGGTGCGGTGCTCATTTGCATACTTATCAAAGTGTTTGGACTATCCGACAGAAGCTGTAGGAAGGTGGGGTCATTAATATGTTAATTAGCTTCCCCTTCCTCTTTTCACCCTCGCCTTTAGACGCTCATACGCAGCACACCAACCATATCCTCCTCCACCTCTCTCTCTGCTTCACATGCAGCCTTTGAATGTTTGAATACCCTCAGAGGCCTGCGAATGCCATAGGACTCTGTAGACATTCACACACTGGGGGCTCAGCTACCCTCACACTTATCTATAGGGCTGTGTTTTTGCGTATCATTGTGTAGGGTTTATGCTAGCACCAATTACATGTCTCGGTCATGGATTAGAGGCATTTGTATGTGTGCTGAGGGGAATATGTTTATGGTATAATACAATATAGATGCATAGTTGCATTTCCAGACATATGGAATAGGTTTAATCGATTATAAAACTTAATTAAGACTTCTCCCTCTTCATCCAGAGGCTGTGTTCAACAGGTAATGCCTGTATACAGTTATTGTTTCATTTATATAAAACATACCGACACAAGAGTCATTTTAGAAATAGCTGTGCTTTGCTCATAGAGGTAGAGAGAAGTCTTGTTGATTTGATGTATCTGCTGTTATACAGAGGTGAACAGGTCAGTTCTTTGTAACAAGGCCTTGTTGGCAGACTGCTGCACATTAGTCACTGTTGATATAGGTGATTGACTGAGGGACTGTCAACATGCAACTGTGGCTGACGTTAATTTAAAATGGCAAGGGATATTATAAGCAAATGTTGGCACAAGGCAGCTTGAAAATTGATGTCCTTACTCCAGTGTGTTCTGGGGCTCCAGACTCCATTTGTATGTATTGCTGAATCCACTACTATTATAAAGTTCAGCATAGAGGAAATATTTTATATCTTACCATGTGAGTATTATAGATTCATGTGCTTAATACAATATCCACTCTTTGTACTTGTGATGTATATTTTTATGAGTATAGAACTATTTAAAGGAGACATATGATGCAAATTCAACTTTTAAGAGCTTTTAACCATGGTAAAATTGTTTTCCCTTTCCATTTATCCCCTCAAAGTTGTTCATGCATGCTTGAGTAACGCCATTGCTCAGAAAATTCCCGGGGCTACAGGCAGAAATCAGCGCTGTAGTTTCAACAGGAAGAATCTATATTGCATTTTAAAATGTCCAAAATTTAAAATAATAACCCATGTGTGTCATAAATTATAAATAAAGCACACAAATCATAATATGTCTTCTTTAATGTATCATCAAACTTAAAGGAATTTTGAAAAGTCCACCAGTGAGATTAAATCAGAGATAGCTAGCTTATGCAAAGAATGCTTTCTCTGACCTCAGCAAGATCCTCAAAACAGCCACCTCTCCTTTAAAAGAGAGTTGGAGTGCCATGTTGTTCTAATGTCGAAATATGGTAATGAGGCCTGGACCTGAATGCAGCTGAAATGTGGTTCCTGAGAAAAATGTTGAAGATCTTGACGAAGTTACTAATGTGAATGTATTAAAACAAGCAATAAAACACAAGGCTTCTCTGCAATAAGATCAGGTACATGTATGAGGAAACTGGAACATCTGGTCACAATGGGCAAAACAAGACACTCTCAGTAGATGGTTGGATACATCTACCGTCTTTCTATTCAGCATCATCAAAGATCAGGAGGGATATTGAGCCATGGTCGCCCTCACCTTTGGCATAGCACCCTGAGAGAGAGTCTTAATAATTTAATGGAATAACATAAAAAGTAGTACCACATTTACCACATTAGTAAGACGTTTTTACCGACCATTACGATGATCCTAGACATTTAAGAGGGCATGGCCTGTTGTTAAGCAAAATCTCAATGCTGTGGAGCTGAATCTACGCTCTGAGAACTCAAGGATATGAGATGAGACAGAGGTGATCTGAGGGAAGCTTCTTCTTGTTCTTCACAACAATAAATGCCTTGCATAGGTGCCCGCCCTTGTCTCCCTTGTCTATATTTCTCCTTTGCCACGTAGGGAGGGCGTTCAATTCAACCCACACAGGGCAGACTTAATTATTACTCTCACTTTGAATGCAATTTCCTGGCTGTGGGAAATGATTGACAGATTGTAACCATGGTGTCAGGGGGCTAGCCACGCCCCTCCTGACTAAGGCACAAATTAGAGAACAGCAGGAGCTAAATTACACCTTACCAAAGACCTCTGGCAGGAGGACAGGAAGAGAAGCATGATGAATGAGGAGCGGATCAGAGCGGAAAGGTAGAGAGGCTGAGCCGAGTGGGAGCGAGCAGATTATTGGACCAAGAGCTTGAAAATACATCTGGAGGAGCGCGCGGGAACACAAGGCTCACAAGCACACGCGCAAATGGTCCTGCAGTGCTATTGGAGTGCTAAGGGAAGACACTTAAATGCCATCTCTACAGTTTGGGTGCTGTTTACACCGTCACATACACACAAGCTCATACACGCACACACAGTCATGTCTCCACTATGTCATACTCTCAAAGCACTCAGGCTGATATGAGAGCAGCGAGGAACCAGCAGAGTGCTACAATGGGGCTCGGGGCTTGTGCCGCTCAACAGCAGCCAGGGGTCTGCTCTGACGGAGCCCAGGCAGTGGCGGACACATTCAAGCATCAACTAGTACTACACATTCATTTTTCTCCAAGTTACAGTTATTTAGCTTTGATTTGACAGCATAATCAGCATGAGAAATGTGAGGCATGTGATGGAGGTGAAATGCATGGCCATACCGGCTTGTCAAAGCCTGATCCCGTCAGATCTCAGAAGCTCAGCAAGGCTGGACCTGGTTAGTATTTGGATGGGAGACCGCTGGAAAAATCAGGTGCCACAGTGAGGCGCCAGTTGCAAAAACTGTTGTCGTGTCCTTAGGCAAGGCACTTCACCCACATTGCCTAGTATGAAAGATGGTGGCAGTCAGACGGGACAATGGAGAAGATTGGCAGCCGCACTTCCGTCAGTCTGCCCCAGGGCAGCTGTGGCTACAGTAGTAGCTTACCACCACTGAGTGTGGAGTGAATGAACAATGAACTGTAAAGCATCTTTGAGTGTCCAGAGTATTGTTCTAGAGTATTGTTCTTTGTCAGTTCTTCGTCAGTTTCTTCTTATTCATATTATTATTATTATTATTATTATTATTATTATTCTCATTATTATTATTAATATTATTATTACTATTCTTTTTCCTCCACCTTAAATCACATTTTATTAGCTCAGATTTGACTTGTCGCATCTACAGACATAGGTTCACAAAAACTACCCACTTTTCACAAAAACTACCCACACTGGCAAAAAACGCCTTCATTTCCTGTTTCTTTGACGACCTCTCACGGTCACAGGCATTGGCCTAAAGAGCTCAAATTCAAATCACAATTGCGTGACCCCGGCCCAAATGTAATGAAATGTGAAATATAATAAAAGTGAACACTATAGCGCCCCCTACCATAGACATGAAACGTCACATCAGATTTGGACCAAATTCGAGGATTAAATTGTATGCATGATTACAAGCAAAAAATATATATATTATTTTTCACAGTTGGCCAGTAGGGGCACAAGGACTCCCCAAAAAATTTGTTTAAAAATGATTACACACACACATGCTTAGTCCAATCATCCTGAAATTTGAATCACTAAGGCGTGATTTTGGCCTGATTATAATACACTATAAAGTATATGAAAAGTTAACACTATAGCGCCCCCTACCATAGACATGAAACGTCTACATTATCGGATTTGTACCAAATTCTGGGATTAAATTCTATGCATGATTACAAGCAGAAAAATATATTACGGACATGGGGCATTTTTCACATTTGGCCAGCAGAGGCGCACAGACTCCCCCATAAAAAGTAAAAAAAATATTACACGCACGTGCTTAGTCTGATAGTGCTGAAATTTCTGTCAGTTATACACTGCGTGACCCTGATTCCATTGACAAACACAATTGGACCACCTATAGGAATACACAAAGTTTACTTTGACATTAATTAGTGAAACTTTGCAGAACATTCACTAACGTGCTTCTTATCATAAAAGTCAATGAGACTTATGCCCTAGTTTTTATACTTTTGCATCTAAAATCATTCATTTTTAGAATTTTAAAGGCACACTATGTAACTTTTCTGATGGAGGGTCTGTTTTCATGCACAGTCTTAGTCTGACAGTGCTCTTGACCATAAAAGTCACGTGACTTGTGTCCTAGTTTCTATAGTCTGCCTCTGGAATCAGTCACGTTATCCAATTTTAAAGGTACACTTTGTAATTTTTCTAGTGGAGGAGCTGTCGGTCTGTACGGCTGTCGGGAAGAGAGAGTGGCGTGCTGGGGCGGCCGTGCTGGGGCGGCCGTGCTGGGGTGGCCATGCTGGGGCGGCCATGCTGGGGCGGCCGCACCGGGGCGAGGGCCACCATAGCCACGAGCAGCTTTAATTATTATTATTATTATTATTATTATTATTATTATTATTATTATTATTATTATTATTATTATTAACCGCCAAGGCATTAGACTGGAGAGCACTGAGCACAATTGCCTCGAGATAATATGAAATAATAATAGCCCATACATGACTAAGACCTATGGAGGATATAGTCCCATTAGGTTCAGTATTGATTATACTTTAGATTCTTATGTACAGATCTCTGTTAATTTCATAGCTTCACACTTCTCAGAAATTTCATGTGATGTTGGTGTGATGTGTAGTATATAGGATATGTACTAGTAATTCTTATAATCAAAAGGAGAATTTTAAATTCATTAGTGATTCTTTACCACTATACCTCAGCCCTGCCCTCCTTCGCCTTGGGTAGGAGGGCAAGGTGAGGCAGCTAGTATTTTCAGTTACTGCATATGTGTTTAATATTTAATAGCATTAAGCTGTAGCCAGTACTTTGGACTGATGACAACTAGCACTAGCAATCATTAACAGAGGCATTTTCTGGTGTATCCAGGCCACAATTAAGCTTTCAGAATTTTGCTTAAAAAATAATTATTAAAAAAAATTAAAAATGTATCAATTAGTGGTGCTTTTCCATAAAGTGAAAAAACAAACAGCAAACCCAACATCGCCTCTTCCCTGCTTTTCCCAGTGTTCGGTCTTAAGCATCCTAGAAGCCCACTCAAGCCAGATGTCATTCCTCATGCAATTTTTATAATATATCCATGCTTATTAATGGTACTGAGAGTCCCTTGGTTTGTGATCTCATGTGACTGTAGCTCAAGTTCATTGTAATAGCTCAAATGTTAACTTTAGATTTGATGTATCTGCTTCTAACTTACCAACAGTGATACTGTTACATTACTATACACAGCGCATTGAGTGCTGACTATCACAGTCATGACATGGATATGCCTGTAGAGTGTGGCGTTGCCGGCAGCTGGAGCCAAACCACTTGTGGCTGCAGTCTGATGCTTCACTAAGTGTTTACTGCTAAGACAGATGGTGCACTGTAAGTTTACCTCGATCTGGCTAAAGTGCTGCCAGGCTGGCTTAAGGGCTCTCCAAAGAAGCCGATCCCTGAGAACAGACTCTTCACCTGGGCTGGGAGAGAGGCAAAGGGCACATGGACATTCACATCTAATGCCCGCAGACACACACCACTACTTCACATGTAGAGCAGTGTATTCCCCCTGAGTGCTCCTCTCTAACCTGGTAATTTCACTGGAAAGAAAATCCAGCTAAAGTACACAGGGCATCATGGTGCGTTTGCAACAAGTAGCCTGCTATGGCAGAATGGCCACAACTTCAATTCTAGATACTGATCTAGCAATATGTCTCATCTGTTTCAATAGCACACATACCATATGGAAAAATATCTATAAAAGTAATCATTCGTCCATGCCATTTCTACAACAATTGTTCCTTTGCATATGCTGTTTGTATTTCTATAACCATATATCTGACAATGGCATTTTTTCTCTGTATTTGAGATTTTTATATATTGGCTCCTCCTTGGGTCGCCAAAGAAAACCAATCATATAGTGATTTGGCATTTTTTTATGCCGTGTGCCCTTTCTGACATAGTATCATTGTGTCCAGGAAAGAGAATATGTGCTCAAACTGGGCTCAACTTCCAATCAAAGTCAAGTCCAATCCTTGGACCAGCTTTTTCAGTTCAGACACCGATACTTGGGCCTTGAGTATCTACCTGTATACTACTGTATACTAGAAGGAAATTGGTGAACATGCCATCAAGTGTTGTGATATGATAATATGTGGTTAATGCTACTGTTTATATGCCTTCTGCAGTAGCTCTGTAAAAGCAAACCAGTCCATGCAGCAGTACAATTTTAGTATATATGTAAGCCAAAGGCAGTCTGGTTTAATAACATAACTTTGACCTTGCCTCAATTACCTCTGTTAGCAGTGATTGGATTCTGGACTTTCAAATGCACTTTTTTAATGATCTTGACAACTGCTGGCCACCAAGTGTTTTGTTGTTGAATAGATCTCTCATTCGAAATTCCTAATTTTAGAAAAAAAAAAAAAAAAAAAAAAAAACTCTTAGATTAATTATCAACACAGTAACAACTTATCCAATATACTAAGCTCAAACTAAAACACTATTTACCCTGCTTATTCATACCACAGAACAATAGTCTAAAATGTAATGAAGTATAAATGTCATAGGCAAATTAGAGCTGGACTTTAAGGTAGAACTAAATAGATGTATTATACACCGGTAGTCTCCAGACCCTAGCACCACCTGACAGTGATGTTTTGGGTGACATTTAGTTTCTAGGTTGCACAAGATGCTGCTATAAATGAATCATGAGTAAATCTGTGAGGTGTGAATAATAGATGGGAGGAGAGGTAAAAACAAAGGAGTGCTGTTATTATTTGTTAATAAGACACTCTGGAGCATCACTAACTAGATCTCATTACCACAACACACGGAGGCACGCACGCATTCTGCCACCTACACGCACCCCCCGTACACAAACACACCTCACGCACGCTGCACAACTATTTTTACCTGTGAAGCCTGTCGTTGCCTAGCACTGTGCAATTACATCCCACTCTCCACCGACGAATGATTAGAGGCAGTGATGGATGGGTTAACACTGTCACCTAAGAACGCCTCGGTGCAAAGCTAATTACGCCAGCATACATGTGTCATACGGCTGATACATGTGATAGTCCTCTCAGTCGGCTGCCATGGCGGTGGACATGAGCACCGCGCTAATCAACAGATAAGACTGATGAACTTACTGCACTATTCATTAACACTTCAGACCCTCGGCACAAATATACACTCAGACTGACAGGGCTGTTTTGCATTTGTACTATGGTCTTTTTGTTTTGCTTTTGGTTGCTGTTAAAAATGCTGAGATTATATGAAATGGTTTTCTTATTATAAAACATTTTAATCATAATTTTATTCATTTTTCATTTTATTTTCCAAATATAAGATTATAAGTTCCGGCTGCCCAAAATTGTACAATCAGCAAAATCAGTATCTTTCTGCAATGACAACATTGTATAATAAAATCTGCCCTCCAAAAAATACTTTTAATTTAAACTAGTTTTAGTCCCATTGTTTCTAAAAATATATATTTTAAAAGCCTAATGTAACACGCACAGGTGTAAAATTACACAATTAATCTGTTGTCTATTATATATATATATATATATATATATATATATATATATATATATATATATATATATATATATATATATATATATATATATATATATATATATATATATATACAGGTATGATTTATGCATCACACAGCAAACAGCTCTTCCTGTGTAAAACATGTTCACAATACGATTTGGGCTGGAGATTGGCAAACTAGCTTTTTAAACATCCGATTACAGTGTATTTATTGTTTCCACTGTGTACTGTTCTTTTCCACCCACCCACAGAATGTTTTTAATGATAATGATCAAAACTATTTCCAAGTCACTGACACTTACAATAGCAGGTAGATCTTTGTGTTCCTTTTTCATTTTATATTTGAAGAAAGGATGTTTATGACACATGACAGCAAAGTTGAATACAATCCAGTGTGCACTTGGGCTGTATGGCTCCCCTATATGCATACAGGGGCGTGTCTGTGTTGAGACAGGGATGCGAGGGGCTTGCTTTTCTGATTGCCACAACTGCAGCTGGGACTGTGGGCTGAGTAATTGCCTGTCTTGGTTGTGAGAGCGCAGTACCGAGCTAAAAGTCAAGTGCTCTCTTCCTGCTGTAGACCTCATTTGGATTCCACATAGCTAGCTAGCAAGCTAACGCCAGCCCTGGGCCTGTATTATTCATAGCTTGACAGATAGCTCTCACTAAAAGCATTGGAACTGGGCCAGGTGGTGATGGAGCGACAGGGAGAGAGGCTGGGCTCAGTGCTGGGCGGGAGAGGGCAGAATGGGAATGGAAGATAGGACGAGATGAGCTAACAGAAACAGCAAAGTGTCTTAGTGGTGTTGGGAAGTGGAGCACGGGGAAGGAAATGAAGAGACACCATGTCAACTCAGAGTAAAAAAATATGGACAGAATCGCCAAAGAGTGGACTACACAAAGTTAACATGTACAGCTAAAATTCAGTCATATTCTATTTATGAGTGTAATAACCATGTGAGGGTAGGAAGTGGAGACAAAGTGAGTGAAAGCATTTGAAATAGACGACAGAAACAGCTCTGGAAGAAGAAGAAGAGAACAGGCAGGCATCCACCCCCGCCAAGCTCAGCAACCCCTCTGCTTCCATGTGCATGAGCAGATAAGGTCGCATTAATCAAAATCTGCCACTTCCCCTTCCAAAAAAACACAGTGTGTGCCATCAGCCCCCCTCTGCGCGGTATCTGTCACCCAAACGGAAATTTCCATATTTAATGGGGAAGCTTTATATCAGCGAAAAGGCAGTGTGGGCTGATGCTGGAGAGAATGGAGATGGTTGGATCTGTCATTATACTACATGTGGTGAGCCTGCCTCTGATGCCTTTGTTAGCATTCTAGCATGGACTTTGGACAGCAATGCGTACTATATGTAGGTCTATTCTAACATGTATTAAAAATTAAACAGCATTTTTAGCTTTTAAAATGTACTGTGGAAGCATTTCAAAGCCAGCGTGGCAAAATTTACAGTGGCAACAACACGCAACTCTTCATCATCCCTTCTCCTTTGATGCTATTTGTTTATTTTTTCTCTTTGTAATATTCTCCAGTATTTGCCTGTGTGCATATTTTGACAAGCCAGCAGAATTACCTCAGTGACATTACCCAGTGTCAGATAAACAGGTGGTGTTTATGTGTTTTTTTTTTCTTTCTTTTCTTTATTCTTCCTTTTTTAAGTGCCTCCCCGAGGAAAGGCATCAAAGGGAATAACAGATCATGTACACTGAGTGTGGAGCGTGCCAGGGGGACATGGGTATAGGGGGAGGGGGGCAGCTGCTCAGAGGCACCTCAGAGCCTGGCACATCCCGACCTTTGACCTCTGAACCTCATCACCCCCAGGCGGCCTCTCCTCAGAGCGGCTGCCAACTAAATTACATCAATGTCGTCAAGCCCTGGTCCTCCTTCTCCAGCATAGCACGAGACATTGTGAGGTTCAGAGTCTCAAATGCATGTTAAGTGTTTTTTGACATAGTATTAAAGCTCTGTTATGTATTATTTTAGCACTTTAGCATTGCCAATGGAAATAATTAATAACTATTTTTCTCCAACTCCAATATGATTTTGATATATTGCAATAAGAAAAATGTTGGTATTTTGCTGTGAATAACATGTTTAATATATAAAGCAGGAAGCCAGTATCATGCTGACTAGAGATTTATTCAAGTTTAAATATATACAGTTTTATTCCAAGTCTTAATCATTCCATTCACATCAGCTTTAGTCATTCAACCCATCAGAATAAACAACTACTGTGCCCAGTGAGACAAATGCTTCTGCTCCAGGAAGGAATCCCTTCTCAAGATGGCTGCTGGGCAAGCGGCTAACTGGCTGGCATCTGTGGGCATGTGCGAGTAGCTGTGATTGATTGAAGTCATTACACTGAGGGAGAGACTCCTTACCTGGCTAATCCAGGAGTGAATTTAGCTGCAGGATGACAGATAGCCGCATTACAGCCCCCCAATCCTGCAGCCCACAAGCTCTTCTGCTCACGACTTACCTACAAAATTATGCAAATGGGTTGGGATAATACGCATATTAATATTGAACCACAATCCATCCTAAAATACTTAAACTTTCATTTTGGTTGATATAAAATGATAAAAGACCCATCTGGAAAAATTTAACTTTTTATTTAACTTTTACTGTCTGTATGAATAAGATTTAAGCGACAATTGTGAGTAAATTGAAGGTGAATGCTTAATTTTATGTGGTCATGTTTTAGTCATAATAGTTAGACCTAGCTATATTATAATCCTGTACCTGTCTGGTTAATTACTTGACAAATTAAGGAACCTTTAAATAGGCTTTGCCATGGTATGATAGTGGTTTCATTTTAGGAGCTGTTTGGTGTCTTATGGATGCTGCAGCAGTTGGAATGGGAAACAGCTCCACACCTGAGCAGTTCTGACCTGTCTCATCTCATCTGTAATGATATCGGCTCTGTCCCTCTACCCCATGGTCCTCTGCTCCTGCGCTCTCTGTAGAAAGACACCACTGGTGGATAGTTCACTGTAGGGCTGATGCTAGAATTGCTGATGTTGTGAGTGTATTTTATTTTATATTGTGGTGATACTGAACTGCATTTTGCCGTTGTTTTGTTTGATGAATATAGATAAATAATAATCTTGATTCTCAGAGTCAGACATCGGTCTAATGTCAGCTTATTTGATGAGTTTATGGACAAACAGACAATCACAATGCATGTGTGTGAGAGAGCCATAGGAGCTGATAAGTGAATCGGCGCTGCAGCCGTCAGAAAACGCCCCAAATTGCAGAGTCTGCCATGAGCTGAGCCTCCTGCGCCCAGACACTGTCTTTTGTTCTCCTCGCTGGAGGGAGAGGGCTGACAGCTCTGAAATGATCCGTGCTACACTTCACACATACATTCACTGCTGTCTGAAGCCCTCCACCATACATTACAGTGTTTAATCTACAGACAAAGGGGGTTTAGTGAACGCAGATACACAAACATCCACTTACATACATGTTGTACTGTCTATAGGCGTGTTGTCACTGCCCTACCTGCTTGTCTGTGTTTCATTTGCCTCTCCAGCTAGCTGCTGTGAGTCTGGCGTATCCCTCATGGATTTCTGGAGGGTATCACCATGGAGACGGCTCTGGCACACGTGTCTATAGATCTTGAGCTGGAGAGGGACACAGCCAGAGGTGCTGCATTTCCACCATCTCTCATCTGCTCACAGACAATGCTCAGATGAGGCTGATGGATGGAGAGAAGAAAATGGGAAAAAGGTGAAAGAGTAAGTGGTGGAAATGTATAAAGAAATTGGTGTGAGAGACAGATTGAAGAAGTATATAGCATGATGTGAGTGATGTATAGAACGGGCAGAGGCAGGTGAGGTTATGTGGGCGAGGATTTGAGGTGAGGAAGCTGCTGACTGAGGGACAAGTGACGAAAAAGCAGAGCAGAGCTCATCCTGGTGTCAGGGAGACAAATAGCATAAGATGCTAATGACGGGCTAAAGCTTCTGCCCCTGCTGCGAACAGCAGCTAATATGACTGCTAATAAAGGCACCATGGCATTTTGTCGCATTCCAGCAGTCGCTCAACTGTCGCCCAAAATTAGCCAAAGGAGCACTGCCTTTCCGCTTCATATTAACGCTCCAGAAATGGGGTGCTCTGTAACATTTCCAGACAGTTTTCAGGATTAAAGGGGCACTTGTTCAGACTGTAATAGTATTAGTTCCATCTTATAATACCAAAGATGCCCACTCCATAAAATATGAAGTGGTCTTTTTGTGATCCGAAGCTCTTCTGCTCTTTGATTGCTACTCACACTACAAACTGCTCTTGGAAGATGTTGTGAATTTGCTAGAGAAAATAGTAAATGGAATCTATAGCACAGTGCTAACTCTCCTCCTATCTATGCAATGCAACTGATTACCATTGTGCAGTGGTAATTGTCCAGCCAGATAAGTGGGAGGCTTTTCCTTGTGATGAATATTGTGGCCAAGGTCACCGTGTAGGGACAGAAGACATGGGACAGCAGGGTTGTAAAGGCTTCCTGGAGCTTAGTCATCATGCGCTCAGAATGCCGCCTCTGTGTCACCACAACCTGACAGCTAAGTGAGAACACTGCCATGAGTTACACAACACTATTGTTATTAAACTATTTACATATGATAAACAAAAGCACAGCAGCAGAGCCACTGGGAGTGGAGATTTGATCTATTTTATCATAGTGCATCACCAAGCCCAGCTCAGAATTGTGTGATGTTGTAATGTTTTTTAAGCTCACCACAAATGTGTACTTGACCCCTTTCAAGAGTACATGCATTTGTTTTTTTGTATCCATTAGCTCATTATCCTTGCATTTAGCAACTGAAGAAGCTGTTGGTGGATTCAGGCATAGTCAGAGTGGCTCTGCTCTGGCTCCGTGGCTGCTTTAATGTTGAGTAAAGAGTTGGAGTGAGACTCGCCCTTAGTCATGTGCCTTTCTGCACACCTATCCTCTTGCTAGCCCGCTGCCTTGGCAGCCTCTAACCTGCTGGGACCAGCTCGTGATTTATTTGGAGAGGGCCTTGGAACCGCGGGGCCAGGATGAGTGGCATTTTAATGTGCTTTTGAGATGTTTGGTCACAAGCACTATTGATCACAGTGCTACAGAGCACCCCTCCCTCAGACTGTCCCATAGACCCTCAGTGTGCTGGGGAGAGGGCTGCTGTCAGGCAGCGAATGGGTTTCCATGTGGACTTAGATTAATGTAATGAGGCCCCTGGTTGTGAGGGAGTGCAGGGGGTCAGACCATTAAGGAATCTATGGCAGGGTGAGATTGAGGCTGCCAGCTGCCCACACCCTGACTGATGGACATCCAGGGCTCAGTACACACCCAGAGAAAGAGTGGGACGGAGGAGTATTGGTCAGGCGAAAACAGAGTAATGCAAACACCAAGACTGAGACAAAATATGATTTTGAAATACAATTTAGTAATTTATAATCTAATATAATAGAATGTTGAAACCACTGCACTGGTCTAATGCTGGATGCTCTACAGTTAGTACTCACAGACTACCAAATAAGAGGTTTCACTCTTTTGCCACACCGTGTGCCATTCTGGTCTTACTTTAAGTAGTGCAGAGCCCGGCAAACATCCAGAGGTTGTAAAAATAGGAGCCAAGGATATTTCACAGCTGAGTGAACATGCCCAAAAGCATGTTTAGTTCTGCTCCACTCTAGCCTCGACATCAGCTTTATTTGATGACCAAAACACTCCAGTGGATTCATCATCATTCTGAGCGTGTTTCTGCCTTTGTTCAGGAGCGCCGTACACTCGCCGAATACATGAATGAAAAACAACATTAGTCGCTCACTTTGGGGCAGGTACATGCTTTCTAAAGTTTATGCATGAAACGGATTAAAACCATTTTGATCAATAACCTGGGCGAATACACAGATTATCAGATTAGAATGGGTCCTCCTGCTGCAGAGGGGAGCCAGAGAATACATTCAAACCCGAGGTGTCTTTGCAAGATTCAATTAAACAGGCTACAGGTTGTCTCCTCCGTACAGTCAATTCCCAGCGAGCAGTTTGTGTTTTTGCTGCGCTGGGTTCACGTCAGAACAAGGGCATATCAGTCTGCTACAAAGTGTCTGTGGAGCGTGCAGCGTGATGCTCCTCTGCCTGGAGAACAAATGGATGGTACCTGAATTTAAATGATTATGAAAACAAACAGGGCAGTGATTTGTTTGCTCGTCAGATGAAGACTGTAGCCCCTATAACAATATTCCAGAAGAAAGAGGGCTGTATATTTTATTATAACATCGTATGATAATTAACCAGTGAGCTGACTCCTAAATGATAAGTCAGGATTCATAACTTAGTTGCATGTTTATCTTATTTGTTGAGTAGAAATTAGGGCTATTGAATTAATTTAATTTTAATTGAGATTGTGGTTCAATCATCTCTAATTTTCAATAATCATTTTGAGGCATTTTAATGAAGAGGTCTCCAGCCAATCCTGTGGTTTGGAGCAGAGTTCATACTTTGGAAGAATAAATTTGACTATTATTAAAAGTTTGTCTTGTTTATGTTTAGAAAATTAATATTGAAAAGCCTTTTTTTATATATATATAAGACAAAAGCAATCAATCAAAATCATCTAATATTGTGATCTATCAATATGAGGAAACAGACTGATTCATTTTTGCTCAGCCCCACCAGAAATTTTTTTTTTACATAAAAAGGATACATTTGAAAAACTACTAATATCTTAAGTAGAAGAATATAGAAAATCTAATTTATTATGGAACCCTGGAAATTAATGTTGCATTGTTAATAATGTACAATATCAAATGTATAGTTATATATGGCAATTATGTTCCCTGTTATTCAGAAAAAATGCTACTGAATTTGTCAAGAATTACTAGTCAAGAATTACTGTCTTGACTAGTAAATGGCTATTTTGGGCTCTAAATAAACTATATCCTGTATATGACTAACCTGCTCTTCCATGTGCCCCATGTAGTGTGTACGGCTGCCCTGTGACCAAGAAGAGGAAGAGTCTCGACCACCAAAGTGTGGAGAGCTCCCCCAAGAGGAGCAGCTACCTAGATGACATGGACAACTCCACGATGGAGGAGTGCTACGACACAGACGGCACGGAGGAGATGGATGAGCGGGAGGAGGAGGGCGCGCTAGAGGAGGGTGAGGTGGAGGAGGGATACATGGACTATAATGAGGCAGAGGAGAGAGGGGAGCCAGAAGAAGAAGAGGAGGAAGAGCGAGGTGAGCCTGATGAAGAAGAGGAGGAGCGAGGAGAGCCTGATGAAGAAGAGGAGGAGGTGGAGCAGGAGGACGAAGAGGAGCATGTGGAGGAGGAGGACGAGGACGCTGTGGAGGAGGTGGACTATGATGATGAAGATGAAGGAGAGCACAGTCAGGAGCGCGGTGAGGCTGCTTCTTCTCGTATAAAGTTAGAATAAGTTCTATTATATTGCACAGGAATACAGCACTGGTACTGGTACCAGTGTGAGAAGTAATACTAACCAGCATGTGAAAATGATTAAACTCCCCTCATGTACCCTCTGCTGTAGGACACATAAATGATTTTAATCCAAATATAGTGTTGCCTATTAATTTTGATTTTGATCAATTAAGACATCACTGACTGATTAAATACATACTTTAAATCATTATTACTATATAATTTCTTCCTTCAAAGTCTGATCTCCAGACCACATGCTTTTACTGACAGAGAATTGGCTGTAGACCACTCAGTTCAAGAAACGAATCTCGAATCTCAATCTCAGTTCAAATTCGCTAAACTGCCCAGCCCTATTGTACTGTAAATACTGGGTCTAATGTAACTACAATAATGATTTGCATTTACTTAGCCAACATAAATCAATACAAATCTTATATAAATACATCTTTTATGGTAAAGTATGTTCTCTTGCCTAAAGCAGCTTTAAGATACTCTAGTTTAAGGAGTGTGAATTAAGAAGGGTCTGCCCCATGTGCAATCTCTCCCCCCCCCCACCCCACCACCTCCCCACCCTCCATGTGCCCAGTAGCATATTTGGCAGGTTTCTCTCCAGCAGATTCGTCTCTGCACCCCCGCATAACGATTGGACCTGACAGTGCCTTCAAGTCCAATTAAGAGTGAGGCTGGGAGAGAGGAGTGTGTTAACCCGCTTTGGCGCATAGCTCTACCCACCCAAAGTGTTGATGTGGCTTCACAGCAGCTTCACCGCAGCTCTTGTTTTTCTGCAGACATGTGCAAACAGAGCGGCAGACCTAGGTTTATTAAAGCCCACAGCCCTGGTCCTACAGTTTAAACAATGGGCTGGTGCCACTGGATTGCAAACCCTTATAACATGTGTATGAGTCAATGGTGATATTTGCAAGGTGAAAA
This sequence comes from Taenioides sp. WSHXM2023, assembly GCA_029959045.1. Taxonomy (NCBI): domain Eukaryota; kingdom Metazoa; phylum Chordata; class Actinopteri; order Gobiiformes; family Gobiidae; genus Taenioides; species Taenioides sp. WSHXM2023. Next base: position 15,656,708 of record CM057102.1, on the reverse strand, counting down.
GGGTTAAATAAGACTTCTATAATAAATGCAGTTTTATTTTAACTGCAGTTCCCTCAGAAATTGAGAATACTTTTTATGGATTGATTGATTTATTTATATTTTGAACTTGGGAAAGGTAAGCAATAATTAACAATACAATGGGCATAGAAAATGCTGAAGATTAATAATAAAATACAAAAAATAGGTTGACAAAGGAGTGGGAATAAGCAAAAACTTGTTTACCCCGCCCCTCTGCGCATTTTCATCATCACATATTGATTGATACTAACAGATTCATTAATTTATCCCATTATATATACTTCAATTAGCCAATGTATTTTCTTGCTAGTAGTATCCTTGCTAGTATTTGGACATATTGTCATACTATACAATCTAAATATCACTGCTTTATTCAGTTCTTGAGCTTAAGATACTTGGATACAATCCTAGTGTGTTGGAATAAAAAATCTGCCTAGTTTGTACATTAAAATGACTTTAATTGTTTATAGTCTTTAGTACAAACTTTTCAAAAAAACTGCTGTACATTTTTGGCACCTTGTAATTTCCCCTTTAATTATTTGAGTGTATAGATATATTCCTTCCAAAGTTTCTAGTATCACTGTCATCTTTCTTTTCAATCCGAGATAGCAGGAGCAAATCTGGACTGGGCAGATTCCAATCTCGTAAATGTAATAGAGGTGACATCCTGGAGCTGCTGTGTTTCTCCGAGGCATGCACAACTGTGGCTAATCCAAAGCCAATCCAGGGCAGGCCGCTCTCTCTGTTCCCTCCCTTAATCTGTTTCGCTTCCACATCCCTTTTGTGTACCTTGATTGCTCTTCAAATTGCTTTCCTGTGCCATGTTTCATACCATCAAAAATTAAACCCCGGGTGCCACGTGCTGCTGTAAGAAGCCTGCCCCTGTCAAAATATGTGCCTGGTCATTTGTGACTGTTCCCTCACTGCTCCAAAGCTCTCTCCCTAAGCACCAATATTGTGTTCTCATTAGATTTGAGTGTGTGTGTGTGTGTGTGTGCGTGTGTGTGTGTGTGTGTGTGTGTGTGTGTGTGTGTGTGTGTAGGTGTGTGTGTAGGTGTGTGTGTAGTTGTGTGTGTGTGGCCATTAGGACTCTTAACCCATGCGTGTCTGACAAAGGGAGAGCTATAATATACCAGTAAGACTCTTTGTTGATTAGTACATGACCAGTAATATTATTTGTACCGCTTTGCTATTTATCTCAAAAGATAAGCAATTGAAATAAAGGTTAGAACTAAGTGGACTATTGATCACAAACATTAACCCAAATGACCAACCTATCTTACCTATATTTTCTCAAAGCAACAGCAATATTTAATAATTCAAATATTATGTGTATGATTGTTTCACATTCAAGTTCATAAAGGTGAAAGTCTGTGTCTTCTGTCTGGGTGAGGGCCTGTGAAGGTTTGTTTTCTATGCAGGAATTTAAGTGGCAAATGTGATGCAAGTGTGAGCGATGTGCTCTTGGCGGCTTGGGGCAGAAATGTGAAAGCAGAGTATTGGAGGTACTCCAGGAGTGAGTGCTTGAAATTACTGACAGAAGAGGTTCAGTAACCTTTTGCAGCCTGTCAGAATCAATTAGACAGTAAAAGGAATTCTAAAGATACAGATGAATGAATGAAAAAAGAACTTTATAGTTTGAGATGAATAGCAGCAGGCTAGTGTTGATCTTGGTGCTGATGGACCACTGTAATATTTGAAAGACACTGTACATTGATTTACATTATTGAAATATGATCTAATTTACCAAATATTTACAAACAAAAGGTGAAGTCTGTGTTAAGTGATACCTTACTCCATATATACCATGGAATGTTTTGGGAAATCTTACAACATAGCTTGTCTTGCCATGATGTGTTCTATGTAAAGTAACATTTGCCAGAGCACATCAATCTGGAACTTTACCAATCTGCTATATATAACTTCCTGAGCTGATTCACAATTCAGAACGCAAGCTGCTGTTAAGACTCTCAAAGTAAATTATTAGGGGAAGCAAAGAGTTCCTTATCCAATTTAAATGGACCAAGCCCAGAAATCTGATTTGCCAGTAAAATAGAATGACGGAAATGAAATAAAGCCATTTGTTCTTTCCAACAGAGGACGATCAGATGAGCAGCAGTGAAGGAGGTCAAGGCGCTGGTGGAAGTGGCAGTGACAATACCAAGTCTAGCCAGGCGGGGGAGAAGGATGACAATAACAACGATGAGTACGAGAACTACGATGAGCTTGTGGCCAAGTCTTTACTGAACCTGGGCAAAATCGCAGAAGATGCCGCCAATCGAGCCATGACAGAGTCTGAAATGAATAGTAACTCATCACACAGTGCTGAGGAAGAAGAGGAGGATGATGATGATGAGGATGAGGAGGATGATGATGAAGATGAAGAGGAGGAAGAAGAGGAAGAAGAAGAAGAGGAAGAGGAGGATGAGGAGGATGAGGAGGATGAGGAGGAAGCCGATGAGACGCAGAGAGGAGACCTGAGTCTGGACGTGGACAGTGATGTGGTCCGTGAGACAGTGGACTCTCTCAAGCTGTTGGCACAAGGTCATGGGGCAGTGCTGTCTGATAATATGGATGAACAGTATGAGGACTGCACAGCAGACAACCAGGGCAACAGTGGCTGTCCCCAAAATGGGCTGAATGCCCACCCTGGACAGATAAAGACCAGTAATGGACTGGACAACAGTGATGAGGAGGTGTGTCTGAGCAGTCTGGAGTGCCTAAGGAACCAGTGCTTTGACCTGGCTCGCAAACTCAGCGAAACAAAGACTGCTGATCGAAACGGGTCATCCCAGCAAAACCATTTCACCTGTGAGGATGCTAACCAACAGTCCCATCACCAAGGTTACGCAAACTACCACCACAACCCGGAAGACAGGCACCGAACACTTGATAGGAACTATTCAGACATGGACAATCTTATGAAGCTGGAGGAGCAGCTGAGCCCACGCTCAAAGACTTTTGCCAGTTGTGCACAGGAGGAGCGCTATCACCCAAACCACCGGGACTTTGACGAGGATACTGCCTCTGTGACGTCAGACCGATCTGAGGAGGTCTTTGACATGACTAAAGGAAACCTATCTCTGTTGGAGAAAGCAATTGCACTAGAGTCCGAACGTGCCAAGGCTATGCGGGATAAAATGGCCGCTGAGGCTGCGAGAAGAGAAGGAGTGAGATACAGCCATGAAGACCACGGCCCGCGGCACGGATATGGTGTGGAGCGGAAAGCACGGCTTCCTGACGGCATAAAGAAGCCATTTTACCACAAAGGTGAGTGGATCTTTCAAACACTGATACGCTCAGACGCACTTGTATTGGACTGTGGGGGGAGAAATGTTTACCTCATTTTAAGCTCATGTATACATGCCAGTGTTTGTCTCTATTTTCCATCTGTTCTGTCCTGAAGACTAGACAGCCCATATTCATTCTGGGAACCTCAACATAACCCCAGGACAAGCTTTTTCAGTCAATTTGGAAATTCGAATCTTGGTAGCAGTGGGAGCGGCTACAGCTTATGTTGTTAAAATAGGCCAGCATGGAAACATCAGAGGGTAGGCTTGTCAGGCATAAGTAATGGCAATCTGCACGGCCTGTTAGGACCGCAAATCTCATCCCTGTGATGCAGCTTTGGGTAAAGCTGCCTATTTTTAACCTACACATGCAGTTGGGTACGTCCAAACATCATGGAGATTCTGTCCTTGTAAGGGAGTGCCTATAGGGACAAAACAGTGTTGCTTTGTAGTTGTAGTCTTGAGATACATTGCACTGGCATTTACAGTAGTCAGCTAGAGGCCCCGTTGATTGGCTCCTAATTATTCTTCTGATGTTCCTTACAATAACATCAGAGATTTGTTGGTTGGTTGAAAGCAGCAAAATAACATCATTCCTATTCACACCTTAAATGTCACATTTCTCTGCAAGTATACACTGTATATGAAATGTCACTAAAATGTTAATTTCAAGAGGTCCCTGTTCCTGACTATTGTTGTTATACTGTGGAGGTGAGGCAGTGCATCATGATAACATCTTTGCTCAGGTGAGATAGTAGCATCACTTGTTGAGACCAGAGTACAGTGATTTATAGAGCCCATGTGTGAGCACTTTCTGAGAAGCTTCATAAGAGCAGCACAGAGCTGAGCTGAAAATTGAACAGTATCACAATGAGCGATAACGAACGACAGGCCCACTGACTGCACATTAATTATCCAGAGATGGTATGGTAATGGGGCCATTTGCTATGCAAAGAGCAGACCGTCCCCAGCCACAATCAATATCTTCTGCTTTCTAATACTCCTTCCACTTGGCTGCCCCTATTTTCAGCAATGAGAGCACAGCAGGCAGACTGCAGTTGCATTGTATGTGTATATGCACAATCGTTGAAGGAATTTAAAATTAATTTCCAGTGCACAAACCCTCATGCAATAATGTTCTCCAAAAGAATACTTTAGGTTTCATTTATAAGCAGAGGGGTGTTTTTTAATATGATATTGGGTTGAACATCTCATTGTGGACAGAAGAGAACCACTATGGTCAGTAATGTTCTCAATGAACATAAATTCTCCTGACATGGGTAGATAGCGGCATAGGCAAATACGGCACTTTAGTGAAGGATGAAGAGGATGTGGAAGAGTAATCCGGTTCAGTTTGTCTCCATTTCCCTGCACTACAGTTGGGTTTATAATGCACTGTGGCTCCTGATTTGTTTAAACGTTTGAACTTTCAGACAACAAAAGTCCTTTCTCCCAAATGTGTAAACTTCTTAGCACTGTAGTTTAGACCAATCCAGAAATTAGGTTTTGACCTTGTGCAAGTTAAAGTCTGCCAATTGGCACAGACGGGACTGCTTACGATGTGGTAGTAACCAAATCTGACCTGGCTTTCAGAGAAACTGGAGAGCTTGGTTGGTGTATGACCTTTTATCATCCTCTAGCTCTGAAGCTTTGCAGACAATGTGTTCTGTTGTGCATCACTTTTATAATTTGTCTTCCTGTTAACACACAATGTAGCTGTGAGCAATGTATGACTCTCAGTGCAGAGTCATTGCATATAGTTGTCATGGTTACATGTTAGTATTAGCTTTTGTGCTGTAGGTATGGGCGCAAAACTGATTTTTGCTCTTGCTCCCAGATGTATCCCGGGCAGACAAAAAGGAGAGTCGGTGTCCCACACCAGGCTGTGATGGTACAGGTCATGTGACTGGCCTGTACCCCCACCACCGGAGTCTGTCGGGCTGTCCGCACAAAGACAGGGTCCCTCCTGAAAGTGAGTATTTGCCACACAAACACAGCCACCCTATGGCCTGCACTTTGAGATGCTCAGGAGTCAGCATGCGTCCTGTTATCATCCTGTTATTGCCAGTGCCGGGCTTGTCCTGTGTCCTTGTGTGTGGTATTTCAGCAGCATGCTGCACTCTGCTCTTGACCTGTAGTTTGGGGTCATTATTTTGCCTGCCGATTTTTTGCCTGTGGGTGTAGTGAACAGATGTGGTGATGCAATTGGCAAAAGCACATACTACTGTCTTACTATGCGACTTACTCAAAGTATATGTTAAATACTGGAAATACTCAAATCTGTCAGTGGTATTTCCCTTGATATGCTTCCTTAAAGGTGCGCTAACTTCTGGTGGAGTGTTTGCCACCTGCTTGTCTCCATGGAGCGGAGTTTTAATATAGAAATACTTTAACAAACATGCCTTCTACTGTGAGTGGAGTCTCCTCTCTATATAGATCTGACCTGTAATTTGGCCTGGTAGCAACTTCTGCTTGCTCATAAGGGTAAATTTCAGAACAGAGGAACAACATCTCCATTGAGTCAATCAGGAAGTTAGCATAGTGCATTTTTATAGTATTATTTATATGTTTCATGTGTGACTGGATAGAATAATACTGGTTCACTGTTTTGTTTTTTGTTTGGTTGTTTTTATTTTGTTTTGCTTTTTTAACGTATCATGATTATTACATACATGTTTGACATTTAGATATATAGCTCCCAGACAGACACTTATGACACTGATTTAGCGTCAAACTGCCATGACCCCATTCATTTATTTGTATTTCTTGCTCAATTAGACTCCTCAATTGAAAGGCAGTATCATTTCTCAGAGCCACGGATCAGGAGAAGTGGCAATAAACATTAGCCTTGAATGAATAGTGAGTTTTGCCTGTCGAGATCTCACCCCAGCTATTTAGTCCCATTCACCTTGTGCAAACTTCTTCATAAAAGCCCCTTTACACGTTTCATTGACTGCGGTGTGGAAATCAGGTTATGATCTGCCATGACCCAGACTGCAATCAAAATAAAAGAGGTTTTAATAACGGCAAAGAAATTAGTTACCATTAAAATCAGGCTTGTAAAGACCATTGGTGTCACCACTGACTCTTGTACAGCCAAACTCTGATCATGCAGATATCACACACCTCTGACATTCTTGTCACAGATAAATAGAAAGCATTTTGGCCTTGAATGAGACCAAGACCAAATACCAAACCAAAAAAAAGATTGAATTTATTGTCACTGGAGATTTTGGATGCAGGTTGTGCATTTCTGTGTGGTGCTGGGGAGAAGTTATACCAGCAATATTGTATACTTTTAAGTTTTAACTTAAGTTTAGCAACTCGCATTAACTGCTAGATGTTTTGCTGTGAAATTCCATACATACTAACCAACTTGACTGGTTATCTACAATACGTTTTGTCAGTGATTTCATACTAATGAATATATGGGGTATGGACAATATAGTAAATTATATAATTAATTTATTAGCCATTAATTAATTAATTAATCAGCTTATTTGATTACATTTTATTTTAAATGTATTGCCATTCTTGTGTTAGTGCACTGCTGTGTACAGGTACAATTTGAGTTGACTCTTGTGGTAACAGTTGTATAGAGTGGTAAATCTGGTTTACTTTTGTAACATGGCAGACATTTGGAATCCAGCTGTTTCTTGCCTGTTTCAACAGTTGTTTCTGTGCCGAATGAATGTGGGCTTTAATTTGCTGCAGTCCTGTCTTTCCTTCTGTGGAGGACAGGGCAAAACTTGGACATGCATAATGTATTAGCTTGTGGCACGTCGAGGTGGCAGGCTTTGTCCAATTACCTGCACCGTGCACCAATTAGTATGTAAGGAAGGAGGATGATGAGGGGTTAAAGTTTAAGGGGGTGATAATGATGAAGCTCATGCCGATGGGGTTTGGCCTTGCTCACTGCTGGTGTCGAGACGACCCTTCCCGCGCCCCCACCCACTCCTCCAACGGCTTCTCTTGGACATCCATAGATCATTAATCTAATTGGCTGGTTGCCAAGGGGATCTAAGACAGTTATGGACTGTTTTAATGGTAAATGGTATTGAAGACTGCACTCTCCTCCCTAACAATGTGCAGATGATAACAAAGCACACTCTATCGGAGCTGTATTCCATCTGTCTGCATTTCCTGTTGATTTCAAGGCTTGTGTTTTGCATGATTGCTAGCTGTTGGTAGCTCTGCTCTCTGCATGCCCAAAATTTCCTCCCATTTCTATCTCTCACCAGCTTTGTCCTGTTAAACTTAAATGACATCTTTTTATTCATGGCTGTCCCTATTCCATGAATACTAATTTGAAAGAGCTGGATAAGTGGAAGCAGTATGGTGGGAAACCTCCACTGCCCTTTCAAACTAGTGTTCATTAAAATGAAGAGGTCATTTGGGTTCACATGGACACATTTCTTAATGATGTTTATAATACCAAGCCTCTCACACACTAATAGATCTTTTGGTTGATTGTAAGGAGCTTCTAACCTTCCCTGTCTTTCACTCCTATCTCATGTCTGTACCAAGTTGTGGCTATGTATGAGAATGTTCTTAAGTGTCCTACGCCCGGCTGCACGGGACGCGGCCATGTCAATAGCAACAGAAATTCCCATCGAAGGTGAGTCACAGTGTGCCTACATTTTAAAGGCACCATCCATGTCTGTGTCCATTTGGTTTTCCTGTCACAGGCTAGTCTTTTCTTTTATGTTTGATACATTTTTTGTTTTGTTTTTTGTTTATGATGTGTAATCCTTAAGGAAAGATGAAGTATGTCGCATCTTCTAATGAAATCAATCAAAAAGATTAAAGATACATACATAGTTTAACTTCCTCTTACTTTTTAAACTGTTGGGCTGTTCAGAATGCAGTAATGCACACCTTCTGCAGCATAATTCATTTATCAGTCCCCCTCCAAAATGGCACAGGTTTGGAGGGACGCACAGAAATAGCATGGTGCTCTCGCCGCTGCTGTCAGACGGGTGAGGTGACAGTGAAAGAAGAGTGTCACCCACAGCAGATGCTCAGGGAGTCAGTCAGAGCAGCAGCCATTAGCACCTTTCTGCCACTCAGCTGCTGACAGGAGAGTACAGACCTGGGACGACCAGCAGGCCCATGCTGGGCTCAGTGCAAAAGAGGCACATGGACACAAACCATAAACTTTCACTTTCCCCATAAACCCTCCTCATAGCACCTGGCACCCTACTAACTGACACCAGTGTGAGCCCTGCACTAGCATGTGCACAGACATGCGCACAGACAATGCACGCAGACATGCACGTCTCCTGACAGGTGCTCATGAGTGCCACTGTACACTGGCTTCAGGCCATTGTCAAAGTTCATTTTTCCACTGCAGCCCGACACACTGCAGCTGACAGCCTGGATGGAGAATAATAGGGGTTAAGGATAACAACATGAACTTTTGTCACATTTGGTCAGTTAGTTGTCAGGAGTAAGTTTTGTTGCACTAAATTTAACTTGAACATGTTGTAGGTGTAGTATGCACATGTGTGTGCCTTGTCAGCAAGTTTGTGGGTGAAATAAACACTGCAAAATGCTCAACTAAACTTATAGAAAATACATTGAGTGTCAAGCCAAGTTTTCTTATTCCACATGATGATGATGATCATCATCATCATCATCATTTCTTTATTTCACACTTAGGGTCCATATAAAAATCACACAAGACAGATGACACTGACAACACAGACAGTTAAAGAAACGTTATAAAGGATAGGACAATGCTTATGCAGTGAAATAGTGAGTGGGTTTAATTGACGATGGATCTGGGTGGCAGACAAGCAGACAGTTACAAAGGCAGTGTTTTGTACAATGTCAATTGATTGTAGCATTTTCACCCTCAGTTTGAACTATGGCTGTACCTTTATTCTGAGGCACATCTGTCTTGTTTCAGTCTGTCAGGATGTCCCATCGCTGCAGCTGAAAAACTGGCCAAAGCCCAGGAGAAGCACCAGGGCTGTGATGGCCCCAAGTCAAACCAGGCCTCTGACCGTGTCCTAAGGTAAATACTTTACAGGTGAATTATCTTCTAAACATACATATGCGTTTGAGTATTTCAGTTTTCATTCAGCCATAATATCTCATATTTGTTTTTCCCCCTTTCCTTTTTCAATTATGATTGGAGCTAAAATTTTCTGTTTTTTATCTTATTTGTCCCCTGAGAACAAGCCAAATCATTTTTTATTAGATTTAAGAAGAATTGGCCTTATTTATCACAAAGCAATACTGTGTCTTTGATAGTTATGAGGCTGTACTGATTAAAAAAGCCACAGAAGTACATTTCATGTGTACTTTAAATGAAAAAGTAGCCTCCTGTTTAAAAATATAACCATATAAAGTGAAGCAATGCAAACAAGGGGTAAATATGAGATCTCACCCATGTGCACTGTCATCCTTCTTGACCCCTCAGTAATCCTGAATATCACCATTATAATCTTTCCTTCCCTCTGCCCCTTTATTTGATATAATCCAAGTTCCCTAATCTCCCCCTGGGCAATGTTCAGTGCCTCGGTCCAACTTCCACCCCCTCGTCATTTATTTTCCAGGCCTATGTGCTTTGTCAAACAACTGGACTATCCACAGTATGGTTACAAGAACAATGTTTCCACCAGCACGCCACGCTCCAATTTGGCCAAGGAGCTGGAGAAATACTCCAAGACCAGCTTTGACTACAGCGCCTTCGATGGGAGCAACAGCCACCAGGTGTATGGGAAACGGGCCATCGCACCCAAGGTTCATGGACATAGGGATACCTCTCCCAAAGGATATGATGGTGAGGTTGAGCAGAAACTTTATCAAATAAATACATATCAAATAAATACAGTTATCATTCTAATTGTTATACCAAATCTCACAGCCAAACGTTACTGCAAAAACTCCAGCTCTGCCAGCAGCACCACCAGCACATACGGTCCCAGCAGCAGCAGCAGCAGTCTGAGCTGTGGAGGACCTGCAGGGGGCGCTGGTGGGGGAGGAGGGAGCAGTGCCAGCAGTACCTGCAGCAAGAGCAGCTTTGACTACAGTCATGACATGGAGGCTGCACACATGGCTGCCACTGCAATCCTCAACCTGTCCACACGCTGCAGAGAGATGCCACACGGCATGGGGGGCAAGCCTCCAGACCTGTGCTCACAAGTACGTCCTACTTTCTGAGCTTAGTAGTAATACTTCATCTGATGTCACTCACAGAGAATTCAGCACTGACTGCACTATTGTCATTCTGTGGACTTCTGCTGCAGTCCAAAACAGTCCAGCAGAGATGAGCGCCGTGGCTACCTTCATTATACTAATACTGGCCGTGAAAAGTGACAGAGATCTGTGGTCCCGCACCACTCACACACTCACACACCTTCTGTCTTACACTCAGGGCTCAGTAGGCCAGTTTTTTATTTTTCATCTGGGAATCAGATAGGAACAGGACGAAGCGCCGTTTGACACGGCATGAGCCCAGTGTGTCATTTCTGAGGAGATAAGCTAACAGTGTTCCTGTATTATCTGCAGCCAGATGCTGAGCTGGAAAATGGGGGGCAGAAAGAGACTGCACAGCAGAGGGCTAATGCTGGCTTAATGCTAATGTTGACAGCAGACACTGGCAGAGAATCAGAGCCACAGTGAAAGAATTGAAAATAAAGAAAAAGAGCAAAGAAAGCCGGTTGGTGGGAGGTATAAATGTCACAGTGCAGAAGAGAGGGATTCAGAATTGGGAGAAGGAAAGGAAAGAGTGAGGAGCAGAGAAGGGGATGAGAGAGCAGGAGAAAAAGCCTAAAGCAACAGACTTCTGAAGCAAAGTGGAATGGAATAACAAATGCCTAAAGCACCAGGACTTCCTCTGGTCCTACCTCATTTCATTGTCTGTCCTCCCGATGCTCCGGGGCCAGACAGCCACGATGCATTCAGGGCTGGATGGAGAGTCGGGAGACTTCTGAGGGATGTCTTCTCTGCTTCTTTCTCTTTCATCTCAGCACCTCACCTCATGGCACACTGTTCCACTCTCTGAACACATCTGTTGTCATATTAATTAAAAGACTTGCATTAAAAACATAAATTGACATTTTGAAATACTCTTACAGTACATTTTATGGTGTTATTATGTTGTTACATTGTAATAATTAATGAGGTAGATGCATTGTATAAAAGCATGCAGAAAAATAAGATACAGATTTGTACAGTAACAAACTAAAAGAGGCAAAAGGAGGACGTAATACATGGATTATTTTTGCAACTGGAGGAAGTGGACAGAAGCCTCCCCTCCTTATATCTCTGCTACAGCAGCAGAGGTCAAAGATTACAGAGAGGTCACAACAGTTAATAATGATGGAGGTGGGGAAATTTCCCAAGTACGACCGTCATGAATGTGATATGATAGGGTGGGGTGATTAGACTGTGACATAAAATGCAATGGCATGACATGGAAAGGGCAGACCTCGTCTCGTCTCTGTTGTAGGATTTGTTTACTTTTTTGCCTTTTTGTTAATGTGCTGTTTTGAAGTCCATATAACATCAGAGGTGTAGACGGGGAGACTCCTAGGAACATTGTTGCGTGTTATTAGCATGCACACTTTTGATTTCTGAAAGAGAGCATGAGGATCATAGGAGAGAAAGAAGGAAATGTGAATGAGATTAATGATATGCCCCAAAACATCCCCCAAGAGAGAGGCATTTGTTGCACATTTGCCCAATGGAGATTAAATGATATGCATGTCGATATGGTAGACAGCCCCATTTGTAGTGACCAAGGCAGAGTGAGATCCATGTGAGCTAGATTTGGTTCATTTTGTGCCAGTGAAGTTGAGGCTCTATTTTTGGGTTTTGCAGCAGGCACAGCCCCACCCCTCGCCCTCTGCCCATGCACCCCTCTGATGTCCAGTCAGATTAAGCTCATGCACACACACATGCAGAACACAAAGTCATGCAGACTCTTTCCTGCCTGCACAGAGGAGTCTGGATGGAGGGATGAAGAGAGACAGAGAGAGAAGGAGGGGTTCACAGGGGGATGCACTCGTCCTTGAGCACTGCTGACCTCTTCTACAGTTCACCTCTTGGGCGTCACACACTGATGTTGTGCCGCAACAGTCTAATGTTTCATCCCAAAGCGAATGGAGCAACAAAACAACACAGACTATTGTTTCAGATATCTGAACTGCAGGTGTGCTTGATCTATCTTTGCAAATGTAGAAAATGTTCAAAAGTGAGCGATCAGTAAAAGAACAGAAAAATCAAAAACTTTTTATGTCCTGCTTTCGTGTGCACATTGTAATCAGCTCCTGTTTTGCCCAGCTCTGATCTTAGACTATGAATGTTTGACTGCTATTTAATCAGAAACTCTCTCTCTTTTATCCCTTTCTCTCCATCCCTACGTCTTTATGTTCATCTTTCCCACATGACACACACCTCACACACAAAACTCCAGAGTCCCAGCCTAGATGTTGATGAGAACGGTACGTTGGACCTGAGTATGAGCAAGCATCTGTGCGCTGGTGCTGATGGGGACTCGGTGCTCACCCCTCTAGAGCCCATGTCCCCCCAGCGGCAGGCCGCCCTGCTGGGCTCACGCTGCTACAGCATGGGGGACCCTGCCGACTGCTGGGACCTGCCTGTAGACTACACCAAGATCAAACACATAGACGAGGACGATAAAGAGGTAAAAGGAGATACAGAACTATTAGGCATACACTAGTGTTACCATATCCATCTGACTACCACTGTCTAGAGGTGGTCTTAAATGAATTAAGAAATACAAAAGCATACAGGTAAACATATAGCTAGCATGCTTCACGGTTCCATAAGTCTGAGTCCAAGTGATTCCCTCTATGCAGCTGATTGAACGCTCTGTGCCCAAGTCAAATGTTTGCATTGCTGCCTGTCTTCAAGGTTTCTAAGCTTCTCATCTGACTCACATTCAAATTTGGAGTCATTATAAAGTCATATTAGAGATATTGAGGAAAACCTAATGAATCTGCATGTTAATTGATGTCAGCGTTGCCATGCACAGAGGTAGCTGCTCTGTTTGTATCATGCTTCCCGCATGCTGGCTTTCTGTTTTTACATTTTGCTCCCCTCCAAAATGAATTATGCAAAGTAGCACCTTGGGAGGGAATCGGAATAGCTCATCTCATCAAAGAACTGCTGGAAATCAATGCAGCACTGCTGGGTGCGCCAGTCGGTGTGCAGGCGCATGCATGTACAGTACTTGTGCCTCTGTTGGCATGTGTGTGAGAGGATGTGAATATTCATGCCAGTGTCTGTAGCGTGTCTCTCTGGGAGTCTGCCTGCACACATGCCTGTATAAGCAACTTCCATGTGTAGCCTACTTTCTGTATGTATGCATGTGTCGCTCTGCCTCTCAGCCACGCTCTGCTCCTGTCTGCCGCTCTGCTCACGCTCTGTCTAATTGGAGAAGCTTCCTGGCTGACCCAGCATCACACACAGACAGCTTGAACACTGGGTAATTTGGGCTGTATCTGGACCTGTTTTTTTCATGGGCATTACTGTACATACACTGCAAGCATGAAGAAAGGAAAGAGGATTTGCATCAACAGCCTTTGTGCCCTGGCTCCATGCACTGCAGACAAAGCACAGCTCCACTCACAGTGCAATGCCATCATGCTACACCACAGTGCCATCTAGTGACTCTGCCCTAACTTACACATCAAATCTGGTCAGTTGTTTGACAATTTTGGATTAAGGACTCTACAGTGTATCTATAGAGACAGTGTCATTGAGTACAGTTACAATCACCAAATCGTATAAAGCATACAGTTTTAGCTGATAAACAATTTGGTAAATGAGAAAGGGTTTGGATGGAGCGTCTTTCATTTGATTTACTTCAGTATAGTTAAAAGTATTCTGTCTCTCCTTCACCTCCTCCCCCCTCCCTATGCTCTCCTCAGCCTGACGAACTGGACCCTTTCCATGACCTTCTGGACGACAGCTCCTTCACTACAGATGTGAACATGCCCAGTCCCAAGCCCAAGTACGCCCAGTGCAAGGAGAGCAAGAAGGACCTGATAACGTAAGCTAATTCACCTAATCCCCCAATGTCTTTCTACTTGTACCTGCTCTCCTCATGTCCTGCCCTCACTTCATCTTCTCTCTGTTCATATCTTGCATTTCTCCTTAAAGAATGACATAGCCTTTTCTGCTGTTAGTTGCTTGCTGTATGATTTCATTGAAGAACCCATTTGTCCACATGACCTTCAAGATATTTTTTTTTTTTTTTTTTTATGATGAATGAATCTACAATTACCTGTAGTTCAATATTAAACACAGACAGTGAAGCTAAACTGGAAACAATGAGAACAAAATCTAAAGAACCCCTTTCCTGTCACATTCTCTTGTCCTTCCCTTTGGGCTGAATGAATGTGTCTATTTTTCCGGTGGCAGATGTCCCACACCGGGGTGTGATGGAAGTGGTCACTTGACGAGCAATTTCGCCTCACATCGAAGGTGTGATTTCCTGTTCTCCTGATGGATTCTAAGTCTATTTCTCTTTATTGTTTTCAGCTTACCTCGACTATGCTGTCAAACTTCTGTAGGCACAATGTCTCTCTCTTTGTTCAGTTGCCCTTTGACTATTTGCAAGTCCAAAGAATCAAATCTCACAAAAGTGAATATTTACTAAACTAACTACTATTGAATTTATGCACATTCCTTTTTTTTATTTTATTTTTTTTACTGACAGAACAGAGCATTACTCAATGGGCTGTGTGTAAAACCATGGAAGCTGCTGTTATTCCGTCCTCCAGGCCTTTCCCACAGTGCATTGCAAGCTAAGCGTTTGCCATTCACAACATAAAGGCTTAAAGTAGAATTGCTGAGTGTTGCAGTGTGAGGTGTCTGCTGAATAATATTTTCTGGCAAAGCTGACATGAACTTATGGACAAGATTTCCCCTGTTATGTTTTAATTAGGCCTCAAGAAATATGTTAAATTGTATGTGATGACATTGTCATTGCATTTTAATAGCCAGGGCAGAGGTGTTAAAACAGAGCATAACCAAATACTCAGAGGGTAACGAATCACCCCCCTACACTGGCTACATGGCTTCTTTCATTTGTTTTTGAATGTTATGTGCTAGCATGTGTGGATTATCTGCTTACAGTGGATTTTCCTGCTATTAATGTGAAACTAACATGACCTGGTGTATATTTCAGTCTCTCAGGTTGTCCTTTAGCTGATAAAAGCATTCGAAGTATGCTGGCCAACAACGCACAAGAGCTCAAGTAAGGCCTTGGACAAGTCATGCTATTTTATACCAAATGTAAAATCATCTATTTCTACTGGAAGATGTTAATGTTGAATGGCTTCAACATTAACATCTTCACAGTACACTGGCATAGTACTTTATTTGCTAATTGTGTTGCTATACAAGTCTATTGTTACCTTGGCATGATATGCTGATTATTCATGTCATTATAAATATCACAATTTAATACGAAGAAGTAAAAATCCATCCAAGTCTGTCACTGTAGACCCTGAGGCCAATCTGTTTCCTCGTCCCCAGGTGCCCGACACCAGGGTGCGATGGTTCGGGACATATCACTGGCAACTACGCATCTCACAGAAGGTAACTCTGACTGCATAATTATTTTTGGTACATGATAGATTTTAGTCATACATTTGTATTTTTATATAGCAGTTTATTGTAACAATGCTTACTTCTGCTATCTCACCTAAAAAAACACACCTAAAAAGTGTACTCAGATCTTCTCTTGGAGCACATACAGTATCCATGCTTCAGCTGTGTACCTGTGTTGTTTGTCTGCAGTCTCTCAGGGTGTCCACGGGCCAGAAAAAGTGGTATAAAGATCATCCACAGCAAAGAGAACAAGGAGGACCAAGAGCCTATCAGGTACAGTAACAGAGAGACATCATCTTTGCTCTGCTCTTTCAAACTACACCTCTGAGTCACCTGCTAGCATTTCTATGCCATGCAGACTACTGCAGAAATATCAGTGGCAAAGGCTTTAATATTCTTGCCATCTTTACATGTAACGGTGCTCAGGAATAAATCAGCATCAACAAGACAAATGTGCTGTGAGTGCTAATGTTTCCACCTAAATGTTACGGAGCAGAGAAACTTTGGTAGCACAGGCTGCAGCAGTTTGAGCACAGAGTGTGCAGTCTGTGGAGAAGCGGAGCTCAGGTAGGACACAGAAGAGGCAGAGATACAGGCACACACAGATTGATTGGACTCTACCTAAATCCCACAGAGGGCTCCTCTGCCTCAGCCCTGCAGCCTCATTGATTTCTCTAGTGGTGCAGAGCACAAACAGCACACTTTGGCCGTGCTTCATTCGATCTTGTCATTCGCTTGAATTTGGAGGGCAGCTTGGCACAAGTTTCTCTCATGGTATGATCTGTTGGTATTGATGAGAAGAATAAATGTGTGTAATTGAGAGCTTCCAATCTGACCAAGCTATAAATGTTATACAATTTGTTTTTGGTCATTTGTGCTTTAGTTTGTTTCTTGTAATCTGCAAAAAAACATTTCTCTGATCCCAGGTGTCCAGTCCCTGGATGTGATGGGCAGGGCCATGTAACGGGGAAGTATGCATCTCACAGGAGTGCGTCGGGGTGTCCCATAGCAGCCAAGCGGCAGAAAGATGGTTACTTAAATGGGATTCAGTTCACATGGAAATCTGGCAAGACAGAGGGCATGTCGTGCCCCACTCCGGGCTGTGACGGCTCGGGGCATGTCAGTGGCAGCTTCCTCACTCATCGCAGGTTAGTTCAACTGAACAAAGGTGTGTTCTTAAGACATGCTGTTAAGCTGAGGTTACTCCTACTAAACAAACACTATTGTTTGATCTAGTCTGTCAGGTTGTCCACGTGCTACATCTGCCATGAGGAAAGCCAGGCTTTCTGGAGTGGAAATGCTTACTATAAAACAACAGCGCATCAGCAACGGTAACTACAACTGCACTACCACCACATCACCACTCAACCACACAATGTAGCCAATCAGCAACACTGATGTGGGATGATTTAGTGAACACAGTTCCAATTTCAGATAATAAACCAATCAGGACGCAGTGTGGTAAGGCCTAAATTGGAAATAAACTGCCATTCAAGAGTGGGCTGTAAATAGTCCTAGAGTGGCTCCAATCTGGAAGAACAGAGCTGGTTTACTTGGCAGTAATCAAACATCAAAATCAGGCTGAGATTGTGGCTTTGT
The DNA here is from genome assembly GCA_029959045.1 of Taenioides sp. WSHXM2023. Classification (NCBI taxonomy): domain Eukaryota; kingdom Metazoa; phylum Chordata; class Actinopteri; order Gobiiformes; family Gobiidae; genus Taenioides; species Taenioides sp. WSHXM2023. The sequence goes on along the minus strand of CM057102.1, from coordinate 15,639,207 downwards.
ACTCCATCTGTTTCTCACACGCTGCTGCCTGGACTGCAGGACATTTCTTCTGTACATAAAAAATATGGCACATTTAGCTGTGAGCAGTTTTGATCTTAACTGGCTAAACTCACCTTTTACAGTATGATGACAATCATATGTTTTGTACTGTCGGACTTATGCTCCTTGTACATATTCTGTAGGGCTGGAGCATGAAGATGAGATTAAACAGCTGGATGAAGAAATCAAAGATTTAAGTGAATCAAATTCACAAGTGGAGACAGATATGATTAAACTCCGAACACAGGTAGTAAGTATCTCTGGCCATGACTCGTGTGAGCATTGATGTTTCATTACACAGTTTTTTACAGTACTGCTCACTACTGCCCTTTTCAGATCACTACAATGGAGTCAAACCTGAAGTGCATAGAGGAGGAAAACAAGGTGATTGAACAGCAAAATGAATCTCTCCTGCATGAGCTGGCCAACCTCAGCCAGTCACTGATTAACAGTTTAGCTAATGTCCAGCTCCCTCATATGGTAAGGGCCACCAGGAACAGCAAGCCGGCAAGTTGCAAATCATAGCTAATGTAGCATTACAGCAGCTTATTCATCTTTTGTAATGACCACAGGCTATTGTGCATGCTTAGTGCAAGATGTGGCACATTGCTTGTCTTTCCAAAATGTGAGGGAGAGAGTAATACAACATTTTACTACACAGTGTTGCACTTTAGTTAATCTGACTTGTCTTTACATACTGTTTTTAGAATTTGCGAGGTATGACATCCCATGCCAATGTAGCATATTGATACTCTTTTATTTTAGTTTCTGTTCTATTTCTACTCTAACCTAACTTCACTGAAATGACTAAGTGTATTGTATATGTGTGCTTCAAATCATGCTTTTCACCAAACCAGTATGTGTGCATGTGGGTGTTTGTATGTAAAACTAAAATAGTTTGTATAGAGATGCAATAGTGTTTTGTTGCCCTTTTTTTTCAATAATAAGTAATATGTCATGTGTTTCCATGTGTTTTACAGAAACCACTGGCGCACAAAGAGCCTCCTCTAAGGCCTAGCTGTCTACAGATGCAGCAGGTACAACAATGGCTTAAGCACATAGAATTGTGTTATCTCTATGCATGGTTTCTTAATATGTGCTTTTCTGTGTTCGACAGGAGGCACTAACGGAGCAGAACTTTGATGCATATGTGACCACACTAACAGACATGTACGCAAACCAAGATCAGTACCATACTCCAGAAAACAAAGTCCTGTTGGAAAATATCAAACAAGCTGTTCAAGGGATCCAAGTCTAACCGTATGCAGAGACACTTATCCTCCTGCAGGGGGCAGCTGCTCTCAAATCCACAGACATCAAGGCAGTTTGATCCTTCATTCGGTGCGGTAACTTCTACAGTGTTATATATTTACTATTCTTTCAAAAAAAGGAGGTATTATGCTTAAAAACGCCTCAATATTGTTTTCTTATTTTCTTTTGGGTCTTGCTTTAAGGAAGAACATTAAAAAATCAACTGCAAAATAGTTTTTGAAGACATTCACATTTTGTACGTTTTCATATGAGCTGACATAGTGTCATGTAATGTTTATAGCTGCTCATGTATGCACATTTTTAGTGTATATTTCTGAACAGGAAGCTAATGATATTGGAACGCAAGTTCTTTTTATTGCTTAACAACAAGCATTTTAGATCAAAAAAGTTGAAAGTGAATAAAAAAAAAACTAAAGCAGGAGGAAGCATTTTAGGTTCTCCTCATGGATGATTTTGACTTTTAGGTGTCTTTCCTTCTTGCTTGTAAATTGTTTAAAGCAAGAACTGATTTGCCAAACTTCTTTTCCGACTATGCTTGAGAAATGTTTGTGTTTTGTTTTGTTTTGATAAAAGAAGTGTAGCTAGGTGGGGGCTTTTTAACAGGTGCTGTAGATGATTCTGAAGAGGAAACTGACCTGATGTTTGTATGAATGTATGTGAACAGTGCTATTGTAAACATCATTACACGGAAACCCGATGGTGGCAATCCCAGTATCTCGGAGAGAGTCACATGGTGCATGCATGGACACATGCTCTTTCTGATCTCAAACTGAAAAATGTGTAAAGACAATGACCTTTAGAGACACGTTTTAGCCTTTATTGAGAAATCTGCTCTATTTGGAGTCCCATGAGGATCAAGACATGTCTCAGCAATATTATAATAATGAATCATTTGTTTATTGTAGGTACGGAATGCAATCCACAAAGAAAAATGGATGGGTATATGCAATTTCATGTTTATAAGCATAGTGGGGTTATGTGAATCTTTTTAATATAACCTATGTAAATTATTGATTTTTATACAAATCTTTTAATACAAAAGTCTTTTTAAAAAAAGAGAGGAGCAAACCTGGACACTGAGTTTAAAAGCAAAAATCTATGAGTTCCCCTTTTTTCTGTACGATTTTGCACAGGGACACCTTCGTTTCCATGTTTTGATGTTGTTACAGAAACTTGCCGCAGTACCCGAGGGTTTTGTAAAGAGTATTTATAAAGTATGACAGCGGGACTTACAGGGTCACTGTCCCCACTTATGTGCCAGTAGACTATTTGCACTTGTCCTTGAAGATATTATCCTTATGTACGGCGGTGTGCAATTTTCCATGTGACCTCTTTGGCACACGATTGGAGCAACCCACTGCTTGGAGCCACTTTAGGTGTGGAATTAGTACCACTGAGAGAAACAGGGACTTTGAATCAGAGAGGAGGATGTTTATATCCATAGCACCTATACTGTAGGCTATAATCGAGTGTAAAAACATTCATTCTTGCTATGTTTTAGGAAGATAAAGTTATCCCCCAGCAGCACTTTATATCTAATCACTGTACAAAGGATTAAATAGTCAATCAATTCAAGGTTTTTTAAAAATCTGAATTTAACTAGGGCTCTCTTTCCTGATACAGGAGAAGTGAGCCCTTATAGGGGTTATACAATCCAGCATCATGCCTGTATGCCTGACTGTATGCACCCCTCCATCCTGTCATAGTTGTTAGATGTCATCTCCAAAATTTGCCTTTTTGAGAGCTAAAGCAAAAGGTGCTTGTCTTTCACCTGACTCAATCTCATCTATTGTACTTTATGGTCCTCTTTCAGGACTCAAATACCCACTGTTCATCGACTGCATATGCCTTTTCCACTGCATTGTGTCTGCAGCTTCTGCCAGTATAGTAATGCTTCAGTAGAGTAATAGCTAGTACCAGTTTTTGAATTAATTCTCATTATCAGTGAAATGGAAAAGGGATTTTAAAGCACAAACTGGCTGCTCATCTAATGTTGGTACATAAATAACAATCCTAAAAGAGTTATCTGTGACTATCTATAGGGAATACAAAAGGTTGTCACTTATTTAGAATGCTGACTTTTCAAATAATTGTGAATTTATCCATCAGAGTTTAATATTTTATTTGAGCCAACTGATTTGGAGGTTGATTTCAGTGACCATAACAAGGACAGGATTTTGTATAAACTATGTGCTCTGTGGAACTGAAGTTTGATTTATTTTTGTACTACACAGCATGGATTTGTTGACATTTTAATTTTGCTATAAATGTGTGAGATCACAAGTTGCTGTGATATTTCATTTATAAATTGTGAACTTTGTACAATTTTGTCATGCTGGATGTTGACACATCTTACTCTAAATAAAGGAAAATGTGTTGCCAGAGACCTGTACAATAGTTCTTCCTCGTCTCATTTTATTACAAATATTTTACTACCACTAGAGGGCAGTCAACTGTTAATTATTAGCCACGGGTTTACAAATTCATCCATTAGTATAGCTATTGCCAAGTGTGTACATTACAAGTGTGTATTTACTGTTAATACAAATAGGGAACAGAAGTAGACTTACAGCTAGTCAATGCACTGTATACTGAGATGTCTTTATCTAATGGGCTACTTAATAAAGGACGCAGCCAAGACAATCTGCCTCACTGTGGGCCACTATAGGAAGGCAATAAGCTCTGATGAACATTGATCTTTTTAACTGTCCAGTATTTGCCCTGTTATAAAAGATTTCATATTTCGGGTTAACCCATGGACTTATTGGATTGGAACAATCCGGCCTATCACTTCCATGGACATTAAAAACACAATAAGGGCTTTATTTTGATCCGCCTTTATGGAAAATGCATCGTTATATATCACTGTCAATTGATTTGTTCCTCCAGTTACCACTTTTGTCCAGCAGATGTCTGCAGATTCAATCCAATGCTGCAAGAAAGCTACATTAAATTAAATTATCAAGCCAAGTAGCATTTATTACATGTCAAAAGGTAGAGGCTCTCAAACAAAGATATTAATGATAGGCTATACTGTACATCCTAACAGTATATTCTGCAAACTCGCCCTAAATTACTGCATTGAATATTTGTTAAATGCTGCGCGTTAAGTTTCACGCATCAACCTACTGAATGAATGTACGTGCAGGAACGTGGGAGATTTAGCCTCCCCTCTCTCTCCCTCTCTCTCTCTCCCTCTCTCTCTGTCTCTCTTTCCCTCTCTCTCTCTTTCCCTCTCCCTCTCTCTTTCCCTCTCCCTCTCCCTCCCTCTCTCTCTTTCTCCCTCTCTCTCTCCCTCTTTCCCTCTCTCCCTCTCCCTCCCTCCCTCTCTCCCTCTCTTTCCCTCTCGCTCCCTCTTTCCCTCTCCCTCTCTCTTTACCTCCCTCTCGCTCCCTCTCTCCCCCCTCTCTCTCCCTCTCTCTCTCTCTTTCCCTCTCTCTCTCTCTTTCCCTCTCTCCCTTTCTCTCTCCCTCTCCCTCTCTCTCTCCCTCTCTCTTCCTCTTTCTCCCTCTCTCGCTCTCTTTCCCTCTCCCTCTTTCCCTCTCCCTCTTTCCCTCTCCCTCCCTCCCTCTCTCTCTCCCTCTTTCCCTCTCTCTCCCTCTCTCTTTCTCCCTCCCTCCCTCTCTCTCTCTCCCTCTCTTTCCCTCTCGCTCCCTCTCTCCCCCCTCTCTCGTTCCCTCTCCCTCTCTCCCTCTACCTCTCTCTCTCTCTCTCTCTCTCCCTCTACCTCTCTCTCTCTCTTTCTTGCACGCGCTCTCTCACGCACAGTCGCGGTGTGTGCGTCTCTCCTTCTTCTCGGAGTTTGCGCTCACTCTCGCTGTGTGTGTGTGTGTGTGTGTGTGTGTGTGTGTGTGTGTGTGTGTGTGTGTGTGTGTGTGTGTGTGTGTGTGTGTGTGTGTGTGTGTGTGTGTGTGTGTGTGTGTGTGTGTGTGTGTGTGTGTGTGTGTGTGTGTGTGTGTGTGTGGGGCAGCTGGCGCTCTGTTCCTCGGCTCCAGCTCACTGCTAGCAATGGCGCTGCGGGCTGGCCACTTCTCCTTCGCTCCTCGGTGTCTGCTCGCGGTGGCCGTGTTGTTGCTCGCAGGCGGACCGCAGTTGGCTCGATCGTGCCCCAGTCGCTGCTTGTGTTTTCGGACAACCGTGAGATGTATGCATTTGAACCTGGAAACCGTGCCAGCCGTGTCTCCGCAAACGACCATTCTGTAAGTAGCCCACTGCACTGCTCACATCTAACGGGAACTAACTCTCTCCAGGAACTTCGACCAAGGAATGCACTGAAAGTTTGGAGCTCCATTTGTTAGTCTGCTGGAGTCGTGCCAAGAGGTTTTTTTTTCTCCATTCAAATACTTAAAATCAGAGTAGTTGGACTCTTTGATTCTGCACAGTCCGTAGGTGAGGGCAAGGCAATGGCAGTAAATATTTCGTGTATGAGTTACTATAGTGGTCCAGGAAGTAAACTGGTTTTAAGTGGAGAGACACCTGCCAGTGAGTTCAGCTGTTGGCCATAGAGGTTAATGGGCAAAGTTTTAGGGCAACACAGCAGGTAAATTCAGCAATAAGTTGAGCATGAACTGTCTCAGGGCAAACAATCACTGGATTCTGCAAATTGTAGCCTAATGACAAGGAAAATTAAAAATGTGTGTAAAATGGTTTATGAAGACACATTATATGGGCAATCTATAGCTATAATTTGCTATAGATTGCCCTTGATCACTCTTGAGTAACTGCTGTATTCTGTTGTGAACCATGAAGTTGCTTTCTTTGTCAACAAGCCTATGCAGAGGTTAAACTCCAGTCCATATTTGCCTTTCCACTCTCGATAAAAGCAAGGAAATACCTCTCACTTGACAGACACTTGTGAATAGGCCTTGCATGTCAGGAGCACTTGAAACTTTGTATGTTCCTGGGCAGAGTGTGGTACCCTTTGTCTTTAATTGGCCCAAAATGTAAAAGCATATAAATAGACCTATTGAAAGAGTAAACCAGAGCACAAAGGGGGCATCTGAGCTCAGGCCCCTGCTGCAGAAATCAGCCTTGAAGCACCCTACTTACCCTACTTTCCACAAAGTAAGATATAACCACATCAAGTACTAAGTCTTTCTTTCTAGTTTATGCCTAAGCACTACACAAACCATAATGCCCTAGGCTTTGAAGCTACAGGTTCTTATGGCTATTGCTTGGGCTGTCAAGACTAGACTTGCAAGCTTCCTCTATGGTAGTAAAAGGTGATTACACTACCCAAAGCCACCTTAAACTCAAAGGGTCTATAAAGTTATTACATATAGCTCCTTAAAGTTGTTATTTTAGTAAAAGTAGATATTATATTAAAATTAAATAGAAACAGTTCATGTATCAGATCTCAGCCAAGAGGTTTAATAACTTAATAACTGGAATTTCCCCATTGCGAGACAAATAAAAGTTCTCTTACCTAACAAACTATGCTGATGTCCAGTCATAATTAACACTTTGTATGACTCAGATTTGCAGATGAAGTGTCATTCTGGCTCCATCAGTTGAGAATACTTGTAGTTGGATGTGGTACATATTCGGGCTTGTTGCCATGGGTTTTTTCTCCTTATTCTTGGATAAAGATGCATGGACTTTCTTCCCCAGATTTTTGAGTTCTTTCTGTCTGACATTTGTTTCTCAGCTGTTCTCTCTAAGGGCTGTCTGTATAACGGATGATGGTAAATTACTTTTCCTCTACAATAATGGAGCGCCTGCTTATCTTCTCTGGGTTTCTGGGACAATGATTAAACGTTTTTGAGAAAAAGCAAAGATGCCTATTTCCAACAGTTGGCATTATGTCAGGTAATGCAGACAGTGACAAAAAGACAGTCATTTTGATAGTCTTGATCATTGCTATTGTGTGAAACTTGTCAAACAGTGTGTCAGCGTAGTTGGGGGTTGGTATCAGTAGTGCAGGCTGTTGATTTAACCCTAAGAGTCTCATGCTTAAATATTTCAGTGTCTCGGTTCTTGCTGGTCATTGTCTCTGGGGATGAACTGTGGCAGGGAAAGTGCAGCTCATTGTTGGAATTTGCTGCAGTCGGGCTGTGGGAGGCCACCGTCTCTGCAGCTCTATGGAATGCAAAGGCAAAAATCTCTGAAGCTTTGCTCATTTGCACTGGGAGATTGGGCCCAAGATAGTTGTTGAGTGGAGCTGTGCCGGCCTCTCTCCTCTTATGCCCTCCAACTCAGGACAGCTGTGAGAATCGGACAGACTGGGATCATGTTTCATGCTAGATGTTGCAACTACCTTTTTTTGATACAAAGTCATTCTTACATTAAAAGGAAACATGTCTTTGTTTGGATTCAGAGTGTGATGATTACTCATAAACATGTATTATGTAATATATTTTAGTTCTTTATAACAATATGCTCTTTTGAAAGCCCATTCTTACACATAACGTCTATATTACTTGTTTGGTTTAATTTGATTAGCTAAAGAACAAGGGCCAAACATGAGACTATTCAATGTAATCCAGCTGACCAGCTTCTAAACTTTGGTTCATTAATGAAAATGAATCCTGACGTAGCTGAAAGAGAACATTAAATCTTCGAAGGGGTTTTCTGCGGCTAACCCTCACACAAGAACTGTTCTTCGTGTGTAATGATAATCTGTCCATGTTTAGCTGTGGATGACTCACGCAGCATGGCCTTGGCACGTCCACATGTGACTGTCCAAATGACTTGCCCCACTTCAGAGAAGCAGAGGGTCCACACATGGGCCTCAGATGGACTGGGCCAGAGCCAGCAGCTCTCGTCATCTTGGCTCATACAAGAATGCACTGAAACCTTTTAAAACGCTCCTCGCAGCTATTGCCTACGTTAAGTCAATTTACTTTGACGAATTCTTTGGATTTGGATTTTTGAGTACAGTTGAGCAATTTCTGTAAAGTCAAGCAAATCAGTGCTTGAGTAGCCATGACATGTTTATGTTTTTTGTTTGTTTTTTCTAGTGAGGCAATTACATTATGTAATGAAAAAATATTACATTCATTTTATCTATACATTGCAGCTTCAACCTTTTGTGAATAATTAAAATGTATTTTGTATTAGTCCATCATAACCAAAAATATAAATGACTTTCTGAATTTCTTCATATTTCTTGCCATGTAGTGGAGTATAAATGATGAATTAGAGTTGTTGACTGTTCCAGTTGTGCTTCTTTGACAGAAAGCAATGGTGTCGCTTGTTCTTTGTGCAGTATGAGCAGCCAGCCTGAGCAGGGCTCCAGCCTGAGCAGGGCTCCAGACTGAGCAGGGCTCCAGACTGTTTCATGACTCCCCCTCTCTGTGCCTTGAGAACACATTAATTGACTCTTTTAACAAGTCCTGGAAAATCTCCTTAACTTCACATTTGCTGACTTCATCCAAACCTAATCTCTCCTTAGAAAAGGTATTGTTTACTAAACATGCACAGTACAGCTTCCTCCATTCTTTTCCATGTGGACTGAGTCACTCCTTTCCCCATCCCTCAAACTTCCTGAGGTAGCACAAAGCAGCAATAAAGACCATCTTCATTTCAGGCACCAAAAAGCTCTGTTATGCTTCAGTAAAGCTATTGTTTCAAATGATAAGAAGCACCTTGGGGACTATTATGATGGCAATGAGATTAGGATGGACATGGAAGGAATTTGCGTGACGGGACAAGAGCTGTCAAAGTATGCATAGTTAAAGTATATTATTCAATTGTACAAATGGCAGTGAGTATATGGCTGTCTTTAATTCTCGTGGGTGGGCTAAGATTTTGATCTGAAAATCAGATTCTGCAGTAATCCAATAAATATCTGTTGATTACACTCCTTATGACATAGTGTGTTCTAGTCTGGTGAAATAAGCAGTACATCTTTAGTGCCTCTCACTGACTTCATGACAGAGCTCCAGGCAAGTATCAGAACATGTCTGGGCATTGCTGTCATCCCTCCACCTCCCAGCCTCAGAGAAGTGTTGTCAGAAGGTTGCCCTCCTCCTCACCCAGAGACCCCCCTTCCCTCCGTCCCCAAAATGATGATCACACAGGAGAAAGCTGGAAAATATGACATTTGAGGAGCCATCTGTTAAAGACCAAACTACAACTAACCCAGGATTAAACTAAGGGCAGACCCAAAATTAAAAAGAAAAAAAAATGCATATGACAGATTAGAATACACACATCCTTAACATATATAACTAATAACAAATCATTGCATTTAGGGATGAACTGATCCAGCTTTTTCAGTTTCAGTACTGATATCGATGCTGTGGGTTCAAGTATCTGCCAATCCCCGATATCAATCAATACCAGAGCAGAGACTGGAAACCGATATTTGGAAGCTTTTATCCTGTCCAGCAATGTTTTCTACATTGTCATTGATTCTCCAGAAATATTTGTTGTTTTTCTGTGCCCTGGGGTGTTTTTCCAGTTTTTCTTGTAAGCAGCCATATTTGTTTTGATATTGGCGGACCATTTGTTTCACTGATTGGCTAGTCCACCTATGAATTGCATCCATCTGAACTCAGGGTGATTGAACACTGACTCGCATCTTTGTAACGTTTTGGAGCAGTGTGTATTCTGGATTCAAGGCAAACAAAACAAAGTTATAATTACGAAAACATGAAATCTGTCATATGCACTTTAAACTTGTACTAAATTGGTTCTGGGACAGATGTTGGACTAAGGCAACTCAACACTATCTCACATTTGCTGCATATAAAAAAGGAAATAGTGCATATAAGACAATCGCTGCCTCACTCTGATAGGACCCATATGTGAAGATTTCTCTGATGAATTACTGGCTATGACCACTAGACCTGTCACGATAACAAATTTTGAAGTATGATATATTGGTACAGAGGTATACTGCAATAAACGATAATATTGAAACTACTTTATATTACTGGCACAATAATAAGAATCTAGCTACAAAAGCACTTAATGTATGGATGAGGTGGGGGTGTCTAATTGATTAAATAATAAGAAATGGTTCTAGGGAAGGTCTGTTCTCAGGGTTCAGGTTTTTTATAGGCGAGACAATCTGAGAGAGATACATTTTTCCTGGCATCATTGTAAATTCTGTGATTGGTATTGTTTTTTTTATTCTTACTTTTAAAAAGATATTGTACCATGATGTCTGTTGACAGATCCTTTGAATAGTTTTTGCTCACTCAGTATCTTTTTTTTTTTTCTTTGCAGAGATTTAAGATTCAACAAAATCAAAGATCTACAGCCAGGTTCCTTCAGACGCTTGAAAAACCTCAACACCCTGTAAGTCTAACTGACATTTCTTACTAACGGCTTATGGCTATCAAATATTTCCTTTTGGTCAGCAATCCAGTTATGTTAATGCTTCTGCTGATTAGGAGTGTGTGAAAATGATCTCTCCAACCTTTATGTTACTGGACTATTTATCATAATAACACATTTAATACTTACCAAGCATCCAGCCTTGGTCATTATTTATTTCTGTGTTTGTTTTTCTATTGGTGTGCTGTTACTAACGTGTATTCCTCTGAGTCAATATTAAGTCTGGAATTAAAACTCAAGTCAAACAAACATAATTGTAACGGATTATTTGCGTGTTGCATAAATAAATGAACTTTTAATTAAATGACTACCCTCAGATGACTTTGGCTTTTTGACAAAATGAATTTGAAGTTTTTAATTTTGCATTGTATTCATTGAAGTCGAAATTGTTGAATACTGAATTTGGATTAGAGGTTAGCAATGGATTGAAAAATGTATATTGCAATAGTTATTTTGTCAAAATTAGAATATAGAGTATATCATCTGTAATTAAAACTATAAAAAATACTACAAAAAGAATCGGGTATTTGTGAATTTGGATGAATACATACACCCATGATCATTTTGAGATTATTCTCAAACAGGGCAACTCTTTTTATCAAGCTAACTAATTGGATTCACCATCACGTGATATCTTGGCCTACTTTTTATCAGGGAAAAATGTAGTTCTCCTAAGGAAGTCCAGATTCACATCATATTTTCACATCCAGAGGTCAGGAGTAGTTATACAAATAATCCGCTCTACATTCTGTCTCTTATCTCAGACTCAAACTATCCTTGATTCAACCATTCTAACCCAAAATAACCTATGATTTCTGCTCCAGCCTCCTTAACAACAACCATATACGAAGAATCCCAAGAGGAGCATTTGAAGACCTGGAAAATCTCAAGTATCTGTGAGTAATCCCCTTCATACTTTTCGATTTTAGTTTCAGTTAAATAAGGCTACATGCCAGGACTCAGGACACACATATGTATTCATAGTTACAGTATAAAGTGTGCTGTGTTGTCTTAGCTGCAGAAGACATTGGCTGTAAATGAAATGATGCATAGCTAGACGTTCTGATTCAGCAAAATGTGTCACTGATGTTTATAGAAAGTCTGCTCCTTTGAACCTGTGTCTGGTTGTGCTGATAGGGGATATCATTGGTAGAAGTGGTTGGAGCCATGCATTGCTCAAACGATTCTCTTGGGATATTGGGTTGTTAGTCATAAAGGGCTCATGTGTGGTTTGAGCATCATTCATTTTAGCTTAGCTCTTACAAAATTAGCCACACGACAGTCCTAGATGAACAATGATATAACTGCTTTACTTTGTCGATGCGTAGACATTAAAGGGCCCATATTATGATATTTTATTATGTTATAATGTTATAATGTTGTTCCCTCATCGCGAACATGCCTGGAGTTATTCTTTGTTTCATTCACACAAGTTTAAGACACAAACCCTGCATATTTAGGCTGAGTTTTTCAATCAAACAGAAAACACTCTGTTCCACCTTGTGATGTCATGTGGTAATACAGTGTTCCACTGTGTTTTTAAGCCTGATACATATTCACTAGAATCATTTGATAATTTCAGCCCTGGAATTGCCAATCTCAACTGAACAAAGGGTAAAAGGTAGCTGTTAACTTGAAAATGTCCACTTCATGACATCACAAGGTGTAACAGAGCATTTTGAGCTTTGGAGATATAGACAGACTAATAATGCAGCATTACCCAAACATGTGTAACTGCTTATGCTTTTGAAGACGTAACAACATTCTAACATGGCTTAAAAGCTCACAATAGTCAATGTGGCGTAAAATAGGAGCTTTAAAGGCCAAGATAATTAATTTGAAACAAAACTGAAAAAATTTGATAATGTATTAGTGTTGTCATTTGAGCAGGTATCTGTACTAAAGGGAAATGAAAAGCTGATCTCTCTCTCTCTCTCTCTTTAGATATATACATAATTAGTATTCACTCACCTGCCTTGACTCGCATATGAACTTAAGTGACATCCCATTCTTAGTCCATAGGGTTTAATATGATGTCAGTCCACCCTTTGCAGCTATAACAGCTTCAGCTCTTTTGGGAAGGCTGTCCACAAGGTTTAGTGTGTGTTTATGGGAATTTTTGACCACTCTTCCAGAGGTGCATTTGTGAGGTCACACACTGATGTTGGACGAGAAGGCCTGGCTCTTAGTCACCACTCTAATTGATCCCAAAGGTGTTCTGTCGGGTTGAGGTCAGGACTCTGCGCAGGCCAGTCAAGTTCATCCACACTAAACTCTCTCATCCATGTCTTTATGGACCTTGCTTTGTGAACTGGTGCACAGTCATGTTGGAAGAGAAAGGGGCCATCTCCAAACTGGTCCCACAAAGTTGGGAGCATGGAATTGTCCAAAATCTCTTCGTATGCTGAAGCATTCAGAGTTCCTTTCACTGGAACTAAGGGGCCAAGCCCAGCTCCTGAAAAACAACCTCACACCATAATCCCCCCTCCACCAAACTTTACACTTGGCATGATGCAGTCAGACAAGTACCGTTCTCCTGGCAACCGCCAAACCCAGACTCGTCCATTGCCAGGTTGAGAAGCATGATTCGTCACTCCAGAGAACGCGTCTCCACTGCTCTAGAGTCCAGTGGCAGCATGATTTACACCACTGCATCCGACGCTTTGTATTGCACTTGGTGATGTATGGCTTGGATGCCGCTGCTCGGCCATGGAAACCCATTCCATGAAGCTCTCTCACACTGTTCTTGAGCTAATCTGAAGCCCACATGAAGTTTGGAGGTCTGTAGTGATTGACTCTGCAAAAAGTTGGTGACCTCTGCGCACTATGCACCTCAGCATCCGTTAACCCCACCCTGTCGGTTTACGTTACCTACCACTTCGTGGCTGCGTTGCTGTCATTTCCAATCACTTCCACTTTGTTATAATACACTGACAGTTGATTGTGGAATATTTAGGAGTGAGGAAATTTCATGACTGGACTTGTTGCACAGGTGGCATCCTATCACAGTACCACGCTGGAATTCACTGAGCTCCTGAGAGCGACCCATTATTTCATAAATGCTTGTAGAAACAGTCTGCAGGCCCAGGTGCTTGATTTTATAAACCTGTGGCCATGGGAGTGATTGGAACACCTGATTTTGATTATTTAGATCGGTGAGTGAAAACGATTCGATATTTGGTCGATATGCACATGTCCCTCCATGTGCTCTGCGTTGTCATTTATTTTGGTCCAAAAGAGAAACAGTTATCACAGCTTCCTCCTCAGATGCAGCAAGAAAACAGCTCCATAGGGACTTACAGCAGAAATATTCTAACAGATGTGGATTTTATCTTCTCATTTTTTATTTTACGTTGATAGACCCAGGAATGACAAAGATATTAACTTTTAAATACGTTTGAATCGCTTTAGGCTTTACATCGGCGCTCGTATACGCACCAGCGACGCAACTTGCGATATACGCAGTCTTTTTCTTAGACTCTATCTCATACGTTTTCCTCAGAAAACGGTCTGTTGAGACATTTCTATGTAATATAACATAGTTTTAGTGTTCAGAAAGAAAATGGTAGAGCGTAGTGTGTGTAAAAAGAGCAGGGCAGTGTGGGAGGAGCTACTGTCTGTCTCTGCTGCTGCTGGAGACGAGGCAGAGCAGCACCGACACAGGAGCCTGTGTGAACGCAGTGAGAGGAGAGATGGACTCAGGAGGAAAAGAAAAGAAATCATCAAATCATCATCAAAAAGGAAAGGTCTGATAGTGTAGCTCCCCTAGCAGTCTATATTAAGAGTAGACTGGCTATATTATAAAATATAAACAAAAGCACTGTTCATATTTTCACTGAATAAAAAAGCTGTAAATCATTGAACCAAACTGAACCAAACTAAAACACTTCACATATAAACTACAGCTGTACAGTAGTTGTACTGTAATATATTGTATGTAATGTATGTATTGTTTCATTAATATCATAGTATTATTATATTATATTCATTAGCAGAAAAAATGACATGATTTTTTTTTTTTTCACGCCTTAAAATGTATTGAAAATGAATTGATATAGTGACCCGTGTATCAAGATATTAACCATAGTTGTGGATCACTTTACTCAGCATTTTCTTCTGACTTACTACGCTAAGTGTTTATCAATGGGCTTAATTACAGAGTGGTCTTCCAACTCTATTCTTTGGACTTTGTGATTAGCTTATTCTGTGCGCTCTGGCCTGGGGCGAGATTCTGTCTTGTGTGTGTCACCTCCTCACTTCCTCTGGACCTAGAGCAGCCCACTGTCTGTCATCTCCCATGTCTTCTACACTTAACACATCCCCACCTCTCCCACGACCGTCACCATAAACAAGTCAAGAAGAGGTTACGCTTAAAAAATAAAAAAATAAATAAAAATATGCAGCACTGGTGTTCGACAAGCGCCTTACACCAGTGTTGCATATTTTACCTTATCAGTTATTCAGCTGTATTTACATGTATCACACAGTATGGTCAAGTAATTCAGTTTAAGATTATAAGGTGGTGAGAATTTAATTTACAAATGTTTGGTACATGGACAGAAAAGTAGGCCCGTCACATTCTATATTGCTACAGAGAAATATCACGATAAACGATAATATTGAAACTATTTTCTGCCATTGACAAAAAGTCAAGATAATTAACCATTTTTAAATATACTGTATCATATCATATAAGAGGCCCGAGCTGTAACAAATAAATAAGAGAATGAACCAATAATTAGCCATGAAAGTTATTTATTCAACCTTCTACAGCTCAAACCTTATTGTATTACAACAAAAGTAACAAAAATCTCCCCATTATTGTTAAGCAAATGTGCACACAATAAATATTGAGACCCAAAATATATTGTCCCAGCTTTCATATACTGAACAATAAGTCGATATAGTAATTATTGTGACAGGCCTAAAGAAAAGTTGTACAAATCTTGGATCTGATATCTCTTTATTGTGTTGTGAGCATTTGATTTTAGCTTATACATAAATTGAAAGAACAAATGAAATACACACATTCTCACAAGTGCATGTGCTGGTCTTTCCTGTGCAAGCCATACAAACTCCAGACACCTGGAAGATTCTAAGACACAGGAGTGTAGGAATTACTACATAATCTTACAGTTTTTTGTTTGCTTTTTTACAACAGCACCACCACTATTGCCCTATGCAACATGTGTGTGATGTGTAAAATCTTCTTTTCTTCAAAATACTATAGGCTACTGTTGACACTGAGGGGTTGTGGTTTCATCTGCTGTGTAACATTTAACATTTCATTTCCAAATCATTCAGAGCATTTCTCTTATAAGCAGTGGTTCAGTGTGTGGTATCTGGTGTGAGTGTGTGTTACTAATGGTACTGATTATCTCTTCTTTCAGCTATCTGTACAAGAATGAAATCCAATCAATTGACAGACAGGCATTTAAGGGGCTTGTCTCTCTTGAGCAACTGTAAGTGACCAACTTTCTTCCTTCACTTTTTGTCTCGTCACCTCTGGCTTATTTTCCTTTTAATCTGGTGCTCCAGAGACTATGAATAATGCATGGCGCCTGGCCAAGCTTAAAGGTTTTAATTTTACAAGGGCATTTATCGTTAATACAGAAGGCTATGACGTAATGTTAGAAGCATTACTGACGTGGCTGTGCAGCCCTAATGCATGCCTCATAATATTATTTCATTTGGGTGTGCTCCTGCTCCCCCTCTGTGTGCCCCTCTCTTTCCTGCCCTGTCACCACGCATGTAATCTGTGCCCTTTGTATGCCCAGTGTGCTGTGCCGTTTGACCTTCTGCATGAGTCGCATGTCTTGTGGTCAGGGAACCCGTAGAAAGTATAAAGCGTTTGTGTATTTGTTAGCATGGCTAGAGTCAACATGCTAAAGATTGTTCTTCTTTTGTTATGCCGACCAAAGCAGCGTTTTAACCCAGCTGCTATTATTTAATTTCTTTCCAACATATACAGATACATGACACGCTACAAGTCACTGTATGTCCCTGTATTGTTGTTGAGCATCTTTACATTTAATATAATGCAGATCGACGTCAGTTGGATCAGGTCTGACTTCTGATTGCATGTCTTGCATCTGCTCTGCATTATACTATATTGAATTGTTTTTGCATATTTGAGCACAAGTTAGTTCTTTGTCAACAAGGAGGACTCTATGATTTGTAATTGCAGATAATGATTTTTTGTTTTTAAATGGTAAATAATGCATAGATACAATATTGTGCTGTTTTGTTTTGTTTGAAGACATTATGAGTAATGTATCTTCCGTGTCTCTTTGTGTTTTATATTTTTTCAGTTTCTATTTTTGTGTTGTCCTGTTTTGTACTAGACCTAGTTGAATGTAATTTATAACAGCATATATTTAAAGTTTGAAGTTAGTGACCTAAAGCGCACAGAGCATCTTTTCTCTCTGAGATTAATGTTTTTTGTGCACTGTCCTTGTTTGAAATAAATAAATAAAATTATCCGCACTTTAATTTTATGTTAACAGACTGGACATTTTAACTTACTAATGTGCTTGGTTCACACTTTTCCAGATACCTGCATTTCAACAACATTGAATCTTTGGAGCCAGAATCTTTTGCTCACCTGCCAAAACTGGAGCGCCTGTAAGTTGGCATTTACTAGTATTAATATGGTGTTTAACTAATTGGTGGTGGTCAGAGGGACCGGGTTCCAGGTTGCATCAATTTAATTGAAAATTATAATTTTTTTGTGATATTTGAACTAATGACAAATGAACTTTATGACAAAATGTTGGCAATTAAAGGGTTAAAAATATTTGAAAATACATTTTTTTAAATAAGGCACGATCTCCACTGAATGAATAAAAAAAAAATGTTTTTTATAGTCGAATGAATTTTAGCTGTACAAAAATGTGCTCTCACAACTTGAGTTTTTTCAAGGTGTGATTGAAGGTTAAGGAACTATTCTTGGGGACTGTTTTTTACTGTACTTGACGATGTGAGAAGAATTCCCTAAAATACATACCGTATTTTCCGGACTATTGAGCGCACCTGAATATAAGCCGCATCAACTAAATTTTCAAAGAATTTTATTTTTGTACATATATAGGCCGCACCTGTCTATAAGCCGCAGGTGTCCACGTCTTCAAGAAGTTTTCAAGTTCGGAGCATCTGCTTGTATTGCCTCTGAAAGCTTTTGTCGTCTTTTTGCATTGAGTCAGTTCGTCACGCTGCCGTCGCCAGCGTCTCACCATCGACTCATCGATGCCGCGCTCACGTGCAGCAGCTCTGTTTCCTTCTTTGACAGTCAGATCAGTTGTCTTTAACTTCAAAGCTGCATCATATGCATTTCTTCGTATGTTTTCCATGAGGAGGGTGTGTGCATGAAGCACAAAATAACTGTTCAAAACAAAATCAAACGAGCATCTTCCTCAGCACATCACCTGTCTGTCTCGCTCTTGCGCCCCGTCACTTGGCGCTCTACAGCGCATGTTTCGAGCAGAAAGAGCCGCTGTCCTGTCTTGTATCATGTCAGTGTCTTGTAGGATTTCAACAGGATTTCAGGCTCTCCCGGGGGTCGGGGTTAGTCGTACCGATCATGTATGAGTGGATGTCCAGCTACTGAAGTTTGAGACGTTTCGTCTCGTCGTATCCCACTCACTAATGTCCATTTAGCAGCAAAACTTATTTTATCACGCAGCGATAAACTGTTTTAGTGCTGACAACAGCACTAGCGAGTGTTCTAACTAACCCTAACCCATGTTCACCGCACAGACAGCGGCGCTTTCTGCACTCAAGCTGCGCGCGCATCCGCTGTGTTCATAGACGAATAATCCGTCCATATATGAGCCGCATCGTTGTATAAGCCGCAGGGTTCAAAGTGTGAGAAAAAAGTAGCGGCTTATAGTCCGGAAAATACGGTATATTGTGTTATATATTACAAGCCAATACATTGTACAGGCGTATTTGAGAAAAGTATGTCTATGGGGCAAGTTGATAGAGCTTACTTGTATTCACCAATTGCTTTCCAGCTGTAATCAGTGTGACCATGTTCTGAATTTGCAGTGACAGAGATTCTCTTTCAATAGATTTTTACACAACAACAGAATTACCCAGCTATTACCAGGGACATTTTCTCATCTCCAAGCCATGAAGAGACTGTAAGTTGAAATCTTTGAACTTTTGGCAGTTTCTTTCATGAAATTACTTTTTTACAAATTTGTGCTGTGTGTGACTTCCAGATTTGAATGAATGCACATGTTATGTCTCTCATTTTTAAAAGTCGTCAAAATTCATGCCGGTATATGCCACATAGATCATGATTACAACTGAAAGCTTCATCAGTATCCAACTGACGATAACCAGTGAGCCATGCACGTTCCCACACCAAACCCCTTTGAACAGGGTCCAGCAGACTCCATTGTTTGGATTTAGTTGCTCAAGGTCAACTACACCCAAACAAATGTAGATATAACTTTATCCCATGACACTTGTATTTATTTAGTTCTGTCATATGATGCCACATAGTTAATATTGCGACACAAAAAGCCTGCTTCTAATTTACTTTATTTCTTTCTGTTGTTCCCATGGCGATCAGGCGACTGGACTCCAATGCCTTAAACTGTGACTGTGAGCTGCTATGGTTAGCCGATCTGCTTAAACAATATGCCGAATCAGGAAATGCACAGGCCGCTGCCACCTGTGACTACCCCAGTCGACTACAGGGCCGATCAGTCGCTACTCTCACCGCAGAGGAACTCAGCTGTGGTATGGAAAGAGGCTTAAGCTTGTATATCTGTATATCTGTTCACTGTAATTACATTGAATGCTCTGCTTACTTTTAAGTTAACAGGAAAGGAAAAGACAGGACAGCAGTATGACAAATTATGGAAAAATAAGATAAGAGAAAAAAGGCCACTTATAAACATAGTAGTAATTTACCTATGGTTGGCCATGAAAAAAATGCTAAATAAAAATGTTAGCTTGTTTTAAATGTGCAATATGTAACTTTTAGGCTAAATTACTTGACAAATCTATGATGAGATACATCAGTTTAAACTTTATACTGTGGAACATTCCTGTGCATGTGGTGGACCATCTACCAGAAAATACATATTATATATTAAAAAAGTCCTAATATAATTACACACATCTAAAACAAAGCTGTATCCTCCCTTTGTTGTATGACAAAATAACCAGATGTGCCTCAATCCTGTAAAAATATATCTTTGAATTGAGACCACCAGCTGTTTTTGCTGCATCCTGTCTGTTAGTTCAATACAGGACATGAATCAGTCTTGTATTGTTATGACGGGGCCCAGTCAGTGGTGTTATGCATTGAAGTGGTGTTAGTGTTTGCTTTCTTGAGGCAGTCATGTGAAGTTTATTTATACGACATATTTACTGAGTGCCCTCTTTGTTTAAACTGCATCTGCTTTATTTTGGTCTGCTGTTTTTTAAAGGCATCATTTGAGTTTTCATTGTAATTTATTTGATAGTGATACACCCAAACTAATAAGTACTTCCCTTGTAGCAACCAGCTTCATATGTTCAGTGATGTCAGATAGGAAAATATTGTATTTGAGAGCACATTTAACTGTAAACATATAATTTGATGGACCAAGCTTGTCTGTTCCTGTTCACTGTAACCCCACTGCTTCATTTGTCTATAGCCCAAAGGAAGTGTCTACTGTTTAGCCTTTTCTCCTTGTGTTTTTTTTTTTCTGGTGGCTCTTCTGTGAGTAACAATATGTGTCTGGTTGTACAGCTGTTCAAACACCCCCCTCTTCACCCTGCATCAAAATCACTCATCCAATAACTTCCAGCTTAACTTATTATCTTTTGTATTTTGTGTGAAAAAACTACATTACTTACATGGCCTGAAATGTTCCACAGTATGGCATTAAACATAGCCATCTAGCATTTTTATCATTATAGGTGATAGGTGATAAAAACAGTCGTTCTTACTGTGAGCAGGGTCCACCTCCACAGAGTTGACCTGTAACTTGGCCTGGTGGTGTCAACTGTGGAACATTCTAGGCAACTAATAAAATCTTCATGGAGACAAGCACAATGTAATACACGCCATAAGAAAATTACATAATGCACCTTTAATATGCCAAACCTGTACTCCAAACCATTAAGTAGTCGATTTAATTTTCTTGCAGAGGTACCCAGGATCACATCGGAGCCACAGGATGTTGATGTTACGTCAGGGAACACTGTCTACTTCACCTGTCGGGCGGAGGGCAACCCAAAACCCCAAATCATCTGGCTCAGGAACAAGTGAGGGTCTTTATATTTTGAGCATATAAGGTAACTAATAAAACTTTGCCCCTATTGACGTTATTGATACCCAGATACTAATCAATACTAAAACTGGTATTGAATCTAGACCATGAACAGTTATTTTGAAAAATCGATTCTGAAAATTATATAAATAGGACAAAATTTTACTTTCTCTAAAAAATAATTTTACAACAATCTTGGTTTAGATTTATCAATACTAGTAAAAGATCACCTGATAACATTAATGAACCTATTATTTTGTGTTGAAAACGTGTTCATGTCTAAAAAATTGTGTTTTTTATTCAATTTGTGCCTCTTTATTAGTATTTATATCAAGTTTTAACTTTTAGTATTTTGACAACACAAATTAATAGAATAATAATAACTACATTCCAAAATACTGATTGAACTAATTATTAATTATGGGGATGGAAAGATAAAGATCCATCTTGAATGTGGCTTATTTTTGAATTATTACCTTGAAGAAAACAAAATGACTGTCATTCACTCATAATTAATTTTCTTTCTCCAGTAATGCTCTGAACATGCGTGAGGACCATCGTTTGAATTTGCTTGAAGACGGGACTCTGATGATCCAAGACACCAGAGAGACCGACCAGGGAGTTTACCAGTGCATGGCCAAAAATGTGGCAGGGGAGGTCAAGACATCCCAAGTCACACTGAGATATTTTGGAGCTCCATGTAAGTGCTGACAGAAAACAGATGAAAACATGTATTAAATTATGTACATTCTCAATACCCTTTTATTTTTCTTCTTGCATTTTTCCTAGCCCGACCCAGTTTTGTGATTCAACCTCAGAACACAGAGGTGCTGGTGGGAGAGAGCGTCACCCTTGAATGTAGTGCCACGGGACAGCCCCAGCCTCGTGTGACCTGGACCAAGGGAGATAGGACACCCATCCCCAGTGACACCCGCATCAACATCACCCCATCTGGAGGATTGTTTATTCAGAACGTGGTGCAGGCCGATGGAGGCCAGTATACCTGCTTCGCCTCCAATAATGTGGACACTATACATGCCACTGCCTTCATCATTGTTCAAGGTACAACTTTTTATGCTTTGTACTATACATTTTCTACTGGTATTCAAAGAAAGGATATTTTACTGCTGTTGGTTATTAACTGCTAACACATATTCTATTTAAATCAGCATGTTACCTTTTATTGTTTTGACAAAGCTCTATTCGCCAAAAAGAACGTGTTAACATGTTTAAAATTTTCTATTTAGTTTTTTTCTCCCCTCCCTTTGCTCTTTGCGCTAAGTCACTCCCTCTTCAGAGCGCTATCACAACACAAACACAATCAGTGTGTAGCCCACTATAATCAAACTACTGCGCATTGCATCCGGTTTGTCAAGTTGTTGTGTAGTTTTGTATCATGCTTTTGTATTTTTATGGAGAATTGCTGTGTGGGAGCATGGATGACTTGGGCTGGTGGGCTGAAAATTGGACAGAATCTTACAGCTAATCAGAAAGAGGGTTTAAATAGGGCGTAGGAAACGTATCTAGATTACTGAAACATGACATCTAAAACCTCTTCAGGGATGTTTTTCAAAAAGATGACTAAAAGACTGCTGCAGCAAGGGTGTTATAATGGGGTGTTAGCTTGGTTATCAGTAATTGTTTAAAAAAGAGTGTTTGCCAATATGCCTTTAACAATAACCATCCCCTTCTACTGTCTTTTTCAAAGTGTTAGGGTCTGAGAGAAGAATCAGGTATAGAATATGGATCACAATATTAAGTTTTTTATGATTATTGTGAAAAGAAATATCGCAATTTTACATTTATTCAGTCGTTGACCACAGCCAAACAACAGTGAAATTCTCAGTTCACTTTCATTTACATTTCTCTAGTCTGTGCCTTTATGAAATCAAACTTTCTAATTTATGTTAATAATACTACTACTAATAAAAAGCTCTTTTAAATTTAGACTGAATAACCTATTTTAGCCAAAGAACTAAACTGAATAGGTAAAGAGTAATCCTTTTCCTCCTCCATAGCCGTCCCCCAGTTCTCGGTGACGCCACAGGACCAGTCTGTGTTGGAGGGACACACAGTGGACTTTTCCTGTGAAGCCACAGGTTACCCTCAGCCAGTTATCGCCTGGACGAGAGGAGGCAGTCCCTTACCCATCGATCGCCGTCATGTGGTGCTGTCCATGGGCACTCTGCGCATCACTCGTGTGGCCGCTCATGATGAGGGCCAGTACGAGTGTCAAGCTGTCAGCCCTGTGGGAACTGTTCGCACCGCAGTGCAGCTCAGCATTCAACAGAGAGGTAAGAATCACAATCCTCCAAATAAATAGATGACAGATGTGAGAGATAGTCTTTCATTTCATATTTTTATTGGACAGAATTGCAGCATTTAGACTGTGTGTCATTTCAGATAGAAATCAGCAGTCACTTGTTTTGTATTTTTAAAATGGCATGACTTGTTCAATTCTAATGCACACATTAATAAATGTCTCCTTGTAGCCTAGTTCTTTGGTGATTTGTAGAGACACATGTTTGGCATAGAATAAGAAGTGTTGGCCTTCTAAATATATAATGCAGCATAATGTGGGTGTTACCCTGGTTATTACAACCCATTTTCAAACAGTGTATGTTTTGCTTGAGGAGGGAGGCGGTGTTAGGTGGTAAAAGTTAAGAGGGTGGGAGTGGAGCCTTTCCTGCCATTTATAGTAATTTGTCATTTCTATAAGCCTCTCTTTGGTAGTTGTAATATAGACTCACATACACAGAGCTGTGTTGTGTGTTACTGTGAGTGTGAAGGTGTAGTTTGTACATCTGGACGTTTACAGAACTAAAGACACATGGCTGGGGTTGTATTGTGGTTGTGCTTGTGTGCCTGCGTGTACCTAAAATTACAGGCTTGGCACAGCACAGGAAAGTATGGCAGCCTGTAATCCTGAGATGACACCATGTTTTTCCATAGAGTAATGGCTGTTAACATAATTTAAAGTACACACTAAGTAATGTAATATGTTTGTTCTTTATAAAGAGGGGGTTTCTCTTCTTAATGAGCTAAAGCCACAACTAATTATGGAAGTAATTAGAGGTGTACACAAAATTCTTGTGGGTTTTGTTGTAGAATTCATAGAAAAGTGGGACATGCTATTATAGTGCTGTGTTTTTTGGATAATGGCGCTTTAGCTACAAGAACTCGATTTTGAGTCAGACCTCATAATGAACTACACTCTGTTTGTATTCTAAATGTGTGGGATTTTCCCAAGACCAGGTGCATGCCGTCTGGCATCTGCATGGGAAGCTGAGTGGAATTTGATGGTGGTTTGTGGGAGGCAGCAGTGTGCCCTCTCCCCTTTCTTCTGTGGAGTTGTGTCATCACTGTAGACAGTACCAAGGCAGTGGTGTGTGAGATCTGGTCACTGTGAAAACTGAAAGTAGACTTACCTTAATACCTTCATGAAAAACAGATGTTTTTCCTCCAATGTTCAATAATTTCAGAGATTTGAATCAGATGGAAAACTCTCTCACTTACACACTATGATTATATACTTGAATATCCACAGTGGGTGTGTTTCAATTGTATTTCATTAGAAATAGGTCTTTGTATATTATTTTAGTGCTTCTTGCTCTTTTTGCATAACCATTAACTTGTGTGTATGTTTTAACTCATTCAGTAACGCCTGTTTTCACAAATGCTCCAAGGGATCTGACGGTGGAGTCTGGCCAGGACGTCCAGATCCCCTGCAGCGCTCAAGGCCAGCCACAACCTGTGCTCACATGGAATAAGGTTGGACCCTATTCAAATGGCCTATTTATAGTATTGATTAGTATTGTATATATAGTATTTTATGTACAATCATCTTTAATGTAACTTTTCTAAATTATAAGCTAGTTCTGATAGATGTGACTCTGTTGTTTTGCAGGATGGTGTACAAGTGACAGAAAGTGGAAAGTTTCACATCAGCTCAGATGGTTATCTTGAGGTCAAAGATGTGGGCACAGCTGATGCCGGACGCTACGAATGCATAGCTCGCAACTCCATTGGCTACCAGGTGGCCAGCATGGTGCTCACCGTCACAGGTAAGTTTGGCTCACTCTAGCAACACTGTTGGTTACATCTTGGAAATACTTGTAAGAATACAATTTTTCCCTCTTTTTCCTTATATCCTCTTTGTAGTAAAACACGGTTGTGGATGAGCTTGTAGTCATTTCAAATCATATAATTTGGGGAAAATAATCAGCCCTACATATGTCTAGTTGGTTTAAACCTCATTTCATAAGTTTCTATCTTGTTATTTTATTTAGAAGCATACCCAATAAAATGGCCATTAAGTTGATTGTAATATTTTTCTTCCTTGGAATACAATTTTTCACACCCCTTACCCGCTGCAATAATTTGGTAATGTGTGAGCGAGGCTGTATTATTTTCACATCACACAAGATCTCACGCTGTGATTTTACTTACACGTTGCCTAATTTCCATAGAATTCCTTTTAGCTTTTCTCTCAAAATGTTGGTGATCATGCTGAGAATTCTTGGGTGTGATAACAGTGCTCTGCTGCTAAACCATAAACCACATTAACAGATCAGTAGTTGTTGTTGGAGACTTCTCTGTCTCTCGTCACAGAATCACTATTTTCTATGACTAAAATTACATGTCAAACTGCCAGAAATGTTTTATTCCAACTAGAGGAAGGAACTCAAAATGTCACATTAGTCATTTTATTAAGTTAAGTTTTAAGTAATAGAAATGTAGCATACATTAAGAGCAAACATAAATATTAGATTAAATTTTACTAGTCAAACTTTGTCTCCTTTCAGTTCCCCCTGTAAGCAGAGAAGGAGACACGTTTGTAAGTACTTCAATACAGCAGGCCATAAGAAATGTGGATAGTGCCATTGAGTCCACAAGAAGACGCCTTTTTGATGGGTAAGAAGCTTTTCTCTGTTTGATTCAGTCAAACAAAATAAAAAATACATTTTAGATCACAAAGATATACAATCTCATGTGATGTGAATTAGAACACAAATAGTTTGCCTCAAATCCGTCCTGGGGCTGGACCTGCATATTCTCAGCCTGAGTCAGAGCTTTCAGAAATCAAGTACGGCCATTCACAAGTCCCTTTCTTCATGTAGGGTCAAGCTGCTTTTGCAATATTTCATACCATTATAAATATTTGGCACACTAGTATAAAAATAAATTAATTCAGTTATGATGTTATTTATGAGAGCGCAAGGATTTATTAGTAATGTAATTATCCCTGTTCCAATTGTCATCTCTCCAGTCAGCCTCGCACTCCAGGGGAGATCCTCGCTCTGTTCCGGTATCCTCGTGACCCGTACACTGTGGAGCAGGCCCGAGCCGGGGAAATATTTGAGCAAACACTTCTGTTGATCCAGAACCATGTCAACCAGGGCCTTATGGTGGACACCAACGGCACGGGTAAGGCAATGTACAAAACAAATGTCTTTATTTATTCTCGATAATGGGAGGAAAAAAACATGAAATAATCCAATAATCATGCAGTCATGCATGTTTGCTGGTGGGTGGGCTTGGTAATATTTCCATCTGTAACATAAACAGTGCATTGTTGAGTTATTACACACATCAATCCTGTCGACATTTCTGTTTAATAGCAAAGTGAATGAAAGCAAGTTAGAACAGGTTGTGCCTTGGAGAAAATTTTTTCAGTTTAGATTCAGGACTAACATTGGGATTTGAAACACAGACTATGTAAATACTGTTTTGCTATTTATTCAACATGCTGATTTTGTTTTTGTTCTGTTCTACAGCCTTTCGCTATAATGACTTGGTGTCCCCTCGGTTCCTGGATATGATCGCTAACCTCTCTGGCTGCACAGCCCATCGCCGTCTGAACAACTGCTCTGACATTTGTTTTCATCAGAAGTATCGCAGCCATGATGGGACCTGCAATAACCTTCAGCACCCCATGTGGGGCGCCTCTCTCACTGCTTTTGAGCGTCTCCTTAAACCGGTCTATGACAATGGCTTTAACTTACCCAGAGGAGCTATGGAGCGGCCGCACAATGGATACAGGTTACCTCTGCCCAGACTGGTGTCTACCACTATGATCGGCACAGAGACCATCACCCCCGACGACCGCTACACCCACATGCTCATGCAATGGGGGCAGTTCCTTGATCATGACTTGGACGCCACAGTTGCATCTCTGAGCCAGTCCCGCTTTTCAGACGGACAGCTGTGCGCACAGGTCTGTACAAATGACCCTCCATGTTTTCCTATCCAGTTTCCTCCCAATGACCCGCGACAGATCCGCAGTGGTGCCCGCTGCATGTTCTTTGTGCGCTCCAGCCCAGTGTGTGGCAGTGGCATGACCTCCCTCCTCATGAACAGTGTGTACCCCCGAGAGCAGACCAATCAGCTCACGTCTTATATCGACGCCTCCAATGTCTATGGCAGCTCTCGCCATGAGTCTGAGGAGGTCCGCGATTTGGCCAGCCACAGGGGGCTGCTACGCCAAGGGATTATCCAAAGAACAGGGAAACCTCTGCTGCCTTTTGCCACTGGACCTCCCACTGAGTGTATGAGGGATGAAAATGAAAGCCCAATCCCGTGTTTCTTGGCTGGGGACCATCGGGCCAATGAGCAGCTGGGCCTGACTGCCATGCACACAGTGTGGTTTAGGGAGCACAACCGAATAGCCACAGAGCTGCTAAGACTCAACCCGCACTGGGACGGGGACACCATTTACCATGAGGCCAGGAAGATAGTGGGGGCCCAGATGCAGCATATCACATACAACCACTGGCTGCCAAAGGTAATCCTGCTGTTTATGAAATATCCATGCAATATGTACTGTATTGCGTAAATATATTTATATCTGATATACACTTCAAGACATATTTTTTGTTTAATTCAATTTATTTTCATTTTAAACCACAATATTGGTCTAAAACTACAGTACAGTATTTAATAATAGAAACAGAACTATTAACTTTCCGTTTAAAACTGCAGAAGAACTGAGATCTCTTCACAGTGGCATTTTTTTTTCTAATACAAGTAAGTACCGGGATGTGGGTGGGGATAGAGGGTAGGTGAAAAACTGAATTTTCTGAGCATTTAAGCATTGAATACAGGACAACATAACATTACTCAAACATGCATGAATCACTCAAAATATAACTGTGTAAGCTAATGATATACCAGGGTTCAAAGCTCATTGTTGATTTAACATGTCCAGTTTAATAAAAATAATTATTAATATTAATATTAATTATTTCAGATTTTCGGAGAGGCTGGTATGAGGATGATGGGACAGTACACTGGTTATAACCCAAATGTTAACGCTGGCATCTTTAGTGCTTTTGCTACTGCTGCCTTTCGCTTTGGGCACACCCTCATCAACCCGATCCTGTACAGGCTAGATGAGGACTTCCAGCCCATTCCCCAGGGCCACCTTTCTCTGCACCGGGCCTTCTTTTCACCCTTCCGTATTGTGAACGAGGGGGGAATCGATCCCCTTCTGCGTGGCCTCTTTGGAGTTGCTGGTAAAATGAGGGTCACCACACAATTACTGAACACAGAACTGACTGAGAAGCTGTTCTCCATGGCTCACGCGGTGGCCTTGGACCTCGCTGCTATGAACATCCAGAGAGGGCGAGACCACGGCATACCTCCTTACAATGACTACAGGACATTCTGCAACCTGACATCAGCACAGACGTTTGAAGATCTGAGAAATGAGATCAAGAATCCTACTGTGAGAGAAAAGCTGCAGAGGTAACACTCACACAGATTTTTAATATATAATAGATAATATAAAAGCTAAAATGTGTCTGCACATGTTACAGATTGTATGGCACGCCTCTTAACATTGACTTGTTCCCGGCGCTGATGGCGGAGGACCTAGTTCCAGGTAGCAGACTGGGGTCGACTCTCATGTGTCTGCTGGTGACACAGTTCAAGCGAGTGCGAGATGGTGACAGGTAAAACACTGGTAAAGCACATCTAACTATTAATAATAGTTACTTTTGTCGCCAACTGAGAGTGACTGCTTTATTTTTGTCTAATGTTAAAATTTAACATTTTTGAATCTGCAAATAAACCATGCCTAACAAAAACAAATGTAACTATTTGCCTTGATATCCTTATGTGTAGGTTCTGGTATGAAAACCCTGGTGTGTTCACCCCTGCACAGCTGACTCAGCTGAAGCAGGCCTCTCTGGCCCGTGTGCTGTGTGACAATGGAGACAACATCACTCGAGTCCAACAGGACGTCTTCATTGTGGCCGAGCTCCCTCACGGCTTCAGCAGCTGTGAGGACATTCCTCATATTGACCTGCGAATGTGGCAAGACTGCTGTGAAGGTCAGACTTTGTACACAATAAATGTATATATTATTGCATTAGTCATTAGCTATCACATTTGTATTGGTTTGGTCACAGAGTTGCTAACACTCTGTGCCTTTGTGTTCCTAAAATTGCTTGGTTCTGCAAGTCTCCTGTAATTAATAGTATTAAATAGTTGTGTATTTAATTATAAATACTGAAGGCAAGTTACAGCTACAACATATTATTAGCATCAAGGACATGCTGCATTCTTATGGACTGTGTAGTAAAACAGGACTGTGCTCCACTATGAGACTCTTATGACATAATGAGTCTCTTTACAAGCACAGCTCATCCTAATTGTAGAGACTAGAGATGGCATTTGTGACTAAGCTCCGGAAGTTTCACCTGAGGCTGTTGCTGACAGGGCACACTCTGGGCACTTAAGAGCTTCAAGACTCAGCTGCTTCTAGTTTCTGCCACCACTAAAAAACAAACATGTTAATAGTTTGTAAGAAAATGTAGGTGTTTTGTTTCATAACTTGGCACAACAGCTTCATAAATTTAAAACAAAAGATAATTTAAATGCACATGCAAGCCAATACATCTACCACATTATGTGCCTTCTTTCATATGAAGTTCTTTGGTCCCTGTAGCTCATGTTTAGTGTGTCCCAAATGAGAAGTCAAGCATGAGCAGGTCTGTGTTGTGTCTATCACTCACTTTGATGTGGGCATGGACATGCCTACACTGCCTGGTATTACAATAAATGTCAACTTTACTGATCTGTGATAAGTTGTGTGATGCTTAATTTCTCTCTTATTAATATGTTATATACATACCAAATTTCCCTTTCAGACTGCAGGACCAAAGGCCAGTTTAATGCCCTGTCGTACCACTTCAGGGGACGCAGATCAGCAGAGCACAGCTACAATGAGGACAAACCTGTTGACCGGTAACACATGGCCTTATCACATAGGCAAGCATTGTGCATTCTGTTTTATTGTTGTATGTGTAATGTGTTTAATGTTTCTCTCCAGCCCAGTGGGATCATCTCTAGAGAGTGCTGAAAATGTTACTGCAAAAGCACAAAAAACAGCTGAACCTACTGTCACTGACTTTCAAGACTTTGTCTCCGAAATGCAGAAGACTATTACAAGTTTACGAAAGCAGGTTTGGACTCAGCCTTGCTTCTTTAATTCTTGTACACCTCTCTAGTGAGCCGTAAAAAGAACATTGAATCTTTGCAGATAAAGCGACTTGAAGCCCGCCTGAGGAGGACAGACTGCACTGATAGTGAGGGACGAGAGCGTGCAGATGGAGAACAGTGGAAACAGGACCCCTGCACCACCTGTGAATGCACAGTATGTCCAGCACATGCCCCCATCCCTTGCATGTGTCACACACCCAAGTCGCTTCAAACACTATTATGTACACAACATGAATGGCCTTGTACTTAAAATGTGTTGTTTGACTTACCCAAATTCTTAGTGTCACTATCACTTGTAAACAGACTATAGTTAAATGCTTAGTTAAATGTTGTGAGGTTGTATTTCACCCATGGCAGCACCATGCCCCTGGTACCAGTATAGACACTGTCTGTATCTAGCACACTTAACCACAAACTGGTTGTCACAAAATTATCTGGTGCACCATTCAGCTTGCTCCTCTTTTATTTGATCTGGCCATGCTGTGTTAATGTGTGCTTTTCTTAGACATATGATGAACAAAAGAGCACTATCAAATGTGTTTTGATCTAACTATACTATGTTGTTATATGTCCTGCAGGATGCTCAGGTGACCTGCACTGTACAATCCTGCCCACCAGCTCAATGCAAACATCCTGTGAAGCTCAAAGGGACCTGCTGTCCTGTGTGCCTTCAACAGGAAGACAACAGGCACATCTGAAATGGGGAGACCTTTGTCCAGTTTAGGGACAGACAGTCGATCACAGACGTCCAGTGAGATACAGACTCATAAGGTGTGCTTTAATGCCACAACCTTGACTGACCCAATAGCCTCACTTGTTTTCATTATGCATTACTCTCTTTGGTTCGAGAGGGTCTGTTGTGGCCCCCTCCAGGGCCAGCAGCCTGGAGCCTGGTTTGGATCTGCTGGCAACAAGCCAACCATGGCTAAAAGGATTTATCTCTGAACTGATGGCTGGATGGATGACTGGGCAAATTCTAAACCCCAGAGACAAACCTCTTCTCTTCGAGTCCCCTGAGGCTTTTGAAGTGAAACAAACAGCCACTGTGTTTGCTCAACATTCCCCACAACGCAGAGGCCAGTGGCCATTCACAGGAAAGGGAAAAAGTTGACGAGGCCACCATTTTGTTGACTCACAAAATCTTCTCAGGTCAGAGATGCAGAAAACTGGTGCTATTTTACCATTTTCTAATCATTTTATCCATAATGCATACCTTAAGTATTTTTGTGTACAAGCCACACTATATTTACATGCCACATATGCCTTTTTGTAAGAGAAAAGGACTGTTAATTTTATATTTTAAGGACATTTTCTGAAAAGAGTTA
Source organism: Taenioides sp. WSHXM2023 (assembly GCA_029959045.1). NCBI lineage: Eukaryota > Metazoa > Chordata > Actinopteri > Gobiiformes > Gobiidae > Taenioides > Taenioides sp. WSHXM2023. The sequence goes on along the minus strand of CM057102.1, from coordinate 15,607,511 downwards.
CTTTAACTTTTTTATCAAAGGTGCTTTAAAACATGTGATTTGCCACGTGTTGCCTCCCATTTTGTACAAAATATTTGTGTATGAAGTAATGTGAAGCCCTACAAAAATGCAAAAAGTCTACTGATGCTTGTTCTATACTTCATAGACCACATGTCAGTTAAGTTATGTGTGATGGTCTGTCCTGGTTTGACAGAGGTGGACCATGTGGTGCCCCCTGTCTGAAGGACACCAGTTCTTGCACTGTCATCCTCATTGTAGATTATTTTTTATTAAAATGGTGTAGGAAAAGTGATGTAACCACTTATAGCCAGACGTTTAGTTCAAAAAGCACATGTGCTGTGTATCTATAAAACAACATGAATGTTGCAATAGGGTCAGGGTTAGCCTTTGCTATTCCTAACTTTACCACAACAGTATTTTCTGGCTGCATTAGGAACATTTTATTTTCTTATTGACTCATCCCTTCTGTGAAGACTTGCAGTATCAGTTTAGCAGGACTACTTCATGCTTTCCTTTGCTTGGCCTTCTTGTGGCATATTGCTTTTAAGTAATTTCACACGTGTGTTTAGTCACTTTCCTCTTGCAGGGCCATCTGCAGTTTCGATAGAGTTTAGGAATGCTCAGCCCACAACATAATTTCTTTGCATGTTATAGTTTTTAAACCCAGGTGACGTCATTTATCCAGGCATGTGTGGAGTGCAGCCCTCTGACCCTCATTCCGCTGTAATGGAAGCCATACGAAAGGGGAAGCGAGGGTGATGTTGGGGGAGGAACAATGATTGGGATTGTCAAATTAAAACAAGGCTAGACACGCTCTGAGTGGAGCACTACCTCCTGTCAGTCACTTCTATTGATGTACATTTTATGAAGCTCATGCACTGGTTTACCTCACGTAACATGACACATTTTTTACTTTCAGATTGTTGTGAAATGGCTGCATCAGTTCTGTTCCATTGTTTTCATTATGTAGTAATGTCCTGTGCAAGCTCACATACCCAAAACAATTCCCTGGTAAATTTTCCACTCTTAACTCTAAACTGACTACATAACTGGCAAGATTATATATGTTCCTAATGTACTAGCCGAACATCTTCCATCACATGTCCCAATATGACAGTGTTTTGCTTAGGGCTGTGTGAGAAATTCATTTCTAGGTTAAATCCATTTGAGCAAGTTTTCCATGCTCTGGTTACAAAAGCACTGTGAGATGTCTTTGTCACTTGCTGTCAAAACCTATTTTTGTTGAATTAGTTTTTTATTTTCCTTACCTACCCCTCCTCTGGATTATCTCCGTAGTATGTGTTAATGGAATGCACTGCCTTGCAAGACTGAACATGCTTTACTCACACTGTCCCAGAACAAGTGGTCAACGAGTATATGAAATTACCTATCTTTTGTATTGTTTGTTTGCCAAAGAATGGATTGCACTGTAATGCCTCTCAACAGTAATAAAAAATAAATAAGCCATGGCTCACTATAAAGTCCTCTACTGCTGTCCCAGTTTAGTCAAAAGGTTAGGATAACACAAGGTTACCCCAACCTGATTGCTAGCAGATGTTCTCTATCCATTAGTTGTCATTACCTTATCAGAGCTAATCAGCAGCACAGTTAGATTTGTTATGTGGTTGTCCAACACTAATCTCGGCATGGTTCCTATAGAGCCCTGGGAACTGTGCCCTCCACAGTGAGTAGCTTAATTTTGTAAATAACAAAAGTTGGCACAAATGACCCATAGAGCAATACATCATTTCTTACTGGATTTATCTTTGTCTGCAGCCTTAGACCTGTTCTCTCTCTTAGCCCTGGTATATCTCCCCCTGTAGACTGATTTGGCAGTTGAGCTACAAAAGGGACGGAGGCTCGGGAAAGAAAACTGGAACAGGAAATGAGGTTTCCAGTGGTTTGGTTGCACAGATAAAAGTGCGCCCTTCTCTGGGCCGGCCAGGAAAAGACATTATCACACTGACAAGGGACTAGCAGTAAGGGTATATGACATGGACACAAATAACACTTCCCTTTGGCTCAAGAGTAATGTACACAAATATTTCCCATATTTGTTTACTTGCAAAGTTTCTCAGCAATAGCTCAAGCTCACTTTAGTTTGTATGTTTATGTTTGGAACATCATTGGTAAACTTTTGGAGGGAGTACATAGAAGCACATACACCACAATGAACTGAATGTTCAAAAGCAGGATTCGGAAATTCTAAAATAACTTCTGAAATAAAGTCTAGACAAGTAGGAGTGTTTTCATTTAGTACAGAGCAGCATAACTTGGCAGCTCCAAACCCCTGCCTCTTCACACTCATCACACATTGAAATTTTATTGAGGCACTTGGCTCAATGTGTTGTACCCTTATTGGCCAGGGTGGGGAATTCTTTCCCTTCACTGATGGAACATCCCTCTCATTTCAGAAGTGGGCTGGATGTGAGAATAGGCTTCCTTTGGCACATGAGGGTTTAGCATCCCAAGACTCCAAGGACCACAGAGATGTGTCATTCCCACTGAGTGGGAGATTCATGAGATTAGTTCCCACTAATATCAGTGGATTTACACACACTTTATTCCCCAAGCTATACTTCACATTCAGTCATGGTGCATAAAGCAGCCCAGGAGATTAGTAATACATGTGTGGAACCACAGCGGTAAACCCCATTGTATAATGTGGTTCCTTAATTCTTAACTTCACATAAACAGACCACTCCGAGGTTTGGCTGTATCCTCTAGGCTTAGGCCACGTAATTTTATTACATTTAAAAAGATAGCAATTTTGGACTTGTTCCTTCTAAATTTGTCACTAATCACAAACAGTTGTTTCTAAAGCAAAGTTGGAGTAATACCCTTATCATTTTAATCAGTGTGCGCTTGATATGTTTCTCTGTGTAGTCTGTGCTCACTGCTGCTGTGTTGTCACTCACTATAAGAAGTTCTCATACATGCATGGCCTTCAGCTGTTAATGGATGACATCCCTGCTGATCTGCTCCACAGCTGTGCTCCCTGGTGCAGTTCTCAGCTTTTGTTGTTTCAAACTCACAGTGTTTCAGCTACACTAATTAGATTTGCTGCTTTAACTCAGTATCAAATCCAAGTTGCATTTGACCTCTTTCGTACTTAAGGGTATTTCTCTTCCATTTGGGAATACCAAAACTATTTTCCCATAGTTATTTTTTTGCCAAGACAAAATAAGTTACACATACACATAAGCTGACTATGTTGACAATTAGCCTATGATGGCGTGACTGACCCAGGGCCTGACTGTTCCTCCTCTCCCAGTCAGGGACACCGTCCTCAACAGCTGACACAGGACAAAACAAATGCAGTTTAGATTAAACATTGCAAGTTCCACAGACACATTACAAATTATTTCCAAGCTGCAAATCAGTTTAAGACCTACCTTAGGTATTACATTAGGCCCATAGCTTATCTGATGTAACATCAAAGGAATACATGGCTACAAAAAAAAACAAAAATAACTTTATGACCTCTTGTTTGGGTCGAAGAAAAATTAACCAGCATAGTCTTTATACTTTTTGTCACAAATTGGTAACATGTGGCTGTATGTGACCATCTGTTAATCTTTGTTGTGTCCTCAATAGACTTACTAGATTGGGCCAGTGAATAACTGTATACAGTGCATGTAGTCACAGCCAGACAGACCCATGTTATTCCATCAGTGTCTCAAATCAATTCTTCACGTTGGTAAATGACCGAGCTATCAAAATAAACAAATCTGTTAATACTAAATAAAGAAGACAAGGTTTTCAAATGAGCGTAGATGTCTAATGTTCATTGTGTATTTATAGGAGGATGGAGGATGGCACCTGAAGCAGCCCTAACATGTTCACAACACAAATAGTCAAAGGGGAAAGGAATGATCCTGAGGCCAAATTCAACTCTAAATCATCACAGTGAAATGCTTTTTTGGACAATGTGTCACCTCTGTCAACTTAAAAGTCTCGTACATCATCCTCATAAACTGCAGAGAAAGTGACAGGTGTCTTAAGTCAAAGACTTAAATCCCACTAGCCTAAAGGACACTTTTAAACACAAGCAGGAAGTCTAACAGCTTTACCTGACCTCTTCAAGACAACAGTACATAGGCCAAGTATGCAACCTTCTTGGTGGTCTCAGAACTATATGGAGATAAATGCTGGCCCATGGAAATGTTGCATGGTCAAAATGAAGTTACTTCAGTAAACTGCATTTTGTGTTATGCACCAGACAGAAACAACAGTTCAAGGCCTAGTAGCACAAATGTGAATAGTTGCAATTGAGGAGGCCTACTTGGTTGAGCGCCTGTAATAACAAATATCACATTAGGCTTACTGTTGACAATACCAGATTTGTAATTAATAAGGACTTTTTCATGTCAATATTTCAAAAGTGTAGCATGATTGTCCAGTCACGGTTTGAGTTACGGTGTAATAGCATAAGTTGTCCTGAAGGTGACTCCATTTACTTATGTTTGTGGTCTCAAACAGCTCAGAGCAGAGGGGTAACACCAACTTTCTTTGATAATACCGACCGGCAATGTATGTTGTGTTATGTTGTTGTGTGTTATTTATTTATTTAGTCATTTATTTATTTATTTATTTATTTAATATATCCGAGAGATACAGCCATCTTATAGTTGTATAGGCCTATGTTTGAAAATAGTCTGTGAGCCTGTGTTCTCTTACTTGATGCAATACTTGGTTTTACCCATAAAAAACAAAAAACAAAAAAACAAACCATAGGCCTAAATGTGCACTGCTTGGCGTAATTTACTTAATGCTTGCGTAAACTAAACAGCGCAGATTTCCCCAGTAGAGGGTTGTGGTGGCATTAGTCACAAAGTCTTCAAAACCTTGACAGGAAGCGCTAGAGACATTTTTTGTAACACGAAGTAGGTTCCATTCACCAGCCGCACGCAAAAAAAAAAAAAAAAAAAGTTTTTTCAAATGAATGGATATAATTAATTAATATGCTGGATATCTACAGACAATATCATTGGCTAGTATAGTTTTAAAACGACCACACCTAACACCTCTTTTTAGATCTTAGATCTTATCTCCTAGTGTAAAAACGGTAGTATTGTTGTGATACATTTGCCAACACACTTTTTGTCATGTACATAGAACACAGTCCTTTGATATGTGTAGTTTATTGTTTCTTATAAAAAAAGTAATCCACATTCATGCATTAATCATCATTGGTATTATTCATGAAAAATGAGACAATGTCTCAATAATATATTTTCAAATAAAAAGAGAAAAATCAGTAATTAAAGAGTAATAATAACATCTACATATATAACATAATAGAAACAGTTCCTCATTCCTATTTATTCTCTTGTCCCTGTCCCAACAGATCAAACAGATAATTCTCTTTATAATGTTGTTGTTGTTTTTTAACCACACCCTTTTTACCACACCATCTTTGTTTCAAAATGTGATATCTGATAATTGTACACGTTTCACCTGTTTTCATTGCGAATAACTTGATTTTAGCTGCTAACTATAACATTGAATACTACAATGTCCCAGTTGCTCTTAAAGGAGCACTGTGTAACTTTTCCGAAATGTTTTTCTTTGCCTAGAATGTTCCACAGTGTTACATTAAACAAGCAGGTAATCATGGAACAATCCAGACAAAACAGAGGCATATGGCAGGCCTTATTATGTTAACATATTCACTTTATGCACTAAAGGAGGACATGTTAGAGCTGTCTGCGGACTTGAACCCTGTGGAGAGGCCAGTGATGCCAATATCGGAGGTGTTGCGTGAAGTGCGCGTATTGTAGATGTACTTCTTGCTAATGCACCACAAGTCCACCATGATCTGTCGGAAATGGCTCCTAAACTTGACCCCCACAAAGGCGTACAGGATGGGGTTGAGGCAGCAGTGGAGGTAGGCAACACTCCGGAAAATAGACAAAATTTTAAACTTCATCTTCTCCATTGTACAGCTTCTTTCTTTGAACAGGGACAGCGTGTGTTTGAGAAGAGCCAGGTTGTATGGAAGGTGACACAAGATGAAGACCACAACCACAGCAAAAACCACTCGGATGGCTTTGTGGCGCTGGCTACTTTGTGCCCTGAGTAACGTGATAAGAACGCAAGTGTAGCAAAAGACCATTACAAGAAAAGGCAGTAAGAATCCTATAGACATCTGTAAGCTCGGAACCAAGATTTTCACAAGTTTGGCGGTTTCGTTCTTGTTAAAGGACAGTTCGCATGACATAGACACTGAATCAAAATGTTCCTCTGGAAAACGTTCAGTATAGATGAATGTAGGGAGCGTTAAGGATAAAGCAAAAACCCATATGACAGAACAGATGATCCGACTATAGAGGAGAGAATGGGAGCGAGAGCCAAAAGAACGCCGAGCCAGGACTATGGCAATGTACCGATCTCCGCCAATACAAGCCAACAGCAGCATGCCACAGTACAGGTTGATGCTGTAGGTGGAGCGGAGGATCTTACAGGCAGCAGAGCCCATCCACCAATCATTCTGCTCGTTGTAGATGATAAAAGGCAATGCCACGACAAAGATCAGGTCGACCACTGCCACATTAAGAAGGTACACATCGGTCATCGTTTTGGACCTTTTGTAAAAGACATAAGTGGCAATGACAAGGGTATTTCCGATCAGGCCGAAGGCGCAGATAAAGGAGTGGATGTACGTCTGAGCCAGGATCTCCTGTGGGTTTGGGGACAGATTACAAGGCTCGTCCCCTGAAAAGTCTTCATCTCCATAGCTCTCAGTGGTCATCATTTAAAACTGTGAACAACAGAAGTGTAATTAGAGAAACAGTGCTATTCTATTCACTCTTAAACGGGAAAGACTTGTTCTCTACAATGGTATTTTAAAGTAGTATTTATGAAAATTATGTGGTCTTAAATTATTAGAACTGTTAATTAATATAATTATAGGCTATGGAGACTATTGCATTTAACTTTTAACTGAAAGTGAATTGAGTTAAATTACGTCTTAAAGTCAGGCTTATTTTCTAAATGGCAAATGGGAACTCATAAAACTTACATCCTGTTTGTGCTGAAAGATAAAAAACATTTACACATATTTATCTGTATTCCATGTACAAATTGGATTTTCACAGTAAAGAACAGACAAAGGTGAGTGCTTCATGGGTTTTTCTTTCTTTCTTTTTCAAATTTACACCCACAAATTCTTTTTTTTTTTGGCGTAGTTGTTCATAGTCTCCTTCAGCATTAAATGCATCTTTTGTGCTCTAGTTCAGAATTTCCTCTGCATGACCCAGTTTTGGGTCAATTTGACACTTCCTGAAAGCACACAAAGCCGCAGGTGGCTGAGCTATGAATTTCTGCTGATGTTGGAGAATATATTGTTTTTATCTCTGATCTGTGGGTACAGTAAATGTATGTAGGTAACTGTGTGTGGGAAGATGACACAAGGGTGAAAAGGACAATGAAGAGTAAACATCAAAACAATATATATAATAATAATAATATCTTTCTGACAGCTTTCACTTCTCACATCTTCTAAGATTAAGCTTACAGGCCTACATTAGTGAAGTAGCCTATACGCTATCATTTTGCAATGAGGAAGGAATCATATTTAAAGCAATTTTTATCTAAAGGGGAACACACAACAAATCATCCATTTCTAAAAAGGAACCTTAAGCTTTTCACATAATATTCTAGTTCCATATTTCTGTAATGTGTATAGTTTGTATAAAAAATATGTAATTCCTATATTTTATTCAATATTTCTATAAATTGTTTTAAATTATATTTTAACCTCTCAATAATAATCTTCGATGGCAAAGGATTATAGCACAATTCCAGTGAAAACTATCTCAGAGTTTGTACAGATTTACTGTACAACAAATGTAATTGTATTGAGGATGTTCAGTTTGACTTTCCATGACTTTCATTATATTATCTCCGTCTTTGCTGTTAATGTTCTTGAAATATATCTTAAATTTACAGTGAAAATAAATATTTGCTAGATTAGTAATGTCACATACCTTTATGAATCAGAATGAATCAGAGTTGAAGGCAGGTGTTCCTTTACTGGTCGAGCCTCTGTGCTGCCTCAGAAGTGATGTGCCTCCTGTTTCAGATCTGAGTGTGCGTTGCCACCTGTTACATGCATGCACCCTCCCCTAAAGCTCTCTTTCCTCCGAGCGCACTGTGCTCTCATCTCCATATTCAAATGTAATGTTTTTAATGCTTATCAAGTAGGCCTACTGAATGCCACCTTTAAGTTACAGACATTGTTTTTGTACCAGGAAAAATAAAACTGTGAGGAAGAAAAAGTGTATTTTCAGTATTTGAGTTCACCTTTATTTGGAGAAACTTTTTCAAACATTTACATGAATTATCTATAACCATATGGGCTACCATCCGTTATAGGTATCTTTGCCTTATCCATATTTGTAAATTTTATGAAAACTTCCCACCTTAGTAGTTTATCTGACTATAATATTTGTACCACAACTTTGAATTTCTAGTTGAGTATTATTATTTTAAATTAACTTTTACTTACCCAGCTCTGTGTGTAAATTCTAAATATTAGCTTATATTATGTTGGAAATACTTCATATCCTTATTGTTTAGATCTTATGTCAGATAATCATTGAAAATACATTATGGTCTATTTCACGTTGTCTCAATTACAGATACCCCCAGGATTTTAAAATATAGCCTACCTATATATTTGCAAGAGAATGCAAAACTTTTATGAAGGAATGCAAAGATTCTTCCACTTCTGGGTCACTATGGTATCAACAATGATGACAATAAATGATGAAATGGCTCTTTGAAGAGCACTGGAGTTCACAGAGCCAAATCCGAATCATTTATTTTTTGTCCATGTTTTCCTTGTGGAGCCTCGTAACAAGTGCTGTGGTTGAGCCGGGCTTGGAGCGCACTCACTCACTCTGCCACTGACTCTGTGTAGTGAGAGCCGAGTGTGGTCCCCGCCCGGTGAACCGGCTGGACACTTTTGTGGCTATTCTTTTATTATAACAACCACATGCTTACCAAGAAATGGTACATGGATCTGTCCTGAACTCTTTCTGGCTCGGTAGTAGTTGTAGTATGTGTGGTTAGTCCTGGTTTAGCCCGGGTTTAGTACTGGGTTAGTCCCCTTTTAGTCCTGGTTTAGAGATTTTTTTTTTTTTTTTTTTTGCTTGCACAAAGCATGTTATCGTTTATTATTGATTGTTTATAGCAACCAGGGCTTCAGTGAAATACACTAAAGTAGCCCATTTCTTTGAGGCATGAACCATGAAGTCAAACACAGTGCTACTGTGCTGTGTGTGAGACTCACTGTCCTTTCAAAGCCAGTCGTCTCACACACAGCACCAACTTGTCAGGTGCAGATGCTGGTGGGAGTGTATGCCACAAGTTTGATCCCAGTCCCTGAGAGTTGCTCCCTGCCATGTCTGCACTGGAGGCTAATCTCATAGTGGACTCGTGACAAACGTGCCCAAACGATCAGGAGCAGCTGTGCACACACCTCCAAAACTCCACTTGCTTGTAAACTTGTGAAAGTTGTGAAATAAAGAAATATCCTATCCCAGGAACAAATGCACATGCATGTTCTTGTTGTTTGTGACGAGGCAGCAGCCACCAGCTAGTTCAGTGTAAGTGGGACCACACTCCTCTCTCACAGGAACCACACTCCTCTCTCACAGGAACCCACTCCACTCTCACAGGGCCCACAGACCTAAAACCACAGCTTTGTACCTGCTGCTCTGGCCCGGTTAGAGATGAGTCTGTGTACAGTTCATTTTATATATATATATATATATATATATATATATATATATATATATATATATATATATATATATATATATATATATATATATATATATATATATATATATATATATATATATATATATAAACTATCCTATTTTTGTAGCCCAGAAGGCTCCAGAGATACGAGCCGAGGCTAAGCCCCCTAATCCTTTTAGGGGGTTTAGCCTGCAATGATAACGGCATGTGATTAATCACATTTTAATTTTTCAGCGTCATGTCTAGGGCCTATAGGGCCTATAACACCTTAATCTTATTGGGGAGACACTGGAGGGGGTGGAGAGCTACTCCCGAGATTCAGAAAATAGCCTACTATAGTCGACAGCCTACTTAGGCAGAATATAGTTCAAACTAAAACATGTCACTAGGCTACATCACCTAGGGTAGGCGTAAAAAGACAAATAAAAATGCCTCCATTAAAAAAAACAAAAAAAAAAACAAAACGTCACTTCGACAGCTGGTTAAATTGGTGGGAAGAACTCACAAATAGACACTATTGGCGCACTTTACTGTGATGCACATGAGCGGATGTACTTGCGCATTGAGCGCTGACTTTATCCAAACACCGACTTGTGGATACCTGAGGCGCGCGCTCGGCGGGGGCAAGTCCAAACTGCGGCGCGAACCCGCTCTGCAGGTTCAGCCCTGAGAATCACTCTGTGCAGAGCTCTTCTCCTCATGGTTCTGTTTTCTGCAGTCTCCTGACGACGACCTGCTGCAGCCGCCACCATGAGTAAATCCAGCACTTTAAAAGTCAAGAACTTGTTTAAATCCAAGTCTCTGGATAAAGAGAACAAGGACATAAAGAGGTCAGCGAGCAAAGATGGCATCCTCAGCAGTCCCGTGTCTCTACCCACGAGTCCCGGAGCGGTCAGCCCTGTGGACCACAGCACCCTGCCCTCGCACATGTCTCCTGTGTCCCCCAAAGAGAAGAAGAGTAAAGGGATGTTCTCACTAAAACTCAAGAGGAAAAAGCCCAAGCAGAAAGCAGAGGATGTGTTCTACCCAGAGACTGGAGAGCTGGACAGCTTCAGCCCTGGACACATGTAAGTAAACCATTTTAATACTTTGATTTTTATTATTATTACTTTCAACCTATTTATGTAAGATGCAAGATTGGTGTTATGGAGTCCACTGGGTTTCACTTAGTTGATAACAAGCCCCTATACGTGAATAAATGGATGAATAAGTTTACAAAATTCTACTGAGGACCTGAGACCCCAAGTGCTGGAACCGACCGCACTCTCACAGACTAAGGTGACAGGTGAGGAGAGCATCCAAGTGAGTAACCAGAGCAGCGTGAGGGAGCTGTTATTCCCTTTGGCAAATTTTTGATTTGTGACTTCTGAGAGCTGTGGACAAACTAGTTTAGTCATGTAAGGCTCTTGTTGAAAAACCAAGCCATGCACACACACACACACACACACGCACGCACGCACGCACACACAGGTATACTGAGGTGAATATTTAGTTCTTATTTATAACAAAAAAAATCATAATGTTAGACTGCACAGAAGTTGAATAACGGCATTCTTTTTGCACTCACCTATTATGTAAAAACATATACGTAGGCTATTCCGTCATTCCTATAGTGGTTGAATACAACACACAGACACAACTGAAAACTTCTTTGCCGGACGACAATACACTTTGAACTATCCTTTCAAACACTTGAGGTTCATCAGCTCTGTGGTCAGTCCCTTCAGCAACGACTGACTGTACCTGACTCAGCTGCTGTTGATGTTTTGACTATTGTGATGTCTGTTTTGTATAGTTCATCTACATTAGCAGGTGAGGTGACTGTGTGAGGAAGGAAGGCCTTGCTTAAAGTGGAATAGAACAAAGAAGAACCTGCCGCACAGGTGCTCTTAAATAAATTACATTTGGCTGTTTGTGCTGGGTTCAATCAGACATGCGAGCAAACACAGCCCTCGTGCAGCTGAAGCCAGGAGATGACAGCAACAAGGAAATGAAAGAAACTAAAAATGACAGTGGCACTCCACAATTTATTAACCCATTACACAAGCATCTTTAACATGTGTGTAATAGGTTAAGAAATATTTTTTTAACATTCAAATATGTTGACAATTTAAAGAAATATTAAATATTGACTAGGCTTGTCACAATAATTACTATATTGACTCATCGTTCAATATATAGTGTTGGGAAGTAACTGAATACATGTACCAAGAATGAATACTAATTATAATTAACTTTATTCAGGTTAATTTTAATTAACAATAATACAACAATAATACAGTACACATAATTTAGGCTGCTTTGATGTGAAGAAGAGTTGTGTGAAAAATATAAAACACAGCTCTTGCGGTGAGTGCAGGTGTGATTTTTCCCTTTCTGGTTGAGAGAACGAACAAACATAAAGATGTTTTTAATGCTATGCTGCATCTTTACAATATAATTTAAATGCAAATCGATGTAAAAGTATTCTAAGTATATGGAATACAGTACTCTGATTGGACCATGTATCGGAATATGTTACAAAATAGTTTTTAATGCTGGTATTCAGTGTTCTGTAACAAAATACATTTTCAAAGTATTCTTCCCATCACTGTCAGTGTATGAAAGCTGGAACGATCGGCTCATTGTTTATTGTGTGCATAGTTTCTTTGGAATAATGGACAGATTTTTCTTATTTTTGTTGTAATGCAAAAAGATTTGAGCTGTCGAAGGTTGAAAAAGTAACCTCTATAGCTAATTACTGCATCATTTTTATTGCATTAAGTGGACGTTTTTACAAAATAATAATAAAAAAAAAACTACTTAAAACTTGAAGATGAAGGCTGAAGATAGAGTTGATGGTAAGATAATTGCTGGGGCATGTATGGTTTTATATTTAAGTGAAATCTTCATGTTATAGATGTATGGATGGTATTTTGGAATGTAAAAAGTGGAAGAGGATGTGAACTTACTGTAACCTCACCTAATGTTATATTACAGTAACATTAAGGCTATCATTTGCGTCCATCATGGAGATTCTGTTAAGTAGAAAGTTACATCCTTCAGGAAATCCAGAACATAGTAATAACAGCCTTTGTCATTTGCAGTTTTGTTAATCCTCTACAAACATATAGTGCATAAAATGACTTGGCGTTGAAATGGTATCACTCTGCTTGCCTTTAGGGTTGCAGTGTCACTGTACCTTACTGTGCAAACACACACCACACCTGACTGAGCAGGCCCAGTGCCCTGGCCTATATTCACTGTGCCTCTCTCAGTCAAACTAATCAGAGGACAGCCGCTTTGGAGCCATGACTTCATGACATGTTTGCTCTTTCTCTGAACACCACAGATAACTCCAGGCAGATTTTACAGCTCTGTGCCCAACTGGAATCTGCTGGAGCTGTTGTCTGCGAGCACTCTTTTTCAACCATGCTTGCTTAGTCATAATAGTAGTTTCTGTGTATTTAACATTCAATAATCATAAGTTTTGTATCATTTGTATGTAATGATAGCATTTCAAGTAACGGTAGTGTTATGTGATTAATAGAAAGTGTTAATCACTTGAATTGAACATCTTGTAGTATGGTTAGGGATGTCATATTTTTACATTTTAGTCAAATTTATCTCATGTTTTCAATGATGCCATGACCAAACAACAGTGAAATCCTTTATTTTCTTTCATTCACATTCTCTTAATATATTAACACATCTTTAGTATGTATTATGCAACCTTTATGAAACCAGACTTTCCAAATGACAATGTCAATGTGAAATAAACAGCCAAGAAAAAAATGTCATTACATAGGTCTATTTTTTACATAGACTGACTTGAAATTCTGTAATTTTGCTTCTAAAATTCTCACAATTATTCTCACAACACAATACATTAGGGCCTGAATAATCCCAATTATTGATTAACAAATTAATCCTGACATCCCTAAGTATGGTATCATTTTAAATCTTTTCATATCCTAGTCTGTTATGAATTTGTCACGCCCTAAACAGGACTGTGGGTGCCTGCTCATTCAGAGACAACCCCTGAGGTCAGGGTGTGGAGGTCCCAGGCAATATGAGGCACTACAGTGGAACACAAAGACAGCAGCACAGCACAGAGGAGTGCATTTCAATACTCAGCTCTTTTGCATGTTTATGTTGCTCTCGAGGTCACAAACATAAGCCTACAGTTTCTCTTGTACACTAAAGACAGGCTAACTCACATGAAGCTGCATACGGCCAACAACCACAGCTTAGTAAACTTAAATTCAATTTAATGCCCCATCAATATCCCTTAACAAAAGCCAAAAATTGTTGAAACGTGCTTCTAGGGTGGGCATATGTCAACAACTTTTCTTGCAGCTAGATCACAATTTAGACTTTTATCACGATTCATGTGCATTTAGTATCTTTACATTGCCTTGAAGAGGTAAATGAAGTCATCTGCATCTTCAAAAAGTTCACAATACACCGTGATTGGTTAAATTCATCTGCTACTCACACAGAGCTAAGCTGCTAGGATCAGTGGGAGCTGTGGGTGAGAAAAAGTGTTTGAGTAGAAAGCTGCATTGAACAGAACATTATTCAATTACAATATGATAGTTTTACCACAAAAGCATATTGTCACTTGGCTGAGATCCAGAATACAGAATTCTTCAATACTTTATGAAGATGTAAGTCTGGTCACTGAGGAATCTCCCCGTTTTCAAGTGGCTATGATTGATAGGTGGATTAACCAATCAGGGACACACATGGTCCAGCTGTATTGGACAAAAATAAAGGGCATGAGGACCAGACTGATACCAGTCTGTATAAAAAATACAGAGAGATCATTCTGGATTAGCCAGTAATATTGTCACAGGAATCAACTTCACGATTCAACTTTTACGGCATATTTGTGTGCATGGTTTTATTTTAGCCAATATTATATGAAATTAGCAGCCATAAATAAATTCTAAAATTGTAAATGAAAATCAGTGGTAGGATTAGTATTTCAGAGTGATGATCTTCAAACTTGTGACATCTGCACTGACCTCTGCTTTGGGCGTTACTCAGGCGTCTTTATGCATGAATTCTCTTTGTGACAGATCAAGATAATAGATAATAGATATGGGTAATAGATTGCTTATTTCAAAGACACAAAGTACTCACAGCTCTGAAGCATTAGAAACTCGTGCCTAAAGACAGTGTAGAAAAATATTTGACATGCCTTAATTGTACAGGACAAATAGACGTAGTTATTGTTGCATTGTGCTTTTTCAAAAACTCATCGTTCAACTTTTGGAGAGAAGAAGGCCAATAATAATAAAATGTTAAAGGGACAGTATGTAAGATTTTGATTTTAAATTTCACCATGACCTATTTGTGGCCCCATAGAGGAGGTAAACATATAGCTTTTACTGATAACAATTGCAATGCAGATTCATTTTAGGTAACTAAAACATTAGACATGATGGCCAAGTTGTTTATGTTATAAGATTTTTAAGTTTTTTTATAAGTTTTTGTGTGTGTGTGTATATATATGTGTGTGTGTGTGTGTGTGTGTGTGTGTGTGTGTACACACACACACACACGCACGCGCATGCATGCATGCACGCGCGCACACACACACACCCCCATTATTTTTAGTTTTCCAGTGAAACTCATGGCTGGTGTCTCACACACCTGAGCCAATGAGTTTACCAGGTGTGTCCAACTAAAGGAAAAACGACTGAAGAAGGATGTTCCACATTATTAAGCAAAGCAACATTTTCAAGCAATATGGGAAAGAAAAAGGATTTCTCTAGTGCCCAAAAGCGTGAAATACTTCAATACCTTGGACAAGGTATGAAAGCCTTAGATATTTCACAGAAATTTAAGGGTGATCATCGTACTATTAAGATTCAGAGCACACACGGATTCGTGCAGATAAATGCACAATGAGGAAGGTTTCTGCCAGACAAATACATAGGATTAAGAGAGCAGCTGCTCAAATGCCATTACAAAGCAGCAAACAGGTATTTGAATCTGCTGGTGCCTCTGGAGTCCCGCGAACATCAAGGTGTAGGATCCTCGAGAGGCTTTGCAGTTATGCATAAACCTTCTATTCGGCCACCCTTAAACAAAGCTCACAAGCAGAAACGGCTCCAGTGGGCCCAGAAATACATGATACAGAAATGACTCATTTTCAAACAGTTTTGTTCACTGATGAGTGCCATGCAACCCTGGATGGTCCAGATGGATGGAGTGGTGGGTGGTTGCTGGACGGCCACCATGTTCCAACAAGGCTGCGACGTCAGCAAGGAGGTGACAGAGTCATGTTTTGGGCTGGACTCAAGAGAAACTCATGGTGTGTCCCCCATCCTCCCCTGACCTCAACCCTATTGAGAACCTTTGGAGCTCCTCAGGTGAAAGATCTGTGAGGGTGGGAGGCAGTTCACATCCAAACAGCAGCTCTGGGAGGTTATTCTGACATCCTGCAAAGAAATTCAAGCAGAAACTCTCCACAAACTCACAAGTTCAATGGATGCAAGAACTGTGAAGCTCCTATCAAATAAGAGGTCCTATGTTAAAATGTAACTTGACCTGTTAAGATATTTTGATTGAAATAGTTTTTGATTTCAGTAATATGGTAATGCTTCTAATTGAAAAATAAACAAATGACCATTTTCAGTTCTTTACAACAATAACATAGTTTGAAACTCCGTTGTGCATAATAATTTGGAACAGTGCATTTTAAGTTTTTATTAAAAAAAAAAAAAAATACTGTTATCATTGGGAGGTTTGTTCAATAAGATTTGAATTGTACTCTAAAGGTTTGGCAATTTGGCAAAATCAGTGAAAAATATAATTTACATAATAATTTGGAACGCAGTATATATAATATACAAAATGTGTACCTCACCTTCCACGGTGGTTGGTCTCTCTCACCCTCATCAGCTCGGGCCCTCTACCAGAGGCCTGGGAGCTTGAGAGTTCTGCGCAGTATCTTTGCTGTTCTTAGTACTGCACTTTTTTGGACTGATATGTCTGATGTTTTTCCTGGTATCTGCTTGAGCCACTCCTCCAGTTTGGGGGTTACAGCCCCGAGTGCTCCGATCACCACGGGCACCACTGATGCCTTCACCTTCCAGGCCTTCTCCAGCTCTTCCTCGAGCCCCTGGTATTTCTCTCTTCTCATGTTCCTTTTTCCTGATATTACCATCACTTGGTATTGCAATGTCCACCACCACGGCTATATACGCATATATGCAATCAATCATTAACCAGTGTTAGTGCAGCCTCTGTAGCTCAGTGAGTGAATTCTGGAGGTTTGACCTTTCGCATGAGGAAAGGCCTGTCCATATACTGAGAATAAGAAATGCCTCTATGTGTACTCTATATGCAGGTAATACTCTTGCAACTTTTAAAACTGTTTGCAGATTACATATTTCCTTTAATACACAGTGAGCTAAAAACAACTGGGGCCAGATGCCTAAATAAGCGCATTTGATTATCAGCTGCATGTGAACTTTATCAGTGTACCATGAGTCAGACCCAACTGTTGGCAGGCAGCATGTCTGTCTTATTTTATTCATGTATTGTGAAATGTGCTGTTGTTGTCAGAGTTATAGAAGATTTGATGCTACCTACCCATAAGCCTGTTATTAATCGATCCAATACTATGAAATAATTTTGCTTTTGGCAGCTGTGTATATTCTGTATACTCACACAGTTGTATAAATGTTGATTTAGCTAAGAGTAGGGCTGTACAGCCTCTAATTTTAATCAATTCAAGATCCAAGAAGTTTCAAATTGTGACTGACTGGATTTTAATCTATAAGTTTACAGCCAGTCCTCAGTCAGTAAAAGCATGTGGTTTGCAGCAGAGTTCAGACTTTGGAGGAAGAAATTTCAGTTATTTTGTGTTAAATGGTCCTGATCTATGCCATGTTTGTGTTTATGAAGTTGATAATGTAAGACATTTTTATTTGTATTTTATAAAGGAAATTAAAGAAAAAATCTAATATAAAATCATAATTGACCAATATGAGAAAACAAAGTCATGATTATTTTTTGCCATATCACCTATCCCTTTTTGGCAATTATGTGCATAGATTAGAGCTGCTATCTGCAAATATTGATATTGTAATTGTGGTTTTGGTGATATGATAAATTAAAATATATTAGTATAGTATAGTATATTGTCTAAAAAAAAAAAAAATTTAAAGATTATTAACAATAAAATGAACAATGTTGTGTTTTATTTGTGCAGTGCATTTGTTTATGAGTTATAATTTTTGTCAATATCATCCACCCTGAGTAGAGGAGAAAAAGAAAATACAACTAGACTAGTTACACTTTGCATAATGTGCATCCCCAGTGTACCAGCTCTGGTTGCATGTGCTACTACCTCTACACACACTTATCTGGCTGCCAACAGATGTCCCTATATGGGTCTGAATATATTTGAATACAAAACAGTTTAATTCAAACTCACACAACTGGAAACTCCTCTTTCACACCATGGCAAACGGCTCCTGTTGAATCTGGGCCAATGGAAGATCAAAAATGGATTTATCTATCAACACACATTGCTACATGTTCCCTGACACAACTGGATCTGATCTCAGATGTTTCTTAGATTGTAACTCCACAAGAATATTCTTGGATAGTACTCAGTTACTCAAGTCCATATTTGATGTTACTAATGAGTAATTTTCAGACACTCTTACTCTTGCTTGAGTATGTTATTTTACAGTGTACCCGAGTAAAAGACTCAGATCTGTCCCCAGTGACAAAAGATTTATGTTAATGTTAAATGATTTGAACATTTCACTGCTCCTTCAGATGGGAGTTTTACATTTTAACTCTTACTTGAGTAATTTTCTCTTAGACCACTAATTTGTACTTTTTATTTTGAGTAATATTATTTTGAAGTAACAGTACTCTTATCTGGTGACAGTTTTTGGCTACTTTATCCACCTCTTCCTACAAGTCACTCTTTGGTTTCTGTTGTAGTTTGATGATTTTTTAGTCAACACTGCATAATCTTTTGTCAGTAGGTTTTTCTCTTATGGAGTATGAACCGTACTAGTATATGGTCATATAAACAACGCTGTTGTCAGAAGCCTTATAATCCTTCCTTACCATCAGCAGCATTTGTTGGTGCAGCAGAGTAAACATGACCTACAAGTGGATATAAGCCATATAAACCCCTGTGAAAACATGGTCACCTGGAGTAATCAGACAAATAATTTTGTCAAGGAAAATAATGCAAAGAGGCAAATTAATATGACAAAGACAAAAATGAAACAGAGATAGAAAAAGTTTGAAACATGTTTTTGTTCACATTCATTGTACTTTTTCTTCCAAATACAACAGTTACTCCATTTCCAATTAATCCATTCATTGACTTAAGGTGTCACAAAGTGTTTTTGATCATCAGATTTTTTCCTGCCTGGTTATAAAAAATGTGTTATTCAAGTGTTGTCAAGTGTTAGGTTATTTTACGTGTTTAACAAGGCACGTTCCATAACTGCTAAAATTAACTTACCGAAGAAGAGAATGGCATCCAAGTGCCTATATGAAGATTAAGCATTCTCGAGGAATCTCATAATATCTTAAGGAAAAGAAGGGGCTCATTTATCTTGGCTCTGAGTCAAAATCAAGGAGCTTATCCAAAAAAAAGAATACAATCTGATTACATCTGGAAATATGCCACTATTTGTGGTTATTTCACAATCTCAGCAGCAGAAATGCAGTATCTAATTTCCTCTTGCAACAATGGTGGTATACAGTGTGTTGCTCTTAAACAACCTTTTATTGCGCCATACACTTTATTCATATTGACACATCCTTTATTGCTGCCAATCTGAATTAAATAGCATTTACTGAATTGTCTTTCTGTCTAAAAAACACATGTCATAATGTCATCATAATGTCTGTTGTTATATCCTTGTATCCAGTGCTGCTGGCTCAGGTGACTAGAACAGTATTTATTACTTGCACTAAACTCCATGGCAAAAACAAAGTCCCGTTGCCCTCCAGTTTCCATTGCCGAAGCTTTCCACTGGCCTTGTGTGGTCCAAACAGAAGTGGCTGAGAGACCCGCCCAGCATCTGGCAACACTGCACTACTACTGCAGGCACTCCCTGTTACATTCACTGCAGTGTTCCTGTTACAAAATGTTTGATATAGAGTTACCCTTGTGCTTTGAGTTATTTGATCAGCTCAATGGGAATTTGTGCCTTAATGGTCTTTCATTATGATTTAGTCCCTTTATTGAGCCGATTTTATCCGCCTTGCAAGTAAGACACCACCACATGTCTCTGTGGAGATGTAGCCCAGATTCTACCATCCACAGTATGGCATTATGAGGTTGTTTTTTTTAATATGTCATGGTTGTTTTTTAACTTACAACTTACAACTTTGTATAAATATGACAGGCCACTTTATTTCAATTTCACTTACCTCCACGTGGAATTAGCTTAAAGGTGCATTGTGTAACTTTTCTGATGGAGGTGCTTTTATTGCAATAACTTGATGAATTTGCATTCTTTGAGGAGAGTCAGTTCTCCACAAACTTCTCTCTCTGATCTTTAATGGAACCTGTTGACATCACTTGCTTGTCTGTATGGAGACAGATCATTTTCATGCCATATTGAGAGTTGTTGAAGTACCATACAAAGCAATAACACCTCCATGGAGACAAGCAGTTGGCAGGCCCTAGAAAAGTTACATAGTGCACCAAAACGAGGAAGTATGTAGTGAGCGGCCATTCTAAAAATCTTAAGAGGTCATAAGACTGGTACTGTGGAGGCCATTGCATTGGCTGCAATCCAAAGTGCTCTTAAAGTGCCCATATTACTCTATTTTCTGATCTGATATAATCACAAACATACCTGGTGTTTTTTGTGTTTTGTTTCATTCACACATGGTTAACACACTAACCCTGCATATTTAGACTGAGTTCTTTTCTCAAACAGAAAACGCTCTGTTCCACATTGTGATGTCATGTGGTAATACAGGAAGTGCGCTACTGTGTTTTTAAACTCCATACACCTTCACTAGAATAATTTGGATAATTTCAGTCCTGGAATTGCCAATTTCTACTAAACAAAAGGTGGAATAGAGCATTTTGAGCTTTGGAGATGTAGACAGACTAATAATAATAGAGGAGAACTCACATATGTGTGAATGAAACAAAACACAACTCCAGGTATGTTTTTGAGGTGGTAGCAACATGGCCAAATTTTACGTAATATGGGAACATTAATAAAATATCCACTTGAGCAGTTTTCTGTATGTTGCTTTGATGTGATCTGCCTTTTTGCACCAGGATACCTTCCATTGCCCACTGCAGTGACTCATTATACCCCTAATGTAGCACCATGACTCAGGCACTGTAGCCGCTCCAGCCCTTGTTAGAATTCACCAATAAAGCTTCACTAAAATGTGTGTGCTGTCTGCTCCCCTCACTGTAGGCACTTTGTTTTATTTGCCTTTTTTCATGAGCGCGTGTTGATAGACCATTTGGCAGTAGCTTGTCGCACCACTCTGTTGCCAGAGAGCCGCTGTGTTTACTTTTGAATTTTCCCGCACTATTTTTTTTAAAGTTGTCTACCAGCAAGTTCTAACTGGAAAAACCAAAATGGATTCTTGTGAGATTTATGCCATTTTATGATGTTACCACACCAAAAACATACCTGGAGTTGTTTGTTTCATTCACACATGTTTGAGTAACCATCTATTATTAGTCTGTCTACGTCTCTAAAGGCCAAAAATGCGCTGTTCCACCTTGTGAAGTCATGAAACGGTAGTTTTCAAGTTAAAGGCTACCTTTTAGACAATTTCAGCACTCAAATGATCCAAATGATTTTGATTTTAGTGTAGGTGTATGGAGTTTAAAGGTCCTATATTACACAAAATGGATTCTTGTGAGCTTTAAACCATTTTATAATGTTGTTATCTCCTCAAAAACATACTTGGAGTTGTGTTTTGTTTCATTCACATATGTTTGAGTAACCCTTTTTTGTTAGTCTGTCTACATCTCCAACTCTCAAAATGCTCATGTAGTGGTAGTTGTCAAATTAACAGCTTCCATTTACCTTTTTAGTAGGGATTGGCAATTCCAGGGTTGAAATTATCCAAATGATTCTAGTGAAGGTGTAGAGAGTGTAAAACTTCCTGTATTACCACATGACATCACAAGTCAAACACAACTCCAGGTATGTTATTGATGAGGAAACAACATTATAACACAGACCAGAAAATAGCGTAATATGGGCCCTTTCTGTTCTGATACAATTATATATTTTTCACAGTTGTTCAGTCCTAGTGCAAAAGAAGGCCTGTCACAATAATTACTGTATTAACTTCCATAAATGAGAGATGGAACATTGATTTTTGTGAGTCAATCATTTATTGTGGGTACATTTTCTTTGTACTAGGGTGGAACGTTTTGTTATTTTTCAGATAAGAGCTGTAGATGGTTGAAAAAATAACTTCTATGACTCATTATAGATACAAATTTACTTACTAAGTACTATTAATACAATGATAATACAATACACTATTCTATACAGGAAGAATAGTGTACAATAGAATACGTTTTTGGTGTAATCCTGCTTTGGGGTTAGTGTCAGTGGCATAAGTTAGTTCCAGTGTTATCGTTTATCATCTATATTTTCTTATATACACTTAAAAGTATGATACTGTGTTAGGCCTAATAGATTAAGAGTGTATGTTTCTTTTGTAGATTTTCTGGAATCTCAAGTTAACAGCAGGTATTAGTTGTGCATTGTTTGACAGACATGGAAGAGAAAAGGGCATTTGTCAAGATAATTTAGTGTTAGTAATTTAGTGTTAATAAATGACATTGATGTAGTATTTTAACATTAGACCAGAGAGACAATTCTATAGTAAAGTTGAACAAAAATGCTATTAAATGTTCTCAAAGGGCACTTCCAAGTATGTAGCGTTGCAACATTTTATCTTTTTTACAATCCAGGTTTGCAGAGACAGTTTCTTCTCTTCCTTGTTCAACTTGTGCACACACTACCTTGAAGTATGAGTTAAAAGTATCCATTGGAGATCTCGTAGAAATCAGTTGCCATGGCGCATCAAAAGCAACAGTAAACATTCCTGGTTGAAATCCCACAAATTAACAGAGGAGCTTTGTTTGAGTGAAGCAACAAAGGCAAAGCTGAGACAAGTCACTGCGTGTTTTTCAGTAAGCAGTGAGGAAAGAGACACAGTTTAGCCCCTGAATCAGAAAACTTTCTCAGGGTCAAAGGTGACAGGCACAGGGCTCGTGTGCGAGTATGTCAGATGAATATTTCTTTCAGCAGGTGGAAAGCTCGTCTCCCGCTCTTTCAAAGAAAACTGTAATGCCAGTTGCTTTTAAAGAAAGCTATTTGAAGCTTTAACAATTGACAAAGTATTTGGAGAATATGGTGAAAGTCTGACCCTGCAAATTACACTATACTCTTAATTATCTTTAAGCATGTGCATATTTGCTATAATTGTTGTTATATCTAGGCTATTAAAGACCAGAAGCAAAAATCTGAAAAAACATTTGACATTATTTTGTCTTGGACAGTTTAAACCTGTCTACTCTGTTCTCTGATGTTGAAAGACATTGCAGTCTTGGGGAAAAAAGTATATAATTAATTGTTAATATATGTATAGGTCTGTCACAGTTTTTACTATGTCGACTTATTGTTCAATATATGACAGATGGAACAATCATTTTGGGGAGGTCAATATTTATGTGTATTTATCAGGTGTACCTTTTCTTTGTTCTAGTGGGAAATTTTTGATATATATATTTTTTTTCTGTAATATGATAAGATTTGAACTATACTTTTAAACTAATTACTTAAGTGGTGCAATTTATTATTTATTTATTGCAGTTCAATCATATTTAACAATATTGTACATTTAAAGTATTTTTTGGGGGGATAATTCTGCTTTAAGGTTTGGTTTTCATTATCATTTTTGTCTATATTGATTTCAGCAAAATATCACACTTGAGAATCATACCTGGAGTTGTGTTTTCTGCAAATTTAGTCTGTTCTTGTCTGAAACAGAAAGCACTCTTGTGATGTCATGCGGTAATACAGGTGTTTTTGAGCTTTGGAGATGTAAACAGCCTAATAATAAAGGATTACTCAAACATGTGAGTGAAACAAGCATAATTCCAGGTATGTTTTTGATAAGGTAACAGCATTGTAACATGGCTTAAAGCTCACAAGAGTCAATTTTACGTAATATAGGACCTTTAACTTCCTCTGAATCTTGTCTTCATTCAACAGCTTATTCCAAATTTAATAGTCAAGTCAGCGTCACAGTGTGATTTTATTTCAAACCAGTGCTACATGATGTACAGCTCATCACATCCTATCGCTCATGTACATTTAGACTGAGATGTGAAATCCTGCACCTCTTTATTGTCCCCTCCCTCTGCTCTTTTTGGTTTGGTTCGTCCACCTCCCCTCCTCGGACATATTTCATCACCACGTTGAGCGTAGGAGGCTGTAAGTCCTCATGTGGCAGCACGATCCCACTGATGTAATTTCAGATATATATGTCCACACTCAATCAAACCAGCGTGTTTCTGCAGGTTTACTGAAAACAGACTACACTGTGTAAATATCCCTCACATAAAGAGATGGAATGACTCATTATGATTTATACTCATTAACCGCCAAACCTCTTCAAAACAATATTAAGTAAAAACCTCCAAACAAATTACCCAATCACAGACCTAACGAGACACTATAAGACAAATGTGTTTTATGTTTCACTAATCATGAAAACAAATAGTATATAAATAAATCACTTTTTTAAGTATGTTTATTTATTGTTATGTGTTTTGTTGTAATTGAAATTTAAAGGTGCATTGTGTAACATTTCTGGTTGAGGATTCATCACCTGCTTGTTTCTATGAATATTCCTTTGCCTGGAATGTTCCACAGTATGACTTTAATCAGCTCTACCTTACATTTATTCAATTACAGGTGGTTTTATAGCTCAAAAATACTTAGAAAAACAGGCATTCGACTGAGCGAGGTTGCCTCTCCACATATCTGACCTGTAACTTGGTTTGGTCTCTCTGAAGATAGAAAGGTTTAATGCCATACTGTGAAACATTCCAGACAAACCAATAACCTTTATATGGAGAAAAGCATTTGACGGACCCTGCACCTGAAAAGTTACGCAATGCACCTTTATTTCCGCAAGTATAAACTACCTCACATTTAATGATGATGAGGCATTAAATAGTGTGGTTATGACCTATTAATGGATGGTTATTAGAAACCTTTCCTTGGCACGAATTGACAGAGACAGGAGGATGTTCATATTATGTAAACTAGTAGGCTTACTAGTAGATCTTGCCTTTATAGATCAATCAAGCTCTGCCCTCTTGTGGCCAATAGTTGTCATTGCGTTGACATGTCACCTGTTGATTGTAGGGACGACCTCAGTGAATACATATTTACATAAAGTACATCTCTTTCTTTTAGCTTATACACATTTCCAAATGCAAGGTGTTCTGTGGAGATGTTATTGCTTTGCCTGGAATGATCCACAGTACAGCATTAAACGTATCTATAGCCATTGAGACAAGTTATAGTTCAGATCTGCGGAGAGACTCACTCACTCACAGCAACAATTAATGTGTGTGTGTGTGTGTGTGTGTGTGTGTGTATAATTTATTTATATATTAAGATATTTTTTCTTTTTGAGCAAAAAGAACATGTGTAACTTAATGAATGCAAGAACATTCTAGGCAAAGTAATCTCCAAAATCTTCATTCAGACAAGCAGGTGGCAGACCCTCAACCAGAACAGTTACAAAGTTCACTTTTATATATATTGCAGTTTGTCTTAGTTGCTGCCATCATGCTATTCTTTCTGACTGGGTGTGACTTGTCTCTTAAAAGCGCTCCTCTTTTGTGTGTGCGCCTCCTCATGCCTCACACGTGCTACACAATCCTCAGTGTGACTCTAATTGCTTTGTGTTCATGATCTGACACTGAGCTCTGAATGTGGTCTGTCCTGTGCCCCTTCAACAGGCTGCTTTAGGCGCTGAACAAGAGCGAAGAAAGCTGTGCATGTCATAGCATTGAAAAACTATTAGCAACAAACAGTTGTGTGTAGGTGTAGGGAGTGCCTAGTGTGTAGACATATACTTATATTTATACATCAATAAAACAAGGTATTTGCCTGTCTCCATGGTGTTATAGCTTTGCCTGGAATGTTACACAGTAACATATTTAGCATTTATTTCAGTGCTTTGTGTTTTCAGGTTTTTGCTCAAAAACTAATGGAAAAACAAGCAGTCTTACTGTGAGCAGAGTGACCTCTCCACAAATTTCAGTTTACAGAAAGTTCCACAATTTCCTCATATAGCATCTGTATGGAGACAAACAGGTGGCACATTCTCCACCAGAAATATTACATAGTGCACCTTTACCATAAATACACAAAAATATAAAAGGCTGCATATAGGTTTAGTTAAGTAAAAAGTTAAATAAATGACAAATTTTATTTTTGTAAGCCAAAACATGTTATATTTTAAAAATTCCAAATAACATAACAAAAATACCCAAATGCATATATAGTGCCCATCACTGGTGTAAATGGTACTAGATTTCCACATTAAACTATGAGCGCAGACATAAAAGCAAATATTAAAAAAAAAACACTCCACCAAGTCGTTCTTCTGTTCAGTTATTGTTTTATGAATGCTAAGTTAAATTAAGTGTTTTGTCCAAGTCAAACAAAAGCCGGTGATCTAATATCCTCTGTGCCCCTCTGCTCCCCCTCTGCTCTCCCTCTGTCTCCCCCTCTGCACTTCCTGCCCCTCTCGTCCAGGAGCTATGACCAGATGAGCATTTCCACTGAATGTAGTTACCGCACGGAGCTAGAGTGGGACCCTCAGTGTGAAAATACTTCCATGATGAGCTTTGACATGAGTTCGCCGCAAAGCCCAAAGTCACCCTCCAGATTCTTTAAGGTTAGTGTTTTTATAATGTTTCTACTGTTGTTGGAAATCCTGACAAACTTTGCAGGAAAAGCTGTTCAGTTTTGTTGCTAACCCTGTGCATGCTTTAGGACAGAGTGTGCATGTTGTGTATAAGTGGGCGTAGCGTAGGAGATGTAATGCAATGCAATTCAAGAATATGATGGTTATTTAGATGTTAGACTTTGATCCTCAAGGGAAATTACCATATTACAATATAATTACTAAGAACAAAATAACAGATGGAAATAAAATTCAAATGACAAAATAATTAAAGATTTTTGACAAAAAGTTTTTGATTGTTTTGCTGACAATGAAAATGAAGATTCTTTGCATTTCACTATTGTTAAAATGTTATTGGACTGCTAAAATATTCTCTTTGAAATATATGCATACATACAATACAAGAAAGAACATATGTCAAAGCATTATTTAGCATTGGGAAATCACAATTGGGAAATCACCATTGAAGTCATTTGTTTAAACAGAAATATCTCTACATTTATAATAGCTTTAGTTCATAATGATATGTTTCTTAGATAAGATCTAGTATTGAGCCTTTTTTCTTTGCAGAATACTCAACAATCATATGCCAACCCTGTCTGTTGTTGACTTCTCCTGTTTCTGCCTGCAGGGGACAGTAGTGTAAACAACCCTGTCATGTGTGACTATAGTTACTAATGTTTTTGGGCTCCTCCTCTTTACCATTATTAAACCTTAGGGATTTCTGTGTAAGGTCTTTTTTGAATGACTGAAACCTGTCTGACCAGCTCATGTTTGTATAAGTGAGGGTGATTGAGTCTGCTATTACTTATGGCTAATTGTTATATACAATAGTTCATATCTACAGTTTGAGTGCTTCTCATTATAGTCAGGGACCCAGGGTCAGTACATAACAGTGTTGACAAAAGAAGTGACTTTACATTGACAGAGTCAACAGGAACTGGAAAACCGAGCTGCTGACTTTAACGTTTGCTCCGTAACTGTATATTTTGCTCAATGTCTCAGAACAGCATTTATACATACACAACAGTAAAATGTACATTTGAGTGCTTGTTAAACTGGGTTGATGTTGTATAAGCAGGGCAAGACCATATTGAAACTGAATGTATGTGCTATTGGTTTATGATTCATTGCTGATATAGGCAGATTTCTCTCTGACACACAGTGCACTAGAGATAACAGATTGCTATGGTTTTACTCTCCTTTAAAACAAGGAAGGGCGGGTTTCCATCCACACCCTTTCATTTTACCAGGATCGGGGACTGTTTGCCATGTGTCTTTGAGCGCTGATGCAAATGACCAGCAGAGAGTCCGCAGGCTAGACCAGTGTGTGCAGGAAGACAGGACTACTTTGACACTCTGCCCCGTATTTAATTTTCTTTCTTTTTATAATTGTGTCTACAACTGTTTTGCTCTCCATGTGGCAATATGGTATGCTGATGTTGTTTAATGTTGACTTGTCGTAACATGTATTCACTGGAGCGTGATTTTGCAACACACGTGCATCGGCTTAATCTTTTCATTGTTTTCAGTGTACATTATGGGTGTCTTTCTGTGTTTCTTCCTTCCTTTTTTACTTTGTAAGAACTTCTGTTTTCATTTTATTTGTAATTTAGCTGTATGAGTGTTTTTATACTGGGGCCTCTTCCTCATTCAATTGACCCTTGTACCAAGTTTTATGTGGTTGGTTAGTTAGTTATTATCTTTTCATTTACACAGATTGATTTGAGGTCTGTTTTAACTTAAAAATTAGCTACTGACTTTTCTCTTATTTGAACGTATATTGCGTTGATAAGATTGGTGTGTGTGAACTGTGTGGTTTTGATAATTAGAAACTGTACTGTCTGTGTTTTTATCTTTCATTATTTTACTAAATCTACAGACAGGGTGTGCCATGTACTGTCCGACCTCCATACTTAACTTCTGTTTTGTCTGACTTCTTTCAGAATTCGGAGGACAAAAGGAAAATGCTCGAGCGCATCAGCAATTTTTTTACCCCTAAGAAGAAGAAGAGCAAACTCCCTTCAGAATCCTCCACAGAAGCAGAGTCCCCACAGTCTCCACGATCACACCAGTATCAGGATGGGTTCAAGACACCAACTCAGTCTCCCAAAGCCAGTCTGCTGGATGTAAAGAAAGGGGAAGAATGTGGAGATAATGTCAGTCAGACGTCCACTCCCAGCACAGCCAGTCTGGTGTCTGTGTTGGCAGGTCACACAGAGCTGCCCTTCGCCAACAGCAGCAGCAGCAGCGGAAAAAGCAACATGCGAGAGGTGTCTGTGTGCAAAATTAGCACAGCAGAGGGGAATTCTGGGAACGTCACTTCTTCCACTTTTGAGAACATTACTCTGTCCAGTGCTGGGTCCAGCTCTGCTTTAGGTTTTGCTGACTCAGTTGTGGAGGAGGTGAGCAAGAGGCTGCAGGTACATCTTGATGAACACATCTACACAGAGGAACAAAAAGGGGAGAAAACAGTGCAACAAGGCACACAATTTACAGTTACAAGCCCTTTGTCTCCCCCAAAGTCGCCCAACCTTACATCCATCAGTTTAGCCACAAAGAAGAGCTCAGTGAAGATAGGAGAGAACGTACACAGCACAAGTCTGTCAGGAATCACTTTGGGGAGTCAGTCATCCACGCCTCACCTCATCAGCACACGGCTGGACCTGGCACATGTGCCAGTAGAAAGCTCTAAAGATGTTAAACAGACTGTCACAGCCATACAGGAACCTGCTGCAGTGAGCTCTTTACACCAGGAGGATGAGGCAGCCAGGGCAGAGTCCCCTGTGCTTGTCAAAGCCATATGGGTGGAGACGCACCTGGGAGAGGAGGACTGGGGCAGGGAGGGGGAAACAGATGGTTTAATCCGAGGTATGGAGGAGGGCTTCAGAGAGGACTCTCCTCTTGTGCTGGCTATACCTGTTACAGTCATTCCTGAGGATGACTCATTTAGGCAGAGAGGCACTGACAGACCAGCCACCCCCACAAAGAGTGCACCATCAGATGGCAGCCTGCCAGAGCTCGCACCCACCCAGGAGCCTCACACAGTCTCTGCACAGCCAGGGAGCACCAGCGCCAGCACTGACTCAAAACCTAGGTCTATTACAGACACATCTCCAGGAGAGGTCCGTGTCACACGCAAGACTGTGAACTTGCCATCAAAGCATCGCTTTTTCGCCCACAAGGTGAACATTAGCCCCGAGGGCAGTTCAGACGAGAACAAAACTACTGAAGAGGAGCACAGCACAAGTTCAAAGGCTGAGGACAGAAGCAAGGCTAAATTGTAAGTACAATTTGTTTTACTTTGCTGTGGCTATTGTTGAAAACCTCTTTTGATCCTGATGGAAAAGTAAGCACAGAGAGTGTAGGGGAGCAAAGCTGCGTGCAACCTGAGCACTGAGTTCCCATGCTCCTTTGTACCAGCAGAGAACAATACACACTCAGCTGCAGAAAACACTGAAATATTCATACCCAGCTCTCAGTCAGGCACACACTTACCAATACAGTGGAAGAAGATTAACTTTTAAAATACTTTTACATTATCTTAATGTGGTCTTACTAGTGAATATAAAGGTCACCCTTGTCTGTTAACTAATGGTGTATTGCCACATTTGGAATAAGTCAGTGATTACAAAAGTTGATGGGCAACCACTGAGAGTTGTTGCACTGTTTGACTTGGGTTTGCATGGTTACCTTCACACATATAGAAAAAAGGTGTGGCCTCGCATAATAAATTGTAGTGTGGCATGTGAATGTTACTGTTGTACTAGGTCAGTTCTAAAAGTGTCTGAAGAATGGGGCCATGTTATATTGCCATTTATCTTTTATTTAACTTGAGAATTGTTTTAATTACATTGTTAGCAACTGTCATATAGCCATCTTGTAGGATTACACTGGATTACTGTTTTATGTGTATATTTTATTATTGTTTACCATTTTATATGATGTGTATGTTTGAGGGCTGCAGTGATTAATTAAATGAATCAGTGAAACAAATTAATGAGTAGTCATCTATAAAAAAAGACAGTAGCAATGTTAAATCAAAATGTCAAAAGTGAATAACAATTTCAGATACTCAATATTTATAAATATTCTCTTATCTTCTTATCTTATCTTAAGTCACAATGTTAATAAAAAATTGACAATAGAAATACTAAAACATACAATAGAAATACTAAAACAATCATTAGTTTCATCCATATTTGAGTTATTATTTTATTGTCTAATTTCATATTTCTGTCTCTGTCTCTCCCTGTAGACCACCAGCTACTCCTGTTAAAGAAGATGTTCCTGAAGAGTCCAAACCACAGCTGCAGGCAGCTGACAATATTTCAAAGTCTGATTGTAAAGCAGAGGAGCCAGTCAAAGCAGAGGAGACATTAGTAACTGAGAAGACTGACTCTGAAACTTCCAACTTCGACGACCCCTCTGTCTTTGCGGAAATGCACCGAGCTAAGTCTCAGATGCCAGGCCAGGAGACTAAAAAGACCTCCGCTAGACCAGTTAGGTCTTCAGGTCTACAGAGCCCAACCTCTGCAATAGGAGGCAGGACCAGAACTGTAATGGCAAAGTCAAAGGCATCCACAGATGGAGCCAAGAAAGACATAACAACAAATCAGAGAGAGAGCAGCAATGATAGAACTGTTTCAATGTTACCAACACTTAAGGATCAAAGTTCATCTTCTAGAACTAGGATTCCTAAAAGGTCAACATCACCAGTCACTCCTGATAAAACTTCAGCATCTGAGGCAGCTGGTTCCAGAGTTCATAGACCAGTCAGAACCAAAGAACCTGTAAAATCTCCAGTCAGCACCAAACCGGAAAGAAGGTCTTCTGTAGAGGAAGTCAGAAGAAGAGGAGAGATTTCCCCTTCGAAATCTCCATACAGGACCACGACAAAAACTATCAGTGAAAAGTCAGATGAAGGTGGTACCAGTGTGAATATTGTAAATGGTTTGGAAAGCAAAGACAACAATGTAAAAAATATCACCAACTTGATAGAAAATAAGTCCAGAAGCCGGCTGCCTGTCACCTCTCCAATCAGAAAGAGGTGTGAGGAAATTCAAGAGTTACTATCACCAACTGAGACACAGCCTACTGAAAGTCCTGACAGAGGTGGGTTATGTCTGAACATACTCCCACATATAGTATCATATAATAAATTAGCTTGGTTTCCTTTCCTTTTGTTTTCATTTTCTTGATTTTCTTGTTGACATGTAACCCACTGCATCCACTACTGACACTGCTATAATGTTATTTTTGTTCCCAACAGGACCAACATCACCCAGACACCTGTACAAAAGAATACATGAAGATGAGACAGCTGGTTCTCCTCCCAAGCAAACATCCTCCTCCAGGATTAGTGATCTGAAATATAAAAAGAAGGAACCAGTGGACCCCCCATCGCCAGTCAGTAAACTCCCAACACTGGGCCAGAAGACTTCCAAAACTAAGTTAAAAAGAACAACGCCTTCATCACCTACATCCAAACAGAAAGACTCGCCTGTCAAAGAAGATATTTTAATAGCTGATGTGGAAAAGGACAGTAATAGCAATTTATTAACTAAAGCAATCACTCCAAATGTTGACAACACCCAGTCCACTGCAAATGAACTAAAAGTGAAAGAAGAGGGAATAAAGCTGCAAGATAGCACAACGCAGTCTGCAAATGAAGAGATTTTGTCAATAGAAAACAGCAACAAAAATGCCTTTATAGATGGGAGTGGCTCTGTCCCTGAGGATAAATTACATTCACGAGAAAATGCCTCAGTAATAGATGATTTAAAACCAAAGCAAATTCAGGAGAATCTAGACTCTTTGGACACGGAAACACAGGCTAAAGCAAATAGCCATAAGGATGAAATGGATACTAACACCAAACCTGTTATGCCTGATGTGACCCATAGTGATATCAAACCCAATCAGGAAGTTGTATTGTCAAATTCAGCAACAAGTGAAGTGGAAAAAGACTTTATAGCTGGTAATCTTAATGTAGAACAACATTTAAAAGACCCAGCCCTGGCACCAGAGCAACCACTGTCATCTGATTCTGTGAAAAATGATTTACTAAAAAAAAGTTGTGAGGACACTGGCTTGAAACCCACTGGTATTTCGGACATTCAAAGTGTGACTGTCGGCGAGACTCCAAGTGATGTGCTAAACAAAGAGCCCATTTTTCTGTCCGAGGATGTTACAATAAAGAGTGAGTCACATCCAGATGATAGCCGTTTACCAGCTGAAACTGAGCATTCAGAAATTAGTAGCAAAGAAGAGCCCAAAGTCATAACTATTTTGGAAGAAGTAGAGCAATCCACCCCATTGCAAGATCAGATATCAAATTTATCACCAGATTTGTCCAAACTTCCAACTGATGTTTTGAATGTTCAAGTAGACAAAAGATTGGAATTGGAGGAGGAAGAAAAGGTAATCGATGACCTTACACCAAAAGCTGAGGCCAGCTTGAAAGAAAATGAAACTAAAAATGACAAACAAATGGATTTGCATATTAAAGAATCATCAGAGGAGGATGAGAATGAAAGGCCTGATAGCAAAACAGGATTAAGTACAGAAGTAGTAAGCGATACACCAGCTCAGATTTCAATTACTGTAAGTGACAAGTTAGAAAATGTGGATTTGCCTGTTGATAAGATTTTGATACCAGGTGACAGTGCCAAGCAAGAAAATACAGACACAGTAATTGTTGGAGGGCTGTCGCAAGAATCTAAACCAATCACGGCTGAAAGTGAAACAAAGGAAAATGCAATAAATGATTTGTCAGTAAAGAGCGTGAAAGAAACTACAACAGATGATGACAGTCAAGCTCATCTTAGCATCCGGTCAGATCAGAAGCCAACAATTATTCAGGAAAAATCTGAAATTGTGTCTGAATTAATGAGTGGCAAATCTGCAGTTACAAATTCCAATACTGAATCATTGGACAGTGATGTGAAAACAGTGACTGAAGATAATACACCAATAGCCGACACATTGAGCACAACAATGAATAAGGAAGATGAAAGTGAATTAACAAAACAACCAAGGGACTCTGTATCTTCTGAAAGTGAAATTAGCAAGCTGTCAGTAGAGTCTTCAAAGACAGAAATTAAAACTGAAGCCCATATTGACAAAATAAATGAGATTTCTCCTATGAAACAAAATGAAATGATCAAATTGCAGTCTCAGAATGCAACTGTTGTCAATGATGGTGAGAAAACCAAAGAGCCGGTGCCCAATCTTTTTGACAATGAGAACCAAGACCGTGACTTGAAATCAGTGGCTGAATATATTACGCCAATAGTAGACACACTGAACACAACAGTGAATAAGGAAAATGAAAGTGAATTAGCAAAACAACCAAGGGACTCTGTGTATTCTAATAGTGACGTTAGCAAAAAGGAACAAGAGTCTAGTCCAGCAATGACAGAAATAATAACTGAAGCCAAGACTGATAAAATAAATGAGATATCGCCTATAAAACAAAGTGAGAGTATCAAACTGGAGTCTCAGACCGCACCTGTTATCACTGATGGTAAAGAACCCAAAGAACCAGTGTCCCAACTTTGTGACAATGAGAACCAAAACTGCAACTTGAAATTAGTGAGTGAAGATCTTACACCTATAGTAGACAGACTGAGCACAACAATAAGTAAGGAGACAAGTGAATCAGCAAAACAACCAGTGGATTCTGTATATTCTGATAGTGAAGTTAGCAAGCAAAAACTAGAGTCTAGTCCAGCAGAGATGGAAATAATAACTAAAAACAAGACTGACAAAATAAATGAGATATTAACATCATCCATCACCATATCATCAGATATGAAACAAAATGAAATGATTCAACTGGAGTCTCAGAACGCGCCTGTTATCAGTGGTGGTCAGGAAGTCAAAGAACCAGTGTCCAAGACTTTTGACAATGAGAATCAAAACTGTGACTTGAAATTAGTAATTGAAGATATTACACCTATAGTAGACAAACTGAGCACAACAATAAGTAAGGATACAAGTGAATCAGCAAAACAACCAGTGGATTCTGTACATTCTGATAGTGACGTTAACAAGCAGGAACAAAAGTCTGGTAAGAGACTGAAAATTAAAGACAGCAATTCAGTGGCAACTGTTGATAAAGCGGTTTCACAAGTTTCAAGTATTAAAGATGGCTGCCAGCAATCTATCAATCTTCAGGATGAAGCTAAATTAAGAGAATCCAAAGTGGAAATTACTTCTCAGAGTGAAAAACAGAAAATAGATGAAAAATTAACTGTACCACCACTGGAAATTAAAGAACTAGAGACTTCAGAAAAACTTAAAGAAAATGAAAGTAAAATTGAAAACCACACATCAGATAGACCTCCTGGTGGCACTGAAACACCAGGACTAAAAACAGAGCCAGAAATTAGAATTGAAACAATTTCCCTGACTGAAAAAATTAATGACGTTTCTCCCAAGAAACAAAGTGCACTTGTTATTAGTGATGGTCAGTCACTCAAAGAATCTGTGTCTTCACTTTGTGACGATGATAACGAAGAAGAGGACGGTGTTATTGTTGAAAAGATTATCATAAAGATGCGAAAAAATGACAAGAATACCAGAGAAATAATCAAAACAACTGAAATTGTGAAACCTGAGATATTAGGAGACAAAACTATGAACCGCTGGACGGAATCATTAAAAGATGAATTATCTCATGACAGTGGTAAAGCATCGTTGATGAAGGATTCCCCGTCTTGCTGGTTAGACATTGAAAATGGTCAGAAACGGCGGCGAAAGAAAGAGCACAAGCACAGACTGGATGTTTCAGCCAGTGAGGATGAGTTACTGGACTCAGATGATGTGGAAGATTTTATTAAAAGCATTAAAGAAGGTGGCATCCCATTCTCACTCCCCCCGAAAAGACATATAGGCAAGAAGAGCTTGTCTCCTCCCTTTGCATTGCCAGCTATCAAAGAGGATAACTTTGAGAAAACATTTGACCCAGAACAATTCCACTTTGGATTAGGAAAAAATGATTTCTTCAAGAATTTATCCCCAGCTATGGCAATCAAACGTCAGGCTGCAGCAAAAGAGGAAAAAACTCAGGAAAATGGGTCACAGAATAAAATAGCAGATAAAGACAAAGCACTTATTGAGGTGAATGGCAAAGGTACAGTTGAAGAGGGGATTTTGAATGAAGGTGGACTTGAAGAGGGTGTGAATGGGGCTGGGAAGCGCCACTCTCGCCTGGGCCGGATATCCATTCTCTCCAGTCTTCTGTCATCCCCCAGGTCCAACAGGAACCAAAAAGAGGAACTATCCCCTGCCCCGAACGGATCTCAATCCACAGTTCAACAACAGGATGTGCCCACAGGAGAGAAGCAGGTCTCCTCTCATCCGTCTGACGTCAGAACTGATAAGGAAGGCGTGAGGACTCCAGATCAAACCTCACCTTTCTCCTCTTTAAGTGAGAGCAGTGGCAACAGTGAGTCACCCTTTAGTCCCTCCTCTGCTCCACAATTCCCCATATTCAGCGAGATCCAACTTCCAGACCATTTAGAAAAGTATTTCAGGAAGACAAAGGGAGAAACAGAGAATCTTAAGAGTTTGGAGCAGGCTAATAAACCAAAAATGGATCTTGGCACAGATATAACTAAGAACCAGGTGTTAATATCTGATAAAACTGAGATAGACACAGCCCTGACGAGTCCAACAACGCCAACGTCAACTCCAAAGTTCACCCGGCAGTCTTCTCTAACCAGGAGCACTCCGAAGGCCAGGGCAAAGAGAAAGGTAAGAATCAAACATATTCACTCACACAGATAATGGGTTGTTAGAGACAGTATTCACAGCCTCAGTCTCTTTTCTAAGTTCTGTTTGCACACATCCATGGAAACCTCACTTTCATTTCCTGTTTAATAACAAGGAAATGAATCATTTTCAAGTAGTGACAGGCCAGAACTGTGCACTGCTCTGAACATTTTGGCTGTGAAATGAAAAGTGTCAGGCACATGCAGAGGGGGTCAGAACTCAGTCCCATTCATTCAAATGCCTGAAGCCATCTTGCCTTTTTTCTTTTTGCATAGGCAAAAAAACAGTAACTGCCATACCTGTACAATTTTTTGAGTGTCATAAATGTATATGCTACAAACAAATTGATACTTCTACTACTAGCATGTGACTATAAACTTATTTATTTTGAGCTCCTGCCCGCCTTTCTGCACAGCCCTGAAAAATATGGAGACATAATTTACATAAATTCAAAAATGTGTAGCTATTTAAAGTACACATTTGCGTGTTGTGTCACCATGTTAAAGCTCCATTTAAACTGTGTTAAACCTTTTAAAAAACGTATGTGTATGTATGTATTTTTGCTTTATAGATTCCAGTTATTAGAGGGGTTCACAGAAGACCAGGGAAGGTATGTCTCACTTGTGCAGTTGTCTGTGTTCTGTTGTGGTTTTATTTGATTATTTCTTCTTAAATTTTTATTTTTGTTTAATTGTTTGTTAATTTTTTGTTCCAGCTTGTCATACATGAACAAGCTGAGTTTGCAGGTGAAACCTTTGAATTGTACCGTGACACTGAAGATGCTACTTCACTGAAGTTATCACCTGTCATATCTGTCAGAGTCATCAGAGGATGGTACAAATACTGTTGTTATCAATCAATCAATCAATCAATCAATCTTTATTTATAAAGCGCTTTTCATACACACGTGCAACACAAAGTGCTTTACAAGTTAAAATCACAAAAAATAAAAAATAAAAATAAATTTCACACACACACACACACACACACACACACACACACACACACACACACCCACCCACACACACACACACACCATCGGTCCCAGCCCTCACCCGCAAGCACACCCACACAAGTAAACCCATCAGATACACGCATAAGGCTGGGCACAGATGCAAGTAAGTATGGAAACGCCATCACAGAAGCCCTCCGCACCGGGGGCAGCACACCAGCTGCAGCCACCAGGCGATGGCGCCGGGCACCCAGCCGAGGCGCGACCAAAAAGTCAACCTCAGTCCAGGCACCCAGAACCAAGCACCCAGCCAGCCACAGGCAACGCGCCACCCCCGGCACAGAGGGCTCCCGCAGAGGAAACACTGGAAAGACCAAAAACACTGCAAAGGCCATGGACAAGAACATAAAATGGCCTAAAACAAATACAACTAAAACACAAATAACTATAACCAAAGGCAGTAAGAGCACAAGCTATCTAAAAGCTAAACTAAAAAGGTGGGTCTTGAGCCTGCTCTTAAAAACATTAACATTCTCTGCGGCCCTGAGGTCCTCCGGCAGACAGTTCCAGAGGTGAGGGCCGTAAAACTGAAATGACGCCTCGCCGTGAGTGTGTGTCCTGACTCTGGGAATAACTAGGAGCCTGCTGCCGGAGGAGCGCAGGGGCCGCGAGGGTTCATAAGGTAAAAGTAACTCTGAGAGGTAAGAAGGCCCAAGACCATTAAGACACTTATAAACCATTAAAAGAACCTTAAAATCGATCCTGAAACACACAGGGAGCCAATGCAGTGATTTTAAAACTGGTGTAATGTGCTCCCGCCCCCTGGTCCCCGTCAGGACACGAGCTGCTGAATTTTGTAAAAGCTGTAGACCAGAGATACTCTTTTTGGGGAGACCAGAGAGCAGGGCATTACAGTAGTCGATGCGACTAGTGATAAAAGCATGCATGAGCACCTCCGTGTTGGCCCGAGAGAGAATTGGGCGGACTCTGGCGATGTTCTTTAGATGATAAAAACCTATTTTGGTGATGTTCTTAATGTGTGGAATAAAAGTCAGCTCAGAGTCAAAAATCACGCCCAGATTCCTCACTTGTGAGGAGGGATTAAAAGACTGTGACTGTAGTTTGGGTAAAAGTTTCTCTCTCTGGGCCTCAGGACCGATGACTAAAACCTCAGTTTTGTCCTGGTTGAGCTGGAGAAAGTTTTCTGCCATCCAGGATCGAATATCTGTGATACAGTTAAAAAGTGCGTCCATTGGCCATGTGTCATCAGGAGACATGGAGATGTACAACTGTGTATCATCAGCGTAACTGTGAAAGCTGACTCCATGTCTCCTGATGACACTGCCAAGAGGGAGCATGTACAGGTTAAAAAGCACTGGGCCTAAAATCGAACCCTGGGGCACACCACATGTGATTTTATGAA
Source organism: Taenioides sp. WSHXM2023 (assembly GCA_029959045.1). Taxonomy (NCBI): domain Eukaryota; kingdom Metazoa; phylum Chordata; class Actinopteri; order Gobiiformes; family Gobiidae; genus Taenioides; species Taenioides sp. WSHXM2023. The sequence continues at coordinate 15,568,617 of CM057102.1, read as the reverse complement.
CCTGAGAGGAGCAGGTGTCTACACTTACCATAAAAGTCCTGTCTGAGAGATAAGAAGTGAACCAACTGTGAACAGCACCAGAGAGGCCCAGCTGTTTAAGACGAGTTAAAAGAATAGTGTGGTCTACTGTATCGAAGGCAGCGCTCAGATCCAGTAGAACCAACACTGTCACTCTCTGTGAGTCATAATTTAATCTAAAATCATTTAAAATCTTTAAAAGGGCTGTCTCGGTGCTGTGGTTCACTCTAAAACCAGACTGAAATTTCTCCAGGACGTTCTGTGAGTTAATAAAATCATTGAGCTGAATAAAAGCCAACTTTTCTAAAATTTTACTTAAAAATGGTAAGTTAGAGACCGGTCTAAAATTGTTAAGATCATTAAAATCTAAATTGCTCTTCTTCAGCAGGGGCCTCACCACCGCCTGTTTAAAGGCGGCAGGGAAGACCCCCGTCTGAAGAGAGCAATTCATCATGTTTAAAAGCTCCTCTCTAAAAACTTCATAAAATGACTTAAAAAACTCAGTAGGGACTGGATCTAAAAGACATGTGGTGGGCCTCACCGAGGAGAAAACTTTGTCAAGACTCTCAGCATCAACCAGGACAAAACTGTCCAGTGTTTCCTCTGGTGAAGGCAGACACCCAGATGTGGTTAAAACCATGTTACTGTGGGAGGATAAAATGTTACATCTGATAGTGTCCACCTTCCCCATGAAGTGGTCTGCAAACGCCTCACAAAGGGAGTCTGTGGCTTTAAAATAAGGTTTGGTGCTGTCTGGGTTGATTAAATTGTCTATTGTTGTAAAAAGGGTTCTGGGATTATTCTTGTGAGTATTGATTATTTTAGAAAAGTAGTTGTTCCGTGAAGTTTTGACTGCAGTATTGTAGATTTTTTGTTGTTCAATGAATATTTGTTGATTTATAGTAATTTTATTTATTGTTATTAACTAGTTTATAATGCTAACATGCATGTATTGTCTGTCAGACCTGTTAAAATACTAATAAAAATATATACAAATTTGTTTTGATAGCTGGTTGCTGTTTGAGAAGCCCGGGTTCCAGGGTCGGACCATTGCTCTGGATGAAGGCACCACAGAGCAGATCGTGAACATGTGGGCAGAAGAAGAACCTCCAGTTCCACCTGAAAACTTAGATCAGCCCATGCCCACAGTGCCCATGGTCATAGGGTCTATTAAACTGGCAGTTATGGTAAGCATGCTTATGTCACATGATTTTGGCATATTGTTTTATTATGCAACTTTTTGGTGGTGTAGTTTGTCTCTATGGTTGTTGCAGCTGTGTCTACAATGTCCCACTGTATGGTATTAAGCTTTAAAGCTGAGATTTTTTCAAAGTATTTTAGAGCAATAAAAACACCTGTAATTGAATAAATCCTAGATAGATCAAACTGATCTATGCTATACTGTGGAACATGCCAGGAGATGCAATAACATCTTCATGGACACAAGTATATCGAAGACCCCCCACCTTTAATTTTAATTTAATTGATGTGGTTTTGTGTTTTAGGATTACACTGTGCCCAGAATTGACTTGTTCTCAGAGGTGAATGGGATGGGGATAATGATGTCCTACAATGATGAGGTTGTAGAGATCAGCTCATATGGAATACCACAAAGCACTGGCTCCATCAAGGTCCATTCTGGAGTGTAAGTTCAATCTTATATATGTTTGTTCTAACTCATGTGATTCGGTGTGTTCTGGTTATAAGACTGTCATGATACAAAATTTTGAAGCAATATTTATACAAATTTATGCCACTGACACAATAACCCAAGAAGAGATTTATACCACAAAAACAATTTCTAAATCTGTAATATTATATTATTATAGTATTTGTATTCTTTAGTGCTTAGCTTGCATATGTAATGAGTCATAGAAGTTATTAATTCAGCTTTTATGACTCAGATCATATACCATATAGCCAAAAAAAAAACACCAATTTCCTAATAATGCAAAGAAAAAGTACCCAAAATAAATATTGATTCCAAAAATATATTGTTCCAACTTGCATATAATGAACGATAAGTCGATATAGTAATTATGACTATGATTAGCATGCTACTGTGGTTAACTCTTTTCAAATCATGAAATAAATTCAATAAGTCTGAGAAAGTTACTAATCTTTTTTTAGAGATACCGGCCAAGTAAAATATTTTAAAGCCCCTGGTTCACAGTTCAGCATCTGTTTTCTATTCATAAAGGAATGCATGCTATCAGCTGCAGTACTGGGCAGCAGTAGCAAACTTTCAGCGTTTCAAATCCTGCTCTTGACATAAAAATAAATAAATAAATAAAAAAACATAATTGGTTGACAGATCCACTGACCCACAGGTTGGCAGTGCAATTCAAGCTCCCACAGATGAATGCAGTCATCTTTGGGCAAGACACTTAACCCACCATGCCCCTAGTGTCTGCGTACACTGGTGTATGAATGTGTGTGTGAACGGTTGTAATGTTTTTTTAAAGCGCCTTGAAGGTGGAAAAGCGCTATATAAAAATGTGACCATTAACCATGACCATTTACTTTTTGGCAAGAAGATGAAAATGGTGTGTTGACTCAAAGAAAACAGTAAAGTTAATGCCATAATTCTGTCTTGAAAATGCTTAATTGTCTATTTTTATCTCTTTAGGTGGCTGGTCTACAGTGATCCGGGGTATGGAGGTTTTGTTGGGGTCTTGGAGGCTGGAGAGTACCCCTGTCCTGAGAGCTGGGGGTTTCCACAGCCTTTTGTTGGATCTCTGCGCCCTCTGAGAATGGTACAGAGGCTTACATCCACACACTACAGTGCTAAGCAGATGTTGAATAAGACATGTAATGAAAAGGCTGTTCATGAAGCGCGCTATACTTGTCAAAATATTTTAACAACAGTAACATTAGTGCAGATAAAATACTTATAATAGTATTATGCAAAACTGAACATAATCGGTTTGAGCCTGGATTTGAACTTTGTCAGGCATCAGTCACATCTTCAGGAAGACAGATTTAAGCTGCATAAAACTTAAATATTAATAATACTAATATAATAATTTGCTTAATCAATGAGATTTAGGAGATTGTGAACCATTTTAAAACGAAACTTACTTAGTTCATTCAGACTTATAATAGCACTTACCATTAAACTAGAATGTAGAGCTTGAGTCAAGGTCTGTGTATTATATGTACAGTAAATATTTTCATCTATACTGAATAACACATATGTTTTTTTCTTACAGGGAGGCATAAGAGTGGATCATCCCAATGAAGTTAAGGTGTGTTTTGAAACCACTTCCCTTAAATGCAACGTACATTACTGCTATTGTTATGGGTAACCACAGGGAGCTTAAAGATGTTTTTATGATATAGAAAAACATTTAGGATGTTTAGGATGACTGGCACATAGGATTCTACCAAGAGCCACAAAGTCAGACAGACACATTGTTCAGTTCTGAATAATGTGCTTGGCTCTAATCTCAGTTTAAGAAACACTGAAGCTTGTTATTGCATGCCATTTGTCTAGTGCAATTAACAAGACCTTACATGAAAATATAGCAAACAATGAAGAATCTGTCATCTATATTGTTCTAGTCAAGAAATTATGTTATGTATTTAATATATCTATACTAATCGTAAGTTTGTTCAGTAAACATTATAAATCATAACTTTTTATTGCAATTCAAACTTGCAAAGATTTTGTAATATGGTCCACGGAATGAATGGCATTTCACCACAGGACAGGGAAGGGCTCTAAAGTCATAAAGCATTTGTTCAGATAAGGGTTCCAGCTGAGGACCAAGTTTAACCCTTTCCTCTCTCCAGGCTCTGGTGTTTGAGAAACCCAACTTTGAAGGAGAGTCCATAGAGGTAGACTGTGAGGTGACCAGTTTCAATGAGATACAAACAGAAGAACACACAGACAAAGATCAGAACAAGAAAGTACTGTCTTCAGTGGGCTCTCTCAAGATCATTGGTGGACTGTGAGTGTGATTTCAACATCAATCATTTATTTTACTTTTATAATTGAATTATGTATTAAAATGTTCACATTATTCATCAAAGACAGAACAGAGGGTAAATAAAAAATGTAATGGAAATACAATTTTAGACATGTATGAAAAAATAAATTATCCCACTGCTGTATTGACTGTCAATTTAAAAACTCATGGTCATGGCTACAAAATATTAAGTTGCAAAACATTATAGCATATTGATTCTTGTTTACTGTTTTCTGCAGCTGGGTGGGCTACCAGGAGGCCGACTTCGAGGGTCAGCAGTACATTTTGGAGGAGGGGGAGTACACTCACTGCAAGGACTGGGGAGGGGCTGAGGATGGGCTCCTGTCACTTCGACCTGTTTACACTGTAAGTACAAAATTAGGTCAAATGTTCTTTGTTAACCCATTCATAACATTGAATTTTGATTTGGCTCTGTCTTGTAGGACTTCACCTCACCCCATATAAAATTGTTTGGGGACAAGATGTTCAAAGAGTTGAGCCTCAACATAGACCTGATGGGCCCCATCTTTGACTTTGAAACAGTCGGACACAGCACAAAAACTCAGTCTGTTAATGTCCAGAGTGGAGTGTAAGTTTTATGTAACAAGCACAATGTCCTATGTACAGAAATAACTGAGTGTTGTGTCACTAAATACACACAAGTATACACACCTCTACACAAACACAGTTACATACATTTGTACTATTGCAGAATAGCCCACAGCATTAACATATAGCTCATATAGCTCATTTATCAAACTTGTCAGTGAGGTCTTTGCTCAGTCTTACTGTAATTACTTTACTGTATATTTTTCATGTGTCTGTGGCAGTTGGGTGGCTTTTGAGAACCCAGGGTTTTGTGGAGAGCTTTATATTCTTGAGAGAGGTCTTTACGCAACTCCAGAAGACTGGGGAGCACCGAACTACAGAATATCCTCCATACAACCTGTGTTCTATGTAAGGACAAAGTTTAGGTTTGAATGTCATTTCAAATGGGCCTCTAATTTAATTATTTTATTATTTTTGCCTTGTCTGACCCTCAGGATTCAATGAACAACCCATCAAAGTTTAAGGTACAAATATTGTATTTGTCATTACTTGGTAACACTTTATAATAACTACACTTTAATTAGTCTTAATAAAGCATGAACAAAGACTTAAGTCATAACCAAGAACTGGAATTAGGGTAAGAATGATTTAGGCATATTAATGACTAATGACTAGTTCCTTTAAGTAGTTAAGTAAGTTAAGTAGTTATTAAGCCTGGATCATTGTTAATAAACTATTTGTTCTCTGTGAATTAATTCCTGATTTATTCTTTATTAAGGATAATTAAGGTGTAGTTATTAAGTGTTATCCATTACTTTATTTACAGATGTATCATGATCTTTCCTTGTGTTTCAGGTTCAGTTGTTTTCTGAGCCAGACTTTCAGGGACAGCTCGTACTTCTTGAGAATAGTGTGGACACTCTGGATGACTTTGTGCCCAAGTCCTGTAAAGTGCTGTCCGGCAGGTAGGCCCCAAACACAGGAAAATCATTAAACAATAGTTATATGCTGCTCGGGCATTTAAAAGGGAATGTTTAACTCATGTGCCTCTGTGCTCCAGCTGGGTGATGTATGAAGGGGCACAGTTCAAAGAAAGAATGCATGTGTTAGAGGAGGGACAGTACCCCAACACAGAGGCTATGGGATTGCAATCTGAAGACACTTTAATACGCTCCTTACAGACAATTGGACATGTAAGTACTAAAGAATATATGTACGTGTTTAGAATTGATTCATTCATTTAACCCTGTCTTTTCTTTTTAGGAGTTTTCTCTGCCATCCATAATCTTATTCAGTAAGGCAGGCTGTAAAGGCCGCAGGATCATGTTGACAAACGGGATTGTGAATTTGACCAAGACAGGACACGATGGATGTGTGCGCTCCCTGGTGGTGGAAGGTGGAATGTACGTGTCTTTAAGCATAGTAATTGGTCTTACATTATTTAAATTATTACGTTCTTCTGTTACTGGGAATATTTTCTTAACATAGAGGAATACTAAAATAATGCTTATAACCTTAAAAAAAATAACATTACATAACTACATAAATTATTCTGGAATAGTTTCAGTATCTACTTTTCCACAGGTGGGTGATCTATGAAGGCAACAACTACCGCGGTCGACAGTTACTTATGATGTCTGGTAAAGTGGACGACTGGTGTCAGTTGAGTGGATGGGAACAGATAGGATCTTTGAGACCATTAATTCAAGTAATTAAAAAATTTAACTACATCTATTATAAAATGCCAGTAAGTAACTTTTTCTTTTTTTTTTGTTCCAACAGAAAGAGCAGTATTTCCGTCTGCGCAGTAGAGAGAATGGACATTTGTTCTCTTTGACTGGGACTCTAGATGACATTAAACTGATGAGGGTTCAAGCTATAGAGGAGACCGGAGGCATGGACCAGGTGTGGCTCTATCAGGACGGACAAGTCTCCTGCAAGGTACCCTGTTTTGTACTATATTAAAAATAAAATCTGCTAAACCAGTGGTTTCCAACAGATTTCTTTTAACAACCTCTATTATACCACTGGATACACTGGTTACCTCAATATCCTACAATATACTGTCTTATAAAAAAAAGAATTGTTTATGGCTAAAAAAGATGTCATAGTACAGTAGTCATAGAAAAAAATAATAATTCAAGTTGTCTAGTTTAGATCTCTTAGTAATATACTCTATTCAGTGTGTTAAATACCTGAAAACAAGGGTGTGACAGTAAGGACAATGGAAAAGGAAATAACATTACGCCAAAGCATCCTCCAGAGATATAACAATTGAGTTCATTATGCTAAGGGTTCAGTTGTAAAAAAGTTTGTGTAATTTAAAAATAGTAGTCAAAGGTTCACAGGTTACTCACTGTATTGCAGTGTTTTTAAAAACCACATTATTCCATGCCTCCTTAATAAAATTCACTCAATTTTTTTCACGAATAATGCCTGTTGAATTTGGTATATCTGTTTTTTGCAATGGAGTTTTTTATATTGTTTGTTAGCTGAATATTTTGGGTTATTTGGAGCTGATATAAATAGGTCAGTATGAAAAATATAACATAAATGACATTGATGTGTTGCCTGTAGCTGTTAGAGGACTGTTTCCTGGAGACCACGGGCAGCATGCTGATGGCAGGAAGCCGCTTGTGTGTCTCTCCCAACAAAGGAAAAGAAAACCAACTGTGGAACTTCACCCCCGATGGGTTAGTGCGCTGCCATATGCAACGTGATCTGGTCCTGGAGGTCAAAGGTCAGTCATCATTTTGCCATGGTATTTATTTCTGTTGCATTTTGTATGTAGGTTAATGAATATACAAGATGTTGTAGTTTAATGCAACAGCTCTATCTTTTGTGGGAAATAAGAAATGCAACAAGTATTGCCTTCACCACATCAAAATTAACTAAACTTGGGGCTATTCCTGGAACTAAACCAAGACTAGACCAGGACTAAACTAGGACTACAACAGGACCAAACTAAATCTATATGAGGGCCTAAACCGGAAAAAGTGTGAAGGGATCCTACATCATAGCATGACTATTATTAATATACCTTTGGTATTGTCTTTCAGGTGGACACCAGTTTGACAAGAACCAGGTCATTCTCAGTCAGTTTGATAAAAGAAAGTTGAACCAACGATGGATTTTAGAGATCATCTAAGTTTCCCTACATAAGCATGTCAAATAGCACCCTAAAGAACTGTTTGTCATTTGAAACCAAACACTATACCCAGATGGTTTACAGTGTAAAGAGACTCTGCCCTGTATCATTGCTGCATTTAGAGCCCCCTTGTGGTACATGTAAGGTCTTCCAAACATGAAGTCCTGTGCCTTTATTCAAAATGTAAATGTGGTTTACGTGTTGCCTTTTGTAAAATGTTGTTATTTCTGTAGGTTTTTATACTTTGATACATACTTTATAACACAAGATTGTAAATAGAATATAATGGAATGCAAGCATTTTGTAATTCAATTTTCAAAAATGGCCCTGCCCACTGTGACTGTAAATATGTAAATATAAGACACTGCTCTCATAAAACAAAAATACAAAATTTACAGAATTTGTGTATATTTCTTTATCAAAGATTAAATTAGCTTTTCTTTTTAAAATATGTACCAATGTCATTATTTTACAAACTATTACTATTAGTGCACTACTGCTATAACTTTGTTCAACAATCCAGTGGTGAGTTTAGTGTGTTCCTTGCATCCCAAAAAACAGAGAAATCAATTGATAGAAATATGTAGAATAAGTATAAGAACAAAACCACACAGGAAAAACAACAGAAAATGTGAACATTTTGCAGTAATAGGTTTCAAGTCCATGTAAAGCAGGAAAAAGACAGCGTATAATGCTTTATGAGATATCTCCTGGTTTACTGATTTGGACAACTGTTTTTCCTCGAGCGTGTCCTCTCTCCATCTTCTCAAAAGCCTTGGGAACCTCAGAAAAGCTGAAGATTTCCTCAACAACAGGTCGGATCTAAGGAACAAAGAGGAAAGCTGTTTATATCATGTGTGAAGTGAGGCTCACAGTTAACTGATGGATTTATTTGATCGCATCTAAGAATTTAAACTTTGAATGTGAAACATGTCACTTCATACCTGTCCTTCATCCACCATTTCTCGTATTTCGTCGAGGGCTGGGCCACTTGGAGCAAACAATCCCCATCGATAATGAACTCCTTTTATCAGATGCTGAAGAAAAATAAGCAGATATTGTCACAAGCTGCTATTTAAAATGAATCTGAAGAGGAGAAAAAATGTCACCAACTCTTCTGTAGTCAAGAAACAGAGAATTTTTCATTTAAATGAGAGAATCGGGGAAACTGCCCACTAGATGGTGCTGAGGTTTTGTATTAATATTCAGGTTGCTGTCAATTTTAAAACAGTTAGAAATCCTCTGTTAGAATAATAAGAATTTACAGACAGGCAATTTTAGTATAGTGATAAAAATTATGTCACAAAAATCAAAAGGTAATAAATAATGGTATGAAAATACACTTCAAAAATACTTTCATTAAACCCCAAAATTGTTTTTATTAATACCTTCTAAGAAAATAATGTATCAAGGTACATCCTCTCTGTTCTGTTGTTTGTGAGGATTGAAAACCTATGATTTAAAAATTCTTAACAACCTTTCATATAATTGAGTAATCTTTCAAAAATAGCTACACTAACAACAATGACACACTCTTGTTAGACTTGTGGTAATGACAAAAGTGTAAAATTTGGTGATGACTTGTGCCGGTGATGCAAAAACCACCAATGCACCTTCTTTTGCAGTGTTGCCGTGATGAAGTCCCCAAAGCAAACTGTGGCTTCAGCGACAGGAAGACGTGGAGTAGACCACAAGAACACAGCACAGGGGGAACAATGGTGGAATTAAAAAGTGAATGTGTTACTTTCAAACTTTATAGATAAAAAATAAAGACTTTATAATAGTGGATATGTGCAGACTAATGACATATACACTTACCGTGCTATGTGGCAATGGTTCCTTTTTCTAACAAATTAACAGGAAGTGACTTATAAGGTATAATATTACTCACTTTGTAACTGAACACTGTTGGGCTGAAGTTAGGAACACATTAAAAAGGCCTAAGAGTTCCTGAAACACCACGTTATAATAATGTAGAGCATTATTCTATTCAGGCTCTTAACATGATTTTTGGGCACCTCAACGTTAGGTTAGAGCACTCAAGAGAGAGACAGCCCAAACATGTTAAATGCTCATGTACTGATTACAGGGGAGTGAAATGTGAATAAAACAAAACACAACTCCTGGAATCTTTTTGGGAAACAACAAAAAGCTTTTAAAAATTGAGCTAGTTTTGAAAAATATAGTATCTTTAAAAGTTAAGTTAACCTTGAGGGCTTTAGTTGTCATGGTAGCAGCAGTTTGCATCATGCCGTCTGCGATCCCAAGTCGGTCAGTGTTCTGGAGGAAGGGGGTCACAAGGGTGACATACTTTGCACCTGTCCATGGTTTCAGGAGTTCTAGTGCCCATCTCTCTGTGTCACCCCCAATGTTGTCAAGAATTAGGTCAAATCTGCCACCGAAAACAATAAATACATAAATACATACCTACATACATACTAATTCATCTGTTAAAGCTTTTGACCAGAGATTGAAGATTAATATTTTGAGATTTCAGATTGGAACTAAAATGTTTAATTTAAAATAAATTATGTGAATTCCAAGAATAATTATTCCATTAAAAAAAATCACCTAAACTGAAAATATGTCATGGTATGAAATAGATTTTGGGATGTAGGCCTGATTTTGTCACCATGGAAACAAACAAACAAACAGGTGTGATTTATGCATAAAGGGAAAGTCTGTGTTGTGTGTTTTTGTTGACACATTTACTTTTCCAACGCTCTGAGGGGCTTCTCCACTGGTCCCGCGGTATAGTCTACCACATGGTCTGCCCCCAGGCCCCTGACAAACAGCTCAGCATTCTGGGAGCAGGTGACAGTCACATGACCTCCCCAGGCCTTCAGCATCTACAATAAAAACTGTCTGAGTAACGTTTTGATCAATATCCATGTTTAGTATCAGTGTAATCTAAGTTTCACATGATGTGTTGGCAAAAAGACAGTAAAAGACACAACTAAAGAAAGACTTAACTATAGGAGCTTGTAATGGAGTGTTTGTGGAAAAGAGAAATGCATTATTGATTTGATGACGTTGTAATGTGAGCTACAGCATTCGGGTCACACGATGGAGAATGGGATGGTCTGATACTCAGCTGGCTTGCTGTGTAGTCAATTTACACATTAGACTTAGACTTAGACAAACTTTATTGATCCACAAGGGAAATATACTACAATAAATAAATATTCAAATAATCAAATTACCTGTATTGCAAATGTCCCCACACCTCCAGAGCCACCAAGAATAAGAATCCTGTAACATATTAAGTGTTTTAAGACATATAAAGCAATGGAAAGCAAAATGTGTGTTCACTGACCGTTTATTTGCACAGTTGTCTTTATTGAGTCCACCAGTGTTGACCAGTGCTGACCAAGCTGTGTTTGCTACATATGGGAGAGATGCTGCTTCTATGTGGCTCAGTAATTTGGGTTTGAGGGATATCTGAGGAGAACAAAAACTGAATAAGCAATCAGCACTAGTATGCAGTATGTTATATTACACAGTCTATTTGGTAAGGAGATTCAAAGTTAGGGCATTATGAATTTTATTCGTGTTACTGGTTTGGCAAGGGTAAAAAAAAGACCTATCAGGTAATTTGGGAACAGATTTTGACCTACATTTTAATACAACAATGCATTAACTAATGAATTGCCCTCTATATTGTAGCACAAGAACAAAGTTAATTTAGGTAAACACTTTGGAGTAGCTTTTGTCTAATCAAAGTGTGATCTGATCCTGAGACTATATGCTATTTTGGTGAAATCGCCATAGTGATTCAGTGCCACTGTTGAATATACCTCTGCTCAAACACATTTCCTCAAAGACTCCTCCTATTAGTCAGCTTCTGTCATGTTCTGAGTGAGATTTCTCTTATTTCCAGTCTAAAAGCAGAAGATGGCTTGTGTTGCCTCTTAATGGCATACACAAATATATTAACTGCATGAACTGTTATCAAACTAAAATTGTGATCTAGATGCTGGAGAACTGTGAAATTATTTGCCTACTTTGCCTACTTTTGACTGTGAATAATACCTCATTGCCACTTAACACCACAAATTCAGCCAAACTGCCTTGCTTCCATGGAGGAATGGCAGCCCACACCTGTGAAGTGAAAACAAAACTCAAGTCAAAACAACCTTCTTCATAATGTTGTGTGGGTGATTGTTGTGCTTTGCTTAACAAAATATAAATGAATAATGATCTGTAAAGTGTCTTTGAGTGTCCAGAAAAGTGCTATATAAAACTGATGCATTATTATTATTATTATTATTATTATTATTATTATTATTATTATTATTATTATTATTATTAAATGATCCAATACATCTACAGCTGCTATAGATACTGAATGTCCACGAGTCACTGGGCTTGTTTGTTTGTATAATGATAAGGTTATGTTTCTGTCCACTGCATTCGTTTACCTCATCACGCTCTTCAAAATACTTGACATCCAAGCCACACTCCATGATGACCCCAGACACATCTCTTCCCAAAATCAGTGGAAACTCATTGCCTGATTGTTTGATATTAAGTGGATCTCTTTTCATTGACATTGTTGCTGCACCATACCCAGCTAAAAACAGAAGAGAGAGACCCAAAATGAAATAACATTATTTAATAACAACAACTTCACAAAATTTGTACTAGTAGTTGAAAACCTAAACAATATGAATGAATAGTTATCTACAGTTAGTTAGTACTGTAAAGAATGTTTTTCAAATTTGTGTGCCAGTTCCTGTTTATCATTCGCCCCCACCCAAAACCACTGTTTCTTCCAAGTTCTAGTGCAGCTATATTGACTCATTTTAAGAAACCACAAACATGTAGGCCTACTGAACAATACTCTTGATATTCAAAAATTATCCATCAGTGGAAATGTCACAATATAAAATTTTAGTGATACAATCAAAAGATTTTCACTTAGTTTACTATTATAAACATTAAAAACAATGAAATTAAATAATTCATTCACTTACATTCACATTCCCAACAGATTACCACTCTAGAGTATGTGACCAGTTTAAGGAAACGAAAAGTGATGAGACAAAAACAGATAAACAGATAAAATTCTCTAATTCTAATTCTCACAGTTATTCTTTTCTGGTTCTTACTACTATGTTATGACCACAATTCACAATTATTGATTGTCCATCACAATTATTGATTATCCATCCAATAATCTTTACATCTCCATGAGTTACATGGACATTTTCATTCATCACGTTCAAGCATCATTTTTGCCCAATTTTTGTTCATAGATAGACATCTTACCTCTCATCTTGACATCCAGAGGGTTCAGTCCCGCAGCACACACTTTCACTATCACCTCATTGGGGTAGTTTATTATGGGAAAGGCAGCATTTTTGGTGAACCTTAAGACGTCATTACCCCCATATCTATCAATGACCCAGGCAGGCATGATGTTCAAGCAGCTCTTTGTAGTACTGAGCTGTCTCTGTCTGGAAACTACTGAATTTAGACATAACGCCTTGATTTTAAATAGTAACGTATTGCTTTTATAAACAAAATGTACAGATCTATTCATAATTTAACTTATAAAAGTGCAAATGACTGGAAAGCCCAAAAGCTACACGGGTAGCTATGTCAATACCAATGTAACAGAGCTGTACGCATAAAACTATTATTAGCCCCTAAATAAAATTAATAAATGACGTCGTATGCAGCTTTAGTTGTTTATGGAAATCATAATCATAGTTTAATTAGAAAAATAAGCTAAAAAATAAATTACTTTACATTCCCCTTTTCAGTTAACATGCCGCTTCCGTGTCGTCCTGTGAATCTGATGCTAAGACAAAATTGACCAATCACAACAGAGCTTTCTCCACCACGGACCAATCAGGTAAGATGTTGTTTGGTGAGTGGAATGGAAACAAACATGGCAGCCCCATGGAATCCTCATACTTAACGAAGGTTGTTGACATTTTAATGACATTATAAAGAAATATCCGAGGAATTATTATGACTATGCTCAGCCTGACAATAAAGGAGGTTTGTATGCGCATGTTTTTTGTTGGGGTTTTTTTCAAATCTCAGTGTTCTGCATAATTGAAGTATATTAAAGCTAAAGTTGATATTATTCCAATGTCCAATTTACATTTTATTCCACAGGCGTCCTTAGCCCTTAGAGAGGGAAAGATCTCTCCTGTTGAACTGTGTAGGAAATGTCTGAACAGAATCAAGAAAACACAACATTTAAATGCTTACATCTCAGTGACAGAGGAGCAAGCCTTGACACGGGCGCAGGAGGCTGAAACTAGATTTCTTAAAGGTATAATATTGGCATTTTCATTTAATATTTTCATACTTCATAAGATACATAGGCTTGAACTGACATTTTCTATCATCCAGGTTCTCCTAAAGGTTTGTTAGATGGAATTCCTTTTGCAGTCAAGGATAACTTCAGCACACAGAACATCAAAACAACATGTGCCTCCAAGATGCTGAAAGGTTTGGGATCTACCTCCTAATTTTGCAGAATGTTCACATTATGTTCCATGACATGTAATGAATAATCCAAATTTAACATAACCTTGTGTGTGTGTGTGTTTTACAGACTACACTCCTCCATTCAATGCTACTGTTGTGCAGAAGTTGCTTGACCAAGGTGCTGTCCTAGTGGGGAAAACGAACATGGATGAGTTTGCTATGGGGTAAAAGCATTATGTCTTATTTGAAGATGCTGTAAAATATCTGTTCATGTTATTGTATTATGCATTATGCTTTTAATTTAGATCAGGAAGTACAGATGGAGCATTTGGACCAGTGAGAAATCCCTGGGGTTATGCTGCTCCGTACAGAGAAAACACAGGTCTGGACCCCGACTCTAACTGGGTAGTGACGGGAGGGAGCTCAGGCGGAAGTGCAGCTGCTGTTGCATCGCTCACCAGTTATCTGTAAGGGCTCAAATAAATACTTCATTAAAGTGCTCTATATAACTTTTCAGGGGAAGAGTACACCACCTAATTGTCTCCATGGAGATGTTGCGTTGCCTGCATTGTTCCACAGTATGGCATTAACTTATCTATCTTCCATCTATTAAATTACAGTTGTTTAAGAATTGTTGTGATTTTTTTTTTTTTAATTCTGTGAGCCAAGTTGTCTTGCCACAGATCTGATCTGTAACTTAGCTCCAGAATGCCATACTAAGAAACATTCCAGGCAAAGCAATAAAATCTCCATGGAGACCGGAAGGTGGCTGATCTTGAACCACTAAAGTTACAGTGTGCTTTTTAACCATATGTTCTGCCTCAAATTATTTTAAAAACAGTTAAAAAGTATTATTATTATTATTATTATTATTATTATTATTATTATTATTATTATTGTATTTTTGTTTGTTTTTCTTTTCAGAGCACTTGGTTCAGACACTGGGGGCTCTACTCGTAACCCTGGTGCACTGTGTGGTGTTGTGGCTCTGAAGCCAACTTATGGTTTATTGTCCAGACATGGTCTTATTCCTCTTGTCAACTCTATGGATGTCCCAGGCATCATGACTCGCAGTGTTGGTGATGCAGCTTTAGTCTTAGGTAGGAATTGCAGCATCAGTTATTTTTATTGAAACCTTAGATATTGTGTATCTAGGTGTCTTTAAAAAATACACTGGGAGAAAGTTCAGTTAAGTATCTAAATGCCAGACAACACTTATACATTCATAATGACCAAGATATTTCTACAAACTTATTTCAGATAAACTCAAAACTTTGATTTTAAGGAATGGAATATTCCACATTAGTAATTAAACAGAAAAGAAAAAAAAAAAAACATATATCAGACCTACAACAGTCGTTCCACATAACAACAAAAAAACAAAATATTATATTTATATATTTCAAACAGATGCTCTGCAAGGTGTTGATGTAAAAGACTCAACTACCATCCTGCCTCAGTCGTCACTTGCACCATTCCCTGAAGATTTTGATGTCAGTACCTTATGCGTGGGAATCCCCAAAGTAAGTCAACATTCACTGTTACTGTAAATTAGGTTACAAGGCCATTATGAAACATCATGGGAGTCTATTTATAGTAACAAAGTGCTGTGTGCTGTCAGGAGTATCATGCCCCAGGCCTGTCCAAGGAGACAGTGGAGCAGTGGAGTTGTGTTGCAGACATGTTTGAGAGAGCTGGTGCCCGGGTGGAGCAGGTGTCCCTCCCCCACACTCAATACTCCATTGTGTGTTACCACGTCCTGTGCTGTGCTGAGGTGGCCTCCAACATGGCCCGTTTTGATGGGTTAGAATATGGTATGTACATTCTGCATGTACAGGCGCAATGTCATTTAAATGGCAACTAATAGAACAAATTATTTACAAAAAAAAGCCTTTGTAAAGCACATTGTGGTATGATTCAATAAACAGAATAGAATAATCCAGTAATTTACTATTTACATTTTGATGACAGGTGTTGTGAAGTGTATTTTGATGTATTTTGTATTTTGATTGACTTTCAAGTCACTGACATCTTATTAAAATAATAATTGTAAATGGTTTAATCTTTCTGTATGTAATCCAGTTAAATATTTATCTCACATACACAATGTTTCCATATTTTATTGAAATGTGATATGCCTCCAAGCCAAAAAGGTGTTATACTATGAATTTTTTATGCAATATATTAAGGACATCGCAGTGAAATGGACAGCTCCACTGAAATCATGTATGCCGCCTCCAGACATGAGGGCTTCAATGACGTAGTGAGAGGAAGGATTCTGTCTGGAAACTACTTCTTGCTTAAACAGTAAGAACAGAGGAAAAGCTACTGTGTGCATTACTTGTTTATTAACTGTAGATGTGTGCGTATATAAATATAAATATATATATATATTTTTTTTTTCAGGAGCTATGAGCATTACTTCTTAAAGGCCCAGAAAGTCAGACGTCTAATAACAGAGGATTTTAAACATGTCTTTGACTCTGGGGTTGATGTGCTACTGACTCCCACCACTCTGTCAGACGCCACTCGATATTCTGACTTTACACAAGAAGATAACCGAACTCGCAGTCTACAGGAGGATGTCTTCACTCAGCCTGTCAACATGGCAGGTACTGTATACAATCAGAATGATCTTCTGCCTATTTTAGTAATATTACTGAAACTGTTTGCAATACAATTACTTTATACCAAATATATTTAGAGAGACACTTGGAATTGTTGGTGGTCGCAGGGGACATTGGTGGCAGACTCGCTTCCGTCAGTTTACCTCAAGGCAGCTGTAGTTGTAGAAGTATCATACCACCCAAGTACAGCGCAAACTACTACAGTGTAGCTTTTTGAGAGGGTTGTCAAGATTGTAAGGCCAATACAGAATGAAGCGCTCTAATTTGCTAAACATAATGGTACTAAACAAAACTGCAAAGTATAGATTTGGAGTACACCTCTTTTAAATACTCAGTTCAAACTACACTTAAAAACTTTCCTCATTAGTTGTATTGTCCATGTAGGTCTACCAGCTGTTTCTATACCAACGGCTCTGTCCCGGAGAGGCCTTCCTATTGGACTTCAGCTCATCGCTCCAGCACTTCAGGACAAGAGGCTCCTGTCTGTTGCCCAATGGATCGAACAGAGGGTCGCATTTCCCTCCATCAGTGACTTTGAAGAACCCAGTGAGGGCAGTGAGCATTGCCAAAAGACCATAAGGAAACATACTGTATAATTGTTTAAGACATATTAACTTTGCATATCCAAAATTACGTTAATTATTATATGCGGTAGAGTGCAAATACTATATAGGGAATAAAGAATTAACCATTTTTCAGCTTCCTCCTTTAAAGTTCCTTGTGAAATTATGAAACATTGCTGTATATTCATATGAAATAGGCAACAAAGCCACCAAAACCTAGTTAAGTAATGTTTTGTCTATATACGGACAAAGCATTAATGAGCAATTGTGTGGTAAAACACTATACAGGGACATTAAAAGTCAGTTAGGATTATTTGTTTTAAATGTTTTCAACAGAAACACAAGAGCATATGCTTTTGATAGACCTGCATCACTCTGAAATTCTCAGTCCTTTTACAATCCCCTTCTCTACCATTTTAGTGCATTAACTCAATTTCTGCTTGATCTTGACACTGTAATACTGAAGTTAGTTTTTTATAAACATACTTTTAATAACTCATACCTGTTTTATTCAGTTTGTTGGCTTCTTTCAATGTTTGATTTATTTTTGGATTACTCATGGTTGACATTAAACACTTAGTTGCTTTTAGGCCCATTCCTGAGTTGAGACATAAAAACTACAAAGATTTTACCAAAGCAATTCAGCGACATGTGACATTTTTTCCAGGACATTCATCTCAAGGTCAAAGGAACAAAAACAACCCAGGAGTTTTGAGTCAGAACCCATAAGCTTCAGTTTTTGTGTTCAAAGTCCCATTAAAAGACTATACCACTGTTCTTTGTTCAAAAAGATAGCAAACATAAGCCTCTTCAAGAAAGACTGTAACATGTTTAAGTGGTTTAATGGCTATTCTATATCAAGCCGTAGTCTGTTTGCAAACAATTTATAATTTGATATTTACCTTCCATATTTTGAAATAAATGTCTGCTGTAGTTTATATGTCATATTTTTATATTTATCAAACAAATGGTATAGTTCTTTTTCCTATAACTGAATATGGGCTGTAAGTTCTGTGTTGAAGTATCATGTTACGGCCTCTCTTAAGTTGAATAGATGTCAGTATAGTAAAGGTACACTTTATTGTCCACATAGGGAAATTTGTCTTTTGCATTTGACTGACCCGTACTCGACTGTCAGAGCAGCCATAATAAAATAGAATGGATTACAGCACACGTAAGAGTAGCTCACGTATGCTGGTAACTTAGTCATGATGATGCAACCATCTTCCATTACCTGAAAGCTTTTTACTTATTCATAGCACTTTGAGTGAATTGTGAATCTGTTGGAATACAAACAATCAGTACTTAATACAGTGTAACATTTGGAGAATGTGTGGAATGCAAAGTCATCTGTGTCCCGGATGTCCTTCACCTGTCTGATCCAACCCACCCCCTTTATTTCTTTGTTATTTACTCTACACCACCTCCTTTCCCAGTTAACATTAACCTAACCTACATGGGGTATCTTGTTTCGTTTTATCAGGGAGAGGGTGGCAGGAAAAGGGGGTTTTAAGTGGTTACACTCTGGTGGTCAGCAAAAGCAGACCTCTTCTGTTTGACCATCTCACCACACTCCACTGGTGCTCAGGTTTCAATGAGCACCTGTAGGAATGTGCCCAGTGCCAGTGTCAAGCCTTGTTTTTCACATGAAATGGCTGAAAGTGTTGAAAACTGTGTGGAGAACTAAAGCAGGCCAAGATGAGAAGCCCATTCACAGATGGCAGTTCCTAATCCCCCTCTGTAGTCTTGTGAAAGACAAGATCAACTATACAATACAACCTTTGTCATGTGATCAGGTGGGGTACAATTCCCACACTGATCTGCAGTGGGCTTGCTTTGGTGGGGGTGGACAGGTGAATTCTACAGGTATACCATCAGCTTCAACGGGAAACCACAAAGCAGTTGGCCTACACTTTAATGATTTACTCTCACCATGAATAATGCAAAAGTTTCACTCGTCCTTGTATTTACACATTCTGCTACCATGGCAGCAGTTGTGGCAGTATAGAAATTTCAAATTTTAGATGAATTGAAAGCATTTTATATAGTAATTTACCTTTTAAAAAAAAAAAAGTGCACATGGCAGTAGTGTACACTGTTAATTAGGCCTATAGGCTATTAAAGTTTGCTGCATGTAGTCCTACATTTATTGTAGAACACCCATTAATATTTTCTAGGACTCAAGTCTTAAACATGGCACCAGTTAATCCATATGGCTAGAGTTTGCTATAGTGTAACCCACGTCAACCTTGGAAACTGGGAAAATTACACAAGTAAGTTCAGGTGTTTCATAATTGGGTCTTTATTGAATTTACAAAACTCACTCCTAAAAACCAAATCACCTCCTGTACATTTTCATTTTAGCAATTACAAAATTTAAAATCTTTTACATACAACATTTTGGGCTAAAAGCCTAGGCTCAAGTATAAATTTCAGTGGGTACATGATAGCCTGTTTTACAGACACGATCATTTCCAGCATAGGAACATAGTCCATCCAGAGCCGCTGCTTCAGGACACTGCAGCGCGTGGGGTTCAAGCGCATTGTGGAACTGGGCACTGGCCTTTACGCGCTCCTTCAAACTCCAGGAAAACACATTTATTTAAAAAGAAAAAAACTCTACGACGGTATCCTGCCCAGTGTTGGCGTTGAGAGTCCAGTGCAAAGATCCAGTCCGCTGGCCGTTTAGGACCAGCCGTGGAGAAACCCGAGAGCCAGCGGGAGCAGCAGCAGAGACACCTCCGTCCTTTCCCCGGCGCTCTTGTCCTGAGTGGAGTTCCCGGTCATGTTGTGGTGGCCCATCGGTGTGTTCACAGTCACCCTGCTCGTCGTGTTCATGGGAGTCGCTGTGGCATTCTGAGCCGCCTGGACCTGTGAGCAGACATGATTTAATTGTCATTATTCACCTCTAGTCTATTGGAAAGTGACATGTCAAAATTTCTTGTGCATTATGCAAAGTAACCTTAAACCATTTAACTATAAACACACAATCGTCTCTGAGGCCTCATGATTCCCAAAAACGCACTTACCTGCGAGGCGAGATGGAGCGCAAACAGCAGGGCTCCCAAGAAAACTAGGCACAGCTTGTTCATCTCGTCGGTGAGTTGTGACAAGGCTCTGTCTCGACGATGTCCTGTAGTGTTAAGACGTGGATGCGCTGAATGAAACGAAGACTCACACGTGGGTTTTTATACTCCGTGTGACCTCATTGGAGACACCTGCTCAATTTCAGCTACCTTCAAAAAATATATAGGAAATTCGGGCATGCTGTTATTCTTAGTAGTATTATTTTACTATTTTACTGTTTTCACTATATTACTATTATTTTTCTAATAGTGTAAGAAAGAAAAAAGATAAAGTCGCATTGTCTTTTGAGAGTTTTAGCTTATCTATTAGAGTAAGACAATTCTATATCAAAATATTACCCTCTGGCAGTAATATACCTGTTTTCTTTTCATTCATTAGTTAATTAATTGTAGTTCATTTAAAATTGTTTACAACTTTGGAACGTTAGAAGGGCCAATGGGAAATAGCGCTCTCTTGTGGCTATTTACGCTTACTACACATAATTTGACACATGTATTTTGGCTTTTACGACTACCCGTACTTGTCGTGTACGCAGTGTCTTCCGGATAAAATATATTGAGGGTAGACAGGCGGAATATAAACATATTTTGAGGTGCGCGTTGCGTCTAGGGATAAATAAGTGCTTTATTTCGGTCGTCTTTCAGGCCCAGCGCCCTGTCCCCTGCACATGCTGCTGTGCCGGGTTTCTGTGGTGAGCCAGACGCTGGGGCGATGGAGCCGGAGGTCACAGCGGGTAGGCGGCCTGCTCCGCCGCGCTGTGCCGCTCTGCTCCAGCCGCTGTCACGGAGTTAGCACCGGGGAAGGCTCCGCTCAGCCCGCAGAGCCCGCCTCTGTCCAGGGACTCTACCGGGATTCGGTGCTTCTTCCAAGGACAGAATTTCCAATGAAGCTGGTCGGACAGAAACTTCTGGACAGAGAGGTGGAGATCCAACAGGTAAGAATAGACTCCACCTCAACACAGCATAAAGACTATCATATGAACTGGGTTTTGTTTTCAGCACTTGTAAGTTTGAACTGTGTTTCTAGACTTGTGGGTTTGCAGAGCTGTACTCCTGGCAGAGAGAAAGGAAGGCCAAGAAAGAGTTCTGTCTTCATGATGGACCTCCGTATGCCAATGGGGACCCTCACGTTGGACATGCACTAAATAAAGTAATGCCTTGAATGATACCAAACCAAATGTATAGCCATAAGTAAAATGTATGTATGTTTTAATGTTGTTTAATGCAGATACTTAAAGATATCCGTAACCGCTTTGAGATGCTGAGGGGTCGACAGGTCCACTACATTCCTGGTTGGGATTGCCATGGTTTGCCCATTGAGCTGAAGGCTCTAGGAGAGATTGGTACTAGTGGACTGTCCCCCCTTCAGATCCGGCAAAAAGGTAAAACCACAAGTCCAACCAAGTTTTGTGCACATCTGCTTATGTACTTGTTATTTTGTCAGCACGGGAGTTTGCAGAGAAAGCCATCACTCGACAGAAAGCTGCCTTCCAGCGCTGGGGTGTGATGGCAGACTGGGACCAGTGCTACTTCACTTATGACGGCACCTATGAGGCTGCTCAGCTCAAAGTGTTCCAGGAGATGCACAGTAAAGTGAGGAACCAGGCATACTTCAATATAAGCTAATTACTAAGTGGAATATTCAGTCAGTAATGTTTTGCATTTACAGGGGCTCATATACCAAGACTATAAGCCGGTTTTCTGGTCTCCTTCTTCTAGGTATTTCCCATTTGACTGCAGCTTTATGTTATGTCTTGTTAAACAGTGCACATGCTTTTACTTTGATGATAATTTGGAGAACTGTTATTGGTGTCGGTTATCATAGTTAGTACTGTTTTCTTATTCTGTAGAACCGCTTTAGCAGAAGCTGAGCTGGAATATAGCCCTGAGCATGTAAGCAGAGCCATCTATGCCACATTTCCGCTTGTGAAGTTACCCCCAAGTATTGCCAAAGAAGCAGGTAAAACTAATATTTATTTTAACTGTTCTTAAAAACACTGTGCATTATACATGGCCTAATTGCTATGTCTATATTAAACAGATTTGAACAATGTGTCTGTGTTGGTGTGGACGACCCAACCTTGGACCATTCCAGCTAACCAGGCCATTTGTTACATGCCTAATGCCCAGTAAGCTAACAAGATTGTATTTTTGTGGTATATTTGGAAACCATATGATAATGTTCTTGTTTTGTCCTGCAGGTATTCTGTAGTGAGGAGGTCAGATAATAGTGAGCTGCTCCTGTTGGCTACTGAGCGCCTTGCCAGTGTGTCAGCACTTTTGGGCACAGGGCTGGAGACAGTTGCCACTTTCACAGGTAAGTCCTAGTGCTGTGAATCACACAATGTTCCTGAACAAATGAAGCAATACTGTTGTTATTGTTTTTGTTCAGGTTCCCAGCTCGAAGGCGGGTTCTGTAAACACCCCATTATCCCGACTAAAGAAGTTCCTCTACTGCCAGCCAATCATGTGACTATGGCCAAAGGGACAGGTCTGGTCCACACTGCTCCGGCTCATGGCATGGAGGACTACAGTGTGGCCTCACAGTTTAATTTAACTGTGGTATGACTTTGTTTGTCTTGAACAAACTATAATATTGTGATGATGTGATTTTCTTCATGAACATAAATGTTATGTGGACCTTTAGGAATGTATAGTGGATGAAGATGGGAAGTTCACTGAACTGGCTGGTCATGAGCTGCAGAGTCTTTCTGTGATGAGCGAAGGAACCAATAAAGGTAAGATATTACTTATGGCATTTTTTATCTGTATTGATTTAATACAATGAGTTATCTTTTCCTTCTCAATCAGTGATCTCCATGCTGAAGGAGAGTGGTGCTCTAGTCAAAGAGGAGCAGTGCGTACACAGTTATCCATATGACTGGAGGACTAAACAGCCTGTCGTGATCAGACCCAGCAAACAATGGTTTATCAACACAGCATCGCTCAAAGACAAGGCGAAGGTAAAATGTCTACAAAAAAATAAATCTACTTTTATGAGCCTTTGACTGTGTCCATGGAACAGTGTCCGCTCATCATTACTTTACACAGAGTTCTATTTTGATTGACTCATGCACATTTGAGTAATCCTGTTTTGTACTGCATTAGAGACTTGAGTGCTCAGAGTATGGCATTTTCAGTTACCCCCATCTATGCTCACAGCTCTGTACTTACTAGCTTTTGTAAATCTATATAATAATATAACCAAATACATTTTCAGTAAAAACTCTACTACTATAAGTTCTACTACTTTGAAGAATGGAGGCCTATCAGTGCTGCAGTTTTTAATAGGAAATCAATAGACTTATTTTGATTATTTAACTGTTTACAATGAACAAAAAGTTAAATAATGATCTACTTACTTATAGTTTCAAACTACATACCTGAAAAAAGCATAAAATGTCTTTAATAAAATGTTCCTTTTCTTAGGATGTTCTTCAAAAGGTGCGTATCCTGCCAGAGTCGGCACGTGGCAGCATGTTGGCCATGTTGGAAAGAAGGACGTATTGGTGCATCTCCCGACAGAGGAGCTGGGGAGTACCTATCCCAGTCTTCTACCATAAAGAGTCTGGAGAGCCTCTTATTAACAAGTAAATGCCTTTTTGACATTGTTGACACACTTGACACATTTGATGACCAGTTGCTGGGACACAAACTCATAAATTTGTTTTGTTTTTGCAGGCACACTATATCTCACATAGCATCGCTGTTTAAGGAAAAAGGCAGCAATTGTTGGTGGGAACTTCCCATTGACACTTTGTTGCCTTCAAATGTCCTGAAGAAGGTCAGTCAGAAATTAAATATTGAATTGAAAATTTTCTATGTTGGTGTGCTACAGGATTATATTTGTTCTACGTTTTCTTAGAGCAAAGCGGGCCCTGTGTCCGACTATGTTTGTGGAGAGGATGTGTTGGACATCTGGTTTGACAGTGGATCCTCATGGGCAGCAGTACTAGAGGGTAAAATATCATAGGCAATAGTTTTTCTACATATGCGAAATGTCAAGAGAGTTTTAGACACACAAATACATTGCCACTGTGCGCACATTTTATTTTGTGTCATTTTTAGAGGAAATGGAGGAGGAGCCTGAGGAGCCAGAGTCACGTCTCAGTTGGCTCTCTTCTCGACTGCGTAGCCCTTTGAACACAGGTTTAATAAACCAGAGATAGTCTTTTTTTTTTTATTTTCACTCAGGTCTTCCCTTTTGGGCTGTTCCCCACTGTCATTTTACAGTATGAAAGCTATTAACACTTAAAATTGCAGACATCAGCAATTTGAATTTGTAGTCAGGAAAAAAACAAAACAAAAGCGCAGTTATGTGCACGCTACAGGTCTCTTTTGTTTAATGGTATGGATCTTTCCTTTGCACAAATGGCTGGAGTTCTATATCTATACTTTGCTGTCTTGTACTGTTTTCCTGTTCTGGAAAACACTGAATTATTTCAGCTTTTTACTACTATTGTGCTTTTTTATGTATGTATTTTTGTACTAACTAATGGCTGATTCTTTTTTCCCTCTTGCTTGTGTAAACCATGTGTTTAAAATACTGTTAATTTGATCTTGATCTTGATCTTGTTTAGAATCTGACTCCAGGGCAGATGTGTATATAGAGGGGAAGGACCAGCTTGGAGGATGGTTTCAGTCCTCTCTTCTAACCAGTGTAGCTGTGAGGAACAAGGCACCATACAAGTCAGTATTTATCCTTATCATGGGGTAAAGTTAATAAAAATGTAGTGATTACAGTACAATTGTATATTTTGGGCTGTGTTTATAGGTCTCTTGTGGTCCATGGTTTTGCCGTCAGTGAGAAGGGAGAGAAGATGTCCAAATCTTTGGGCAACATTGTGGACCCTGATACTGTAATTAATGGAGGAAAGGTATTTGTTTGCATGTTTATTTGTTATTTTTACAAATTTCAATACAAAGCGCTAATGGTTTTTTGGTCAGGACTCCAGCATGCCTGCCTATGGGGCTGATGTTCTTCGATGGTGGGTGGCAGAGTCCAATGTCTTCTCTGAGGTTCAAATAGGACCCAGTTCTCTTAACTCAGCCAAAGAAAGCATCAGCAAGGTAATACACTATGATGTATGCAGTTTATTCTTATGGTTTAGTCTGTTTATTCCTTTAGCTATTTGTCTAATATGTTGCTGGCAGTTGAGGAACACTTTGAAGTTTCTACTTGGAAACATACACGGCTTTGACCCACGTACTCAAGCTGTGGACCCCAAAGAGATGCGCTACATTGATCAGTATATGCTCCACCTGCTACGGGACTTCAGCATCAAGGTATGTCACATTTTGACAAACAAGGCGATAATAATTTTACATATACAAACACAACCTCTCTATTGTCATGGAAAATGTCAAACAATAGGTGTATTTGGTTGTACCTGCAGGTGACCGATGCCTATAGTGAATTTGATGCAGGTCGTGTCATACGTCTCCTCCAGGCTTTTATCACCAGAGACCTCTCTAGTTTTTATTTTAGCATCATCAAAGACAGGTATTGTAATGCAGTGACTGAGTATAAAACTTGTGTATCAGTACTATGGTAATTTACTAAATCATTTTTAGGCTTTACTGTGATCCAGAAGACTCTTTGGGAAGAAGGTCATGTCAAACAGCTTTAGAGGAGATTTTAGATGGTGTAACCAGATCTATAGCCCCCATCCTCCCACACCTGGCTGAAGAGGTGTATCTTCATGCACCTGGACATGATGGTACGTGTTCTCTGATACTGTATGACTGCTTGTTCAAGATATTACTTAAATACAATAATTTCTTACTTACAGAAGGAGAGACTGTGTTTAAAAGTGGTTGGATCAAGAGCAGTTCTGTGTGGAAGCGGCCTGGACTGGAGGAGGCAGTGGAAGGAGCCTGTGCTATTCGAGACTCTTTCCTCTCGACGATTCCAGGGAAAAACGCTGCTCGGTATGACCTCACGATCGCCATAGAGCCAGGCCTGCTGTTTGAGCTCATGGAGGTAAACTACATGTGTGATTTTTTTTTTTTTCCCCCATTTGTGTCTGTGTTTTTATCTAAATATATGAATTAAAACCTCTTGTTACACACTCAGTCTCTACAAGAGGAGCCCATCTCCACCACCTCTCAGCTAGTTGAACTGATGATGTGTGCTAAAGTAAACCTCACCAGCGAGCTGCCCCGTGACGTGCCCTCCGATGCCCTGCGGAGTCATGGGACATTCCTCATTAACCTGGAGGGTACTACATATTAATAAGAAAATTTAAAAGTATTAATAGGAGTGTGGACTTGATCTTAATTGATGTTTATTTGCAGGGGGAATGATCAATGAAGACAGTCCTTACAGTATCGCTGTGGTGCCCTCCTCTGCTGCTCGCTGCCCGAGGTGCAGGCGCTTCACCTCAGACTCCACAGACTGTTTATGTCTGCGCTGCCAGACTGTCCTGTCACAAACTCAGTGACCTCTTGATCCCAACTAACAAAACTCACAGATACATTAGGAGAAATAATTAAAAAAAGAATTGTGATTTAACCAGAAATACAATTTGCAAGATCAAATTGAACTGAATTACATGATTCGAGTAGTTTAAAACAGCCTGTTTGTCACAAATATTACCACCTGGATTTTGCAAATAGATTTGCAAATAATGTTAGGGAACTTCCACTGGATAATTATATGCTTCAAAAATTATTCTGGGATGCACACTGCATACCCCAAGAATTGCCCAAGCAAATACTCCCTCACTGAAATTATTGGAGTGGCTTTATTTGTTGATGGTTTGAATTAAAGTCTAAAGGAACATTTGTCAATATATAAATGTCACTGTGTGACACCAGTAGTGAGCTATCTGTAAATTATGTCTGTATTCTTTTTGTGTTATTCTAAATGTGGCAAGAAAGGCTTTGATTAATACAGCAGTCTTCAAAGTTGAGTTGAAGATTGAAACTTGTTTATGGTTTAAGGACACATTTTTGAGAAACCTCTTTATTCTGCATTGATTAGCCCTGTGTGAGAAGATGCATGTTAAACTACAGAATAGAGGGATGTACAGCTAGTACAGAATGCTCTGCAAATATAAATAAAGTATGTTTTTAAAATACAGCTGTCTTTGCACTAGTCAAGAGCAAAGCGATAACTGAAACATGGCACTCAAGAGTTGAAGTAGTGAGCAGGAAATTTAGAAGATGCGGACATGGAAAAACCCAACCCAAGTGTTATATTGATACACATGCAAAGAATTGACATTAAAAGGGTTAAAAGCTGTTTCCATTATTACCAGCCAGACAATGATGTTTAATTTTTCTTCCTACATTGCAGAAAGTTTTGAACGCAACACAAAAATAACAGTAAAAGACAGTTTGAATGTTTGCAAAGATTTTCAGATATGTGACATGAGAACTGAACACCTGGCTGGTAACGCAGGTGCACATTCCATGTGTTAACACAACTCAACATGATACAGAGGATGTGACTCCAGTCCCCAGATCTTTAATAAAACAACTTTCTATTGTTATTCTAAAGTTTGTCCTGGGTCAATCATCGGTGGACAGAGCCTCCACAGCCTCCAGAAGGTGCAGAGCAAGGCTGTACTGAGCATGGTTCTCTGGGAGGATCTCAGTCAGGCGACTGATTAGTCTGCTAGTCTGGGCCAGGGGCACAGTGGGACAACGCAGCTCACTGGGATCCTGAACATCAAATAAGTCATCACCTTTTACAACAATAACTTTGTATTGGATACAACTGTTCACCTAAATGAGACTCACCATAGCTTTGAGCCATGTGCAGAGGGTGGGGGGCAGACGGGCCAGCAGCTCCATGGCAGGCTGTGTTTGACTCTGACTGTGCAGCAGAGAGTAACTCAGTCTCTGTCCAGTCAGAACCAACAACTGAGAGCCAAGCACGTCTTTATCTTCCACCTCCAACATCGCCTGAGAACACACAGTGAAAGTTAAATATACTGTGGGGTTAAAAACAAAACCATACACTGAAATTCCGACATGCCAGCTTCCCATTACAAAATAGTATTAACTAACTATATCAAAAACAGATGAGAAATAGAAGTCACATTTTTATTTTTCTGTACCTGTTCAGCTCTTTGATCTAGACCCTGATTGTAGAGCTCGTACACAAGATGGCGCCGTAGGATGTCTGGGTTGACCTGAAGCAGAGAGCCCAGGTCTAGACACAGTGAGGGCCACCAGTCCGCCATCGGCCCATTGGAGGGAAGAGAGGAGGGGCCAGAGTCTGAGGAGGAGGACGGGTTATCTATGGCCTGCACCCAGCTGGTCAATACTCGCAGAAGGAACTGTTACAAGAAATAAAATACAGTACATTAAAGTAAGTAAAAAATGTACTTATAATGTACAAAGTGGAGTTAATATGATTAACTTAGATTCAGGAGCTGGACCACGCTTCAACCTCCTCACCAGCCAACCACAGCTCATCTCAACCTTCAATTACCCAGAAGGCCTAGTTATACGCCCATCCCGACATTACCGTCCACATCAGCTCTCTCATCATCTTTAAGGAGGGGGGGGTGACCATTTTGGATTGGAGACGGAGCCCCCACCCGAGTCTCCCCCAGCCATCACATCTATCCGCCGTCAATAAATGTCTTTATCGTATTCCATTTTTGTGGCGTGGTCCCTGCTAGTGAAGTAACTTGGAGTGGGGTCTGGTACATTTGGAAATGGAAATATTTTTCCTGTTTTTTTTCACAGCATGACATTAAACGTATCTGCATTTATTCTATTAATTTCTTGCAAAACAATGGGAAAACGATTTTTACTGGGAGTGGAGCTTGACTACGCATTTGACCTGTAACCTGGCCTCGTGGAGCTATTTGCTTGTCTCTAGGGAGATGGATAACTTTTAATGCCATAGTGTGGAACATTCCAGGCAAAGCAATAACCCAGGGAGACTAGCTGGTGGCAGTCCCTCTACCAGAAAAGTTACATAGGGCACAATTCAAGTTTAATCGATTCATTTCTTACATCTTGACGCAGTGAGACAATTGCAGGATCCATATCTCCATTGGGCATCAGCTGGATGGTTGTTAGATCTCTGAAGAAAGCATTCTTACCCTATAAAGAGACCACATGCATAAATATTCATATAGGCGATTTATTTTGGGGTACAAAATAAATACAAAATAAAAGTGTGGGATGTCTACCTTGCTGTCAAACAAGCCCAGTGGTTTGACTTTCATACTGAAGGTCATAGCCATGTGCAGCAGAGAGGCGAGAAGGCAGTGATGTTGAACAAGAGGGTAATGGACTCCCCTCTGCTCCAAGGCTAGCTCTGCAATGGAGGCCGGACCCTCTGCTCCGCTCCACACTTCCTCCACAGAAAACTCGGGAGCTGCAACCTCCTCGACCGCAGAATCAGCCTGCAAACAGATAAACAAAACAACTTAAGAAGCTTTGGTATTTTATTTGATTTAAATACTTTTTCTGTATAAAATCAACTAAAACACTCCAGACATTTAAATTTCACAAGCTCTGGCCATTAAGCTGAAGTATTATAGAGGCTAAAAATATCCCTAGTTTTGAGTATTGATTAGCAATATTAGTTAGTTAAAACACAATATTAGTATTCAAACATTTCCAAAACTACTTGGGCTGACCATGCTGCATTCAAATCCAGGCACTGCCCAGTCTCCATGCGAAGTCTTAGAGTACAGTTACTTACAAAGTATTTTAAAAATGACAAATGGTACTCATTCTTAACCAATTGTCCAGTCACCTCCATCAGAATCTGCAGCAACTGGACACAACTGCCGAGGAAAGAGGTCACTGCTTTGTCTCCCATCCCCACGTCCTGGACAGACATTTGTCATGAGAAATATCTAAAAATACAACATTAACATCTTTAGGTGTTAAGACAGACACATACCCGCCGACATAACCGGTCTTTCGGTGCTTTTCCAACCTACAAGAAAAAAAAACATGGTATAATTTGGGTTTGAATTAGATTAAATCTTCAGTATGAATGCTCATACTCATACTTTTTCCATAAGAAAAGCAGTTGAAGAAAAACGTTTGACAATAAATGTACTCCACATCATTAATGAAATACCTAGAAGTATAAAAGAAAATGGCTAGAGAGTGCAGTTAAATGTTTTTTATGAATAAAACAGAAGAAATGACAAATACCAAGTTGAATATGTGGATTGGAGATCAGCTTTAGATGTTCAACAGCCCAACACAAATAACGTCCCTCCTAGAAAGAGACAGTAATGTTTGTTTAAGTTATAAAACAGAATTAAAATAAGAACTTTTATAAAACCAAGTAGAGGATTGTTGTTTTATGATAGTTGTACCTCTGGGTCCTTGTTCCACTGCACCACATATTCCCAACAGCAGTGAGCGAAGAGCAGATCTGGAGAGAGCGAGTTTGGAAAGCGCTTGCACAATGCAACCAACAACTCTAAAAGACAACAGATAAATGTATTTTAATTGCATTCATATTGTAATAATTTCTCCATATATGTGGCAATGTCTGTTGTGTCATTTCTAACCTTCACTTTGATCTTTGTCTTCTCGACTTTTGTTCTCATCTGTTTCTTGTTCAGTCTCTGTATCTTTTATGTCAAGAATTTCCTTCAGTCGCTCAGGAGCCAAGTTGTGTCTAAATACCCACTTTGAGACACTGTCTGCAACTCCACCTGTGTATGTGTGTATATATACATATATATGTTTAATATGTAGTAAAACTGGTAATGTGATCAAAGTCTGAAGCTTTTTTAGACCTCACCAGCTCCTCCTTCTAAGAGTGCTTTAATAGAGCACTGGGTTACAGCGCCCCCTGTGGACCCCTGAGGTGGAGGCAGAAGCAACAGAGTCTGCAGCACCAGCACATCCTCCAGCTGACGCACGCACACCACCCAGTGCTCCAGCTCCAGAGACACGGCCTCCCACTCTGTCTGCAACTGTCAGCAAAACATGTTTCACTGATTACACAAAAAATCATTTTCCATTTAATTCAGTACATCTGAGTGATGCCTTACCTTGCTGTCAGCTCGGCTCGTAATACTGGCCTTAGCAGCATGATGGGCCACAAATGCAGCTAACAGGGCTGCAGCTGCATTGTGGGACTGGACACAAGTGTTGCGGACCTGCTGCCACCAGGGGGAGACAGACTGGGTGTCCCATGTTTCCTCAACTGCTCCTAAAGAGCAGAATAACATGTATTCATCAACAGAAATGTTTTTCTGTTGATTCTATGTAAATCTATAAATACTTACAGAATGATTTTTAATATGATTTAAATGACACAAACCCTTCATATTGCTGAGTGTTATAAGTAAAGTGTGTAGATTTTGAACTGTCTCCTCAGGTTTCTGCAGTATCTCCTTCTCTCGCAGTAACCACATGCTCAGCAACAGAGACTAAGAAAAAACACATCAAATATTAGCATATAAATGAGCTGCTAAGACAAAATCAAATAGGTTAATCATATACTAGCATAATGTCACATACCAATAACTGTTGTGGAGTGATCCTGGCTTGCTCTAGTGTTTCACAAATTTTATGTAATGAACTTTTCCCACACAGGGAGCTCCAAAAGAAGAAATTACCTGAGCAAGTATTATGAAACAATAATAACACAAACAGAACAATGCAGCTAGTACATCTCCAATTAACTTATCAATCACACTGAAGTACCTAGCCTGTTCCATTCACTCTCCTCTTTGCAGTTGACCCTCAGAGCACCCTCATCTGTGCACTCCATGTTTGAGAGAAAGGCCTGTGCTGTCAGGGGCAGGTCTGGGGAGTCCTGGGCAAAGGTAACACTGGGTTTGGTGTGGAGCTGAGCATAGCGCTGCAAGATGGGGCCCACGCGGGACAGGTCAGCATTAATGCCCTTGAGAGAATCAGTCTGAAGAAAATACCATTAAGATGTCAAACTAACATAGAGACACAGATTTTAAATGAGAAGGATTCAATTGTTTACTTCAGGGGAGGATTCTATAGTGTCTGTGCAGGAGTTTAAGTCCTGAATGTCACAATAAAGTCTGAGCAGTTTTAACCGTGAAGAGCAAAACTGGAGTAATGTCTCATCAACTTGATCTGGATCATTGGTCAAGCAAGACAAAACAAATTATGAAATTAGAAAAGACAACACAAGAGAAACATTTCAAAATAACCTCATTATAATTTAAAGCCCACCTTGGTTTTTGAAGCTGTCATATAAGGAGCTTGTGATATGGGCAAGGCATGAAACAGGGGCGCTCCTGTGAGACAGCAGAGACTCTAAAGCCTAAAAGAATAAAAAAGTCATTAACTCATCTTCATACAATCTTTATTGCATTTATACAGTATTCTACCCATTTACCTGTTTCTTAATGGCAGGATGCTTAATATCAAGAAGCAAACTTTCAGCTTCACTCTCCAAAATGTCTACAAATAAAACATGAAATTTACAAACACTCTCACAAAAAATAAAACTCTTTGCAGTGATTTTAAATCTCACCAGATTCTAGGTCTCTGCTCTTAAGCAAAGTAGTAAATTTCTTTAAAAGGTGCATATCTTTGGCCCGTTCACTCTTCTTGTCACTAAGGTAGGAGAGATAAATAACACTGAGCATCACTGATATTTAATTGATCAGCATATTGTCATGGGAACTGACCTGAGAGCCAAATGGAAAGGAATGTTGACAGTCCTCAGTGCTCCGTTGGTGGGGTCCAGGAGACAGACCTGCTGCGTGTGGAGCTGCCAGCCCTGACTAGTCACACTGTTCACTCCCATCAGACGATAGCCGGCATAAAGTAATCTGCAAATCACACATAATTATACACTTTTAACCAGCAAATTATGCGTATTTATTTTTATTATGTTTATATATCTATATTAAATCATACAGTAAATACCTGCAGTGTTTGCCCACATTAAAAGCTCCGACTCTTGGTCCTCGCTGCATCGCCCAAACTTCCAGGATTCCTCTTCTCGGGGCATAAATGATTAAGAATAGGGCATGTCTCTTGGGGGCGGGAGCAGAGGCGGCTTCACGAATACCTCTCTCCTCTGCAATCTGCATCCAACCTAACTGTGCATCTCGATAACCTGTATCACACATACATACCAAGTGTGATTGAAAAGAACTTATCCAAACTTCATTGACTCTTCAGTGACTCTACACCATTTGTTCATATAATGAAGTAAAATCAGTTTTGCCCCAGGTACCCAGTACAATTATATTGTAAAAGCAGCTCTAGGGTTTAAAATGAGACCGCTGTGTGCTACCTGCATTTACTTATAAAGCATCTTTATTGTCTGTGGCCCAGGAAGTAACACTGGTGTACCGTTAGCATGCTAGTTGTTCTTAGCATTGAAGCATGCTTAATAACTCAAAATGGTGAATAATTTGCATGCTAGGAATTGTCTTAAGAAGGTGGACTCTGGGCTACAAACCATTAAAAATGAACTAGCTCTGTTTTTAAGTAAAATCATATAGAGTTTTTAAGGTAGATTAAAAACACAAACACTCACCTTTCCACATTCGGATAGCAATCCCTCTGGCCAGGTCCAACAGGGTAACTCTACCAAAATCATCAGTCACTCCAGCCAATGTGTTGCAAGGGGAAAGGCAGATAGACTCCCCATGGCGCCGAGAGTCAGGGAGCCCAAACCTTAAATAGTGACTAAATATTAATGAAGGTCTACAGCAAAATGAGTCCACACATATAATAAAATTTAAAATAAAAGTTAAAGACACTACCTAATGGGAAGGGGCGTGGCAGGTTCTACTTTAGGTTTTTGCTTTTGAGCGACTTCTTCTTCAGCTTTGTTTTTGTTCTTATTCCAACCTAACCACCCACTGAAGTTCAATTAAAAAAAAACAAAGCAAAGGTCAGGCTACTTTCATACTGTACTGTTGTGTTCAGATAAGAATTTAACACTGTTTATTTACTCTTACCTGGCTGCATTAAACAGCGCTGACGTAAGTTTGCTAGCCACAGCCATAGCCACATGAGACAAGAGAGGCTGGGAGTTGCCCTACAGACATAAATGGAAAATATAAATTCACTTATCGTTGATCTGTATTGATTTTTGATTGATTGATTTTGTATTATATATAGAAGTGGTTATAGTATATTATCATGTTACTTCTACTGCATAGAAGAAGCCTGTGTATGGTCCACTCCCCACAGTCACATACTGAGACATGGCAGGAGGGCTGCCTTTAATTGAAGCATTGAAGCCTCCAAGAATAGAGGCATTTTTCATTTGGTCAAAAACAGATGTCGCCATCACACCTGGAAAGATAAATGTTTATACTATGACCACAAAACAAGAATCATGTAACTATTCACATTTCATATTGAAGAACAGTATAGTGGCTCCCTGTGTGTATTTAATATCTGTATCACTTACCTACACTGCAATGATCTACAATGTTGTCCATCTCCTGCAGACCCCACTTTTTATAAGCCAGAGGAGGAGGCTGAATAACATCATTACCTGCTGCCGTAGCTGAACATGAATAGTGAGGAAAAATAAAATTTTAAATATGTGAAAGGTTGTGTAAAATATCTATAGCTATGTTTCTCTACCCCAGAGCAATAGGTTGGGCTAGGCTTTAACTAAGTGTCACTACAGAAAGAGCATTTATAGCTACAAAGATTAAAATTACAGCCAAGGAAAATCCCAATAAACAAATGCATTTAAATACCTGAATGCTTTGTTGCAATGTCTATCCATACACCATGCAAGTGAACATAACATGTTATGTTTACACACTATGCATAACACGTTATTTACTCTATGAACCTGCACTTCCACAAACAACTTTCATAAACACAAATGCAAAACACTACCTCTTGCCACCTGGTTCCTGCAGGCTCGCAGAGACTGAAAGAGGCTGAAGCCATCAATGGTGACCACAGCAGCAGGATAGAGGATGCTCAGCTCCTCGTGCTGAGACAGAACAAGTCAATACTGTCACAGTAGAGTTATTTAACAGACTGGGCAGTGGAGAGGAGGTTGTGTTACCTGCTCTGTTACTCCAGGGTGACGTGGGATCTCATACGTTCGGCACTTCAGCTTTAGCGCAGGGTCCTCTTGCAGCAGCTGAGCCAGCAGCAGAACACCATGCTGAAAAACATTTTGGTTTTACTTTGTGTTGGGAGTTTGAGCATACAAAAAAGTGATATACCTCAGTGTAGAAGCGGACATAGCCAGAGGAGAAGCCCACAACCACACATGTCCAGTCAGGACGCCCCGTGGAACTCCTACACAGAGACCATGTAATTAATGCAAAATCTATGTGTAAAGAACCACAACCTTTGCAAAAACAAGTACCTTTTTTGACTGGCCAAAGGTATACAAATGGCACTACTCACACACTCCCTGTCAAAATAGGATTATAGTTATGAATATTATTTGCTTCTTATAGTCACCCATCAATTTTTTTTTTTCCATACCCTTCTTCACTACTAAGAGTTCCAGACCAGGACACAGCCAGGGTCATCTCCTCTCGGCCACTGTCATCTGTACGCCACTTGGCTGTAAAACAAATTAATTAATCACTTACATGCTAATCACTACCTACAGTTTTATGTATGTATTCATCATCACTATCCATGAGAAATTTTAATATATATCACCAGAAAGGAAGACAGCCTTCTGTTCACGAGCGACAACCAGCAGATCTGAGCAGGGCGACAGAGCCACAACGCAGTCCTGTAGCCAGCCTGGTGCAGCCTGCTCCACACTCTCCTCCGCCTGAAAAACAGCAACCTCTTTACAGTTGGTGCATTTAACATTGGTTCATAAAATGTGTTCAGCAAGACACATTTTAAAACATGTTCAAATCTATATGAAGAGAAGAAAAATATTACTGTAGAAGTGGGAGTTGTTGCATTCTCCTCTTGGACATCATTGTCCCACGCAGACTCCCAGTCAGAGGTGTCCCAAGTCAACTCATCTGTCCACAAGAATATCGACTGTGACTGTAGTCACTGTACCATTACAAAGTAACAAATACTAGAAAAAGCTAATCCTACTTTCTGCACTTAGGGTGACTCATCAACTGAGTGGCCCACTGTTAAAGACCTTCAGTCTTACCTTTCAAACACCTAGCTAAGTTTTTAGCAAACATTTAAATTGCAAGTTTTCAACCCAGATTCACAACGAGTCAAGTTCACTTGGACATCTTACCTGTTTGAGCTTTGTCTTCCTCGGCCTCAGTCTTCTGGTTTTGGAACAAATAGTCCCGCACAGTTTTCAGCTCCTGGAGCCGACAAAACTCAAATAAGCTACAAGACATTTCCCTTCCGTCCCGTTAGGAACGAAGGAGAAAGGTTGAGCCCAATTAGCCTAGTGGCTAAGGCTAACCCAGTTGTCAAAGATTAGCTTGTCAATGTGGTTCTTTGTTTAAACTTCTCTCTGCGGGACAGACATCGAGTCTAATATAGTATTTTGACTTTTACTTTAAACGGAAAGCCTAATTCAGCTCGACACGCGCGATATACTTGAATATTTTCCGTTATTTGCAGCTTTTTCTGCTCTGCAGATGACACATCGCTAGCATAATAACATATGTCACTTCCGGCCAACAATGTGGCTGGTTCTTTCAAAATAAAATGATGGACATATTTATTTCACACAGAATTTAGCTACATGTTGGGTCCCATTTGCATAAAGGATACATAGTACTACTATACAAATCAAACATCAAGCATTGGTCCTATATTATTTTGTTTTATTATATAGTTGTTTTGATACACATATCAACAATAAAAACACAAGGGGGCAGCAGAACACTATGGTGCAATGAGTTTAGGGCTACTCCCACCCCATGCTTTTGCATTAGTGTAGAAAGTTCTATTGTGACTTATTGTGCCACTATAGGCTACTTGAACTCTTGAACATCATGTCTGAAATAGGCCTTTAAGTTATGACTCAATTTAAAATTCAAATGCATGTCAGTTTGTAAAACTTCTTCCCAAACTCTATTTATTTATTTATTCATTTATTTATTTATTGTGTTTTGGCAAATTTGCATCTTGATACAAAATACAAAAACCTGCATCTTTACAAACAATCCCACATCATTCCCTGTCCCAGAACAATTAATACAGTAAACACACACTCGTACACACATGTACGTACACACACACACACACACACACACACACACACACACACACACACACACACACACACACACACACCCACACACACACACACACACACACACACACACACACACACACACAAGCTCATCTCTGGGGAGTGCCCAAAAGTTTCTGGTTCGGAAGGTCGCACACAAATCCTCAGGAAACAATCATGTGTCAGAGAGGTCCTTAGGCCAGTGCTGCTGCGGCCTCTGTGTGTTACAGGAGCCAGGGTACAGGAATAGCTCCCCATCTGGTTCCCCCTTCCTCTGTTGACCAGGAAATGAGCTGGCATCACTGTATCCCAGGACAATTATGATACTGATGTACAATAGGTGACGGCTATAGAGGCTTTATTTTCTCACACTGATGGAATAGGCTACTTCTTATAAAGCCAGCCAAAATTTGTCAAATATTGTAAAGAAGAATCCAATAGTTGATCAAATAGTCACTATTAGTCAAATGTGTCAAATTCTGCTTACAAATATCAAGGAAACAGTAAATGCTGTTTTATTGTTTGTTTATTTAGTAAATGCTAAAGATTTACGGTTCAAATCCTGCCCCTCCAGTTGTACAGCTAATCCTGTTGTGTCCTTGGGCAAAATACATCATCCATATTACCTGCATGAACGTGACTTTGCCTGAAAATCCAGATGGATATCTCTCTGTATTTGTTATACAGATCCATATCCATATCAGCTGCTGGTACAGCAATGAGTCTGGATTTTTCCAGGCAAAATGTGACTATGATAAGGTTCCCGATTATATCAAACTTTTAATCAGTTTCTATGGAGCATTTATTACTTTATTTTTTTGGCACACAAAACTTTGAGCAATACAAATACTTCAGGTACCATAGTGTGTTAGATTTCAAACAGGTGCATTATAGCGTACAGTAATATTGTCTTTGAATCAGACTTTGAATCAGACACTTTGTGCTGACTCCTGGGTGCTGTGTGACTTCAGCACAGTGTGTGTGTTAGCCAGTCTGGACATAATGTGTTCACAAGTACACTCCACATCTGGAAAACACAAATTCTAGAGGAAGTGCTCTGGTGCAAAAAAAAAATCTCTAAAGTTCAGACACAGTTTGAGCTATATCTAGAGGGGAAAGCAAGGTGTCTTCCGGTTCAAAAATATTAAAGAAGGTTTATTGCAAGGCTCCATACTTAAGTGGTATGCACAAAGGCCTACATACAGGCTTATCATTGAATTATACTGGCATAAAAACAACAATAAATGCATAAAACTAAATAAAAGCAAACAATTAAAAATAAGATAAAGAGGGATAGGCTAAACATAGGCTGAATAAATAGACTTATCTTTTTTTATGTTAAATTGCTGGGTTTCATAGGATATCACAATATTCTAAAGGCCAATAATATTTCATACAGAAGCTAAAATGAATATTATACTGTATTTTAGAAATTAGATATGATCAGGTTCAACATTTTGGAATTTACATTTTGGATATTTTATGGCATTGTGATCAACAAGGAAAACTGGCTCTTGCTTTTTATATGCCTTTTTTTTTTTTTTTTTTAAACCGAAGCTGTTGTATCTTGTGTGATAAGAATTTTCTGTTGTGACAACTAAAATTTGAAGGAACAGCACAATATTAAATAAGTCTTGCACAGTTTGCACTTTATGAAGGCTCCAAAGGTCACAATGTAACACCACTGTTATGTGATTATGATTCATCTCCTGTTGCAGTCTTTACAGAACTTTGGAAACATTATACACTATATTATACATACATATTTATTTCATAAATTCATAATTTTCATATTTAATATTTCATATTTATTATACATATTTTATCACCATAGAAACATGCCAGAACAATCTAGAATTCTATACAAGCTCTATCTATATAAAAATATACATATCTATATAAATAAATAAATAAATAAATACATAAATAAATAAATAAATAAATAAATAAATGTTTGAA
Source organism: Taenioides sp. WSHXM2023 (assembly GCA_029959045.1). NCBI lineage: Eukaryota > Metazoa > Chordata > Actinopteri > Gobiiformes > Gobiidae > Taenioides > Taenioides sp. WSHXM2023. Next base: position 15,529,151 of record CM057102.1, on the reverse strand, counting down.
ATTATTTTAATACCAAAAAGCTTTTAGTCTTGAATTGAGCTTACAGGCGACAATTGAATGGCTTGATTTATGTCTAAGGAATCCCACAGAAACAGGACACTTTGGTTTCCATTGGCCTCAGCACATTTTTGCAGTCTTGCTTCAGAAGCTGCCATCAGCAATGACATGGACATAACTTAAAGTTTGTTTTCCAAAACCGAAGATGGGAAATTATTTTGTTTATAATTATAAACTGTAAATAACTCACCCGTCACCCATGTCAAAATGTTTATATTGCTCAACTGTAAATAGCACAATGTCACCCATGTCAAAATGGGGGATTTACTTGTTTACATGACGATGAATAGAAATGGTTAGTTTGAGCCAGTGGTTCTGAATAATAGGTTATGAAGCAGCTATAGATCAGTAAAACTTACAATTAACAATGTTCTGTTTGTTTTGAAGTAACCCGGTAAATTTATTACTATGAATTCTTTCATTTTATGTTTTAACTGAAATTCCAATCAAATGGAGTCAAATGGCCTTCTTATAGCCTATGTGTGACGCCATTAAACTAACCTTGAGGTACACATGCCTGATAAATATGTACTACACTGATAATTTTACATATGTCAAACAGTAATGATAAGAAGAATTGATAAACTTCAAAGAAGAAATAACCAAAACAACTATGCATCCAGTAAACAAAAGAAGTCCACTGACACAGGGTATTTTGTTAAATGTTTATTAAAAATGAAATGTACAGCTTAACATTCATAAAACATCAATAATTTAATGATAAAAAAGACAAGACGAACACAAACATTGGAGTCACACACAGTAGAACAACCACATAGGACACGTGGACTAACGAATGTGTCTCAGTTAATCCAGAGACATGCTAGAATTCAGTCTTCACAAGTACCAGGGCGGTCCTTACACAGACAGTGTAAGATACAAGAGGTGGGTTTGTGCTTGAATACTGAAGGAAGAGGAACAAAAGCCCCTGTGTGCCCATTATGCTCCTTCAGTGAGTCACTAGAACACTAAGTTTATACTCTGCTGTGCAGATTCAAGGCGTTTGACTGCAGTCACCTCTGAGCACATTGGACAGTGTGGTCTGCTGTTTACACAGAGCTACAGAAATACACTTTACTAGTCATTCAAACTGGCAGAAGAGAGGCCACTAGTTGTACAAAACAAAATAACACTGGTTCAAGTTTTCAGTGCATGCTCTAGGCAATTGGAAAGCAGGCTCAACTTGAGTGAATAACATTCCCACATAAAAGGCCTTTTCTGACAGCTGTACAGTGAAACCGGGAAGTACAGCTGCCCCTGTCCCATGACCGAGCACACGTCGGGGCATTGATCTGTTACAGGTTAACCTTGGTCGGCTGACATGAGCGGCTCTTCAGACACCCACGGCAGAGCAAAACCTCTACAAACACGAGTAACAAGCCCACAGAGAGTGGCTCCTGACGGACAGCAGCCAATTGTGCAGGGCAAATAACAAAGAAAGTGAAAATAGTGTCACTGTGAAAGCCCCATTACTCACCACAGACGCACAACACAAAGCCACACCACGAGCAGCAAACTATTCACAAGTGTAGATAAAAACAGTCACGGGCATGTGGGAGGCTCATTTGTGAGTAAACCCACATGGAAGGCAAAGGAAATTCACTTTCAAGTCTGACAGCACTTTCACATTTCATCACATGACTTCCATGTGCATGACAATGGCTAGCTAACATGCTAAATATGTTCTTCAACTTGTTCCATTTTGTTTGGTGACCTTAAGCACAGTCAAAACTGTACTGGTTTGAGTCAAAATAACCCTCTAGCATTCTCAGAAATAAGATCAAGGTTTTCACTACTAATATAATAAGTAGCCCTTTCCGTTTCTTTAGGAACAAATGATTGGCTCAGTTTTTTAAGACTAAAGCGGACCGTCTTTATTTGATGTGATTGTGCAATAGTATTGAAATAAACCCTTAACAAGCCAAAGCCCTTCATTTCATTTTTTTTTTTAACAAATCTCACCAATATGATGAATAATAATAAGGATTTCTACAATCTTGCACAAAATATGGGTGCTAAGTATGAATATGTAAAAAATATAGATGTGTTTCTCAAACTATATAAAAAATACATAAATACAAAATATCAGACTTGAAAAGTGTTGCTTGTGTTTTAAAATTTGAAATGTCAAAAATGGAAACATTCACTGATTTGATTCTCTGGCTGTGCAGTCTTTTATCATTCGACCCAAAAGTGCAATGAAATGCTGGATTCTTCTTAATATCAAAATAAATGGCACATATTTTTGAAAATGTGTAGACTTATTTTGTGTCCTTGTGTCATGTGTCCGTATTGTCCTCCTTTGAATATTCCTCCACTAGCTTCTCATAGGAATGGCTGTGCTCAGAACAGTCACTAGTAAAGACAGATTCGTCCGACTCTGATCCTTGCTCTTCTTTTGAATTTGTTTCAATATTTTCATCACATGTTGTTATAGACAGTTTTGCTTTTGAATCATTATCCTCCTCTTCCTCCTCCAAATTACTGCCTAAAAAGTTCTCTTCATCAATAAAAGTTATATTAGCATTTTGGATCGTGAGTGCATGGTATTCCTTGTGGTCCCATGTTCTTTTAGTGGAATTGCCCAGTACGCCATGTTCTATATCTGCATCTTTATCAAGCTGGTTTTCAAATATCGGGTCAGGGCTCCCTTCACCCTCCACATGGTCTTCGGTTAGCAGTAAACCGCTATCTGATCCCAAGAGGTAGTTCTTTGATTTTGAGAAGGCCACAGTTACACGGTCACTAAAACTATAGCGCCTCTTTTGACGTGGAGACCTGTCTAGACTTAAAATTGTGTGACCATTAAATACTGGGGTGTCATTACAACTCTGGGACCGGCCTATGTCTTTAAATTTGGCTCTATTGATACCATTGATAGGTGAACCATTAGGCTGACTGTCATTCTTATTGCCAATCTGCTTGATCAAGTCATTGTAGCCTTCCTGCTTTTTGGACAGGAAGCCAAATATATTGACATCATTTGGAGTGGGTGGCAGCCTGAGAGAGGCTTTGTGCGATTGTTTATAATGCTGTAGCTCGTCCAGGGATAATTTTCGGAGTTTGCGGCGTTTTTTCAAAGCCTTGTGAGCTTCTATCACCATCCGCACTTTCCAGTTGAAGAACAGAGAGAGCCAGGCCAGGCCAAGGTAAATCCACACTTCCACAAAGTAGCGGTACAAAGCTGGGTATTCCTTGTTGGGTTCCACTCCTGTAGAGATAAGTAAATTCTGCTATTTGAAGTCTATACAAATACGTACATAATAGGAAATTATTCTAGACTCAGATTTTTCTAACCCTAACCCAGAAATGTCCTGATTGAGACACAAATTCAGTTTGTTATGGTTTATACCAGTAAATATTACATATTTTCTTTTGTAAATTTTTGTTTAGCACTGGTTTTGTCTGGAGGTCTAGACATTGTTCTCATTTGCCTATAATTTTAATGCCTTATAATACATTTTTGCCAGTTTACAATTAATAAACAAATTATGCTTTCCCTTGACTACACTCCAGCCCACCCAGACCAACACTGTAAATTAAAATTTGTTCTCAGTGTTTTGCCTGGTAAAATAAAAGTTAAAAATAAAATAAAATAAAATAGAAAAATAAATTAAAAAATACATTTAAAATAAATAAATAAATAAATAAATAAATAAATAAATAAATAAATAAATAAATAAATAAATAAATAAAAGTGCTCTGCTTCCATTTTTCCCCCCAAAATGTTTTCTTTTTTTTTCCTCATAGCAGTACATAAAGACAGTCCTGTTCTCAGCAGTGTAAACTTACCTGCCACCAAGTCTCCAAATCCGATTGTGGTTAAAGTGACAAAGGAGAAGTAAAGGCCTTCAATGTAGGTCCAGCCCTCCTGGGACATGAACACAAAAGGTGGGAGCACCAAATGCACCAAAACACCCCAGAGGAGGAAGATCGCTGTGCAGGTAAATTGAGCCTTCCTCTGCAGCACAAGAAGAAAGAAAAAACAAAAAGGGGTCTTAGATAAAAGGTCATGGGATACAACAGAGATCCAACAGGAATCAAAGACATACCAGTGAGAAGCCCTTCTTGGTGAGGTACTGGCCAAGGTGCTTAGCTCTGCCTCCGAAGAACTTTCCCAGCTCACTGATCCAGGTGAGGCACAGAGGAACACCAAAGAGACCGTAGAAGATACAGAAGACACGACCAGAGGAGGTTTTGGGGGCAATGTTCCCATATCCTGAGAGAAGAGGCGATAGAATATGTTTAAAGCGGAGTAAAAATTTGACTTATCTTTTTAATGTATAAAAAAAAGTCTAACTATATATTGTGCACTATACTTAAAATAAAAAGTATAATTTCAATATTTTTAGAAACAATTATTTGCATCAAGCATGAACAAAATCCTATATTGTCTATTAGGCTATTCAATTCTAGCAAGTCATTTAAGACTGAAAATAAAGTTGAAGGTTTTATTTCTTAGAATTGAAAATAGAGATTGTCCCCAAATTAATGCAATTTAAATTTACTACAAATTCACCCACAGCCCTTTTTTCCATCATAAACCTATAAGAGAGCAGCGTAGTCATGTTTTCAGCAGTTATTTCTTTGCCCTGAAATGTTCAAATAAAGCTTTTTGGCATTTTCTGCAGGTCACGCAAAACAAAATAAACAAAACAACTGGCCTGTGCTGGAATTTTAAGGCCGATAGCTGATATGCTAAAAAGTCCAATTGAAATACATTAGGTCCGATGTATACATTAGTCTATTTATATCTGACACAATTTTATATATATATTTTTTTATATTTTAAACACTCTCCCATTTGCTTTTGTCATGCTTACCAATAGTAGTGATAACAGTGGCTGCGAAAATTACTGCATTTGGCCAGTTCCAGTTGTTGAAGGTCTTGTTGCCAGTAATAGTCACTCCTTGGCCTGCAGCATCTGATACTGCCTGTGTAAAAAAAAAAGACAAATAAAAAGGAAGACTATGAAATAACATAAATTATTGTAATCAAGAGCAAACTCCATCTTTGAAAAAGGAAGACAGGAAGTATGTTTAGTTTCTCTCACCACATCCTTCCTATGATAAACTGATGTTATCACCAGTGCTACACAGTGCACCCAAGAGATCAGCTCTGACCTATGGGGCTCAGGGTTTTAACTACTGCTTACAGCATGTGTGGAAGAGGAAACAGCACACAGCACCTAAACAGCCATTTCATAATCGTGATGACGTAGGACTTCTAAAGGAGCAGGTACAACTTATCATTGAAACTAATCCAGTGCTTATGTCCATTATACATCAGCTGCTAAGCAAAAGTTTCAGTAAGTTGGGATCAAAAGAACAAATAAGTAGTTTTGGTTGATTCTTTTTAATGTGTAAATAAGTTAAGTAAATGAAAAGCCTTTACCCCTGAACTAGTTAATTACAGTACAGGTTGGCACTAGATCTTTGCAATTGCGAGATAGGACCATAGCCTTCAAAAGGGCCATGTCTTTGAAGAGGCTTCCAATCTCCAGGTTCTACAGACATTGTTGCGTCTTTTTTCCAGCTCCTTTAAAAGTAACTTTTGCACAATACTTTGAACACTTTAGTAGGACAACTTCATTGCCAATGTAACAAATGACTGATTCAACAAAGAAATTACATTGGCCTCCTCCTAAGATAGTGGCAAACAATGTCAAGTATTTAAGCACAATTTTAAGCCTCAAGAAAATATAATCTTCGTGGAGATATGCAGAGGTTTGCAAGATGTGCGTAATCCCCAAAGTGGCAGAATATTGTCGGCTGTTTAATAATGACAGGTTCGGGACTGCACAGCTCTGTAATTAGCAGCAGAGAGGGGGCAGTCTTTTGTCTCCTAAAAACAACACTGCTGCTCCACTGGACTTTAGGGAGACATCACCAGTGACAGATGAGAAAAACATCATTCCTCAAAGAGAAAGGCTTTGCAGTGGAAATAAGGACTAAACTGACAGTGTATAAGGAACAGTATGTAAGGAGGGCTGGGTTATGGGTCTACTTAATCTTTCAGATAAATATGAAAGGAGTAAATTACATCATTACAAAATCAGATGGATTTAAAACACCTAGATCAGCAACAATGAGTTGTTTTCTGCCAACTGCGCTAGTATTTTTCCCATGTTGGGCAACATTTGAAGGTCCTATATTACACAAAATTGAGTCTTGTGAGCTTTAAGCAATGTTATAATGTTGTTATCTCCTTAAAAACATACCTGAAGTTGTGTTTTGTTTCATTCACACATGTAATCCTTTATTATTAGTCTGTCTACATCTCCAAAGATCAAAATGTTCTGTTCCACCTTGTGATGTCACAAAGTGGTAGTTTTCAAGTTAACACCTACCTTTTACTTTTAGTTTAGAAGAGGTTGGCAATTCCAGGAATTCCATCTGAAATCATCCACAATATTCTAGGTGTACAGAGTTTAAAAACACAGTGGAGCACTGCCTGTATTACCACATGACATCACAAGGAGTGTTTCTGTTTCTGTGTTTCCCAGTCTAAATATGCAGGGCTTGTGTGTGTTAAACAAAACACATGAAACAAAACATAACTTCAAGTATATTTGTGATGAGGAAACAACATTATAACATAGATACAAAAATTGTGTAAAAAGTGTTGCTTGAAATATATATATATATATATGGATAGCTATAACATAATAATGAGTAAAACTCTACTATAATGATCTAATGATAAGATAAACACTAATGGCACAAAAGAAAACTAGCACTGCCCTTTTAACACACATTACAGATCTGTAGGTCATGTGGTGTTTTGTTTCGTATACAAACAGACATTGACGCTCTGGCATTTCTGTCTCAAGAATTCAATGTTTAGCTAATCTCTCTGATGATTTATAGTCTCCAAGTATCTGCAACTATGTAACTCAATGAGCATGACTTGCACATGTCAGTCTGTTATGTAAAACACACAAAAATGCTTGAGTTTGAACACTAAACTGCTGATAGACAAAAATGGCTATGGGGGCAGAGAGCAGCCATCACGGAAATACCAGCTAGACCTTACTCTGCTATTTAAGAGGGAAGAGGTGAATGACCTTAAGATTACCCAAGGAGAATGTATACGATTTTGATAAATAAAATAATCATATAACTGTCTTGACAAAATGTTGACAAATCAACCTTGATATTAGGCAAATATGCAGTTTAAAAGAAACCACATTAACTTCACTGCATGTGAAGCATTGTGAAGCACTGCATAGAGATGCCATTATGAGTCATTTCTGCCATATTAAAAATGAAAAAAGTGTTTTATAACAATCATTTCTGCCTGCCTGAAAAATATATATAAAATATATGAAAATGATAACAGTAGAGTTTTTCTACCATGGTACCTCACTACAACTGAACAATGTGTTCAAGATCCAGGAGCTTACCAAAAATATTGTAAAATATAATGTCCTCTATAAAATTGTGACACTCATATTCCCAATATTCTAACATCCGAGTTGCTGACACCAAGGACAAAGAGCTGTCCTTTGGCTAGTAAATATCCTACAAGGCTGCCCAAAAGGTCAGAAGTCATCCTGGGCTCAACTCATACCCATCACAGGTCACAGATGACCCTGAGAACAAGAGGTGAAAACCAGCCGCGGGAAGCAGAGATAAAAGAGACTTTGTGTGTAAGGTTGAGTAACTCCAGAGGAAGTGGTTAAACTAACTGAACAATCTGTGGGACTCCAACACCACTGACCGCCAAAGGAGTCTGATGTGGTCTGGTGTGCTGAACTACTAAAAATATATAAAAACATAATCACATTACCTTTACATCTGTATTTTTGCACATGTATTATTAAGCAACATAGTCAATAGTCAGTGTTATATTATTATAATTATCAGAATGTGGATGTAGAGTTGTACAATTAAGGCAAATTTAATTAAGCTACAATTGTTTCAAACTGTCAGTTATCAACTTGGGTCTTTTTACTGAGAGGTCCATTGCAAATCCTGAGTAGAGTTCAGACTTTGGAGGAAAGATTTTCACTTTTTTTTGTTTTGTTTTGTTTTTCTTTTAAATGGCAATGGAATTTATTAAACCATTTCGATTTTTTCCCATATTGTCCCAGCCCTAATTGGAAGTTTAACAAGTCCAGGTTTTAATTCACTTAACAATAACTATCTAGAATTCTTTCAGTGGTCATTTAAAGGATCATAAAAGATGCTGACTCCCATGTTTGTACTCACAACATTGGCATTCTGTTGGCTGCTCATGTTCCTAATATTGAAAGTAGGACTGTATCACGTATGGTAAATATGGCGCAGAGTAAGCAGTTGGGCCCATTTTGATAGCTACAACTAAATAAAAAACACTATGACGAGCCTGGTCCTTATCAGACCAGCTGCCATAGACCACTTGTGTTCCTATTGTGTTTTTTTCCCACCTCAAATGGTCAAACACAACATTGTTAGAATTGCACTCACTGTTAACTGCAGGGTAAACATGGCCCGTCTAGCCGTTTTTGTGTCAGATTAGTTTTGCATCTGTTAAGCAGAAGATTTAGGAGTTACAATATTAGCAACTCCCACTTGAATCAATATTTTATAGTACTTTTATTTGAGTTAAGTTTTTGGTTACTCTTCCTAACGTCAGTAAGTCTAATAGTGACACAATTTTTGACATATTGAATGATTTGAATACAGTATTTGTGTTTCTTCCACTGTTTCTTTTGATTTGAACATTTTTTGTGGTTCATTTTACTAATACCAGATTTTGTGCATTATTTAAATCAAATCTTATATCCAGACATTCTTGAGTAGGAGTTTCCCTAAATACTGTTTACATTCTTTCTCGAGTTATTTCTTGAACCACCGAGTTTTACTTCTACAACAATTTTTGGCCACTCCACTCACTTCTGAACGTCATACTTCGCTTTAGAAGTTTTACATTTTCGTCAAAAGAAATGCTAAAATAATCTTTTAATTTCAGTGATATCAAATATTGTAATGCCATGTAATGAAGATTGCCCAGAAAGCCATTGTGGGTCCATCAAAGACAAGTCTGTTTGGATAATTCATTGCTTTCACCTCTAAGCTCATGACATCAAGACCAATCACCTTCTAGCACTTTGAGCTATTTTTTACATTCAGAATAAAGACTGGATTTCATTGGACCAGCGCTTGGAGCACATGACATGTTGGCTCCTGAAATAAACAGTGAGTTGCTTCATTCATTCTGGACAGACCACAGGCTATGGTAAACCTCAAGCATGTGATTCCACTGTATTGATGATTGCATTCAAAGTGTCTGCAAAACTCTGCCAAAAAAACATGATATTACAGTCATGTGCAGCCAGGATGCTAAGGGAAAGTCTTTAGTCATGCAAAAAGTCAAAGCTGATAATCTTTCCAGTGAAGGAATTTGGTTAAGGCGGAGTACTGAAGACAGTGGATTTATTGCAACTCCTGATTGAAAAAAAACCAACAACATCTGAGTAAAGCCCATGAAGTTAAGGCTGAACTGTCTTGGACATAATATCTAGTTGTGCAAAACACATTTTCCTGACAAGTATTGCTTTTAGATTTATGATTGTGAGATTCAGTTAATAATTCAAAACATTTGAGAGAAGAATGATATATTAGCTGCAAAAATAACTGCCCAAAAACATGTTTGTAGACGTCTTAGTGTTTGCAGGCTGTATTCATAATAACTCACACTCACACATACATTTTGTTACAATTCCAGCCTTTGTATAAACAGGACCTTCTTCCAAAAAAGCACTGTGCAAAAAGCAACAGTTTTTAAGAACTATAATAGACCATACATAAACACAATATAACAATATATTACAAATAAAAGCTTATATGTTGAATTTTTTTCCCCTCGGTTTTTTTGTTTATGTTGTTTTTGATTTTTTCTTTTCAAAAACAAAATAAAATCATCTCTGTATGTTGATTTCATGAACTTAAGTTAGCATTTGTAATTAGTTTGGCTGACCCAGCCCTGTTGTATTCTCACATAACACCGCTAGATGCCATCTACGTTACTTATGTAACGTTACGTTACTGCTGTCTGACAGCCAGCTTTGGCCTGACAGAAGACCAGAAAACACAGGTGAGCCTGAACAAAGTGAGGGGAGGGTGGTTTCATCTATTGGTGAAAAAAAACTTAAGAGATGGTAGCTTTAAGTAAGTGCCATTCAACAAAAAAATTCTTCTTCCAAAGTCTGAACTCTGCTCCAAACCACATGCTTTTACTGACAGAGTTAAAAATTCCTAAGATAAGACGATTAGAAATCTTGATCTTGATTAAAAAGTGATTAATTGCCCAGCCCTGAAACACTGTTCACATTTTATTTCAATTGTTATGTAATAGACGCAATTTTACCAGAATATTCATATTGTCATGTGGTGTGATAGTCAGCATACAGCAGCACAAACTGTTTACATTTGCCTGCAGATAAGTGAACACTTCAACAGCCTCACAAGAGCCGACACTGATGGGCCATAAAATCCAATCTGCAAACTGTGACCACTTCAAGGACTGTACGGTTAATAGCAAACTCTCTGTTATTGAGACACACAAGACTAACTTTAACAAGACTGTCGCCTTCACTTGTAAAGGCTGCTTATATGTTTTTAACTGCTAACAAACCAAGCTGAGTTTCCATTGTGGAAATCTACTGGCTTTGAAGCTGATAAAAGTTGATACATTTGAGCGTCTCGCGTGAGTGGGTGCCTTTGGTGAGCGGGTGGTTCAAATGAAAACAGTGGAAAATTAAATACACAGAGTAAAAATGTAAACTGAACTTTCTGAATAGTAAAACATGTGGTTTAAAATTATGGTTCACAAATGTGGGAAGACAACCACTTTAGTAAACAGGCTTTATACAGTGGTAACCAATTGCCTGTACAGTTATGATTTTGTTTAATTCGATGATGGTTTGACTTCCCATTTATACTGCAGGGCTGTTACAAAAAGGTTGGTAAAACTATAAACCTGGCCAAACTTATAAAGAAATGCTTATTTTGGACGGTCACTGTGGGAACTTACGCAACAGCAAAGCCTGGTCTGGAAAAGTACGGCGTGAGCTTTAAAAAAATGGGCTAAGCCTGAATTTATAAGTTTACAGTGAGCTACACATTGGACAATAAGGCTGGCTTTACTGGTCAACATATGAGGATTAACCTCCTGTTTGGGGATGGGGATTAAATATAATCTGGTATTTGTCTTGGTTTAGACTTGGTTTAGCTCAACATTTGACAGTCAATCCTCAATTATTTCTGCTTTAGCACAGGTTTACTAGTTTAGCTTCATCCGGCTTTTGTTATTCAGACTTACTGATATTAACTGGTAACTGGAAGACAGAACTGGAGGACAGAACTGTTAAAAACAAACGAGTCCTTTGATATATGACACTGCAGAGAAACTGGCTAATTTCCACTCTCCGATGACCTATCTATGAATAACTGAACCAAAAATCACTTTTTCTTCCAAATCCAACATTCTTTCCAGTGTCAGAGGCCGTTTTGGGCAAGTGCAGGGCTCTGGCTGTTACTGAGGTGCCATGAATGGGGGAGGTTCATGGACATATTCCCTTTCAGAGACCCCCAAAGACAAAAAAAGAGGCAGCAGGCAGCAGCAGAAGTGGGGGATGGGCCATAATAAATCTTCCCCAATACAACTGTTAGTGGGCCCAAAAAGGGGGACAAGTCAGAACATGTTCCAAAACAATACTAGATCATAAGAGTTTTTAATCTATATCTAAAAACACAGCATAAATATGTATAAAAAGCAATTTAAATGAAAGATTTTCTTGGTACGCACTTGTCACATGACCCTATACAAACGTCTGTGCATAGAGAAAGCTTGGACACCTGCCAAAGCACTTCCTTTCACTTGAAATAGTTAAGTAATGGTTATACAGACTTTTAGTTGGGGTTAAATGCTTTGCCCCATAATTAATAGCGACGTTTAATGAAGTAATTGCAACAGGTGATGAACTTAATGTGACTGTGGAAAACCTAAATAAACATAAAATCATATAGGCCATGTTGTTTGTTTACATGTTGAGATCATATTGCGGGCTAGAATCAACAACTGGAAAGCAGCAAGGTCACAGAGGAGGTCAGCTCCTTGTGAAAAAAACTGTCAGGGGCCAAACACCTGTGAACTGCACTTTGTATTTATTCAAGGCTAACGGGAAAAGATCAAAATCAGCATCTCTACAGCTGGTTAAAGGATTACAAATTTTACAAGACATTAACAGAGGAACACTGTGTCTTTTTGTTTATTGGGAGGTATGACTTCACTCAGTCCATCCAAAAAGCATAACTTTCTGACTATAACAAAGTTGGAAAAGGTAGGTCTGCAAGTTATGATGGTAATAAAAGCTATTCATTTAACTATTAATTTAAGGCAATATCAGCAAACTGGCTAAGCACTGTTGGTAGTTTAATGCTAAATCCCATTTTGGTAAAGTGGAGCAGTTAGCCAATTTGCATCAAAGGCATGCCCAAGCAGGTGCAACAACCTTGTGCAAAACAGACGATCCTGCTTATTTTCCTCTGCAAACGCAAGCAGTCAATACCATGTAGTATTGATTAAAATAGTTATTGAAGTATGTAACTCCTGTTGGTGCTTGCTTGATATGACAGTTATCTTTCCAACTGTGCACTTTGACCAGCAATATGAGTTTTACTTTGCAATTGCTTCATGTTCCAAATGAGCCATTACAAGTTTTGTGAATTACTGTGCACATATTCAACTCAAGTGATTTATTATTTATGTGCTTAAATCAAATGTATGCGAACAGTGTGCCTTAAATGTGTTAAGTTGATGCTCCATACCTCTAAAATTCTGTTCAAATCATCTCTGGTCAGACAGGGGTAGTCCTTGAGAATTTTATCCTTTTGGGCATTGTACTGTCTTGCAGCCAGCTTCCAATTAGGCTCTTCCAGAACTTGAAAAATCGCTGCCCCAATGGACAGGTAAAAAATAATTGCAGAAGTCAACAGGGGGCCCTTATCTACCATACTTCTGTAAAAGTGACAACGATGTTGACAGCGCGGGACGGGGGAAGAGAAGACACAGGAAAGGGGGGTAGATAGCGACAATGGCCCTACAGACAGTTTTTACGCTGGAGGCATTTTCACGCTGCTTCACCAAAGTCACCAAAAGTTTCTTCTTCCGCGCCGTGGCTCTGGAAAGTGGGAGAAAAGTTTTGCCGCGGACACCATTGGGCGCGATACATAACCAGCTAAACTTGAGCATTAACCGTGAGTCGCGGAGCCGTTGTAGTCAGTCTGTCTGTCTGTCTGTCTGTCTGTCTGTCTATCACCACCTCCACGTGCGCAGCGGGAGGAGGACGCACTGGCAGCTGCTAAAGTAGTGCGCTCGGAGAGCGCGCACAAGATCCGCCCAGAAAAGAGGGGGGAAAAAAGAAAAAAACTTCCCAGAGTCAGTAGCCTAGATGGGGCTCACCAGCCTGGGCTCCTGTGTGTCCACCTTATCTACAGGTGTACGGCTACTGAAGCTGCGGTCTCCAGGTATGCGAAGGAACTGTAAAGGAACAAAGCTGAATGGTCCAGGACTTTATACTGCTGTTTAATCTGATAAATGTTTAAGCCAAATGTGAATCACGTGGTTTAGTGGCTAACGCAATAAATATAACTGCTGTAGACTTTTGATCCATAACCCCACAGCCAATTAAACCACTGCATTTCATGACTATAATTAGGCTGTAGATCATAGGGTCTTTTAAGTGGATTATAATTCAGAATGGAATTTGTAAATTCTAAAACGTCATTGCAAAGTTAAAATACAATAATTGAAGTTATTTAATGAATTATTAATTATTACATTTCTAATTGTTGATTGTATTCGGTGCTGTGACCTTAGGATTTGGGCACTTATGCATATGATTTTATGATTATTATTATTATTAAGTAATCCCTAACCACCATTTGTATGACCTGAACTGTGGTTGTCTATAGAATATAAAATATAAAGTTTTAAAATATAAAGTTTTATTGCCTGTTTTGTGTAATTGTTTGCTCAGAGTTTTCTTTGTTTAATCTCAGAGGACCAAAGATCAAAACCAGTGAGTTTCCTGTATCCTCAAAAATACGCCTTATTTATCTATTTTTTTTATTTTATCTATTTATTTGATAGGGACAATGCAGATGTAATTAACATCAGGATTAAATATGTAAGATAAGATAAGATAAGATAAGATATGCCTTTATTAGTCCCACAGTGGGGAAATTCCAGTGTTGCAACGCACAGTTCAAGAACAGCAGGAAAATGGAGCATGCAATAAAACAAGATAATAGATAATGGCTAAAAAAAAATAATAATAATAATTTAGAAATAGACTTAAAGATAGACTCTAATTTTGTTCCGGTGGAGCAAAAATATAAAATACAAAATATAAAATATAAAATACCAAAAAATATGCCTTATTATAGCTACTAAGCAAATTTACATCCATAGTACCGAGGTAGGCAACAATACAACACACAAATAGAAATGTGTGTAGAATCGTCCAGGTAGAATCCATAGCAAAAAGAGAAATTAAATTTGTCAACTGGACAGAGTTTATTTAGTTGAATACGTTTCGCAGCTCATCCAAGCTGCTTCTTCAGTTCTGGTCAGATGCTGCCTTATAATATATAATATATATAAGGCAGTGTCCACCAGCGTCTGACCAGAACTAAAGAAGCAGCTTGGATGAGCTGTGAAACGTATTCAACCAAATAAACCTTTGTCCAGTTGACAAATTTAATTTCTCCTTTTGCCACACAAATAGAAAGTTAGTATACAACACAAGGAAATGTGAAAATGTTTTTGAGCAGTGGTCAGATTGTCAAAACATTGTGCCGACTATAAATAAAGCAAAAACAAAACAGCAGAAATCTGGGTTTAGAAAAAAGAAAATAGCTGTTAGGAGATAGGAGACGCATCAGACCGCCTCTGCCGCCCTCACTGTACTGCGGTCTGTGGATGTGTGGGAATGTTTGGTATGCAAGACAGTAAGGCATTGCATCATGTACTTTTGGCCTTGGGCGTTTGTGTGTCTTATTTACGTGCTTGACCAAAACATGACAAAGAAAAAATTTGATTTCTGCAAAGTAGATGTTGAAATTTTGATCCACTTTCCGGCAGACCCTTCCTTCCCCAAGTTTATGTCATGTTGTGATAACCTAGTTCTTACTGTTGATGGATGGCTTTTGGCTGAACCACTTTGTTGAATCATTGTCAGTGTTTCTGGATCATATAGGAGACAGTGCATAAATCCAGGCACTAGTGAGAGCGCCACAGTTTGGCAGAAGATGCAGTTGTGCATGTGTCAGCATGTCATCTGTACAACCCAAAAAGGAAAGCTTGGAGACTTCATTTAGTGTCAAGTTGCCCTGAGGTGAGTCAATAGGACACATGCAAAAGTACACTCTGTATGACTGGATTGGATTGTTTAACATTATAGCAGTTTCAACTAGGGACATCATGGTACAATCTGTATTCTGATAGAAGGTCTGCTATAGGCTCAAAAGTATTCTGATTCCCAGTACATGCATTAGCCCTAAAAATGGTATTAAAGGTTAATATATTAATTTTTATCTCTCTCTCTTTCTTCCGGAACTGGTGCTAGCTAGCTGCCCGTCACAGCGCTCCCGCACTTTTCGTAACTTATCTTATCTTATCTTATCTTATTAACTCACTTAACATTGTTTAAAAGTATCACACAATATGCATCTCTGTATATGTGTATTGCCAAGTCTGTATAGTATTGATATTTTGAGTACAACCCTAAGTTTTACTGTACTATTAATTTGATTAAACAAAAACTACAATAATTTTTTGGGACTATAGATTTTTATGACAGGACAGGAAACATATTAAACAAATGTTGTTTATGTTGTTGTTTTGTTCACCATCAAAGGCAAAGATTAAAAGTTATTTACGACAGGATGAGACAGAGAAATGTCTGGTGGTGCAGCAGCAGTGTTGCAGACTCAGCTGTGTCCTGGTGCAGGCGGTGCTTTTCGTCTGCTGCACACATTAAGACCAGAACTTACATAACCTCCACTGCACTGGTTCCTCTCCACATCCTAAACATGACCCCATTACAACGCAAGACAAATACTATGTCTGCGCGAAATGACTCCCAGTTAAAAGTTGCACATAACAAGAAAATGTCCATTAATTATCTAGATTGTTTCATTAACTTATTATTAATGAGTAGGATTCTTGCTGCACAACCAAAAGGTTCTAGGTTTGATTGGTTTGTTTAGCCTCGTTTCCACTGGCACAGTTTCTCAAATAACAACAAAAATATGCCTAATGTATGGCTTTCTTAATTATGAAAGCTGGAATTTAATCAAAATTGACCAAAACCTCAAATGAACAATGATTACACAAAATCAGAATTTGGTTAAAATCATAAAACCTTTTCAGTTAGGGGTCTCAGTTTGAAGTGTGAAAAACAATATAGTGAGTCCATATCAGAGTTCACTCTGGGTTCAGTTATTTATCTGTAAAAATGTATTTTCATAGACAAGAAACAACTAAAGCATTTAAGGAGTATGGGGCTGTCTGTTTTCACATGTCACTGCAGACGGAGATTTGACGTCATGATTGTACATAAACTAAAGTTGACAAATGTGGTCTTCTCATAGTTTATAAAAGGTCACCACAGCAGATGGTCTGCGATTAGTTCATATTGTAATACTGAAGAGAATTCTGCTGTGGTGGTCTTTACCAGAAAACCCACTGGGATCCAAGGGGACTTCCGGAGGTTTAGTTTCAGTTGATAAAACAAACCGGAAAGACAGCATCAGATAAGCCAGGATACAGTGGATGTATTAACACATGTACTGTATTGTATCTATGAATGGGAGTAAAGTGGTTAGTATTGCACATGAAAGAGTAGCTGTTCAAACCTTGCATGAGAAGATGTGTTGTTGTGTAGTTGTCTTGTTGTCAAGACACTCGATTCAAGTTGCCTTAATTTTCAAAGTGGTACTCAATGAACAATATATTTTTACACTTCCTCTTACAGTAAAAAAACATCTTGCGAAATTTAACAAGGAGGTTATTTAGACAAATATACTCGCTGTTACTGAAGGGACCTCCATCTTCCGTCTCACAAGGCATGCCATTTGTTACTTGAGAGCAGGACTGTAAATAGCTCATATTCAAATCAAAGCGTTTTTGCACATGTAGGTAAAAAGGTTTCTGTGTGCAATGAAATTCTGTTTTGCTAACCACAAGAAATACCATTAAAAAGCAACAGTGATTGAATTTGAAAGTAAAGCTGTTCTTCAGGTGTTCTAGTGCCACTGCAGTGAAGTATGATTATAAAAATGAAATTGTAATCTCATTTTCTATATTCTATGTTGTATTTTGATTGAAATTACCATATCATGATTCTCAAGTTTCCACTTGAATGGAGCTCTGTGCTCAAACAAAGAAAAAAAAAAACACATCCCTAATTGTTCAGCCTCAGTAATGCTCAATGTTTACGACAGGTGGGTTTACCCAATTGTAATAAAGTGTGAACTTTCAGAAGAAGCAGATTGCATTAGTTACCTCTTCAAGGCAATATTGAGAAGCTAACAGCTACATTTTACCTTTAGTTCTCTAGTGATTGGCTGAAGGGCTGAAATCATCCAAATGATTCTAGTGAAGGTGGAGCACTTAAGGTGTTTTCTGTTTGAGAGAATATGTGTAAATATTGTTTTAAACATGTGTGAATGAAACGAAGCACACTTCCAGGTATGTTTTTGATGAGGAAACAACATTAGAATCAGAAAAAGGCATAATATGTGCCCATTAACATCACAAAATGAATGAATAAACCGGATCTGCTGTTCTAAAACTTATTTTTCACAGTAATCTGGATTCACACCAAAATGACTCATTTACTCCTTGACTTGTTACTTTTTCCCCCAATAATACATAAAAGCATACCACAATCCATGACTAACTAATCATACAACACATTGTACCAATTTATTATTTTCTAGACAAAGAAAGTTTAAAAAATGAAAACAGGTTTAAATGTGCATTGTGTAACTTTTCTGGTGGAGGGTCCATCAAATGCTTTTCTTCATGGAGATGTTATTGCTTCGTTTGGAATGTTTCACAGTATGGTATTAAACCTTTCTATCATCATGGAAACCAAACTAGACCAAGTTACAGGCCAGATCTCTAGAATCTGGCCTGAAGAATAGAGCTGTAAAACCACCTGTAACTGAATAAATGTGAGGTAAAGCAGGTTAATGTCATACTGTGGAACATTCCAGGCAGAGCAACGATATCTCCATAGAAGCAAGCAAGTGATGGACCCCGAATCAGAAGTTACAGAAGTTACACAATTAATTGCCTATATAATGTAATGTACCTAAACACATACAGTGATTAAAGTCTGTGTTTTCTAGGACAGTGGAGGGTCAAGTTTGTCCATTGCTCAACAGGTTACTCACGTTCACCTCATTGACTCTTCTTGATTGCCACATTTGATTTGAAGCCTGACGACTTATGACCCCAGGTTTGTCCATTCTAACCAATCAGCTCTCACTATGGCCACACACATCTTTTGTCTAGAGTACATATTTCCTGTTTGTGAAGCAATATTTTGGGACATCCTCCTGTAAGCTGTATTTTTAGCCTGTGTAGGTGCATACAGTGATGGGAGTTTGTGAAATGACTGGAAAAAAGCTTCCTTGTGCCATTGTTTTGACCTTGTGTTGTGATTTTTCCACGCTTCTCATGGGAAGGAAATACGCACAGTCACTTAGCTAATTTGCTCCTGTATTTACTGCTCTCAGAGATGTGTGATATATGTACTGAACATTAGAGTGTTTATATTAGATAACAAATGAAAATAAATATTGTGATTGTGGTTTCTACGATAATTTCAAAGGCAATTTTCACACACTTTATTTGATAATAATTGTCTTTCGAACAGCCTAACATGCAATACATTGTTTTTACTTTTCTACCACAATGTAAACAGAATGTAATGTTGTTTTCTGCTATTGTTAAAGGGCCCATATTTTGTGATCTACTACAATATTATAATGTTTCCTCATCAAAAAACACACCTGGGGTTGTGTTTTGTTTCATTCACACGTGTTTAACACACAAACTCTGCATATTTAGGCTGAGTTCTTCTCTCAAATGGAAAACTTAGACACACTCAAGGAACACGCACAAAGAAAACACTCTTATCGGGATGTGCTCCACTGTGTTTTTAAACACTTTCACTGGAGTCATTTAGATAATCTCAGCCCTAGAATTGCCAATCTCTACTGAATATAAGGTAAAAAGTAGCTATTAACTTTAACTACTTCATGACATCACAAGGTGGAACAGAGCATTTTGAGCTTTAGAGATGTAGACACACCAATAATAAAGGGTTATGCATGTGTGAATGAAACAAAACACAACTCCGGGTATGTTTTTGATGAGGAAACACAATTCTAACATGGCTCAAAGGTCACAATAGTAATTGTTGCGTAATATAGGACATTTAAAATCTTTGATATTCCCAATATTGATCTAAAACAAGTCCACTGACTGAAAACTGCACAGCTGATAAATCAAAACTGCAGAGCTTTAAATCACTCTAAATAAAACTTTGAGTGAGTAAATGACATTGTTCCATTTAAAAATTATTCTAGATTTTAAAATCCCCATAGTGTATATTTCTTCTTTTCTGATGTTTATTATATCATTATTGCCCATTTATACAGGCTTGGGAGTGACTGGCACACTGGGTACACTGGCTTTACAAATACTGACATCATGCGGCACAACTGTAAGTATCCATGAAAGACATTTTAGTAACTTTTACTGTAAAACTGTAGGAAGTTGTTTCTAAGAAATATTTTGAATAGTAAAACCTCTTTGTTTACTATTCAAATAAAAAAATGCAAGTAAGATTCAGGTTTCCAGAGAAGTAATTTAACATGCAAACAAATTGTCTAAAGGTTAATTTAAGATTAGCCAAGGGACACACCCAAATGTTACACTCTTACTTAGATTGATCTGTTTCTGCTAAACCATACGAGTTATGAAGAAACAATATAAAGTATAAAGATAACACAGTGAACAGCTATTGTTATTGCCAACTTTGTAAACTAGATCTTTCTTCCCCATATCCTGTTTTGATATTAGAGATGCCAAATACAAGACAATCCACAATAAAGGAATTTTGTTGGCAGAGTTATAGAACTCTAAAATAGTTTAAAATTGGGTTATTGTGCAATAAAATAGCCATTAATTTCACATGTTTAGGTGAAATTAAATAATATTTAATATATTGTTTTTGACTGTCAACTTGTTTTGGGTTCTGAAGGTGGAATCAGTCTGTTGTAAAGAAAATGTGACTCAGATCAGTTCAAGTTTATATTTTTTGCCATATTTTCTTCCCCAAAATACCAGTTAAGTTTAAAAACCAAAATCACTAAATTTGCACTTTCTAGTTTCACTTCACTGTTGTTTGGCAGATGTTTAATTGTTTAAATGTGTTTTATTTCTGCTTTTTCCATTGAAATAAATCTGGCATTTCAGGGCTGTAAAAGTCAGATAAACACTGGCATGAAAACATCACACCCAGGTCACAAAAAATCAGATTTGACCTGCAGTGTGAACGTAGTCTCAGACCATATACAATAAAAGTGCAAATTGTATGTTCCTTGTATACACCTTTATTAGATTTAATGTGTTACTGTTAATTCTGAGCCCAAAGCCCATAGGCAATGTCACTGGAGCCTGGTACTATCACACTTTGCCTTGTACACTATAGGGACTTTAACAGCATGAACATCCTAGAATAAACTTCAATAAGCCACCTGGTTATATGAGAGTCCAAAGAGTATCCGCCTTATCTGTAATCTAATTCTTTATTTAATAACATTACTGCAAGATAGTTGATATAATAAAAACAAATATGAGGTTCAGTAGACGTTTACTCTTCTTTATTGTAGTTCATCAAGAGGCTAGCGTGTGCCTAGCTTCAGTCTGTAGTTAAATCACAGTTTTTACCAGTGACAATAAAACATGTAGTTAAATCTTGTCTAACCAATTAACTCTTATAAACCAGTCAGATGGTTATCTCAGATCGTGGAGGTAAACATGCTATATCTGAACATTTGGTTGTGGAATCCACTTATCTAATCCTGCATTGCATACTTCTATTGTGTCACTGGGCAAGACACTTACTCCTTCGTGGTGGATAGTACTCCTCCTTGAGTAATATATTTTACCATGGCATGCAACAATACTCTTACATAAGTCAAGATTTTGGTTTATCTTATCTGTACTGTGAGTAACACTGTGTCAACAGCTTGTATTCAGTTAATTAAACATTTCTATTTCCTGCAGCCCTGTCACGATAACAAATATTGAAGTGTGATATATTGCTGAAGGAAATATAGACAATAAATATTAATACTGAAACATACGCACAACATATGCTTCTGACACAATATCCCAAGAACAGATTTAAAGGTGCACTGTGTAACTTTTGTGCTGGAGGGTCAGTCCCTTCATGAAACATTTGCATTTGTAATGAATTTAAAAAATTTAAAACTTTTACAGCTCAAATCTTATAGCCAAAAAAATAACCAAATATTTCCCAGTAATGCAAAGAAAATATGCACACGATAAATACTGACCCCCAAAATATATAGTTCCATCTTTCATGTATTGAACAATAAGTATATATAGTATTATCATGACTAGTTTCCTGCACCAGTCCTTCAAATCTGTTAGATTTAAAATTTTAATTAATCTTAATCTTTGGTCACTCTCGCCTGTTCATAGCGCAGCTGTTGGTGTGGTAATTGTTCTTTGGTTATTACGTGAAATCTCCACTTGGCATCAGCTGCACCTAAGGCCTTTAATTCAGGCCAAGCTATGTCCTTTCAAATTACATTGTTATCGTTTTGATTTGTGTAACTAGGGCATAAATGATAATGACATATTAATGAGGTATATTCTGGAGGCAATAAAGCTCTGTTATAAACAACCAGTTACAGAGATAGACCATTTATGGAGATATAACATGGTATTTTCCTGGTTACTTTTTATCTGATTAGTAGATGTGTTTCTACTAGACACATATTATCAACCATGAACATTAGGACCCTCTGGTTTTGTGGAGTTTACTTAGTCATAAGTGTCAATATCCACCACAGATGAGGTTGGCAGAAAAGCTGCTTCCTGGTTTTGAGCATTGCATCGTGATAGACAGTATCTGAGCGGACTGTCAACACATGCACACCAACCTTTGTGACGTCATGGAGGGGTGAAAGAAGGCAAAATATTTTACCTGTTATGTCATAGCAGGGCTGTCCCTGTTTGAACATATACGTTTGTTACCTTAATTTGTATGTTTAAACTTAAGGTTTTCATTAATCTATGTGCGTGTAATCTGCTGTATCCTGGCTAGTAGGCAAACATACTCAGCACTATTTGTCTATAGTATTTGTTAAGTGCAGATAGAAGAGTCAAAGAAAGAGTGTAGAGTCTGCACATCCATCTGTAGTTTCTCTTTGGGCACTGTGGCATTTTTCGAATGTTCAAAGACACACGTGACCCACTGGAAATTATCCAGATATAAGCCGCCTCATGCCCAAAGCACTGTTTTTCCCTCACATCTGCTCTTGTTCCTATTGTGTTTAGTTCTTTGTGAATTTGACTTCAAAGAACAGATATTTTCTGCATGAATAGACTCATTGGTTGGACAGTTATTCTTATTCCAGGCTCAGCCAATTGACAGCAGTTCCATTAATTGCTCTGCATTACTTTGGTGTTATTCAAGTTTATTGGAGGCAAAACCACCTGACTCTTATAACACTGACTCATAACTTTGAGTCTAACTGTGTATTTGTATGGCATAATGCAATTGGAAGATATCGTATACATGGCATAGGGATATTAATGGATTTTGAAATTTCACATGCTATATTCAAGCCTGTGTTAGAGACAAAATGGTTATTTATTATAGAGACATTCACTGGTCAAGACATTTTAAGCTAAAGATAAATACAGTTGGTGCAAGAATGAAAAAATAAGGCAATTACAATATATTAAATCCATTCTCTTCTACCCTATGAAAAAAACTACTGTTAACTTTAATGACGCACTTCAAAACCTTGACCGTTGACTTGGGAACCTTGGGTCTGATGTAACCTTACAACTAAATATGTGTCTATTGGACCTAAGTGACCTAACAGTTGTACATACAAACCACTTAATTTATTATCCATTCACTTTAGATGGGGTCTTGGATAGTTTTGGAAAGGTCGCAGTGGCTTGTTATTATGATGGGACTGTGACCCGGCCAGTCTGTTTGTCCAGCAGGTAAATACACTCACAGCTGGTAAACATCCTGCTCATCAGTCACTCCACTTGTCTTGCATAGAAAAACACACACGTACAGTGCAGTGGTAGTGGTAGGTGTGTCTGGTGTCAGTGACCCCCTACCCTGCACACCCTCTTCCTACTGGACCCCTTGTACGTGACTCATGCACGTGTCACTGTTTAGTCTGCCCCCTCAAGCCCACTCCAGTCCAAGTGCATGATGACATTAGTCTTCGATAAGTATGCAAGCAAATGAAATGTCGGTAAGTTAGCGTCCTTTAGCTCTGGCTCTTGTTGCAGTTGCTGTAGTCAGCTGGGCACATGCCTATCATCTGATTAGTGTAATTGGTGAGATTTTAGTGGAGCAGCTGATGCGCTCTGACTGAGTAAACAACAACTCGCGGAGGTCAACTACTGTCTTCAAGTTTATCCCAAATACATTCTCAAGGGACATGTTTAGCCTAGATTTCTGTTGCAACGTGATTTCATAGAGATTCTAGCGTAAACATGTAAAACTTAGTAGTACTTAGCCTATATCCTTTAGTCCTGCTTTAAAGTCAGGGCATGTTCCGGTTGGTTTAGTGATGATTAAGTCCTGGTTTAGGCATTCAGTGTCCAAAAACATGTGAGGTGGTACTTGGCGTGAACCATTTGAGAACCATAAACATCCCAGGTCAATATTTGGGTTCTGATTCAAACATGGTATTCATTCATGGTAAAAAACATTTAAAATATAGTCTCTGTTTAGACATCTGTTGAAATCATGCTTTGCGAACAATAAATTACACATGGTACACATTGTCAGTGTTGTGAGGCACATACACTTGATTAAAGCTCAATAAAGATATTGGAATTTGGAGTAAGTAAGTGGTAAATATGCTCATTTTGGAAAACATTTCAGGAGTGCATGAGTCACATAGTGCACACCATATAAGGACGAACTGGCACAAGGACAGGTCTGGAGGCTGCCTTGCCCTTGCCCTCCTCCTATTGGCTCAAACCTCAGAGTCCAGGTCCAATGAGGAGGATGGAGACAGACACGCAACCTGCAAACATGTCAGTGTCCAACATTGAAGATACAACATGTGGGACAGTCAAACTGAAACTGTGAACCATGTACTGGCAAAGAGACTGTAGAGTTTGTAGTCATCTGTGATCTATTCACAAAGACTAACAACAGTGTTAAAAGTTGTTGTTAAAATGTTAAAAGTTTAAGGTTTACCAGGTCTTAACAGTTTTAAACCTTTAAAAAAGTTGTCTAATTTAGAAATGAATCAGGATTAAACCAAATGAGACCTATTACTAAAATAGAGCTAACAAGAAACCAACTGACAACTTCAACCAGGTGAAAACTGGCACTAAACCAGAACATACCAGGCCTAAACTTAGAATAAATCAAGGTCCACTACCTGAATGTTTCCACTGAAATGTTATTGCTTTGCCTGGATAATTCCTCTGTATGGTGTTAAGCATCTTGTGACTGTTTTTTAATATCTCATGGTGCACTTTGAGATATTAGCACATGTTTTTCCAATGTGGTTTTTAACTACAAATGGCAAATAAACTAACCTAACCTAATATCTATCTACCATTATTGAATTATATAATTACCCTGCGTCACACACTTCTCTCCATACAGATAGATAGACAGATTACTGCCCTACTGGGGAATATTCAAGAAACCAAAATTAGACAGAAAAGGAGGAATAGTCTCACAACTTGAACCGACTACAAAAGTTTAGAAAACTTCCTCAAGAACTATACATATCACGTGCATGTGCCTCAGTTTGAGAAGCAAAGACCTAGGACATACGGAAAATAGTGTCAGAGAAGTTCCTTATTGATTAGGTTTTGCCCTTGAAATATTTATAGTTTACCTGTCTATGGTCACACCTTCAATAGTTAGCCCCATAACATCTTGTATCAGTCTCTAGTTCACTGTTATCTATGGAGCTTTACTGCAGTTACTGTATATTGGCTTTATCTACCACACTTATCTTTGTCTGGTTTGGGGGAAGAACACAGCAGATGCTTGGACTGTCAATGATTAATAACTGCAGAAATGTTGACAAGACAACTAAATGGGTCACTTGAAAACTTGAGAGCTTAGTGCAAGTAACCACAAGTCGCTACATTTATCCGCTTTTTTGTGTTAACCTGCACAAGTAGAACGCAGAATCTGTGTGAAAAAAGGAGCTGGATAGGTCGGCTGCAGGGTATATTGCGTCAAAGTATCTTATGGTGTCCTATTTAAAAATGAGGTCATTGAAATGTACTGAACTCAAACTTTAATCACAATAATTCATCTAGTTTAGTTTATTTATTTGCCATAAAATATTTGCGGTCGTTTTATAAAGTTAGTACATTTGATTTATACCATACATTGCACTGAACATACATTGAACTGTAATTTCACACAAAAATATATGCAGGATTTATCAAGCGAATTAGTAATATGAAAAATGAGGTGACACCATTGTTTGCACAGTTCTGTATAAACATCCTATGTCAACCTGTGTTATGTCATGTGAATTTTGTCACCAAACCGGCGCTCCATAAATATCAATGGAAGGTAAATAAAACAGCTTACAAAAGGATTTGTATTTATTAAAATACCAATAGTGAAAACCAGGTAACTGTTAAAGGTGCAGTTTGTAACTTTTCTGGTTGAGGGTCCATCACCTACTTGTCTCCATGGGGATGATTTTGCTTTGCGCGTAATATTCCATATTAAACTGATATATCTCCATGGAAACAAGATCAGATCTGTGCGGAGTTACAGATCAGATCTGTCGGGAGATCTGTGCTCACAATTAAGAATCTATATTTTCAACATATTTTGAGCAAACTCCTCTCCTCCTCTAAAAACTCCTCTATTTGAACTTTAAAGGGGCGTTGTGTAACTTTTCTGCTGGAAGGTCCGTCAAATGCTTTTCTTCATAGAAATGTTATTGCTTTGTCTGGAATATTTCACAGTATGGCATTAAACCGTTCTATTTTCATGAAGACTAAACCAGGCCAAGTTATAGGTCAGATCTGTGGAGAGGCAAACCATTTACAGTCAGAATGCCTGTTTTTCTAAGTATTTTTGAGCTATAAAACCACATGTAATAGAATAAATGTAAATGTAAAGTAGCGCTGTTTTGTCACATTTAACACAAAATAATGCAGCACTACAAACTTAAATAAATGGGCCTATGTAATTTGACTAACAGTGATGTCTTTATGATCAGTCTACTGCAGTATGTCAAAACAAAATTCCTCTGGACCTAATTAGCAGGTCAAATAATACAGAGGAAAGGTCAGTCCAATTCTTGTGACTGTCCTGCTATGGAACATTTATGTGCAACTATGTACACTGTACAATGCTGTGCAAAAGATTTAAGCTGGTATGTTAACAATAGTATTAGTAAGAATGATGTATCCAGATCAGTTTTAAGGGATTTTGTACCATTTTAATGTCCACATGTTGAAGTTTAAAGATGCACTGTGTAACATTTCTAGTGTAGGGTCTACCACCTTCTTGTCTCCATGGATATGTGATTGTTTTGTCTTTGTTATGTCTAGAATGTTCCACAGTAGAGATTAAACCTAAGCAGGCAGGTAACAGCACCACCCTACATTCAGATCTGTGGAGAGTCGCCCCTTTTCACAGAAGGTACTATTGTATTTTTGAGCAATAGAGACACACTTAATGAGTAAGTAAAAAGACATGTCTGCATACCTTATACCAGTGTATATTGCAGAAGACTTTTATTATTTTAATACCCTCTTTTCCAAACTGACATTATTTTACACATTGAGGAACCTTTGTTCCTCTTTGTTCATAGCCTTCAGATTATGTTTGCACATATCTAGAGCAGCACTACTTTATTGGATCTGATTTCTGGGTTAGGTCGATCACACAGATGATGATATAACAGTTTACTTACAGCTGTATGGAAATGCATATATGTACAGTAGCTCAAATACCAGCGCTGTCACACCCCCCTGAGAACTGGGAGGTGTTACATACAACTGACAAGTTCAAACTCATTTGGTGACCCCCATTGGTTCCTCAGCCCACATTTACCAGGTCAAGGCCTTATTAGTTTCTGTGTCTTAATATAATCAACAATATATTTGTCATGATCATAATTTATATCTGTGTAATAAAGTGTAATTTATGCCCTGTCGTTAAACTCTCTACATGAAAATCAAAGCATATTACTGCCCGAGAAGACATTATCTGTTACATAAAGCATGCAAAAACGTTTTAAAGGTTTAACATTTTAAAGGACAATGAAACCTTTCTGGTGCTTTGCCTGGAACATTGGCACTGGCATAGGGGCTTGAATCTAGGTAGAAGTCACGTCTATGGAGAGGCGACCCCACCCTCAGAATGTGAGCATGTGTTTCAAGTTGTTGTTTTTTTTCAATAGTAAATAATGTAATTGAATAAATGCAGGATAGAATATGTTTAATGCCATACTGCTAAGCATTACAGGCAAAGCATAAACATATTCATGAAAACAAGCAAGTAGCAGACCAGTCCTCAAACAGAAATGTTACATAGTGCACCTTTAAGCTTTTTCCCCTGCAATAGATTAGGTATCGTCTTCTTATATAAACCAAACTGCTCTGTCAAAAGATTTGTTAGTTTGTTTCAATGCATGAATCTTCTATGCTTTATTTTATTTTTTTAATATCATATAGGGCCTACAGTACAGTAACTTTGTGGAGTGTTTTATAACTAGCACAAAATGTTAACTAAACTTCTGTTAAATTTCCAGTTACTGTGTTTGAACAGTGTTTTTCAAGAAGTGATCATTCCAAGCTCAATTTAAGCTCATTCACTTTCGGACTCTGACGCGGTTACGGTTTGGCTTGGCCATGATTTTTTTTCCATTGAGTTCTGTATGATGCCCGATCTGTTTGACCTATTACATTTTCTTGGTTTTACTTCTTGGTTTAGCCCTGGGCGAGTTCTAGTTTAGACCTGGTTTAGCCTTTGTTAATCCTGGTTAAATCTATTTAATCCTGTTTTAGTCATGTTTTGGGATAGTGTTAACAAAACTATGTTCAGTCTAATCACCTAGACACTTATTTTGGTGCGATGAATCTGGTGTCCCAAAGAGAGGGGCTCCGGTGTTCCCACACATAGTGCACCCTCACTGAACCGTGGTCAAACAGTTATGTGCTGTTTTCTTCTACAGCGCTCGCGGTCCTGTCACTCTCACTATAGTCGCACAACTACAATGTGCACAGAAATTCCACTCATTATCCTCCGGTCTGGAATTTCACCGCTTTGACTGTTTATTTTTCCAAGATTTTTTCCATTTTCCAGCAGAAGTATGGACATCTGTTTTTGTCATTCACTTGTTGCAGTAAGCTTCTGTGTGTTAAATGTACAGAAACAGCAAGTTAAATTAAAACAATTCAGTTTTATTTTAGTGAAAAACCAAGTGCACAAGTTTACACCATTAATTTCACAATTGGCATTTTGAGGACTTGGTAGGCTAGAGGTTTGTACCTCTGCTCAATGGCATGTGAAGACCAGTTACCACAAAACATACAGCATGTCAACACTCCCATCTAGAGGATGCGCTCCTAAATGATCAGACTTCTGCAATGCAAGAAAATATCTGACTTAGTGATTTAAAGTCTAAATTACAAGTTCCCATTTAGCAATTTTGCTCGAGATAGACTAACATTTTGTTGCCACTTTACTGTTTGTCTTGTTTTTGACAGCAGATTTATGTTTTGGCCCAAAAGAACCATTAAAGCGTCAAAGGTACTTTAAAAAGAATGTAAGAAAATACATATACTGCTAATGCTGAAAGGCAGTAGCATTTGAAACATTTTAATGTGTTCACCAAAAGAGTAACCAATACCTATTCAAGTGTGATTTATTAAAACATTAATATTACAGTAAACTATACACAAAACTATTATCCACCACCTGAGTAACACAATATTTCATAACATGTATTTACAAACTGACTATTCAACTTCTTATAGAGTCTACAGTTTCCAATTCAGTGCCAAATGTTGAATAATCAGCCAAAAAACAGAAATGTAATTTTTTTCCCCCCACTGAACTGAGCATTTTCTGTCTTTGTTCTTAAAATCTGATTGGATCATTAGTTTCATATGATGTATACTAAGAAATTGTATTTGCATGTGACATTAGCATTTGTAGAAAGGTAGAAAAGGTTACAAAGGTAGTCAGTCGTATGGACACTGTTTATTTACATGATCTTGACTAAAAGCTGAAGATACAACACTGATGCTAAATGACTAAGTGGAGTGCGTACAATATAGTGTCCTTCAACATACTCAGATAGAGATGACCCTCAGGACTCAAGTCTCTCACAGTTTTAACATGTGCTTTGCTTCATGTTAAAGTATGGTCCATGTATTTCCCCGGACCATTACCAAACTCACTCAGGTGTTTTATTTGTGTGCAGAGGTTTTGTCCTCCTCATCCTCCATCTGTGTCTCGGGGTTGTCTTCACCGTTGGCTGACCCTTCCTCACCTTTATTGCCTGCCCACCATTTCTTCATTTGGTTGTTGATCCGCTCCAGGATGTCGATAGAGTGGTTGATCACTAAAGCCAACCAGGCCAGGCCGAAGAATATCCAGCAGGCTGTCAGGATGCTGTACCAGTCCGGGTAATGTGTCTCTGGATTATTGTCTAGAGACAGAGGACAACACAATAAATTCAACCCAAACAGCAAGCAACGTACATTTTCTCTTCAGTAGGGCTTATTTGTTAGTATGGTATGTTACCTGCAACAAAGTCTCCAAATCCAATGGTGCTGAGGGTGATGAAGCAGTAGTAGATGGCCTGTGAATATGTCCATCCTTCTTGATTTTGGAAAACCAGCATTGGCACCACAAAGAAGAGGACCACTCCACACAGGTATGATATAAAGTGAACAGAGAAGCGCACACATATCTAAAAATACAAAATAAAAACAAATGTCTTTGTAGAACTCAGTGTGATGCTATGGTCTTCAGAATATCATCACCTTTTTGCCTGATTTGCTCATTTTGGTCTCGAGAAAGTCAGAGATGTTCCTCTCTATCGCAAGCATGTACTTGCCGACCCGGTTTAGCACAACAATGTTGAGGGGGATGCCAAACAAAGCAAAAAATACACAGAAGATCTGCCCACCTGTGGACCTGGGACTTATGTTTCCATAACCTGCAAAACAAGTTAGTAAAATGTATAGTTAAAACACCAAGCAGTGATGGTGGAGTCAACACATATTTTCATGACTGACCCTCTCTTACATCTCACCTATTGTGGTGACGACAGTAGCAGCAAACACAGCGGAGGAGGTGAACTTCCAGAAACCATCAGTTGTGTAGTTACTCTTCAAACTGAGGCCTACTTTTGTTGTATCTTGGACAATCTGAAAACAAACAAAACATAAATATAGTTTAGGAAAGTATTGCTTAGTATTTGTAGATTTCAGTGGGTGTGTTAAAGTCGCTTTGACTGACTTGACTAAACAATGCAAATGTGGTTGATATCATAAACCTCATGTTCATGTTATATTTTAAAATGTGACTAAAACAGTGTAATTATTTAGTGAAACATATAGGTCAGTTTCAATCCTGACCACATTATTTTGAGTTATTTAATTTAGTTGGTCTTTAAAAATCTTCTGACATGACAGTAGGCAAAGCAGTGCGACTAGAGGAAAGGTGGTGGAAGCTAGGATTTGCATGGTACAAGATTTCTCTTTTTTCTATGTATACCAATATAGACTGAACTATAAAGGAGGAAAATGATATATATATTTATAAAAAGAAACAATAACAATAAATTTGGTGTTTAGGTCAGTGCTGTTCACTTGAGTAATATTGTGACTTCTATTATGGTCTGAATTCAAATGTTTTGGTCAGTAAATCCCACTAGAACAACCACAATTGTGCACACAGTGCTCCATATATACTGACAGTGCCTCCTGTGTTTTGTATATCTGTGTTATCACAACAAAACAACTTTATATAGCAACTGGATCAGTTCAAGTGATGAGTGTTTCTGATGCTGTTTCTCACCTGTGCGACTTCTTGTAAGCTCTCTGGAGTCAGACAGGTGTATTTGTTTAGCAGATTTTGTTTTTGTTCAATTATATGTCCAATATCTCTTCTTCCGAGTTGTCCTTCTAGTTTCCAGAAAATCACTCCACCAATCAGAACATAGGCCACATAGATTGCTCCAAGCAGGAGGATGGAGGGCACCCGGGCCAGGTTGAACATCTCTGTAAATCCCATTGTTGCCCGCTAAAAACTTTGAACATTTAAGTCAAATTGACCTATTTAGTAAATATGTGTTTTCTTGGCGTTTTGGGCGTCCTATCTTCCCATAGAAGACAAGCAAATGAATCTCCACCTGAGCTACTGTTTGACTCACTAGTTTGGCCTCTCATGCAAATGTACAGAGGCACTTGCAGAGGTGGGGCCATAGGTCAAAATCAAAGAATTTGAAAGAGGAAAAAATATGAAAATTGTGTTTTAGTCCAATGTTTACCACATATTTGATTTCACAAACTTGTATACTAAATTTTCATGAACTCATGTGTCTAGTGGCAATGATACCGTGGACATCTGTAACACAGGGAGGATATAGACTCCACTCAGAGAGATTAAAGAGATTATCATAAGATATAAGATAAAAGATAAGATAAAACAGAAGATCATTTATTTATGTGCACAGTTTATGTCTTTAAATACATTAATAATAATTTTTGTATGTTTTGTATGTTCCACTACATTTCAGTCTACTCCAGAACAGCTATGACTACAACAGTATCTTATCACTTTAAAGCACTATGGGTGTCTTGAAATGCTCTGTATAAACCCAATGCATATTATTATTGCATTTCCAAATTTCCCAGTTATCAATAATAAAAAACAAATAATAAATAAAATGCTCACATTGCTTTTTGAGATTCTACTGACAACTCAAAAACTTCTCGGCATTCAGTTTGAAACATATAGTACATTTCAAAGCTGAATATTCAAAACGTGCAGAAAGTTTGTTCAGTCAAAGTCATAAGTTAAGTGACCATGTGACATTTTGCTGCCCACTCAGCCAGATCTTTTCCCGCTCCAGCTGGTCCAGTGTGTCCACAGTTTCACCTCGAGACACCATCTTGATTAATGTGTTTGTTTTAGATATTTCTTTGTGCTCAATTCACTGGAGTTTGCACCAGCCCACACCCACAAAATGGCAGCATCATAAACAAGGGATGACTGAACAACAGAAAAAGGTAAATGAAAAACAAATGCACTGTAAAATGTTCATAGCAAATGAGAAAATATTAGGAACAGAGGTAGCATTTTGGATAGTTTCTTCTCTGACATATTAGAAAATACAACACACACACATTTTCTTGAATTTGTTGCCACAACATAAATATTTAAAACATTGTTATTATTAATACACTAACTGTTTATTGCTTATTTATTGCCATTTGTCAAGTATGTAAGTTCTCCCGTTGTTTGGTACTCCAGGTTCTGATCTTATGCAGCTGAAGAAGGTTCTCAAAATTTGGAGTACTGTTGCCCCAGCATAATTTTGGTGAATTATTTTTAAATTTCATCTTGTGTGATGTTTCAATACTTAACGCAAAATATTATTTACACACTCACACCTACAGTGAAATTAATACTATACAGTTCTTTCATTTACTTTCATTTCATTCTTTAGATCTTGGAAATGTCTTCTAGTTTAGTTGATGACACTTCCTCATCTTCCTGCTGTCTTTTGAAACCCGGATGTGTCAGAAGAACTATATATTCCATTATTCTGGTTCCTATGTTGAGAACTAACGCGAGCCATGCCAGGGCCAAAATGATCCACACCCCAGCCAAGCTTCTGTACAGAGAGATGTACTCTTTGTGTGGGTCAGTGCCTAAAACATAAGTGAAAGCAAAAATGTAAGTGTTATATATTTTGAATGGGAAAATGTCCTCATAATGTTGCATAACAGGAAGCTGAAAGCCATAAATAGAAAATTATGTAATGTTTTATAACTAGGCAAAACAAGTCTTACAGCAGGACAAGATCTAAACATGAAATATGTCCACCATTGCCATAGTAATTAAAGCAATTCACATCAAAATATTATCTTTTGAATGGGGAAAAGTCCATACAAAGCCTTCAAATCGGGAAGGCATTATTTATCATTTTACTTACCCACAACATAATCTCCAAAGCCAATGGTGCTGAGGGTAATGAAGGCAAAGTAAAAACCCTCTCCAAATGTCCATCCTTCCACATAACTGAACAGGAGCGGAGGGATGATCAAAAACAGCAGACTGCCCAAGAGCACAAACAAGACCACTGTCAGCACCTCAACTGTCCGCTAGGAAACAAACAAACAAAAAAAAAAATCACAAATGGCAGTCATAACAGAAATTTAATGATAATAAGAGATCCTCAAATATCAAAATTGTTGGATGTTTCATTGTATTTTAAACCATGTTTGAATTCAGTTTTCTTTAAGGTGTGTAAATACAATGCACGGCTAAAGTTCAGTTTTTTGCGTTCAAGGTGGAGGTTTTAATATAAGCCCTTTTGGATTTTTTGCCTCTTTCTGCACCTACTTTTTAATCTAGTGTGCCGTTTTTATTGTTATATGTTGGTTAAGTGCAAAATAAATAAATAAAAATAAATACCTTATGTGGGACGACTGGGACCATCCCCTTCTCCAGTCGACCCAAATGGATGATGAGGCACTTGCCCAGCTGTTTGAGGAAGACCAGGTTCAGGGGAATCCCGAAGAGGGCGTAAAATACACAGAAGACCTGCCCACACACTGTACTGGGGGACAGGTTCCCATAGCCTGGAAGGAATAATAATATTTTGAGGTAAATAATTAGAACATTGCTCCAGCAACTGATATTGGCACCTCACTATCAAACAAATAAACAGTTCGCTGCAGCTTGAATTTCCCTCGAGATTAATAAAGTACCTCTTTCTCTCTCTCTTACAAATGTCCACTTAAATTTTGCAGTTTACTAGCATTCTGACAATTTTTATCTAGCTACCAGTTGCATAATTGTAAAAGTTGCCAATATTTGTGGAGAATACTGTTTAATGGTATGACTTAACTCACCAATAGTTGTGACTACTGTTCCTGCGAAGAAGAAGGAGCTGCTATAATCCCAGTTACTTGGGTTGGTGGAGTTTCCTGAAGGATTCACTCCCTTTTCCCAGGCGTCCAAAATCACCTAAGCACACACAATTGTATGTAATATCAACATTAGTATACATTCTTACCAAATACTAGCTTATGTGTACTTGATTAGCCTACTTCCAAAGTGGTATTTATGAATTAACAAACCATTTTATTGTATTTACATAAGTACTATTTGATCTTCTGGTTAGTGAGTGATCAGTTCTACCTCTTTATGCTTTGCTTCCATACATATTTTCTAGATATGTTTAGATACAAGAGAGAAGTCATGAAGAACTTGTAGTCCTCATTAAATTAGATTATATTAAATCTTTTTCACTCTATTGAAATGTGAAACTGGTCATAGACCTCTCACCTGGACAAACTTTTCCAAAGCCGGCCCATCCAGACAGGTGTAATTTGCTAAAAAGTGTAACTTCTCCAGCTGAAAGTGATTGCGGTTGTTGCTCTCGGCTTCTCTCTCCAGGATTTGGAAAATAGCAGCCCCCACAAGCAGGTATGTGAAGTAGGCCAGAGCCAGGATTGCTGTCCAGCTGACTTTGAGCTGGGATAAAGACGCCATGAACATCCAGATCCTAACACTGGTGCCCAAAAACCCCTCAACAGAAAGTCATTAAAGAGAACAGGCCTATAGTCTTGCATTCAAATTACATATTCATCAGTTTAAATAATAAAGTAAAGTAGTAATCTTCTATATCTGAAAAGAGTCAAACTTGAACAACATGAGTTGGTCTCTCTAAGTGGGCATCTCTCCAAAGAGTCTGCATCTGAATCCTTGCCTCTTTTCTCTGATTGGTCGAAAGGCCATGGATGCCAGGCGATGATTTATAGGTTTCCATGGTAACAGTGCAACCGGTCCCCTCCATTAGTGAGACATCTGGACACACTTTCCAGCAGTTTCCACTAATAAGGAAGCTCAGGCAGCATCTTGTCAGCAGAACACAGGTTAATGTTTGACTAGGCAGCTGCTAGCATATTTAAAAGGCAATATTTGTAAGAGCAAAAACATACTATTGAAATATATTATAATATATTTTTATTTCCTCTAAATTGGAAGTTCAAGTCATTGCTTAAGATACTTCCATTCAGTTACAAAGAACATATACTTTTCTGGTGAACTGATGACATGAAATGTGTACAGAATTCTTCTCAATGGCAATAAACCGAAGAGTTACTGAAGTTTTATGAGCTCCACTAATGGAGTGGCTTCTTTATATATGATTCACTTTAAGAGCTACACATTGTACTATAAACCAAACATATTATTACTGAAAACAAAGTTAAAGCATGTTATTTTGGGGCTTTTTATTAATAGAATTTACATGAATGACCAGCCCTTTATGGAGCTGTCACCTTTGGCTGGTTCATGGTTGCTAAGGGCAACTGCAGACCAGGAACAATCCAAATGAGTCAATTCAAATGTATTTATTATTATAATTATGATTATGATTATGATTATGATTATTGTTGTTGTTGTTGTTGTTTATTTGGATCCCGCACAAATAGAAACGCCAAATCTAAACCAGATGTAATACAGAACTATTTTAGCGCTGAATTGGGGCTAAACCAGGTCTAAAATATTATACTGTAAAGTCAACTGAAAAATCAGAATACCACATGAAGGACCTGCACCACAGTTTGAGAGCCACTGCTCTAGAGTCTTTCAGCTTGATCTGTTTCTAACCTGTCCAGGACACAGTGTCTCTATTGGTTTGATAAATCACGCCCACTAAGAGTTGTCATGACAACTAGAAGGAATTTTAAATTTCTATGTTTTTATCATGGTTTTGATGCATTATCAGCAAATGTAAGTAAGTGAAATATCAAATTAAATTAATATAGTAAATTATATT
This sequence comes from Taenioides sp. WSHXM2023, assembly GCA_029959045.1. Lineage (NCBI taxonomy): Eukaryota > Metazoa > Chordata > Actinopteri > Gobiiformes > Gobiidae > Taenioides > Taenioides sp. WSHXM2023. The sequence continues at coordinate 15,492,701 of CM057102.1, read as the reverse complement.
ATATATTTGGCTTTGGCTTCTCTGGCCAGATGCAAATTTTGTAAGATGCTTTTTGTAAAGTGTCAAACAAATCGATGCAAAACCATGCAAATCAGCTGCTGTGTTTAGGAAGGTACACAGCAGTGGCACCAGGGTGACACGATCCCGAGGTCTCATGCAAGGATGGCCAGGAATAGTGAGCATCCAGGAACAATGACAAGAAGCATATGAGTGGGGTGGAGACATATTTTAGCTGGAAATGACCCATTAGCCCTACTCTTGTACCCTTCTGCTATCCAATTAAAAAGTTCTAATTAGTTTCAAAATCAACCTAACACCTTGGAAAAGCATCAACTTCAACTGGAATGATGAAAAAAAAATACAAGACATAATAAAAAAATTTTTTCTGGTTTACTTTTGGGGGTTCCTTTTACAGGTGTTGCCTTTTACAGTTGTTTTTTTTTTAAATAGTACACTACATGTGATGTTATTAATTATTGTTCACAGTTTCACCCACAAGAGGTCATTGTTTTGTAAAAAGAAAGACCAAAGTTAGGGGCAGCTGTTTCATTAATAAATATATTTATTTGTTTCTCTTGGCAGTATATTATTATCATACATAATTGCGCGGTATTAGAAATGACAAAATGTATGACTGATTGAGGTCTTTAAATAAACACAGGAGCCAGCCGTTTTCCAATAGTTCATGCCCAGTCGTCACTCAGTCCCGCTGATATCTAAAGACAACATTTGTTCAGATCAAACCATTTAAATAAAGCTGTGATTTATACGACTTCACATCATGCCACTGAACCACTGCGTGTGTGGTGGACAAGTAAGTAGACATAAGGAAACAGGAAGTGGTGTGGCTAATATGACCATTATCAAACAAATAAAATAATATATTACTTACCTGCAGTACTTAGTTGGTTTATTCACCATTTCCTTGTGGAGCTAAAAGCTATTTTGAGTGCTGCCCTAAAAATCAAATACATAAGTTAAATACATGTATACTACTTCAATTGCTAATAATGTTATGTGTAAATGTAATCGATTTCAGTTGAATATGTCCAAACTAAATTCTATTTTGTATGTATAAAAATAGTAGTAGTTAATAATATGTCTCTACTAATAGAATGCATGTTTTTGTTATGTGGTACATACAGTTATTGCAGGGGATGATGCTAAACTCTTGTAATAACAGATTTTACCACTTGGGGCCGTTGTTGTCCTTTTAATATGGAATCATATCCCTGTGACTGAACTTACTGGTTTTCTGCAGGAGTTTCTCTCGGGCTTTTACAAAGGCCATAATGTCTGCATCAGCCTTCTTGTCTCCAGTCAGAGGAATAGAAGAAGATGTGATGCTGGTTGTGGATAGATCCCTTGAATACACATATCACATTGTACTTATATTATACTGTAAATACATAGCACTACATTGCTTACAGTACATTAAGGTATGTGGCCCAAGAGTTCAATATAATCTCTAAATCCAACATTCAACATCACATTACACTTCAAATGCTTAAAATATTTCAGCTGAAACTTGTCTCCGGTGTAAAAACTGAAAGTGCTCAATTTCTTATGCCTGAAACTAGAGCATCTCTGTGTTACATAGGAACCTAGGCACTGATTATTTTACTGTTGTGGTTAGGAGGGTTTAGGTAAGTCCATAAGTGTTTGATTTGTTAAAGGACTTTAGAGACATTACTTCACAAAGAAATAAAAATTTATGAGCCTGTTCATAAGTGGAAGGAAAACATTGGACTGCAGTAAAAACTATAGATCCAGCTTCAATCTATAGATTTACAGCCCCACTGTATTGTTTGCACTCATGTAAAATACACACATAATGGTTAAAACATTTGGTTTCTAGCCCCGACAGAACATAAAACTTTAGTGCTTTTTAGTGAACATGTGGGGCATATGGAAACTTCCTTGCAACTTTATGATACTGACATATTTTATGAATAAAGTAATTTAACCTGTTTTAATACCTTGGGTACTACAAGCTTGCATACCTTAATTGTGAAGAGGATTTCATTTCAGAGATTGTTCTTTGAGCAAGTTCATCAACCCAGGCTGGAACAGAGGTCACGGGAGGTCCCCTTTTTGGTGTTGGGCTTCTAGAACATAAACATTAGCTGTTCACATGGGCTACTTTGAAAAATAAAATGTAAATACAAGTTGATTAGGAGGAGGACCTGAAGTTTTCTGCAGAATAGGTGGGGTAATCCAAGTCTCGAGCTCGGCCTGTGTGATAATCCTGAACAGTACTGAGTGTGGAATTAGATTCACTATAAATACAGAGAAACAGAAACTCATACAATCAACAATATTTTCACAAATTGGTATATCATAAAGACAACTATATATGTGCTACAAGGGCAATGGCAGATCATGTATTGCTATCAGGTATGGCAGAACATTAATTCTCCCAAATGTTTAGCCATGTTAGCGCATGTTACCTGGAGACGGCTGAACGAGGAGATGGTTGCCTGGTCAAAGATGCAGTTTGATTCCTTGCCATAGCTTCTGATTCCTGGTGAAGGTTAGGGTTGAAGGAAAAAGATAATTAAGCTTGTTTGTTTGCTTGTTTATTTGGATCCCCATTAGCCTTTGCATTGACAATGGCTATTCTTCCTGAGGTTTATTTATGGTTATACTGGGTTAAACCAGTGTATGGACTGAAAGGCGCACTGTGCAAATTTTCTGATATGGGGTCTGCCAGCTGCTTGTCTCCATAGAAATTACTGTTTTGCTTTGAATGTTCCACAATATGGCATTAAACATCTATCCATCATTTATTCAATTGCAAGTGTTTTTATTGATTAGAAATACCTTGAAAAACGTGTTGTGAGCAGGCCTACCTCTCCACAAATCTGACCTGTAACTGCTTGATCGTGCCACCTGTCTCATCATGGAGTTAGATAAGTTTAATGTCACACTGTGTAACACTACAGGCAAAGCAATAACATATTCATAGAGACAAACAGCCTTTAAGGAACCTTCAAGGAAAAGATCAAAAGTGCATTTACAGCTCAAAAACCAACTTCAGTATGGGTCTTGATGTCCGACAGTCTTATTTACATACCCACATCCTTTTCTGTATAAGTAATTAATCTTTATTCAAAGATCTACTGTACATGCTACACATATCTGCTAGTCAGATGTGGCTGTTTAATATGCTGTTCAAACATACTGCCCTTGTTTGAGGTGAAATGTGGACAACAGATTTGATGATGTAAGTGACTTGCCTCCAGGCTGCCCCTCAGGATACAGTTTTGTTAATGCTCTTTGTATGTCCCCCCTCTAGAGCCTGTGTATTTATGATCCTTAACAGAGGCAGTACAGGTCAAAACTGTGCCACAAAGCTCCCCAAAGACATGCATATCCACTGACACACTAAACAAATGTGCTCACTTTGGTTAGCATTTAAAGATGACGAAAAACATCCCAAAAAGCACACGCCAAAAACATTAACTAATGCTTAAAACATGCATGTCACATTAGCTAGGGCACTGTCTCGGGTATAGTTGAGTTTTATGTGGTGTTTTCGTACAGATAGATAAGAGGAAGTAAGGGTCGTTCACCTGCACACGGGATGCCTCCTCACTCCACCATTTCTGGAAGTCCCTCTGGAGTTTGACCTTTGCCCTCTCCAACAGCAGCTGCAGGTGCTCAATCTCAGTGCGTAATGCTTTGAGACGGTCAACGGTGCTCTTGTAACTAACAACATATATTAATAATGCATTAGTCTTGAGAGGATCTGACTGTGTCCAATCAATCAATGTGATGCTACGGTGAAGATATTTCTCTTGTAATATATATTCTTCATTCATCTTTTGGCATTTAGGGTCATGGGAATTAACTGCACATTTTTGGGAACTTGGTATGTCAATGGAAAACACAGAGAGATGGTGCATAAAATATATAAAGAAATTTAAATTAAACTCACATCTTCTTTTCCTGTTCAATTTGCATTCGTAGTTTTTCCTCTACTGGATCCAAGTTGTCTTCAAACTCCATGTGATTTTCAAGAACCGCTGAATACCAAAACAGCAAAAACGTTTACAAACCAACTGAATATATTCACTATGAAATATACGATAAAAAATAAAAATGCACGCTCCTTTGCTGTGAAGATTTCATACACAATCACGAATGGAGATAATAGATACCAGGTTCTCACAAATGCCTTTCAAAATCCCTTTCTTGAAATAACTAAACAGCATTGGGCATCAGAATTGAAGGGATATGCTTGCGTGCTTGAACCAGATTTGCCCTTCAAAGCAGTTGGTGGCTGATCAAATGGTCAGAAAAGAGCAGATGACGGAGGAAACTGGTGGTGCCGCCCACAAGTTGGTCACCGAAGCCTGCTGCACCATGTTTGAAGTGGCCAACCGACACATTACAAAGCTCCCACAAGGCTCTCACAATGTCATCTCAATATGGAAGCAACAAGATGTGAAATGTTTAACTGTAGCTTACCGTGAGCTGCCATCTGTCTTCTTCGCAATTCTAACTGCTTCTTCAACTCATCTGGAAGAGCAGAGATAAGTAAATGTCAGTTTATCTTTGCATACAGCACTGCACATGGCTCAGTCCTGTTTCTAAGGATACAGCAAGATTCCAGGGCACAACTCATCCCAAACGAATGAAGCTCTGCCAAGGCACTGGTCCTATCTCGCAATATATTATGCACTTAATAACTCAATCTTCTGTTTCAGGAGTGAATGCTTTTTACTCTGAACTATAGTATCTTCAGTGGTGGAACATAAGGTATCTGTACTTTAATTAAGTGAATTTTAAAGTTGATACTTTTACTTTACTACATTTGAGAGCTGGTATTTGTACTTTCTACTCCACTACACTTTTGAACAGGACTGAAAAGTAATTATAATGTAGTTATTATAGTTTGAGGTCTCCTGAAAGGCTGAGGGTTTATTTTTAACACATTCATAGTTTGAGCAAACAAAAATATACAAATAAAAGCAGCTAGGAAAAGATTGATTCAATTGTTTTCTGTTGAACATTTAGCACAAATCCTATATTATTAAAATCACTACATTTGAAGTTCTTTAATACTTTTACTTTTTCATGTGATACTTTTACTTAAGTGTTTTTCGCTCAGGTATATGTACTTTTACTTCAGTAACAAAACTGAGTACTTCTTCCACCATTGAGTATATTTAATCATTTTTTGTACTATACAGTCTTTTTAAGTTTCCATAAAATTGTATTAATTAAAGCATTTTCAGTAACAGCACTTACATTAACTAGTCAGCAATTATATCTGGACTCCACCATACCCTTATTCCAAGCTAAACAGTCTAATCATCTCCATATTAGGCAGAACAGGGTAGAGTTGGGTCCATTTGGGTCACTGCCTTTCTTGTACAGGGTTAACACATGGACAAGTCATTTGTGTGTGATCTGCTGTTTTTCTTGTCATCCCGGCCGCTCATTCAAATAGTTAATTGGTCAATTTAGCAAATTGACTTCAAGTTACAATGCTTTTGAGGCCAAAGGACATTACACACATATTAGTAAATGATTATACCCGATTATATAAAAAACACACAAAGATACATTTTAGTGAAAGAAACTGAAGAAATAAGGTCAAAAGCAACTCAGGTGTCATATAGTTGGTCCAGTAAATGACCATAGTAATTATCCTCTCTTTGGGTAATACATAAAAGAGGTAGATGGAGAGATAGCATTACAGTCCCCCAGGTTCTGTACACTTGTTGTAATCCAATCCTGTCTCCAAACTAAAAGGAGAGGTTCTTACAAGCAAAAATGAGAAATCCAGATGAAGTGTAAAATAAATGGAGTGAAAGGAGACACTTTTTCAATGCACACCTCTAATGGTGCAATAAAACAGCTGTGTTAGATCAGTATATCATTTTAGTATATTGTGCAGTACAACCCCAATTATATGACAAGAGCTATGAGACCGTAAAATTACTGTATATGTTAAAAAATCTCATAAACTACATTATGCACACAGCATTAAGACAATGATATCTGGAGGAGATCAATGCAGTAATTTCCAGAATTGATATCTGACCTGGTATAATATGGTATATAATTTACAATAAGGATCTTAGTTATGGTGAATTTCTAAAACTCTTACAGCCTTTTGCCTGCATCAAATAAAGCCTTCTTATTTGTGTTAAGAGTGCTGCTACTAACAAGCATTAGTCAGGAAAGCTAGTGAGAGAACAAGAATATTAACATTACACAGCCAATCACTAAAATTACTATAGGCAGTATTTCTTTAAGAGATACAAAATAAATAAATGTTAAACCTGATAATTTCTATTAGTGATTAGACTCAACAAGTCACTTTATCACAAGAAGAATCTACATTTCAATATTTGTTTTAGCTGTCCCTATCTGCATTAAATATTATTGGCCTATAGAATGTTGTGTTGTCATCTGAAACTCAGCAATATGGTAAATGTCTATAGTTGTATCCCTTGTTTAAAATTAAATAGCAGTCGCAGTATTTAAACTATATCATTATCACAGACTTCAGGTGAAAGGGACCCTGACTCTTAGTTTTAGGCAGATGAATCATTTTTTAAAAGTGTGTATACAGTGAGTCTACCCCAAGTGCCTCAAAGAGCAGCTCATCTTTCAGAACCCTTTACATTAGCAGACCACTTTGCGGAGAACCATTCGACGGGCCAGACACGAACAGATGAAGTGAAACACTACAAATGACACACAAGACGTACTGCCCGCGATGACAGTGTTTTTTCCTAATAGTTACAGACTGAAATTAAGAGTCCTGTTTTTAGACGCCATCGTTAGAGTAAAATTTAAATGAATTGAGACGCCCGATGGTTTACATTGTGGTCAGAGAGGTACCCAAGTGTCAGAAAAAGAACATTCAAACGTGAGCCATAACTAACTCCTTGCACAGGCTTATTCTCCAACAAAGCCTAGAAGGATTAAGAAATATTTATGATATTAGAAAGTTACTTTTGACAGTTTAATATAAGTCTAAGGAAATGGATTCTAAGTGGCCATTATGATTTGCAGTATTTTGTTCAACATGCAAAATTCTGAATTCTCGTGGATGACCTTCTACCACATATCCATGGGTTTCAGAATGATGAAAATAAGGACCGTTGCCATAGTGATTAACAATGTAAAAATAATTTGAATGGGAAAAAAAATCCTCAAAATGTCACATATAACAGGAAGCAGAAGCCAGTGCATACTTTGGCCTGATTAGTAGTCGACCTTGTTTGTTTGGGCAAGACATTTAAGCCTTATGATTATGAAGTTGATAAGTATGTGATCAAATTTAAGACTCATTATTATTAGGGATGCACTGATGCCGATACTAGTATTTATAAAAAAAATAATTATTTTTTATCAGTGCTGAACAGAAAAATTAGCTGGATTAGATATTGGTTCCATTATATAGGTTCATCTGATATGCTGGTTGGACCTTTAATTGGATGTAATACCACTATTTACAGGCTGATTTTGGCTTAGAAAGTTTAATAATGTTTGAACTTTTATTCATATGAAGCTGTTCAGTAGTGATGTGAAGGAGAAATAACAAGGATCTCTTGTATAAAAAGTGAATTGTGTTTTAAGGAAATAAGTGTAATTTTCTGTACGTACACTGGTATTGGTTAATATTTAATAATGATACTTTAAGTATAAGTATCGATATTGGTATCGGTACTGAAAAGTTGCATCCCTAATTATTACCCTGGGACATAGTGGATACATTGGATTGTGTCAGAGGGGCTTCTGAACTATAGGACAGCAGACCTGTTATAGTGACATAAAACCAAAAGGAGGTTCCAAAAAGAAAGTAGAGGTTTGACAGACAAAATGGTGGAAAAATGTTCCCAAAGAAAACATATGGCAGCTCAAAAAGGACATACATACACATAGAGATTTCCTACTAGGGGTCCAACTAAAACATATATTATAATATTTTGATGACCGAGACACTCAATCATCAAAACTTGACTGTCGTCAGTACTGGGCAATAGTATTGTAATGAGTAAGGGCCACACAAAAGTATAACCTCAACACCACAACTTTCCAAATACTGCCGGGTTTCCCCCAAACTGTGTTAAGAGACGTGTCATTGTCCTACAGAAAACAGTATCAGGCTACAGCTTCACTAAATATTGGGTGATTTTTGAGGCCTGGAGGTTTAACGTGATATGCCACATCAGTACCACAAAGGGATCAATGCTCAGCGCCTCATTATCTGAAAGGATGATAATTCAAACACATTTGTTTTTTGTACAAAGAAGGGTGAACTCCTTGCACCCAGGGACATAACTATTATTTCTACACAGGATTAGTCAGCTGTGTTCATTGGAATAAAACCGAACCGCTCTTAGATACAGCAAATTTGTTGCTGAGGAAATTGTAGAAGCAAATATAAGAAAAAACGAAAAAGCGAATCATTAATTTTACAGATTTTGTTTGCCCACAGAAAGAATAATGTTGACAGATTGTTAGGTATTCTGGCTTTTTAGATGTATGATTTGGCCTGGTACAACTATGTTAATATAGAAAATGAAATTGGTTACATTTTTCAGTTTTTCTGTAGAATGGATTTGAATTATTGGGATGAAAGGAGGACATTATTTTGTGAATGAATAAAACATTAATCAATATTACAGTTGAAGTTGAAGTATCATGTCTTCCTGATTTCAGAGGGTGTGACTGACAGGCGGATTAACCAATCGCATGGCCCTTTCACGTCAAAAACAAGAATGGCATTTTACAGGTAAAAAAGTGGAAAAACAACATAATGGACTGAAAAACAGCGCAGATTTTTGCAGGATTCGAGGATTTGAGAGGCATGTGCTACAGATTAGCAGCTGTGGTTGGATTGTCTCAGATTAGGACAGAGGATTGCACCTCTGTTATCCCTCAATTCAATCAGAATGTAGAAGGGACTGGCAATAAATCACCTGTAATTTAATAAATGAAAAATAGATCATGGCCATACTGTGGAACAATCCAAGTTAAGTTTTGAGGTCAATGGGCTGATTTGTATTCAAAAATAAATGTAAATGTATTTTCATTTTCATTTGCTTTGTTACTGGAATATACAGCATGCTTTACAAGTATTGTGCAGCCTAACACAAAAATGCATATTGTGTGTTGTTTGTGAAGTCTTGGAGGCATAAGATGAAGCTGTAGCTTGTACTTATGCTTGCCCTGTCTAAAGCTTGCACATCTGGATGTAAAATCAACCTTCTCTTTCCATCTGCTCTACTTGTTTTATGTTGAAGTTGTGCATGTCGGATCCCCCTGAACAAATATATAGTATATCTGCACTTTCTGTACCTAAGGGCTCAGAATGTGTGCTCCTCCAGAGAGAGATGGGATTCCTAGCCCATCTTAAACAGCCAAAAACAATAGTGTAAACCAGGAAGATGTTTGGACACCACAGTCTCCTCAGGCCACTGCCTCCCCTTTTCCACCTCGCCACTGACCCCCATGCTGGGAAAACCAACAGTGCAATGAGCATGTCCATATCATCAAAACAGCTCCTATGATGTGCAAGCAGGAAGCAAAAAAGTAGTGCCAAACAGTAAAACCATTCCTTTTCAAATGCAACAGTCCACCTTCTCCTACTAAAATAACGTTTCTCATCGAGGAAGAATGTACCTCCATGTATCTAACAATGTAAAAGTATTTGACAACACCAAGACGCTTCAGGTGTTTTTCCAACATGTGAAAATGGCTCTGGAAGCAGAAGAGCATAGCAAAACGATATAGAAAGATGTCTGCAAACCTCATTGATGAATTAGCACCCATGAGCTGTCAGTTTACGTCAGCTTGATGTATGGCATATCTGAATTACAACTGTCTCAGCACCTCACTCATGGAATGTTGAGAAAAAGATTAACCGCATAACAACGGTATGGTTATATTGGCAAGGGCCTAGGACCTGAGACAGGTGTGAGCTAAAGTAACAAAAATGATGATGAATGCCATGTAAAGCAATATGTGCACCCAGCTCAAATACATTTTTATGCAATGTTTCAGAACTGAACTGGCAAAGACACAACCACTAATTATTTATTTACTATCTACTTACGTTAGATATAAAACAGCTGGAGAGGAGATAGTAAAAAGCACACTGAATGCCATTCAGTTTTGGAAAGAATTTGCTGATTCACAATTGCTCTGGTAACTAGGACCCCATAAGTGGTGTGTTTATTAGAGTTTACAGGCCTTACAACATTGCAACATGAATAAATATTTTCCTGCAATTTCTAAATGGGTTAAATTCCCAGAAGACCCCCCCACCTGTTTAGAGAACTTACTTATTCTGTTTCTTGTTTTATTTAGTTGACCTCCGAGTCCTTTAGCCTCAACTGACCTGTTAAAAAATCTGCATGTTAGTGGTCGATAGGAAGTTTCATTCAAGGTAGTAATTTTATCCCCAAAGGACATTTAGGGAACACTCGTTTTTGAAAGCAGCAGAATCTACATGTATTTTTTTTTTAACCTTCAGCACCATCTGTATGTTACCTGTTGTCATCATCACCAGGTGTATCTTTCTTGGAACACTTAAGATGCCAATCCTAATGTTTGAAAATTTTCCGTGCTTCTGTAGCATACAGACTACAGTAATTTCTGCAAACAGGTGTCATTGTCCCCAATTGGTATATCAGTGTCAGTGTCAGTGTTAAAGTCTAAATATTTATAGAAAACACACCAACCTTTGTTTCAGTTGTGTCTTGTTTTCTTCAATGGTCAGGTGATCTTCATGGTCTCTTAAAAAGATCTCGAAGGCCTCTTGTTTTCCCATAGACAACTTGGGACCTATAATAATCACAATTAAACACAAATTAGCATCCAGACGAGACAGCTTGTTACACAACACATCTTATAACTATGGGAAATCTCCACACATCCTGCTCTTAATCTGTAACCAGTGAGTTCCCACATGGACACACTGTGTGTGAGTCTGGCAGCCAGATGTAGCAGCCTCCTGTTCATATCAATGACCTCCCACCTATGACTAATTACAGTGAGAGAGAAGAGGCTATTAGAGCACCATTTACTGCTTAGAGCTAACATTAACACAAGTGTAAACAGCTTTTCTGGTCATGTCAGCACTAAACGGTGGTTGCTCCCCTGCTAACTCCGCCACTTAATACAAGCAAGAGTTCTCATAAATCTGAACCTGCTGATGCTAAAGTTTCAGTATGATTATATTATAGTAAGAATTTCTTCCATCATCCTTATTAAACTTTATTTTTTTTTCGATATGTTAAGAAAAGAGAACCTATATTTGTGCCACAATGGGGAAATGTCAGTGAGAATACTGAAGTGTGGCAGTGGTGTCACTAGCACAAACTAATACTGTACGGTCATGCATTGCAAAACAAAGTGCAAAGCGGCTCACTGAACAGAATGCAAACACTTCATGTACAGATAATTTCAAGACAGACAGGAATGTTATTTGTTGTTTTCATCAAAACCATCGACTCAAGTTATGCAAAAGCCAAGCTCAACAAATCCGTGTGAGGTTTCAAGGGAAATACACTTTAATACAACTCCTTTAAACGCAGCATTCCAGGAATATCTGGAGTGATGTGACATCATATTTAGTTGCACTAAAACACTTTGCGGTAATGAAATCACAAGGATGTGATGCCAACTTTCCTAATTCTTTTTTCCCATGCTACCCATGCTGACAAACCACAAAGGTTCAGTGAGGTGAGCGTGTCGTGACTATTGTTGCTGTTTCAACACATTTCAGAAATCAAATGCCAGCATCGTTCCATTCATTTATAAGCACATGTCTAGCACTGCCTTTAACTGTTTCCAGGAAAGCCTTGATTACATTTAGATTTGGAGAGACGATAGGAGACAATATAATATACAATAACATATTTTGCAAAGCTCTGCAGATATTCATATTAGGCTGTGGCTGTGTAAAGAGTCTGTTAGACTCATTATCATCTCTTTACAACAAAGCATGATTTACTCAAATCTTCTCATCTCCTGGAAATAGAGAAGGCATCAATGGTCTGAATTATAATGGGAACACCTTACATATCCATTAACTGAATGTTTGCTATCAGAACACAGTCCTAAGCCCTGTATGAAATATACACTAAATAATATTGACAAAATTACATATTAACATATGCATCTTTTAGTAAAAAGTCAAAAGACTAACTATAGACTCAAACTGATTTACGAGCATATTGTTGAGGGATGGAAAGAGCTCTATTATACAATCATGGCTGCTGTCCATGGAAAGGTCATTATCATTACAACTACAGTTAATCTTCAGGGAGCAGCAATTTCCCTCTTTAACCACAAAGACTGGAGGCTGCGGCCAAAGAGTCTCGGATAAAATGTAAATTAAAATGTATGTAAACACTGGTGACCTTTTGACAGGATGAAAGAAAAGGTGCATTTGTTATGAACTTGGAACAAAAAGCAGTGATCTAATGTACGTATAGTTTGGAAAGATTGGAAAAATGTGTTCATATGATCATTTGGAGCAGATGTGAGACGTCAAACATAAGGGCTGCTAATTGTAAGAAACCAAAGCAACTACTACTGTATATACTAACATAATGAGATTGGATTTATAGCTCCTATGCTCCCAGATTCAGCAGAGTATATAGTATAAACTTTAATTATTGTGATTTCCAATTGATCCAAGGGACTGTTCAGAAGGCCAGCGTTTCCCTCACAGACAGCAGCAGGTCGTCCCTGCTGCTAACAGCTGATGTGGTTGGAGACTATTCAGCTCAAAGCTTTGATGTGAATGCAGTGAATACTTCTTATGAAGAACTGTGAGAAACTCCATGGACATTCCAGAGTGGACATGTAAGCACCAAGAGGGGTGTGGGAACTTCACACCAACTAAATGAACAATATTAACTACAAGAATTATGCAACTATGTTTCTCACAGTGTATAACAGATATGATCTCTAAACACTATGTTTGTGACCAGAACAAAACTACTATCTCTATTATGCATCACTCAAAGGTTATTTCCATCACCGCAGAGACAGGTTTGTCTATTGTCAAAGTGTAACAAGATACTATCAAAGCATTATGTGTTTTTGATGTTTTTGATGTGTCCATGTGATTTAAAAAGTGTAAATTAACCAATATCTTACTGGCTCTCAAGTGTAGACACAGTCACACAGGTCAACATGTTCAAGTGTTGGGACAAATCCACTCAAAATTGTACTATGCATTAAATTACTGTAATCTATGTAACTCTTCTTGTCTTTTTTTATTTTATCTTTTTCTTTATCAATGGACCTGAGTAAACCTGTTTTTACGAAACAGAAAATTAACCCAAGATTAACAATATGCTCCAGCTGTTTCCACATTAGATCACATACCTTTCAGCAGTAATAATACACTGTCCATATTTTTGTAGCATTTTTAAAACCACTGCCTTGCTGCCATCCATCACAGTGGTCCTTCATTCAATGATTGATACACTCAGTAATTCGGGCTGGACGCCATTCAAGCATGTGTTTGCTTTTTCATAGCCTCATCTTTCAAACAGTCTGTGTCCAATTAGCTTCCTCTGCCCTTACTACCACACCGGGCATCATCAGGACAGAGTTCAGATGAGACAGAGGCTCTAGCTCAGTTTGATGACTTGTACTGCTATGGCCTCTGGAAATGAACTAATAAAGGTTTGACATCCTGGCACCACTTAACTGTACTTAAAATGGAAAATATGAATAATGCTGCATTTGACAAACAACTAGGTCAATCTATTTAAGCTGTATTATCATCAACATTATGAAAAAAAGGGGGGGGGGCAAACTTTTCCCAAATTTTGTTGAATTTGGTCCAGCTTTGGCAAAATATAAGAAAAACAAAACAAAACATATAAACCCTACATATGCTTGTATGCTCTCATGACTGTTTATGTTTGGGGGCCCCTTTCTTGGTTCCTAGGTACTATTAACAATCTTAAATTCATCAGGTTTTCATCAGCAACATGCTGCAGGTTTAATTCTCAAAACTGTCTAAGTTTGCCCTGCAGACATGGCTACAGTAAGGCACTCCAGTGACCTTACAAAGGAAGCTCTTTAATATAATCCCACTGATGAGACTGGTTCAAAATAAATGCCACATTGACATCTGAGATACTTTTCATTGTAGGACCCCAAAGACCCCCCAGTTGCAACATCACAACATTGCTTAAATTCATGCTATACATTAAATACACATTAAGCACAGACTGTTGATAAAATACCTTTTTTCATATATTGTATGGCTCGCCCTTCAGAGTGTGCCTCTGTCAGGTTTGTGTCTTCTTCATTGGGCTCCTCATTAGAGACTCTGAACAACACAGCAGCCCTTGGTGAAACTATGTCTTGGCTTTGGGTGAATCTGGCCAATTGCGTAGCAGCATCCTGGGCTCTTTTCTTCTCATTTTTCAACATCTTAATTAGAATACCTATTTGCAGAATATTAAGGCAAATATGTCTGGAAAATAAAGGGACAAAGAAATAGATTGGTCATGAAAATTATTGTACAGATGGTAGCTGAGATATATATATATATATATATATATATATATATATATATATATATATATAGAGAGAGAGAGAGAGAGAGAGAGAGAGAGAGAGAGAGAGAGAGAGAGAGAGAGAGAGAGAGAGAGAGAGAGAGAGAGAGAGAGAGAGAGAGAGAGAGAGAGATTAAGATGCTTGTAATTAAGTATACTGGTAGCCATGTAGCCATGTACCTGCAGTACAAATTTTCCACAACTAAATCAAATAGCTCTATGTAAATTGTGATACAGAGTACATGAGGTGAAAACTGCCACTCTGCCTGTTTATTCATGTGCAATATTTCCATATGTCTTTTTACTATCAACACTTCCTTAGCACTATTACTACTGTACTTTGCTCCCAACTTCTGTTTTTAATTAGGGGCCTTTAGCTAAATGCCTTATAAAGCATATAGCAGACAGCTTCAGTCTTACAGAAATGTCAAAGTCACTATTGTTAACTATTACAAGTACTAGTAAATGTGGCTGTGGTAAGCTTTTATCTTGACAAGAAATGTGTTTTTGTAGCAATGTGTACAGCAAATTATTATTACATTATATATAACTTTATGTCATTGGCTCTGGCCTTGTCTGGTTTTGCAGCGAGATGAAGTGTGCTTGATGGCGTAATCACAACCCATAATTTCAACTCAATGCATTACCCAATTGCTCAAGCATGTTCCTATCATTACATTAGCAGACATGGATTTTGGCTCAGACCAGAACCAAATTGCAATGGTCAGCAAATAATTTGGGATGTTCAAAGTTAAAAAAAAAAGAGAAAAATCTGGATATCATTGTTCTGGATTTGAAATTGACATAATTTCAAGGAAGGAGCTGGACAAAGTTAGTTTACATTATTGTCAGCCAATAAAAAGAGTTGTCAGGCTGAACAATAACATGAGGAAAGTGAAACTCCAATTATAGTTTCCATTGAAGACAGCCACGCACTCATCTCAAAATTTGCCAGATCTTAACTTGACAATTTAAATGTCAGATTTTGGAAGGACTGGTGTTTAGATTTGACGGTATGTCATAGCTTTACACGGATAATTACTAGAGGTTGCTTCTGTTCACAAGTTCTTTCCATTACTAAAGACTTTAGCATCTGATGTGATCCTTGCCGAAATATGGGACATCGTTACGTCTTCAGTGTTGAAATCAAATTTGAGTAGGTTACATACAGAAATGGAAATCCACTGCTTAACTGTGGGGCAAAGGTACACTTGTAAGATCAAAATAAATCATTTGAAAATTAGCTGTCTGTTAAATAGTCTGAATCTGATGGATGAGTTGATGCCTTCGCTAACTAACTAAATGAATTTTAGAACTTAGGGCAGTACTAGTGGCAGCTGAATTTTGCCTCTGTATCTGATTTGACATGTGCTCATGAAATATTAATGAGCATTAGAAGTAGACAGTGCCAGTAAAGGCAAAAATTACATAAAGCAATGTCATATTTAGAAAACTGGTAAACCGAAAGTATTGATTTTCATTCTGAAGATGGCCAATGTGACTGAGCATGATTCGAATGAGACAACTAAGACATTTTTCATGCAACATTCAAATTGAGGATTATCAGTATGGTCAGTAAATTGTGGGTAAACCTGTCTGAATTATGGCCCTTAAACATGCAACTGCAATTGTGGAAATTATGCTGCATTATGTGAAAACCACTATGTCATCTTGGGAAGGAAAATTTACAAGATAATTTCAGATTACTTTGAGATTTTCCCAAAAATACTACAGTGAAATATATGGATTATAATATTCTATTTATTTTGGGTAGCTGAGGCTTTTGTGGTTATATAATCAAGCAGACATCTCAATTTCTTGACAAATGTGGTGTGATCTAATGACAAGCCACAGTAAAAAGCAGCCAAGGGAATAATACAGCTATAAAGTCATTAGAAATATCATATTGAAACACAAATACTATAATTATGAATAATAGCAGTAATGATAAACTGCCATCATAAGCTAAACTTGTAAACATCACTAGTCCTCGGCCTCCTTCCTTCCGGCTCGCGTACAGTCTCAGGGATTTGGGATGGAACCCTCCATGCATGGTCAGGAGCTTTTGTGTCTTAATGTCTGTATCTATATCTATCTATCTATCTATCTATATATATATCTATATATCTATATCTATATATCTATATATATATCTATATATATATCTATATCTATATCTATATCTATATCTATATATATATATATATATATATATATATATATATATATATATATATATATATATATGTTCTACTACACTACATGTTCCTAAATTATTTAATTGAATCTGGAAAAATGTATAATATTTTTCATGCTTGAAGATAGGAGAAAATTTCTTGATACTCAAATTAGATATGATATATTGAAGCTTTGCAGTGACATCGCACTGGGGGTGTTCTATAATGCATTTCTTTTGGTGGAATGTTCAGAAGTTTCCCTGATGACACAATGCACACATTAGGAGCCTATGAACAATACAAGCATTCATAATCCTGTCTAGGAGTTTGATTTTCAACAAAAAGGTCAGAGTGACTAACTGAAAAACTATTGGCTAATGCTAGGTAGCTTGTCACTGTGATGTTACATGTTAGAGACTTCTTTAAAGCACAAATCATCTCACTTGTTGTAGTTCCAACCAAATCAGCTCTTTCTGGTCAGATTGTGTTAATAAAGCTCAGATTAAAGTCTAATTTGAATAACAGCTTCTGCTTACAGTTAGCTTCACACCCCCTGGGAATGTTGATGACATCAGCTGCAAAGTATCAATACGCTATATGGTTTTGTGATTTTGTAGACTTTTTAAACATCTAAGGTCATATTTTATCAATATCATAATACAAATGTGAAACCAGTTCAGGGAAGATAAGTTGATCATATATTCCATATATTCAAAGCTCTTGATTAGGTTCCTGCTTTGGTTTCCCATATGGTTGGATTAAAGGATACTGATCTCATTGTCGCGTTGTGTCAGCATCTCTTTCAACTTTGTAACTTCTGCTGCACACTGCTGACTTTCCTGAATGTCGCCCCTCATCAGTGTTGCTTCTGGTATCATTTTCCCATCAGCCAGTGCACCCCCTCTGCTTGGTTTTTCCAGGACCATCATCTACACAAAGAATGAAGATTGAAGAAAAAAAAAATGTTGTCCACTCCAAATGCACCCAGTGATATTTAAGGTCAAGGGAGTTGTTTAAGGTTAACAGAACAACTTTGCAAACAATAGAATGAAGGACCAAAATATAAAACAGACTTGGATTCCTGCGCACCCAGTGAAGTGTGACTGGTTGATGCTGAAGGGAATGTAAACTGAACAGGAGGTAGAGCTAATAGATCTCAACAAACTCATGGAAAGATAAACAGAGGGTTTTGGAACATCCTTGTGTTGGCTGCTCCACTTTAGACTAAATGAGAGCTCAACAATAGTATGACTATATTGTCTTCCCTATAAACATTTAGTAGAAGTAGGATCATTTGCAGCTGTTCATTTGTATTTTATGTATTTTTCTTTCTTTTGTTTTAACCATATTACAAAACTAAACAGAAGTTTAGTTTGAGAATCCACAGGCTAATTCCTAAAAAAATGTCATAGATAGCAATGTAAACTTGTTCAATGCATTTTCAAAAATGTGGAAAAATCATAATATATAATATAACTTCACACTAAACATGTATTAGTATATTCTGTTTACTTGATTTGTTTAAAACCTCAATGATTTTTCTAATAAGGAGTATAAGGAGAGAATAGGAAAAAGAAAAAAAGAGAAAGAAAGAAAGTAAGAAAGAAAGAAAAGAGAATAAGGAAAGTGCTGATATCTATGCATGGTTTTGAAGCTGTCATGGAAATTTGACAACAACAGCACGTCAACATTACACTTTGTCCCTAATTAAATGGCAAACAACTCAAACATATATACTTCTAGACAGTCTGGCTGTGGGAAAATCAGCAGTCCTGTATACAACTGGGAATAATTAAACCTCAATGTATGGCATTAACTTACATTTATGGTGAACCTGGGGATAGATTTATGATAATTGGCTTTTTAACACATAGGTATAAACATTGAGTGAACATAGAGCAGGTTTTACATTTACATTATCTTGAAGAAAATAAATCTGACAATAAGGTACTAGAAGGAGATGTGTGCAACTGGCAAACATTTTTATTAGAGCGAATATGTAAAATATGACAGAAATCCCTTGGACCTAGAAAAATACTCTAGGTCCTAATAATTCTAAGATGGTCACAGTTACTCATCAAGATGTATTTTTATTTACCGTCATGTAAACTTTGCTTATCTACAGGCTAAAAGGAATTGCATTTCCACTGATCAGTCAGTTGGGGGAGCTAAGAAGTGCAATGACTGGTCAGCTGTAGTTCACTCAAAACCTGGCATGCAATATTTACCTTAAGCCGATAGAAGCAGTGTTGAATCTTTCTCATATCTGGCCCCAAATTCAGAGTCACTTCAGGATCAGAATCGTTCAAAAATGTCTTGAGTAACTCTTCTAACCTGCACACACAGAAAATGTTGATATTTCCTCTTCAACACTCACAGACATAGTGGTCACAGTCAGTCTAAACTATTAACAAGATTTATTTTCCAAACATTGCTTCTTTATTGTCATGAAGCAGCCCGCAGTGAAAGCCAAGGACAGACAGATCAGGTAAGCGGAACAATGAGCACTTCTAATTTTCCAATGGTATCATAGTGTTGTGTACAGTGTAGACACATGCAACGTTTAGACAAAAGCCGACGTAAAACAAACAGCAGTCTAGTTAGAAGGTCTTAGGAGGCATTAGTGGTTTCAGAGATATTCGACTGTGGAGCGATTCTTTTCAACACCACAGACAATCTTTGAAGAAAATTCACATTTTCAATAGCAACTGAGTTCATCTTGACCCCACTTCTGTAATACCAAACATATTAGAAGAAATCATATTTGTTTTTTGCCCCAGCAAGTAAGATGCTTAACTATTCTGGCAATCCAAATCAAGAAAAGTATATGTAAAATAGTTTTGCATAGTTTATTATTATTATATTATTCAAATTGATATGCTACTGTTTACAAAAATGACAAATCACGAGGCTCTAGAAATGAGGTCAAAAATAAGAGGGAACTAGCTATTTGATGTCAGCACATCCAGTTAGTGTGGTTGCAAAAGTCACAACTAAAAGTTTTATGTCCGCAAACTGGGCACACAGGGAATAATGGCAGGGGGAATAATGAGATGCCAGCTAAGACAGTCAGTGCTCAATAAATATATCAACAGGGCAGAGGTTTTTGCCAAGTTGTCTGGCCTGAAGTCTGGTGTTGATGGAAGGGTACGCCACCATGTGGGTAGAACAACAGAAATACAACGGCAGCCTGGGAAACTCTATTATATCTGGTTAGGCCTCGGCAAAGGAGGTTAACATGTACCTCTGAGGCATGGCCAAACGCATAAGTCATCCCGGCACATTTAGAAACCTTACATTTTTTTTGAATAAAGAAAAAAAATTGGCTAGAGTGGCTGGGTGTTGAGTGTTACAGTTACAAATTAGTGTCCCGAAAAAGCCTGTCTGCACGCTTCCGTAATGTTAAGACTTTCTCCAAACCAAATATGACAAATACTCCCTTTTTAATGTCCTGAGATGACTGGCTGAGGTCAAAGCAGTTCCTCATATACAAATACAGTGCAGCCCATTATAATGTGGCTGCTGCCCTGCTGGGCGCGTCTAGAAAAATGTTATATCTAGACAGTATTTGCTTCTTTTGTGTTAATGCAATAAGACAGTTGCATACTTGTGTATCTCGTCCCCTGTGAGCTGGTCCTCTCTCTGTACCCCTGTTACCATGGACAACTCCTCCTTCAGAGACTGGACCTCCTTCTTTAGGCGGGCTATTAGCTGGAAAACATACATATCTCAGTTTAAACTACAGGGCCATCACAATAAGACATGTTAGAATAGATCACAAACATAGTGTGCAGCATAAAATAAAAAGAGCAGAATGCAGTTATTGACACATTCCATAAACAACATTTGATGTGGTTATCTGTAGAAGACAGCAGCATCAGCAGACTATTTGCTGATTTGCTGATATAGACATACTTAAGTAGTTCCAGATAAGGCTTCTCCAGTTTGAAGGAACCATGCATAAAAAGATGTGACTGCAAAAACACTCAACTTAGCATGTCTTCACTTCTTACTGTCATCATGCATTTAGTTGTGACTACAGATAATACAATAGGTGCCATCAGTAACCACTGTCTGGATTTAGTTACTGTACATATGAAAACAGCTCCAGGATCTGACATAGTTTCCAAAAAAAAAAAAAAATGCAATGGTGGAGCGCAAACAAAACACTGGGCTGTGACTGTCCAGTGATACTGGTGACACAGAGATGCCAGGGAGTCAACTGTCTGCTTGAGCCAAGACAGGGTCAAAGGTCAGACTTAGCATTGCTCCACCACTTTTAGCAAACACCTTTAACAGAAATGTAAAAACCCTATATTGTTCTGTCTGCCTGGTATTGTAACATCCAACTGAGCACTATAAAAAAAATTACCACTTTTGAATATCATAGTAGACATGCCTAAAAAGAGCCACTCCCAATGGTTCCCTTAAAGGCAGATGTTCTGATGTAACACTCCAGCTGCATGCTCAAAGACTGACCACTACTTGTTGGTCAGCCCAATTGGTTACAGTCTATTTTTGAAGCCAAATCCCACACTGGCATAGCAGCGGCAAACCATCACAAACAACAGGACCATGCAAAGTGATGATTCATGCATTTCTTTAAAAAAAAAAAAAAAAAAAATAGCTTAAGACCAAAAAAGTGAAAAACAGTGATTAATAAATGCAGTTACGGTTGAGGACTAGTCACTGTAGCATCAAATACAATAGCTACACAGCAACAGATCTATTCATGATGTACCCCATCCAATAGAGATTTATACCCTCAAAAGCTTATCAGAAGTATAATGCCCAAATATGCATTAAAGTGAAGATTTTGGGATGATATTCCAAATAAATTGATACACAAATGGTTAGTCCTGACCTTGGATTTGTTGATTTCTACTGTGTCCTGACAAGGAAGAAGATTTATGTTTTTAATATAATTACACATCAACATATCAACATATTTCCAAAAGTTGTTGTTCATATTGATATGACAAAACTGAATTTATTGCACACCCTACTGTGGAGCCCTTCAGGGTTGCATCATCTTTAACTTCTTTGTTAAGTACATGCTATCTTTCCATCATGTGCAGAAAACCACCCATAGTAAACTGCAGGCATTACTATGCAACCACAGGTTGCACCTAAAATGCATAGAAATTAGGTTATATATCCCTCACAGATGCTGGCATTACAGGCCCCTTTTATGATGGAAGGAGATGCATGTTGTTTTTCTGCTACACCTAACTATGAGTAGTCCCCCAACTAAATGGGAACATATGAGCTGTGGGACAAGCATGGCAAGACTTTGGTGACTAAGGTAAAAAAACAACACACTACACTTTTCCTTGAGTGTTAGGAAATACATGGGATTTTTCACACCACTACGGTACAGCACTTACCACAAAACATAAAGCTTACTGATAACTTTTTGTAAGAAGGATTTTATTTTGAATGAATATATCAGGGTCTATGTCTCAGAAACCACTTTTGTACTATACAGAGCTAAAGATCTCTCTTCTTGCTGCAGATCTGACTTTGACAATAAATGTTTTTGACAATGTCTTTCAAAAGTAATTTGCAACAAAAGAATGTGGTATTTTCTTAATCTGCTAACTTTACGGCAGGCTTGTCACTCACCCAGGCAGAGATTTACAGAGATTAACCAGCAAACTAAATGCTACATGTTTCATAGTCATAAACCAACACCAGAAGTTTGTCCATGAAGTTTTTGGACTTGCCTAAAACTATATGAGTGCCGGACCCGATTGAGAGCAGCCAGACACCATCACAATTACCGGGCTCACCGCAGACTCTCTTAAAAATACCTCTGCAGGGTTTGGAAGTGGCCAGCCAAGCAGCAGTAGCAGTAATACAGTAGCAGTTGATCCCCTGGCAGATCTGAGTGGGAGGCCGAAAAGTGGATAAACTAGGGATGACTCTTGATAGCACAGTATATGCCCCACTGAGATTTTGGATTCTGATTATTCCAAAGATCAAGTAAATGGTAACTTCTACATTAAAAATGTATGAGCCTTTGTTATATCTCCATATATGTCCAAATGTTGGTCACTGCATGTGCCCACTGAAACAGTGTACACATCTGTCAGCAGCTGGAAGCGTTTTCAAGAGGCTTTGGAGAGTTGGGATAAAACATGTCAGAGGATTGTAAACAGAGGAGTGAATGCAAACATGGCCAGTGAGCAACCCAAACACAGCCACACACGCACATTCAAGTGTCAGATCTGGAGAGTGGAAAGACTGTTGGTATCTGAAACCTGGAGAGGATACTTGAAAATGTGGTGTATTACACTTAAGTTACATGTAGTGGTGATCCTCAGATGGGGTCTGGAGGCTCTGAACAGGGCCTGGCAGTGAGAGGGTATCTGCACACTGTCATGATTATGTGGTGTGGCTCAGCGGTCCACAAACAGGTCTGATGCTAAGTGTGTCTGCCATCTCACCAGAGCAGGATCCAGCTCTTCATTTAATATGGCTTCATTTTTGATGAGAGCAACACGTTGTGCAAATCGGCATGTGGAGATGGACTCCTAAAGAGAGAGGATTTAGTCATTTACTATGATTAGGTCCTTATTATAAGTATTATGGATTTTAAAATGTACATCTATGTTTCTCTTGTCCACTGCCATAGTGGCAATCATTGTGGTCATGCAGTTTCCCCCAAGGCTGTCTCTCAGCACAGATGTCAAAAATGAGTTCCTGTAGGGAATATGTGATCGGTTCTTCTCTGATAAAGCTATGATAACCTGTATAAAGGAAAATAAATAAATAAATAAATACATACAGAAACTATGCTGTCTGAGCATTACGTCACCAGATGGATATGGACCTGTTCCAGGTAGTGCAGGGACAGGTTAATATACTTGGCTTCTGTGAGAAGCTGTCCGTTTAGGCCAGTCTTGTAAACTCGATCTGATCCAGCCAGGTCCACGAGGTGGAGCTTGGAGCGACGCACTGTAGCGGAGCCTGGCTCCCGTCTGCACAGGTGCACTGTGAAAATACAGTGCGAGCGTGTGGAGGCCTGGTTCATTGGAGTCTAAACATGACAGAGGTGACAAGTCGTTAGATTGGATTATGGAAATGCTAATAATAATATGGATGAGATCTTTTAATCCACTTGAACTTTAAACAGAAAAATAAAGATTCAGTCAGTAGTACTTCCATTCAAACACCAGACATGTGCACACTGATTCTGCTGCTCCTGTGGGTTTGGAGAACAAAGCAATGTGTAACCGATGAGCAGTAAACACGTTACAATGCCTGAGGTTTAGTTGCAGATGGTCAATGTAATAACAGAAGACAGGTTGAAAGCACAAAGAGAAAGATGGTAAACAAAGAATCAGAAACAAGTAAGATGGGTTCATTAGGGTTCAATGTTTAGTATAGTTCTTTTTCATTCACAGAAGTGGTGCAGTCTGTCAGATGTCCAGATAGTTGAGAGGCAGTAGCGTGCATCTTGTCCATATTCAGAAAGGGTTGTTCTTTTAACTGTATTCCAGGACTCTCTGGACTCAGTTCTCTGGCTCTAAATCCACCACATGTTGATCCTGTATGCACCACATGCTGACCACACACAATGCTCTGAGAGGACAATCAAATCACTCACAGTGGACAGAATATTAAGTCAAAGTTTAAGAAGAAAATTTCCTTTGGCCAATCTGCTATGAAGTTCAATTGAGTCACTTTGAATTTTGAATGGAAACTTTTGAGGATGAAAGGTTTAATTGCAGTAGTATAATACAATATCAGTCCTTTAGAAAAGCCTTACTTCTGCAATCATCCGATTTGTGTCTCCCAGAAAGAGCAGATTCAAGGCTTCTTCCTCATTTGCAGACAGGAGCATAGACAGGTTTTTCAGATGAACATTCTGGTCTGGATCCTCCTGGATTGAAACTTTTCTAAAAGAGTGGAGGCATAGACATACACTTTCATAGACACACTCAACATCAGTCTGTGAGTCATAGTAGCATTTGTTTTTGGTAGTTATTTCAACTTGATAACAGACAAAACTCACTTCTGAAAACAAACATTGATTCTCTGTTTTCTTGCATAATGCCGTCAAGCGTTTAGTTTATTTTGATGTGTTTGTAAGGGTGGAGTAAGTCAAAAACACTTCAGACATCAAGATTAAGGCTATGTTGACTGGACTGGTTTGATTACTGTGCCTGTAATGTATCATGTAATGTATAAGAAAAAAATAAACCTGTGAACTAAACTAATCATAACATAATGGCAGCATATACGAGTACTGACGGTAGGTCTTCTAATCGAGACATCGACTCCTGTCGAGATTCTAGGAGGTCATAACCAGTATCATTATAGATCTCCAAGTAAGAGACATGGGTTGTGTACACCATACTGCTTTCCTGTGTTCAAAGAATAGTTAATACAAAGTAAGTGAAAAAAAATGGATAATAACAAACATTATCAAAGCAGAGGTATTACTGATCTGACCTGGCTAAAGCATTCATATAGATATGAGAGTGTACGTGGAATGATACCACGATCACTGTAGTGCTCTGTGCCTCCTGTTATGGTGAAGGTCTTTCCACTCCCAGTTTGGCCATAGGCAAAAATTGTGCCATTGTAACCTGCCAGGACACTGCAGACAAAAGACACATAAAATTTATGCTAGTTGTTAAATAGCGCTGACTATGCTATAGTTTCTTAATATGAAAATAATGGAAGGATGCCGCAAGTTTTATCATCATGGTTATTACTCCCATAAAATGCCAATGACAATAATAAGTAATGACTATGAAGTACAAACCATTCTTTCTCATTTTCAACATGCGCTCACTGCTCACTATGATATCACCATCACTTTAATTGGGTGCCAAGGCTGTCTGACATATCCCAAAGCAGTCAAAGCTCAGCAGTCTGACCGAATTGAAGCTGACACCATCAACCCACAGGAAAACATGAGAGTGAGTGGAGCTGCTGTGGCGGCAGACATGTGCCAGTGAAAGAATGTCTCTGAGCATGAGCGAAGGAACGGGCCCAAACCCGTTCAGCCAGACACCACTTGGCAAGTTTGGTTTGGCAATGTCACATGGGAACAGGCCAGGATTCAGTTTTGGTATCTTCTTAAAAGAAACATGCATTAAATAAAATGGCATTCCTATCTTGTAAAACTTACTTTAGCCTATAATAAAAAAAAAATTGATACATTGTTGTACTATAATGCAATATGAACTTTTATTGGTTTCAGCTATTCTTTATAGTTGTATTTTGTTAAAGATGTCATTACAGTTTTTATAATGCAAGGTTCGGTATCCCAGCAATTCCTACCCACCACAAATAGAAACATGGAAAAGTTGCATGAGAGTATAAAACACTCTGTTCATTTAAGAACTGGGTGGTTGGTGAGTGGGACTTGGACAGTTATAGTGTGTCCTTTAATGCAAAATAAGTCAGACTGGCAAAGGGGCAAATATCAAGACACAGAATTCAGTGTTTAGTCTAATGTCAGTGCAAATGATGTGGCTTGCCATTGAGGACAAGTCTTATACTTGTTCCTGTTTACATTACT
The DNA here is from genome assembly GCA_029959045.1 of Taenioides sp. WSHXM2023. Classification (NCBI taxonomy): domain Eukaryota; kingdom Metazoa; phylum Chordata; class Actinopteri; order Gobiiformes; family Gobiidae; genus Taenioides; species Taenioides sp. WSHXM2023. Next base: position 15,466,428 of record CM057102.1, on the reverse strand, counting down.
TTTCCTGGAGATCAAATACAGTATACCTATCATAAGTACTTCATAAAAAATCTTAATTGTGCTATTAAATTGGCCATGGTATTTTCATTTTTCATCATAAATCCTCTTTTATTGCAATCTTAATTGCCATGGATAAACTGGGATTACAGAGAAGATACTGTATGTTGAAGTGCTTGCTATTTCAATATTATTGTGCTGGCTTTTCCTCTCCTGGAGCTATTAATGTTGGTTTGTTTTTGAACTACTGAGTTGGAATTGAAATGACTGGTTTGGGTTACACCACAGCACAGACAAGGACTGGTGTGCAAGTAAACCCGTTCATGCTTCTGTCTTAACTTATGGGTGCCAAATATCACAGACTACCAATGAAACCAACAACCTGACAGTTATTGCAAACTGAGATGCTGGGCCACATGTTGAACCAATTTACAATGGATTATCTCTACAAACTAGTACCACTTTTATTTTTTATCTTTTGTCACAACGCTCTGTACTGCACTACTGTTACTAGGGTAATATCACGACCCCCCCACTATAGTTAAATATTATTAACACACCACCAACTGGGTTTAAGAAGCTTATTGTGTTAAATCCCAGTAATTGCTTTTCATAATCTGCCCCAATAGTCTTTGTTACAAGAGCACTAGTCACAAGTATTTTTGAATACTTGTTTTTGACACATTCCCAAAGGAAATCAGGCTTAAAAAGCAGAACAACTGCAGAGAATAACTTTATGGAATCTAGAGCATTCAGTGCATAACTGGAATATCTAAAGGTTATAATAAACTGACAGTAAACTATGAAATGTCCAGTGGAGACAGTTAGTTGTGCTGTTATGGGTGCCCTCTACACACATCTGTCAGAAGCTCATATTTGTGTAAGAAGAGATGCTGTAACGTTTGTAATGTGTCACGCCAGAGAGCTGTTAAAAGGTGGATGGCTGGACAAGAGAACCTAAAACCCATGTCTGTAAACATGATTTCTTTATGTATTTACCAACTATAAAAGACAAAGAACATCATAGCTCATATGTAGTTTGTATTTGAGGCCTTATCACAGTTAACACAAATACCATGGGAAGTTAACATTGGTGCACAGATTTATATTATATTAAATCATTATTTGTTGAAGTCATTAGACAATTGGACATGAAAATTCAGATTTTTACCTGTCTGCTACTGGTTTGGCAATGTTCTCAAATATGTCTTCTTGCTTGGCACTTTGATCAAAAATCTTCTGAAATCTTCACATATGGAAAAGGAAATAACAAATGCATGTGAAACAAGCTAGTGTTAAATATGGCATAAAACAAAAACATAGCAGCAATAAATAGAGCTACAAAAATCTATTATAAGTAGACTTCTTCAAAACTTGAAATATATTATCAGAGTATGGGCATGTGCGAAGCTGAGAAGGCTATTATAAGACTGTGGTTTTGAAGTGCTTTATTCTGTCCACTCTTGCCTCGCTCTCTAACTGTGAATTTGGGGCTTGGAAGAGATGCGTGAGCACTGCCCAGAGGGTATAATAGGCTGCAAAGTTCACCACCAGCATTTAGCAGATGTTCCCAAATCAAAATAAGAACTGCCCTGGTAAAAGATATGTTCAACTTTTTTGTATTTGGTGCAAGTCATACCTGAACTTGTAACTCTCTTTCTTATTGTTAATGAATCCTTGTGCCAAATCCCTTGGAACCACAAACTCCAAAGATGAGCCGATCTGATCTTCATTGTCCACAGAGTACACCTGAAGAAGACAACAAACTAGTGGCTAAATTTACAGCACACCAAAACCTTATCAGTTATCAAAATGTACTATAAACAGTTACTTCATCTGGTCTTATTATTCACAACTGCGCAGGTTTTGACAAGAATGATTATGCAAAGAGGGCAAATTAATGTGGCAAAGAAGAATGATGCTTGTCCCTGCTAAGTGAATTGTTCTTCTTGAGCTACTGTTTTTCCATAAACCTAATTTCTTCACTTCACCCACATTGCCTAGTATGAAAATGGTGTGTGTGTGAGTGATGGTGGTGGTCGGAGGGACTGATGGCACAGATTGGCCGCCTCGCATCTGTCAGTCTGCCCCAGGGCAGCTGTGGCTACAACAGTATCTTACCACCATCTTCAGGAGGCAATGCAATGACAACATAAAACCATTGCCTCTTGAGACCAAAAAGGCTTGACACTACTCTGCGCTGCAACATGCCTCCTGGCATATGTTTTTAATAGACATTCACTCAATTATAAGTCCTCGGGGTTTCAAGAAGAAAAAAGATAAGACCCATGTTATTGGATTGTTCATCTCTGTTACCCATCCTGGACTAAGTCTGGCAAGCAGAAGTTCAATGTAAAAACAGAGCTTTAGTCGTTTTTCTTCATTTGGCGATTTATGGTCAGTGTAGGGCACAGGGGTAGTGATATATTGGAGTGCCCTCCTCCACGTGTTAGATAGGAGTAACTTTGTTAAAGTTTGATAAATGATAGTGATTGATTGAGCATTGATTAGGGACACCATGATAATTGCACTATGCTAAGTAACTAACAATTTGCGGTTAATTGTTATTGTTAACACTGTGGACTTTTGAGCTAACGTTACTACTTCGGCAAATTTTAGCTAGTTTGACGCTAGCAAAATTCGGCTGTTCGACACACTTACCGCTGACGTTTTTCGAATAGGTTTAATGCGAGCGAAGATCTGTATCGTTTGTTTAACCATCTTCAGTAGATATTTATCAAGTTATTCTTATCGGCGCTAGTTTGTTTACTTTATTGCGCTAAGCTAACACTGTGTTTGGTCCTTGTGCGCAGAGTTTCGGGTTTGTTGTAGCTGGTTGCTAGGTAACTCTGGAAGATGATCCAGGCGCTGTGGCTTTTCCTTCATCTTCCATGCAATGGTTTGTATTGCCAATTGCACAAAACTAGTTACATTTTATAGGCATGTTGGACGGTTAAAGTTTGAATTTAGATTTTGTTATTAAATCATAGAACTAAATGGGAACCAAGTCATACACTGATTGCCTCTAATCACCATTTAGGCAATAGCGCCAATGTGTTAAGTAGTCAGATCAGAAATCTTCATGTCTTCCCTTTCTCTTGTGTCTAATAACTATTTTAACTTTTATAGGAGCTTGTTTTCCGAGCTATAATAAGGACAAAAGGTCAAGTTAAAGTTCAGTGATTCATCAAAGATATATTGACTGAAGTTGTTTCAGGCACTCCCTGCACACTGCCAGTAGCACTTTATCACTAAATAACAATCGCTCTCCAGTTATATTTCATCAACAGTAAACAGCTCCATAGCAGTGCTCATAGATTACAGTAGGCTCATATAGATCACTGTAATTCATGTGTAGCAACTGAAACATGTTTTAACATCCCATTAAAATCTATAGCACGCTTCAACATGCTGTTTTTTTTTTTTTAAAGAGGCAATAATATGTTAAAATATGATGTGAACGTTAAAACTATATGCATAAACTTAAGCAAAAATATATTTTACAACTTGCATGATTTAAGAACCTGTAAATGTTAGTAGTGAGCAAAGGTGGCCTGGATTATTTACATACTTTCTCTCATTACATATGGAGACACATACACTCGTCATGTTCACAGACCATATGTCTCATATTTAAAGAGATGCATTGCTTTGGTCCTGTCTCCAGTTTCAATTTATGTGTGTCATGCTGTTTCTGGTATTCCACCTGAACTTTGTTTGTCCCCTTCATAGACAGGACGCTGTGCTGCTAACCCAACAGCACAAAGAAGAGCGTGTGGTTTCTAAAGTAGTATATAGGTTAAAATTTTTCTCTTAGTGCATTATGTGGTACTACAAAAATACTTCTTGTGTGGTGCCATGTTTTCGGTAGTGGTTGTAGTAAGCTTGGGTGTATATTGTGAATATTATAGTACATTCTGCAAAAATGGATGTAGTGGACAGCTTGGTTTAAATGTGTAGATAATGATATGTTTAAGGATTCATATGTGGTCTGTGGCTGTATCTCTTTATGCGCAGTCTTCATTGGAATTCCTCCCACTTTCCAAAGACACGCATGTTACTCCATGTTACGTATTGAATTCTCTACATTTCTGATATAAGTATCAGTTACTAGTACTAGATATATATTAATGGAAAATTGTACTATGGGAGGGGGTGAGGGGGCTATCAGAGAAAACAAATAAAAAGCCATAATTTGTAAAAGTGCAAATCCTACATCCAATCCCTTGTTTAGAAAGCCAAAAGTTACATAACAGAGTACTGCTGCCTCAAATGGGACTGGGAACAAAGATTGATAATTCAAGTGTCACCATTGGGTCAAGGAGGGTTTCACTCAGACCTCAGGTGTCGGACATGCCACCCCACACTCCCCCTGATGTCTCTGCTGGACACTGTTATGCAGTGGGTGTAACTCTGCTGCAGAAAATGCTTTTGTGTGTCTGACATGTTGCGCTTGTGTATCGGTTGAAAAGCGGTGATTAGATGCTAACTGAGATGCATGGCTGTACTCTAGCCATGTTTCCCTGCAATTTTTTCTCATATTTTCTCACCCATGTACAACATTACTCATTTGAGTTATTGGATTAATCTAGTGATTTATTTGTCTGTGTAATAGTCAATTAAAAGTTTAAAACATTGGGTAAAATAAAAGATTAAATTGGAGGGCTTGGTCTTATAATTTATAATGGTTCATTCAGGAGCCAAGAGTTATGTCAGTGACACAATTATCCTCAGTGGAATAGATGCTTTTACTGTGAGCGCCGAAAAGCACATGCCGTAAAGACTGGCCGTGGGCCGGCGCAGGCTTGTTACAGAGCTGTGAAATCTTTTTTTAATATCCTGTTTTGGTCCGAATGTTGTCTTTAGTTTGGCTCACATAGCTGTGGCTTCACTCCGAAGAATTCCACCAACTGTACTGCAGGAACTCAGCGTGAATGAATGCAACCTCAAATTAAAGACACTTTTACTTTCACCCAAGAAGTCTGTTATTTCTTCCAGACTTCCCCATGCATGAAATCTAAAAAATAAAAACAAAGTACTACCAATCACCATTGAAAATGTTTTCTTAAATTCAATTAATACTAAAACTAGCCACTTTATTACTACCACTTCCCATTAATATAATCGTTATTACAACTCAAACTGTCAAGGAAAAACATTAAAGAATTTAAGACAGAGTAAGTAAAATAATGGTAGTAGTATTTTGTTACCATTCCCATAAAAGAACTTTTTCAAGCATGACAGTAATGTACAGCTTGTTGTTAGTAATTTCCCATAACTGTTTTTTTTTTTTTTACATGTCCTTTCTCTTTCATCTTTAAAGGTCATTTTGAGATCAGTTGACAGCAAGAAGTGCACAATGTCACATAATGGGACTGTCACAATGGATGATGATTACACATGCGGACAAGTGCAAGTATGTGTGCATAGATACACACACACACACACGCGTGCGCACACACACACACACACACACACACACACACACACGCACACACACACACACACTGCATGCTTCATTTGCTCTGAAAGGACTAACAGTAAAGACTTCAACTAGGAACATTTCGAAACTTGCAGAACCTTAAAGGCGCAACAACTTGCAGCTAAGGAGAAAACCAGTTTTTTCAGTCATGTTTGCCAGCATTGAACACTAGTTGAGAATTGGCTTGGCAGCTAATCAAGGTGTGCTCTCCCAGTTATACAGTGTGGGGTGTGGGAGAGGAGAGGTTGTGGTTGTGATCTTGTTTTGATGTTTTCAAAAATTATATTTGGAGCCCCTACAATGAAAATACAATAGCACTAGATAAGGATAATGAAAAACAGTTGGCATTTTGCTTCACATCTGAAGTCCCAAACCATAATTCTGTATAGAGATGGGTGTGCTCAAACCTCATCACTGCTAGACAGTGTTAAGCATAGCCACAAGTCAGTTTGTATTGAGCAGTGGTGAAAGGTAACGAAGTAAAAGTAGTAAAGTACTGCACTAAGTATAAATTTGTACTTTCCTTAAGTAGATTTTAAAGTTAATACTTTTTACTTTTACTTTACAACATTTGAGAGCAGGTATCTGTACTTTCAACTACACTATATTTTTAACAAGACTGAGAGGTAAAAGTACTTCATTATTGTTGGACACCTGCTGAAAAGGTTTATTTTTTACACATTCATAATTTGAGCAAATGAAAATATACAAATTAAAACAGCTAGGAAAAAAATACAATTTGATTGACTGATTGAAGCTTTATAAGACTCGAAATCTTGCATGAAATACTTTAATTTTTAAACAGGTACTTGAATACTTTTTCTTAAGTTGTTTTTTTCATGTGATACTTTTTACTTGAGCTTTTTTTTTTGCTCCGGTATCTGTATATCTGCTTAAGTAACACAATTGAGTTCTTCTACGCTGGTAATGGGTAAACTAATGGTATAATTATATTAATAAAATGTAATGTAAGTAATGTATAAACTATAATAAATATTTCTGTCATCATTTGCAACCGTTAGTACCCCATTAATACTTTAAGTAAAACTCTATTGCTATTTCCTGCTACTGCAACTACTATTCATCAAAGCAATTGTTCCGATTTAAAAGCAAAAATGCAACTGTTAACTGCTTCTACAACTACCCATAATGACACCAAGTAACTAAAATGCAAATACTTACTTCGGTAAAAATATGGCCACTCAAGCATGGGCACTTCAGAAGCTAGTTTGAATTGTTTATTGACTGCGGTAGAATAACACTGCTTGCTGCTGCTTATTCTCAGTAGTCAGTTTGTGCACTAATGTGGGAGTATTTTTCCTTCTGTTGCTCTCTCATATGCATGTGTGGGTATTTACTGTAAATATAAAGATGATTTGTGTGTGCCCACAGAGCTGTAAACATTGTGCCCTCCTAATCAGACACATACTGAAGCACGTTGGTGTTCCTCTGCCTTAGCTTGGCCCTTATTACAGACTATGGGAGAAGATGATGCTATAGTTAAGAGGTTGGCCCTGGATGGCTTATTTGTTGGCAGCTGTCTAGATGTGTATGCTGTTCCACTCCTGTCTGAGGGTGGCCACGGGGGCTTTGTGGGAGAATGCAAAGATCTGATCAAAAAGACTACTGAACGCATGCAATGACGGCCATGTATGTTTGCTTACTGCCAAAGCTTACAGCAAAGTTAGACACAAAAAACACAGACACTCAACAGTGAAACATAAATACATCATGTAGGTACCCTTTGCTATTTCTGAGTCAAATCTGAAAGTTGTAATGTTACATACTAATACTACTGCAGCTACTACTAGTGCCAATAAGTATGCTACAGCTACTCAATGTCTTGAAAAAATTTGAAAGGGTCCTCTTTGAGTAAAAGTAGACTACATTCCACATTCATAAAAAAATAAAGCGTTTTTGCTTTGGACTTATATTGAGAATCACTGTAATGTACTTATACAGTGTATCAGGTATGCGTGGGGAGTTTAGAAGGAAATGATGCTTGGAAAGTGGAGTTATTCTGTCTGAATAAGTGTTTTGGTTACTGTGGTAAAAGAGGCAGACCAAGCTGTGACCTATACATATACGCTTGCATGTTCCTCGCTATTTTTACATTGTCGGACATGGAAAACAGTGTATGGACTAGAGGACATTGTATTCCGGACCACACAAGAACATCATTTATTATTTATAAATGTTCAGTGGAATGCCTGATTCACAATCTACATGGGGTAGTGGTGTGAATCCTTCTCTCCTTTCTTCATACTGTTGTTGTGTCAATGGGCAAGGCTACAGAACCTGTGTGAAAATGTCAGATTTGCTGCACTGTACTGACCAATCCTCTCAGTCTGTCTGAAATATATTTCCTTCACCAGATTCTGAACTAGAATCTATCTTGGTGTAGAATTATTTAATTGCATGTTTTTAGGTTTAAATTAAGGCTGATTAATTGCAACTAACTGATTGTTTAAGTAACGGTCAACTGATTTTGTAATGAAATAATTGTTATCTTGTCTATACTCAAATTCCACATGCCTTTTACAATCCAAACAACTAGTTGATTAATCAAAAGAATATTTCTAGATTGATTAGCAAAATAATCAGCACAAATTTAGATTTTTGGTTAAGAACACACAAAACTTTTTTTTTTTTTTTTTTAACAAACTTTGTCCAGGATTTGAACCCAAGACATGCTAGAGTTGAGGCGAAAGGACAGTGAAAGCTTAATTACAGTAGTGTACATTACATTCACAGCACATCTAGCAATTACAGTGTCATTTTTATTAGAATTGGCATATCAGCTCTACTAGTCTTGGCTGTAATTTATGTGCATTATAATTATACATCTGTCTTATTTCAGTTATGACCAGAAGCAGTTCAACCCAAACTGCTGAATGCCTGTCCCGTCAGCAGCAGAAGGGCCATGGCTATTTAAGTCTGGGGTTTTCGCTGCTCCACTGCCTCTCTCACAGAGCACTTTTTCTGGTCAGGAGCTCAGTCGAAGGGAATTCTTTTAGGGCTTTGGTTATGTGTTATTCTCTGAGGCATATCAAACTTCAGCCCTGCATTCCTCAAATACTGTATATGAATCTGCAGCTTGCAAAGGCTCGCAATATTGGGGGATGGATTTAGGGATGAACAAGGAGTCATAGGCAGGGTGACATTTAGACAGTTTGTTTTTCTGGCAGTGCGGTGAGATGGAGAAGTTTGTTTAACTGCTGGGTTTTACATTGACCATTTATATATGGACATGGGTAACACATATGCCCACTTTTATTTGACCTCAGTCATAAAAGTTGTAAGGCACACTTATGAGAATTTTTGAAGTTGCAGCTTTGACTTTTGTCAGAAAAAACAAAAACAAAAAAACAACAAGAGAATTCATCATCTTCAACTATTGTTGATAGCATCAAACATGCATTTGATTCCTCATTATTGTTCTGAATTGCCCGTGGCCTGTTTTCTGTTGCCATGGATTATCTTGAGTTATGTTTCCTTCTGTCAGTAAATATTATCACATAGCTCTCCTGATCTAATAAATACTCATCAAAGAACTTCCCAAGCACTTCAGCTGGCACGTAAATCCAATGCATTTCCCTGGAAAATCGACAGCATTCCATGTCCTTTTATAGCAAACCTCATGCCGAACATTTTTAAGCAAAGGGAATTTTTAGACTGCATGCTCTTGCATAATTCATATTATATCAGGGGAGTGCAGGGTCGGTTGGGGTTCTGAGACATCTGTATAAATAATGGAGTACCATATTGTTTATAGTGATATTGACAACATAGTTCCTGGGAACAGTTTTTTCCCATAATGAATAAACAACACATTTTTATTGATAACAGGTTCAATGCAAAACCATTGAAAATAAAAATGATTGTTTTTGCACAGTGATTGCCAACTATGGTTACTATCTGGTAATTAAATTTTTTGTTTTCTCAGATAAAAGCCATCTTTAAATAGGTACGTATAGTGTCATTAATCACAACAGTAGTAAAATAAAGCCATGCTGACATATTCAAAATGTCACATAATGATTTCCCTGTGTATTGACTGTGCTTCTGCCAGCAATATTTTCAAAACACGTCCAGGTGACATCCTGGTTCATTGTTAATTGTTATGTAAGGTGTACCGGAATGTGTGCCTTAATAATGACCAGAATCTGACGCACAGTTCCCTTTAGGTCTGCAGATTCCTGTTCTATGGACAGTTCTAGCACCAAATTCCTCTGGTCCACTGTGCACTGGAGTTACAATGAAATACGGTACCTTTTTTCCTTTGAAGTGGAGCTATTCAGCACAGTGTGTTGGGTCAGGCGACTGTTTTTACATGCCATTCCTCACACAATGAAGTGGATTATGTCACTGTGTTCGCCAGAGCCAACCCCATGAGGTGTCACACCAGGGAAGGCCTGGTCAGGAGCAAGTTTAGTCACACAAAAGATTCTGTGTCAACCATAATTAAAGCAACCCCAGGAACGTTCAACACAGTATCAATTTATTAAACTGTTAAATACTTCAAAATAACATTCACAAGACAAGACATCATGTAATATTTCAGTGTCAGTTATCAGTATCTACAGTAGGTTAGTCCAATGGCAACAACATGAGTATATTGATTCTGATGGAAGAGCACAGTGACAGTAACAATGCAGTTGCAGTTTCCCCCAGAAAGTGAAGTTTTATCATTTATCAGTTGTAATCATGTTAATAATATAAAATTACAAAGTCTTTTATGAAGATACACATATAGAAGAGAACAGCTCACAAAGGACAATATTCAAAGTCTGTGAAGGCATCCAGGAAATGAAAAGTGGCACATGACTGGAGGCAGAAATAGAACTGTTATTGACTCTCACATTTTGCTCTGCATCATCTCTCTGCTGTAGTCTGAAGGGAGGTGAGAGACAAACAAAGGATATCCAATATGAATATATGAATTTGCATCTCTGTAGCTATAAATGTAAGGCTAATACTATATATAAAGGTTTTAGAGGAGCAGTTAGAAGTAGTTGAAGAGAAAGGAAAATATATTGTTGGTTGGTCAATGTGAGGGAGAGCAGCAGAGCATGCAGTTCACTGGACAATAGAAGGGCTTTTATATGAGAGCACAGCCAGGTCAGCTGTTACCAAAGTCAAGTGAGGAGACACTGGGCCTATACACTTCCTACAAACATTTGTTTAGTTAACTATAAGAGATGCAGGGGATTAACATTTTAAAATCAGATTTAAACTCATAGTTTTGTTCAAGTGTATTTTAATTGCTATATTTATGCTCAATAAGGTCAAACAAAGAACTCATAATTTTAATAATTTTTTTTCTCTTTTTGTTCGTTTCTCTGTTTGGTTTCAGATCATTTTACTCTTATAATGGTGGCACATGCAATGCCAAATATTTCAGAGGTAGAACTTGGAATAAAAATAGCATAATTTAGAGAATTTGGCATGAGACTAGGATTTATATTGGTGAGCAAATGCAACATGACAGTTTAATGGTCTGCATACTCACCCACTAATCACCCATTAATGTACTCTTTATGTGCTTGGTCTAATTATTTTATTTAGAAAAACATTTGTAGACAAGGTTTTGTGGTGAACAGCAGAAATGGAAACGTGATTTTGCCTCAGTTTTGTCATTAGGAATGCATGAAGTCATTTCCTTCTCCCTGACTCCCTATTCACTTTCCATCATCACTCAATAATAGACTCACTTAGAGGGGTAATTTCCACCTCGCACCAAGACGATTTTGGTCATTTATTCAGCTAGACTGCTGCAGAAGCAATTTGAGGTGAGCACCGCAGGTCAAGGGCACGCACACATTGTATTTGAGGAGGTAGCCAGCAATTGTGTCTGTATACTTGCTATTAAATACATTTGACAGGTAACTTACCTACTGTAAGGGTCAGCTAAAGGTCTTTTCTTCAGTTTGATTTATGAATAACTTGGTATATTATAACATGCAGAAAAGGTATTTATCAAGCTGAACCTGTAACCAATTCATCTGTACTTCTTTCTTAGATTTTATTTGAGCTGTACACTTGTCAATTTTCCCCAATTCAATAAAATGCTCACCTTTTCCCAAATAATTACTATCCACAAACAGATTTGCAAATGATGAAGATGAGTTACAATATTAATTTCACCTGTTTTTGGTCATATTGTCTGATTGATTAGTACAGAAACGTTTCACAGGATTCTGTCTGCAACACAATGACACAAGCACACACATTCTCTGTAAATATATTCAACACATTTAACATTTTGACAGTTCGTGTTGCCTGAATCTTTTTACAAACCTCACTCCTAAAGTTTTAGCAACTGTCTGAGGTGCGTACCAAAAATCCATTTGTAACCTATTCTGTTATTCTTGGCTTGTCAAGTCCTAAACTATCCAGTTTCATACACTATGGTTCCAGATCATTATAATGTCCAAAATCTCCCTTCTGTCTCAATTTTGATATTATGCACACTTGTAGTCAATTTGAGGTCAACATTAACCATGTACCTCACATTTGATTAACTGAAAAACACAGTTGCTTCTGTTTCCTTAAACACTAGACTATAAAGAAAAAAAACCAAACAAAACATTATAAGAAATCATTAGAACAGGGGTATTTCAATAACTGCCTGAAGAGTATTGCTATGTTACCACCATTGATTATTTTTATTAATGTTTGAACTATAATTACTACTGCTATCAGTATCATCACCACATTACTTTCTTAAAAGAAAAAAAAAAAGAACAAAAACATAAAAAAGTGGCCAGGGAGTGTGTCAGCGTTGCCAAGTCTGCCAGAGGATGTTAGACTGCCCTATGATATACTATCTGCTCTAGATTATACATTTGACCTCCCCTACGTGTTGCCAGATTGGAGAGATTAATCGAGTTTTCCCTGCTGTTTTTCACCCTCAAGCAGAATCACTGGCCTCCACCGGATAATGTCATCCACCTCTTTGACAGGCCAAACTGCTACCGCTCAACTCCCCCATTCTGCACAATACAGGCTATATGACAGACATGACTACTACTACTGCTGACAAAGGCATTTCTACTGAGAAGGTACAGTAACAATAAAATGTAAGACAGTTTCAGGAAAGGTCAATATTAGACCTAAGAAAAGCCTATATAAAGGCTCTGGACTAGGGATGCACTAATCTGATACTGGGATCAGATATCGACTTCCAAATATTGGTTCAGCCGATATCGTGGTTGGACATATACACTAATGTATTAAATTTACTGGTCGTGGTTGGTCCAGAAAGTTTGAACTGTTCTGTAGTGGTAATCTTCACATTTGGATAAATTTTGTCTCATTTTATTTTTGTTTAAAGGAAATAAATGCTGTCTTCAGTCTCTGCTTTGGTATTGGCTGATATCGGATATCAGCAGATACTCAAAGCTATATTATCGCAAACTCTATCAGAACTGAAAAAGCTGGATCGGCGCATCTCTACTCTGGACAGTAGTGTACATCTTGGGTGGTTAAACAGTCTGAGTAGTTTAACAGTCTAAGTAATGAGGTATGCAGACATGCTTTGTGAAAGTGCTAAAAGATGCTCTGAAAACTTTGTAGAACTAATGGCATAAAGGTATCTGGGGAATGACAAACAAAACAGGTTAAAGCCCAGTGTTTTTACAGCAGTTGCTTTCATGCTCATAAACACATACTTTACTAACATTTTGATATAGGGATCTTAGATTGAGATTGCTGTCTACCTCTGTCTTCATTATTCCTATTATGTAATTTGGCTCAGTTTCAGAGACAACACTGTCCATTTATTTGGGTTTGTCAGTTATGTAAAATGTATGCTTGAAAATGCAACAACCAATTATATTCACATGACAGTAGCACAGTTGCTAATGTTTTTCCACTGATCTAAATACTGGCAGTTTTAATCAGATCCCACAAATCCACAAATTGGCAGTGTGATTCTGACTCCCACAGATGAATGCTGCTGTCGTGTCCTTGGGCAAGACACTTTGCCCCACCCCACTGAATGTGTGTGTAAATGAGTTCCTTGATGTAAAGTGCTTTCCGTCCCTAGAAGGTGTAAAAGCACTATATAATAATGTGACCATTTACCATGTAGTCTCCTACCCATGTCATTATTGGCCATACTTACTTGCATAGTTACTTACTCTTGCTTTTTATTGACACAATATGGATTAAGCTTCTTCCTGTTTACTCATTGACTGTTGATTATCTAATACAAACTCACTGTCTGGACATGTTTGAGAAGTTGTGCGCCAAGAAAAGATATTCACAAACCAGGGTCAAAGCGGGTGCCCTGAATTTGCTATTAATAACAGATTATGGGCCATGAAAGAGGAGATTAAAACACTGCCAGAGTCATACTTCATATTTCAGGGGATTAAATATTGGACATGAGAGTTTTGCTGTGTGTTATGGGACAGTTTCACACTGAAAATACATGTTATGTAACTATGGCACTGCTGTGACTGTGAGGTTATATTTAGAATTTTAAAATACCAGTGAAATTGTTATTATTATTATTATTATTTATCAGGTAAAGCAAACATAATTTTCACAGTGAGGACAACTATTACAAAAAGGGGGTGAAATGCACTGTGTTCTTTTAATTTGAGAAGGCAACCGAGTTTGTCACTGTGCATCTCCATGCAGGCCTTTTGAAGTGTCTTCCACTCCAGAGCTGTGCATGGGCATGGCTGTCCAGTGCGCACAGTGCGGTAGCTTTAAGAGAGGAGGCGTGGTGCTGCTGTTTTGACCGACTTGTCAGTGGCTCCGCTCTCCACTACACTCAGCTGAATGAGCAGGCTCGTACAGCGGACACACGGCTCTCCTCGCCTCTGATTGTCCACGGTGCTACAGCCACACGGACTCTTCTCTTATTACTGACAGCAGTCGCAAAGGATTATTATTAACATCGCGCTCTAATCGTTTCTCGGCTACACTTGTACGAGGTAAGGCTTTTTGCGTAAGGCTAACTGACTGACACACGCAGCAGGGTGCGTTGTGATGTGAACATCTTTTGGTAGTCACTAGACTGGATGGATGTTGTATTGTTATTGCACTATGGTTTTATTGTCTTTACAAATTTGCATTGTGCTGTTATAACAGGCTACTGCCTAACCGTGCGTAGCGACATTTGGAAAGGCTCGTGCCAATGCTGCTTTTTCCATCATGCCTTGATAAAAAACGAGGTACTATTAAGGAATGTGATGTGTTTAACAGAAAGAATACAAATGATACATATGTTTTACCTGTTTCATATTTCAGCCTACCTGTCTCACCAGTGACCGCCATTGCTTTATCGGTTAATTGAATTCAGTTTTGACGCATGACATGTCTCCACCGACCGCGTTACACTACATTTTTATTTCTTTTTTTACGATATTGAATTGCGCACGTGTTTGTTGTGTATTTAAATCCACATGTGCTCTAATAATAGCCCGGAAAACGTGCAAAGCATTTGACCTCGATATTATGCGCCTCGGCTGTGTTCACTGGGCTACACCCCCCACAGAGGCCTAAAGAGGGCGCTGCGTTACCTTCGCTTTGTGCACAGCCAGAGTCATGCATACGTTAGCCTTATAGATTTATTGTAAAATACGCATATAAATCAACTCAAATGTAAAAAATATGCCTTTCACTTTTCACACAAAATCCAAAACGGGACCAATATTATTTGCAAGACTCAACATTGTCTATCCGTTAAAATCTATTCACCAGGTGAATCTAAACAAATTAAATAAAGAAATTCATCATTGACCTGATATTATAGTGGAACATATGTGCTTCTTCTGTTGCCACACAGCTAGTCCTTTTAGTGTGTTTATAGATTGGAAAGAGCTAACTGCACATCTGGCTGTAATGCAACAGTGAGAGACCTCTTGGCCAGTTGTTGAGGCTTTACAAGAACAGCACCACGTTAAGCACCAAATCGTCCTCTTCTCCTCACCCACACCACATGGCTTTGCTCTGAGGAGGAGCATCTGCTACGTTCCTCTTAACGGATCAAGACTGGAATGGCAAGCAAAGATGCAGTGAGCTGATACAATTTGGATGTCAGTCAAAAAAAGCCACAAAGATTGATTGTGGCTGAAATTGGTGAATTACAATAAATAGTTGTTATTTGAAGTAAGGAGCTTGTTCGATTTGTGCAAGTAGTTCACACTCTGGTATTGAAAGCTAGAATACAACAGGTTAGTGGTAGCAAGCAATCGTGGATTTATTGAAAAACTATAGCTGGATATATGTCTGTAAGCAGTGCAATCCCATGATCTTTTAATACGCCTTAATCTTTTGCACTGGTTTGAATATGTAGGTACAATTTTCCGTGTATAGAAATCAGAATTTGTGTTTACTAGAGACGAGCAATCCAGTGTTTTCTACAGGTATTAGTATGTTTGCACCGGTGTTTTAGTAGGGAGTTAAATGGAAATAGGACCAGTTGTATTCAGTATATTAACATTAACATTTTGTGAACTTTACTACAACTTTACTTGAATTTGTGGGATGATTTAAAAACCTAGTATTGGCAAATATCAGCCCAAATGGTACATCATCAGTATGATATCTGAAAAACAAGAGCAGCAGTTTTTGATTAAGCCTTTTTGATTGTGAGGGAAGTGGACAGTGGGCTTTGCTGTGTGTGAGGTGAAGGTTGGCTGTATATTTAACAGTGCATCCCTGTGTTAGTTACAAGCTTCAAGGCCCACACATTGCAGTGGTGTTATTGGTTCTTCTAGCCAAGCATCTCCCCTGTGTGTCCTCTGTGTGGTCGGGTATGTTTTGGCCTTAATCAAGAAACTCATTCATTTTGGAATTTGACTTACTGGCAGAATTTGTGCATTTAAAATATTGTAAATACTTTTTTGTGAGAGCAAATTGAGATAACTTTATATTTATTAAGTAGTAGAAAGAAAAGGTTATTGAAGTAAATGTAATATGTCTATATTATGTCACTATAAGAGACCAGTGTTGGTATCAGATATCGGCACCAATTCTGTAAAATTTGCTGTATCTGAAATTGGCTGCCAAATATCAGTTCAGCGATATGCGGGCTGGTTATTGATTTAAGACTATTTAATGGTTGTAGTTGTCCCAGAAAATGTTGTAGCTTTCATTTATACAAAGTTGTTCTCTAGTTACTAAATAATGAACAGCTACATAACATAAATTGATATTGGGTAGTGCCAGATACTTAAAGCTATCTTCAAATAAAGGTTCTTTTTGACAGACCAGTATGTTGTTTACACATACCTTGACTTGACTTAAAACTGTCATATCAAAATCTATATCGGAACTGAAAAAGCTGGATTGGTGCATCCCTCAGCAATATGCAACACCAGAATACCAGTTAAGTTGAAGTTAAAGGCTTGACTACTGCTTATTAGCGATTTGGCCAAAACAGTCTTCCTGTATGCTCTATACACACTTCAAGCTCAATTGTCCTTTCCCTGGTACCAAAACTTAACATTTAGTTGGTGTTTTTAAACAGCAGAAGTGAAGCTTGAGCCAGCCCTGCTCCAGCTCTGCTCCAACTCTGTCTCCCCTCAGTGCTCTGGACAGACAGGCAGCATGCCCACTGTATCAGCAGCACTGTAGATTCTGGCACTGCAGAGGCAAAGGAGTCTGGGAGTAATTAGCTTAGAAGGAATAATCCCTCTCCAGACAGTGTTCCGTCTGTTAAGAGTTGCATGGCCCAACACCCATCCTCCCATAGTCCAGAGTTACAAGTGCTGCTTATGGCCTGTCTTAATAGAATACGTTTACAACCACTATATTTTATGTTTTTTCATTTATGGTGCCATGAATTCTCCCTTGTGGATTTTGAATTGCATGTGGATTACAAGGCTTTCCTGTAGTCTCTTGTATGTCAAGGCCATATCATGTTGCTAGTGATATACCATGGTCATATATGGGGATGATATGAAATTGGAATTACTGTGATAAAACTGAGCATGCACTGCAGCTGATTTTCCTCTCACTTACAAGGATAGGCAGACAGAGATTGTGGCTAATTCCTACTGCTAAAGCCTATAACCTAAACACAGACTATGGAGGCTATACTGAGGCTAAAACCCTTTAATAGTGACAGAGATAAGATGTGAACTTATTGGTATAGCTTAAATTGGCAAAAACAAGTGCACAAAATTATAAAACCCATCATTAAACAACAGTGGGTCTATTGTGATTCATATGCATTTTATGCCATATCACCCTGCCCTATAGTCTCTTGCTGAATACTGTAAAATTGGAAGTGGTCTAATGGTCTTAACTATGAACATTATGCAAATTATCAGTAAATATCATACAATTTCACAATAATGATCAATCTATAGTCTGTATTCTGCAACCTTGATAGTCCTTATTTAACTACAGAGACTTCTGACATGCTTGTTGTGTAGCTGTAATATACCTGCTCTGTTTCCCAAATACACTGCTTATCCTGTTCTCTGCTGCTGTTTGTAGAATGAAAGTGTGGCAGGAATGCACCTGTATGCCAAAGACCACTGGCACAAGTTCAGATCATCCGACTGTGAAGCGCTGATAATATCTTAATGTACATTTACTGGCACCTCAAGCCTGTTTATTAGTCAAAGCCGGGTGTGTTTTCTTCTACCTCATAATATGACTACAGGACTATATAATTATACTTTGTGTTGTGAGACTGCATTTATTTTCTCTACAGATTTGGACAAAAGCTACTTGTTTGACCAATATAGGCTATATTAGTAGTTAACTGGGTTTAACAGCTTTTGAAAATGGGGAGTACACTAAGACTGGGAATTGCGTGCCCCTCATGGTTCAATACAATACATGATACAAGAGTCACAATACTTTATTATCACGATATGACAAGAAATGCTATAATCGATATAGTGCACATGATACTTTGCTATATCTCACTGTTTTTAATAACCAAATACATTTTAGCAACAGTATGTCTTTGTTAAACCACTGTTTATGCAAAGTCAATATGAAATACATCCATTTTAATCATCTAAACCATGAATATGTCAAGTGTCTTGCATAAACAAGTTTCATATACCCTCATATTCACTTCGATTTAATGTCCAAAACTCAATCTAGTCTGTTTAACTGTCTGAAAATATAACATAAACATGTCTCAAATTCAGAGCCTGTTGTATGCAGTTCTGGGCCTTGTGTTTTTGTTAGATGGTTTTTGGTGATCCTGCAGGACTGTAGTGTTTTTAGAAACAGTAGCTTGCTGCCTTGACTACCTGATTAGACTTGCATGTTTCCATCATTGGTGTAATTTGGAGGTAATTTCAGTCTCAGTTTCACCGTGCATTGTTCTGTCGAGGGAGGTTTGTGGTTATCATAAAGGCTTGTATTTTGCATTAAGTGTGTGCTATAGTCAGATGATTGAGGTATTATTCCTATCAGTCATTATAGAAGGAGGCAGGTGCATGTATGGATTCCTTCTTAATTTTTCCTTCCAAGGTAAATCACATATTGAGTAAAGTCCAAAGCACACAGTGTCCTCTTTTTTGTTCTACTACCAGTCTTTTTCGAGTGTTTCCCACTCAGAGAAGACTGCAGTGGCCACCCAGTCGCATTTTTGTCCCTATAGTCTATAACAAGCAGAGTAATAAATTGGTATTACTTTTTGTATTATCCCAAATATATAGTAGTAACTTTAAATAATCTTAAGTCAGTCCTTTTTTATAAGTAGAGGCAATAAGTGTCATGATATTTACCCCCAAAATCTATTCAATAAAATGATTCAAATAAAGATTGCCTTGTGCATCATAGCCTCAGTATGAGCCTATGGGAAACACTGCTTTATACTTTCCTTAAAGGTCCTATATTACACAAAATTGACTCTTGTGTGCTTTAAGTCATGTTATGATACTTATACATCATCAGAAACATACCTGAAGTTGTATTTTATTACATTCACATGTCTGAGTAATCCTTTATTATTAGTCTGTCTAGATACACATGACACCATTGAGAGAAGAACTCTAATCTAATCTAATCTAAATATGCAGGGTTTGTGTGTTAAACATGTTTGAATGAAACAAAACACAACTCCAGGCATGTTTGTGATGACGAAACAACATTATAACATACATAAGAAAATAGTGTAATATGGGCCCTTTAAATTCATATACAAATATATTAGTAGGTCAGTCCAATAGCTTGTTTCAGCCCCTTGTCTCCATGTAGTCACAGGCAATTAGGCACAGTCAAAATAGGCTGCTGGACTCAGGGTTGGGATGTGGGCACTGAAGCTTTTTAGCCCCTACCCCCTTCCTCCTCTGCTCAGCTAATATTACTCCAAGCTACTGAGGAAAAGTCAGATCAGTTTTGTCAGTAGATGGAAGGGGGGAAAGAAAAGGTGGTGGGGGTGTTCACCGGGGGAGTTGAGCGCGTGTTACCTAGCTGAGCACAAAGCGGGTCTTTCACTTGGGGATCTACAGCACATCTGGAAGTGTTTATCAAAGCTCCCAGTGCAATAGGCTGATGCTGGTCTCACCTCACCTCCACGTCTCAGGTTCACTTTTGAAATTGAACTAAAAGACTATTGGGATGTGTTTTATCAGTAATCATCCTTCAGCCCATTAAACTTGGGGCGTTTCTGTATCAGTGCATCAGGTGTCCGGACATGAATGCAATAATACTGTATATAAAAAACCAAAAAACAGTAATAAATATTTTGAAACACACTTTTACCTTACTTGTTAAGGGTATGCTGTACTTCGGCATTTTGTACCTGGGTTATTGTATCAGCTCTAGTGTGAGTTTTAAATGGCAGTCTGGGTACAGATAACTGCTACTGGGATGTTTATTTTTTCCTCTTGTGCATTCCTGCTTCTTATTGAAAATGGCTCTGGTGATGTTCAACTCTGAGTTACTTCTATAAAAGGAAATGTTAAAACTATTTTGCAGACCTTACTGATACAAAAGTTCCCATATTATGTGTTATTCAGGAATCAACTTAAAACTTCCTCAATGTTAGATCTCCAGCAATCACAGTTTGTTTGTGTTGCTATATGAATTATTGTGTGTTTAGTGTGTTTTTTATTCTGTTGTTTCCCCATCTTTCTTATGTTTTCATATATATATTTTTGGTCTTACCAGATCAGGATTTGTGTGTGTGATATGTTTCTCTTTTTGTTACTTGCATTTGTTTTGGCTTATTAGATCTGGGATGGGGGGTATGCATCATTCCTTTTGTGCTAGCCTAGTATGTCTCCATGCCTCTAAATAGTACTCGATACATAATCTTCCATTGTGCCTTCAAATGATGTGAATGATTCTTGCCAGGTCATACATTGTGTTAAAAACTAATTTGACAATGTCTTTAACCTGTGATCTGTACCGTTTTAACCAAATCATCCAACCACATCCTTGGCCTGGTAATCCTAACCTTCAAACAGGGTCACACAGAGGCCACAAGAGCCAAGACAAATTGCGTTTTGCGTTTTTGCTTGGACCATGCAACTCCAGGGGCCTCTTCAGTCGATATGCCATAGTGTGTTCCTCTTTAGGCTGTATTATTGTAAGACCCCCCCCCCTCTACACACACAGTGGACAGGGGTCTTTTTCTCTGCCCTGTGTCCTTCTGTTTGTGTGCTTGATTGTGGGAAAAATTCTCCACTGTCCGTGAGAGTCCCTTGCTCCGTACTGGCTTCTTTCCCTTGGGGTCCTCCCTGCTCCAAGTCCTAGACCATTGGCTCATTCTCCCAGAAAATTCTAATGACAGAATACACAAGCTGCAAGTGAATTGATGTAGGCAATGTCCTTATAGATCTTTAAGGAAAACTGGACCTTGTACTTAAAGTACAAATACGATACAGTGATGTGACCAGCAAGATGGAAGAGACACCCCGTGAATAGGGTTACATTAAAACAAACAATGAGCCAGGACCAAGCCAGGAAAAATAAAATATGATAAAACAGATGCAGTTAGGGCTTCAGAAAACAGTAAAATTACGGTAAGTATATTGGTACTGAATAGTTAAAGTCATGTTCAATACCAGATGTCTTCTCGTGCAGGTTCAGCCATGACTCTCATGTTATTCAACATGTTCCAGGCTCTGCAGGTTTTGTTTGGCTCCATTTAACAAATATATTAAAAATTTCAATTTTTACATTGATAAAATTATGTTTTTGGCTTTGCAGTATTCTCAAAGCGGCTTTTGTGGTTCATGATAAAAAAAATCCATTAAACTGAAGGTTATGGCAGCTGTATTGTTTTCACTATAACAATGTCTCTGTCACGGTCTTTGACATTTAATTTGTTGGCCTGTATGCCTGCATTTCAGGCAGCTGTAAATCACCTAAATGGAAATGCAGAATGCATATGTTTTATGGACATGGTCAGTGGCTCTCAACAAGCTTCAAAATATGATTCAGAAGTTATCATGTGTTCCACTCTGCTGCATGATAAATTGTATGTGGTGTATCCTGTTCACCTGCAGGGTCTGGAAATGCTTTGACGATCAGTTATTTGACCAGAGGCAGAAATACTACTTCAAACATTGGTATCAGATAAAACCTCCCTGATGACCACTATTCAAACCTGAAGGCCATTACTAAATGTGCAAGTATTTTATAAGCTCAGCATAATCATAACTCATGCTTAACCTTTGGAAACTATATTTGGCATAAGTGATTCTCGTGCATTGCTTTCCAGTCCTGTAATGTCTCAATACAGTAGCTCAATAGGAAGCTTGTACTTTGCTTGGCCTGGAAATTAAAACTGTACCCAAGTAAAAATACTACGTATAACTATAAAAACTACTTATTCAGATGTTACAGTACTGAACAAAACGTACAACTGCTGTGTAAGGGACAGAAGTAAGCACCACCATCTTAAGTTTATTAAAAACAATATATCAGTTACAAAGCAATCAGAAGCTACTGTAACTCTGAGTATTGACATGATCTTGATAAGATATTAATAAAGAACTGAGCAAATCATCTTTAACCATGAGGCATATAAGGGTACAAATCTTTCTCTCTTTCTTTTGCAAACTCCTCTCCAAAAAACCCTTTCTCCAACCGCGTGGTCTGTAACAACTACTACATTCAGCTTTGCTATGAATAGGCTTCTGTCTCTGGAGTACCTCTCTGAAATGGGCCCTTCTTTGCCTTTTCTCAGTAGAGAAGATCCAGATTGATCTCATACAGGTTTCAGGCCAGTGTGCACTTCAAATGGACTGTAGAAAGGCAAGGCGTATGTTCATTTTTAGGCATTTGTGGGTGATCTCTGCGCTCTGGGCCTTAGTCTACAGTGCTGTTTTTGTTGCATTCACCTGTTACAAAAGCCTTCTCCCTGTAGACCAGTTGCTAGTCAATAGTCCATTATCCCCTCATCTGTCTCTAAATGGCCACTTAGAACAGCTGGAAGTGACTATGATTGATGTCGTTTTCAATGTGATGTTAAATACAAGACTGACTGATGATGTTGTTTTGTTGTTTGGTGATCACACGTGTAATTTACATTAAAATATACTATGCAAATCTACACCACTTATGGTAAAACAGAACAATGATTTTGCTCAATGCGTTTTTTGTAATTACATTAATTTAAAAAAGTTTCACGTTTCTTACAGTTTTTTGTGCCTGGTAATATCACATGTGGACATCAGGTGACCCCCATTGGTGCCTGCATCTCCGTGGTTACCAAAGACCCTCCTCCACAAACACCCTCCCTCTCTATATATGTTGAATTGCCTCCTAGACTGTACAGTGTAATGTTTTTCCTCTTGTTCCTCTTGTATAAACTAGGAGACTATCTGCCATCAGCATTCAGGAAGTGTAGGGCTAAACAAATGATGAGAGCCAGCAGGGGAAATCAAGTGACCGGGACATGTCCTAGCAACCATGAAAAGAGGCAGGTTATTTTGGGATGCTTTAAGATCTGTTTGCACTGTTTTTAATAAGCCCTGTTTATATTTGTTTACAGGATAGCAGCTTGGTCAAACTTGGTGAGATTATGATGGTGAACAAAATGAGTTCAGCTTCTGTTCAGCTTCTAGAATGCCAGATGGCGTACGATCTGTTATTTTAACATGTGCTTGGATATAAAAATGAAGTGACAAAGAGTAGGAAAAAAAATATCATTGTTAATACAGTATTTCTTTTTTTGGTCTGTAATTGATAGAAAACTCTTAAACTTTTAACATTTTTACATCAAAACAGTTCAAAGTATGTTTTAGTGTAACATATTTTCTGATTAACATATCCTTTGCTTAAATTGTATTGCTATTTTTATCTAAACCACACAAAACCCAACATTCCCACAACAGCATGTCAATTACACCTTGTGCTGTGTGTTTGCTGCGACCCTTAAATGTTTTGCCCAGTCATTTATCAGGTTGTCAACTTGTGTTTTTACAATACAATTTTCTCAGTCTGTTTGAGACAAGAGTACACATTAGAAAAGCACTCCTAAAAGAGCCTTGTCTCTGTGCACATGTGTGTCTGATGGCCCATCCTGTCAGCCATGGAGTGATGGAGAGATAATCATTGAGCTGCTGTTCACCCTTCTGCCAATCCATTTGTGTGTGTTTTTTTCTGTCTCACTGTGAATGCAATGACTACTATTGATTTCTTTTCTAGAAAATTTAACTTCTACCTGAATATTATTTTTCTTCATGTTTTAACTTGACATTATTGCAATATCTCTGTGGAGTAATATATTGTGCTTCAAAATTTGGCAGGCCTATTCTTACCAGTTACTACCTGTTTTAACTACTTTTAATATTCAAAAGATAAGAATGATCTTGCTGGCAAACAGTTGTCTGTGTGTTTGTGTTTGTGTTTGTGTTTGTGTTTGTGTGTGTGTGTGTGTGTGTGTGTGTGTGTGTGTGTGTGTGTGTGTGTGTGTGTGTGTGTGTGTGTGTGTGTGTGTGTGTTGACTGATGTTACCCATGCCCTTGACCACATCATTGCATTTGTGTGTGGCATTGGAGAGTGGATTAGTCACATTAGGCCGACAGAGTTCTGTTGCGGGCCTCTAATGGATCTACATCAGCCCACTGAAAATGCAGCAGCCCAGAATACACAGTGCAATCACTTAAATATGCTAGTGAAGGTTAGAATAAGAAAGCTCTAGTTGTTTGAAGGTCGGCATAAGAAAGGATGGATGACTTTTACGGAAAACTAAATGGAATATCTTTTAATCAAGCATTATTGTTGTGGCAATTCTGAATAATTATGATCAAATGTCATGATGTTTTGAGGGAGCATGAGACACATTGCAGTGTTTTTAGTAATTCTGTAGCATTGCTGTGAATATGCAGTAGTACAAATTATTGGGTATCACATCTTCTATACATTCTTGCAGTACAATGCAAACACTTCATGTAAGTAGGCATGGGAATGGCCACACTTGTTTGTATCTGTTCGTGCTTGCAGCACAGAGGATATAGCCTTAATATAACATTTTCAGTATGTCTCATTTTGTTAAACTACCTCCTTCTTCTCTCACTCACTCTTTCCTTTCCCTGGACCAGAACTGCCTGTGTGCAGAGCTCTGATTCATTGCCAGGTTACCTTGACGACTGTACAGTACATAAACTAAACCACGTTTGCAGAGCAGTGCATTGAGAGACAGGAAATATTTGTGCATACTTAATCTTTCAGTTTGTTGGATGAGGTCTCACTTTCCTCAACATTGATTCAGAATGCAGATTTTTGCACTTGTAAAATTAGTTACCATGTTGTTTCCATGCTACATAGTTCCTGTATGTGATCCCATGCACCCTATTCATATAACACAGGAGTAGTCATCCTCAAAATCCTAACTAGCCACAACTTTGCTTCCTGACATTCCATGCACACTTTCAAGGAGGAAGAGGAAAAACGTCTGTGGGTTTGTTCTATATCAGAGAGTGGAGGGAAAGAGCCGTGCTGTGATTGATTTATATGTTATATAGTCAAGCATAACATTCTGACCACCTGTACAGTCTGTAACCAATATTTCTTTGACATGCTAAGGGTGGGAATTACAAGTTTTTCCTTGTTTGATATGTTTGCCCATGCTTCATATATTAGCATGGAGGATAGGCAAACAGAAGCAGCGCCTCTAAAATATTTTTAGAAAGTGCTAGAATGGCTATTATCTGTCACTGTTTTTCTTGAAAATAGGGTTAGCATCATCAGCAACATTTGAATCATGATTGCATTCTTGTGACGAAATGCTATTTTGGTAAAAATTGCTATTGTGATTGTATTTTCTTCTTGAATGCAGCTCTATGCTTAAACAAACACATTTCCCACCCACACCACCTATTGTGAACCTCAGAAATACTGTGAGTGAGTGACATTTGGATTTAACCAGAATCAGATGAATTTACTTACCCCTTCAAGGCAATATAAAGTTTAGATAGTGTAGGTCAATTGTGAGAATCGTAATCGTTATCTGGCTCCAAGGAAATAATGTTTTTGGTATATTGCCCATCCCTATTGCTGCCTTTATACTGGTATATGGATTGCTTGCTAAAACTTTCAGTGTGGTTTTGGTCCAGTTGCACCACCTGGCCTGGTCCTTGTTTAACCATGCTCCCCTGTGAAGCTAGCACAATGTGGGCCAGTGCTGAGTCAGCTGTGTCTCTCCCTGAAGGTGCTCTGTCACTCCACTGAGAGGCTGTTGACCTTGGCAGAGAACAGACCTGTGGATGAGCTGCTTTTCCTGTTCGCACATTGATCCTTTTCTCCTTCTCATCTCAAAGGCATTTCAAAAGTGAATACAAGTGAACTGAGGTCGCGGGGGTATTACAATTACACGTCACCTGCATAACTCCATGGAAATAGAAAGTGAAAACCATACTAAGGAACATTCTCCAGGGAGATAGGTGAGACAAGTTTTATGCTATATGCACGCACACCCTCTAGGGTGTGAATTTTTTCACAAAAGCAATAAAATGTATTCTGATTCTGAAATAAGTCATCCAAAAACATGCTTTTATTTTAGTTTAGTTTAGTTGTTTTTTTTTTTTTTTTTTTTAGCTAAAAAGTTACCCAGTAGGGCTTTAAGGTCAGCGAGTTTTACTGCATATCTTTCTCTGCATCTTGGGCAGAGGGTGTGTCTGTCTGTGCCACTTGCTCCCTTAATAATGCCACTTGTCACCAGTCCTGTTGTCTTGAGAGGCAGAAAGGCAGACTCATTGTTCTACATAGGAAACTAAGACGCAGAGAGAGGAAAAGCCAGTGAAGAAAAGAAAAAAAATGCTGAC
Organism: Taenioides sp. WSHXM2023; assembly: GCA_029959045.1. Lineage (NCBI taxonomy): Eukaryota > Metazoa > Chordata > Actinopteri > Gobiiformes > Gobiidae > Taenioides > Taenioides sp. WSHXM2023. The sequence goes on along the minus strand of CM057102.1, from coordinate 15,439,740 downwards.
CCATATTTTTGCTCGAGGCATGCAATGGGACAATAACACAAGACCCGACCTGGCCATTTAACTTAAATAGCTTGTAATTGAAACAATGTGTGTTGATTGTCTGCAGCTAGCAGAGATGTGATTAACCCAGATGGTACAATAAAGGTCAAAGTCTGTTTTGGTCAATGTTTTGGCTGTGCAAAGTAGAAAAAAAATCTGGACTACTGCTTTGCATGTGACCAACTTGCTTCATGAATAACCAGAATTTTCGTAAGGCTAAGTGGATTTTGAAAGGAAACATCTGCATTGCATTTAAATGATATGGTACACAGTGAGTAGTAGGCAGCATAATAGTTTTGACTTGCCATACTTAACCGCAATTTAATATCACTGCTTATTGAGTTCAGATGAGGTCAATGTTGTGCTATTGTGATTGGCAAGTTGGCATCCATTACAATCATGGAGGGACTTCTGTGAGGACCAAACAAGATGAGAGTAATTATTATTTCCACAACACAGCACCAGATGAAGAGGATAAAGAAGTGGATGTAATCAGTGGAAAGACCTTAGCAATGCAAAAAAAAAGTGCATGTGCTTTGTCATTCAGCTTTAAGTTGTTTGTTGTTTTTTGAAGTGGTTATGTGTCAGTGTGTAGAATCCCTCAGTCGTCCAGGCAGAAGGAGAAATTCAATTTGTCAACTGGACAGAGTTTATTTGGTCGAATACGTTTCGCAGCTCATCCAAGCTGCTTCTTCAGTTCTGAAGAACTTCTTCAGATTCGACCAAATAAACTCTGTCCAGTTGACAAATTGAATTTCTCCTTTATGTGTCAGTGTTGAAAGCGGATGGGTTGATTTTTATGGCTGTAGGCCTTTGGTTGTTTAGTTGATTAATTAGATGATGAAGTCTTTGTATTAATCTACTAACTGCATTACTGGGATTATAAAGACTTAAATGGACTGTAGCAGAAATTAGTGTATTAGTTTGAGATTTGGGAGTGACTTGTTATCTTAATCTGCATTTTACTAATTGAAAGCCCCATATTATATTTTCAGATCTAATGCTATCATGTTGTTTCCTCATCAAAAACAAACCTGTGTAAGACACGCATTCTGCACATTTCTTCCACCTTATGATGACATACAGTGATACAGGAAGTGCTCCACTGTATAGGACATTTTTAATATTTTTGAGGGCTTTTGCCAAGACAACACATTGCCCCCTTTTATATGACTAATCATTGTACAATGCCTGGTTAAGTCCACTAAGGAAATTCTAGATTTCAAAGTCACAGCGCTGGGTGTGCGTCTGCGTCTCCAGGAGTTCTGCCGGGGCTCAGCTGGCTTCAGTCAGTGCTGTCGTTTGGCCGTCTCACGGTAATTGATGCACAATGAGTCCTCCAAGCATCACCCTGCTCCTCATTGGCATTGCATGGTGCAAAGACTATGTACACTTGAAGGGAAAGCCATATGGCCTATTGACAATATTTTTCTTTCATAATTACGTGTTTGTTTTATCAGGGTTTCAAAACATTTAACTTGTATTTTTTGTGTGTAATATCTTTACGTTAACTTGAATTCACATTTTAGTTTACACCTTAGAAAAAAATATTGGTATTTTCTTTTGACATGGGGCCTTGCTTACTGTTAATGTCCTCATGTGAAGTGTTGAAATGGGGCTATTCAGTTAATCAAATTTTAATTGAGATTCAGTAATGTCTAAATGTCAATTATATACTTGAGGGTTTTTAATTAAGAGGTCTACAGCCAATCCTCTGTCAGTAAAAGCATGTGATTTAGAGCAAAGTCTGTTTGTGTGTTAAATGGCATGGCATTTTTTTTTTCCATAGTCAGGAAATACCTATTCTGTTCAGTCTATATCTTTCTAATAGTATGCAGACAACAGCACTGGCCATGTGACTATACACTGTTTAGTCACTGCAGAGTAGCACAGGGAGCCCCTTCTCAGCTGGGGGACTTGGAGAGGGCAGAAGGCCTCTTTACTTAGGGGGATAATAATTCAGTACAATAACATGGGTGACTCTTCCTACCCCATCAGAGCTGCTGACAAGCTCCCATTGTGACTGGAGTACAAGGCACGTGTATTTGAGAAATGTCCATAGGTCATAAGTTTAAAAACTACAAATCCTTACTAATGCAAATATGTAATTTATGAAACCTATTTTATTTTGAAATGTGTTTCCTCGACAACATTGTAATATCCAGAGATTTGTGTTGGAATGAATGGCAGCTGAGAACAGACTGTCCTGAATGGATGCGAGGATAAACAGGAAGTGTTTGTTATTCTTCAGACATCTCTGGAGAGTTTGGAGATAGTTGTGGTGCAGCTAAACAAGCTGGTAGGCCATCCCTCATGTTCACACATATACTCAGAAAAGAGATTCAATAACTAAATTGGAGGTATATTATAAGACAAGGCCTCCCATCCCATTGGTGGGCAAAAAATTCTTGCCATGGTTATAAGACCATAGATGTAGGAGGAAAGTGGAAGCCAATTGGAAATGTAGATTAAAAAAAGAATGATAATGCAAGAATCTATAGGCAACATTTACTTTAACTAGTCTAGTTATTTTTAAATGGTTTCTGTGCTGTTAATGAGATGTCCTCCTACCTATGGTTAGAGATAAAAATCTTTTGACAGACAATAAAGAAGCAGTCTTTGAAGCTCTTTTGCTGATATGAAGAAGCCTTGAAGTGTAGAGCCCATGGTAACCCGACCTTGGCTGTTCAGACGCTGTAATCTGTGTCCAAGAGTGCCACTGGGTTCAAAAAGCCTCCAACCATGACAAAAGGTCAGGGGTCACTTAAAAAGGATAAAAGGTCATGGCTGCAGACATACACCTGTTCACAATGCGCCAGTATTAGCAAAAGCGATGACTTCCAGATGTTTTATGGCAATATTTTGGTTGTTTAAACAATGTCATGACCACAGTAGAACCTTCTAATGCAGTGAATAGAGACTACCTCCTGCAGGGCTGAACTTTTAAGTCGGTCATAAATGTGCGCTTTGTTGGAAAAAGGCTATAGCTTTGATTTACATGCTCTTAGAACAACAGAAATACACATGGAAACGCTACCTTACAATGTCTTCCAATGTCATATAGCTAACACTGTACAGTGCAACAGCAGGTCCCCATTGCCGGTGTAAGGGAAAGATATTAACCTTAGTTTAGAATGGACACATCTGGCAAAATGCAAGGTTTTCTTTTTGGAGTTGCCATTTTGTCCTCCGTATTTTTTGTAGTCGGCGTCACACATCTGGCTGAACTATGGTAATAAATAAAGTGATGAGAATATGCCTACATTGCGCCTTCTTCAAGGCGTTTAGCTGTAAAATTAGTTTTAATTTGCTTTTCAAACTCAGATTCCTTCTAAAATGTTTAGCGTTTTAAGAAATAAAATGAAAAATGTCCCCTACCCTAAAAATGTATTGTAAAGTCATTCAAAAAGGATGAGCTGTATGCATTTTGCCACTGTTTAGTTCAAATTTACATCTACTGTGTTAACAAAGTGTCAGGAGTTAGTCGGGAAAGCTGAGACGTTGTTCAAACATGACACCATTGAGCTGGCACATATCCAGGCAGACTGCGGAGGTACTGAAGCGGGCTAGCAGCGTGACCTTTGACCTTAACAGTCTGCCCCACTCACAAAGGAGTTGTTCATGTGCCCAGTGTTTACCAGCACACCCAGAATAGTCATACACTGTAAAACATGGTAATTCTTATGAAATTGTATGTAAGGGTTGTTGAAATATTGAAAGAAAAAGCTTTCGCTGTTAATGTTGTGGATCTGTGGATTTCTACTAGATAATGTAATCTAGTAGATCTTCTAGTAGGAATGGACAATATGCCAACAGTAGGGATGCATCAGTTCATGCTCCAACCAGGATATCGATCGTATCAGATTGGTGTATCACTAGTCAAGAAATTCCAAACACAATTTTCCTAGGGCTTAGATCACAGATTTTATCTTGTCACTTTTCATCTACACCTCATATATTTATATTGTCTTAGGAGATAACTATATGATATACTTGTTCATTTTTTATAAATCAAGACATAAGTGAATAAACATTAGTGACTGGATTTAGATGCATTGCTATAACTCTGTTGTCATTTAGTTTTCCTAGGTCAAGATTTATAGCTCAAATGCAAATACACTCAGGTCAAAAATGCACCCTCGTGTTGTTGTTGTCGAGAGGCCAGGCTTTGTGCAGCAATCCCAGGCCAATTTATTTCAGTAAAGAAATGCCTTCGTGCGAGTGCTGTCACAATGAATTCTTTGACCAACAAAACAAATGTAAGTAAGGGCTGTCTGGTCAAAAGAAACCCTAAATAATAGATGAGGCAAAAACACCCCATAAAGCATTTTGAACCTTACTACAGCTCAGCACTCAGATCCCTGGAGGTTTCTCACTTGGCAAGAGCACCATATTTGCTTATTATCGTCCATGACTACCTGTTGGCCTGCGTCATCATAAGCGGATGATATAGTTGAGTGAGTGTGTGGGAGAGACCACCTCAGATGAATAGAAGCCTGTCCAATATTCACTGTGTTTTTTTTTACAACTGAGTCTGAGTGATTTTCAGTTTGCTGCAAGTGTATGAGGTAGCCTAGATTTTTAATACACTGGCCTGTTTTAGCTGTACCTGTATTGCGATAATGTTACAGTTTTCCATTAACAGACTAAATAACATAAAATAAATTTGTTCAATGATAAATGTCTGCCACCTGCTTGTCTCCTTGGACTTTGGATAGAATATTCTACAGTTTTGGCATTAACTTATCCATCTTGCATTTATTTATTCAGGTGTCACTTGTTTGTTTCCGTGTGGTGAGAGATGGGTATAATGCATTCAAGGACATTCAGTTGTGCACCTTTTAAGAGTAATTTGTTACTTTTTCTCCAACTGATTCAATAGGCTTAATGTAACCTAAGGTACCATCTAGTGCATCTTATGTTGAAAAGTGTGAGTTCACTGAATTCAGTTCCATGAGAAGGCCACAATCTGTGGTCACCTTCTGGCTTACACAGTGACAATGTGGAGTAGCTTAACTTCTTATTTTCTTTCTCAAAGTACATTCAATGCAGTCCAGGACAATTTAAAACAAACAGCTTCCATATAGGTCTATCTGGTTTCCCTTAACAAAACAAACCATTTTACAGTTTTAGAGTCTATTTTGATGTCTGCTCAGTTGCTCAAATAACACTTTCACCATTTTGTGATGGATGGTTGCATACCTTGATCTAGCTGTTCTTGGCTACTCTGGCCCATAAGAAAGAATGGAACAAAAAATCAACATCAGTGCTTTAATTTTAAATGTGTGAGGGTCATACTTTACGATTAATGTTTTAACATGTTGACTACTACTCACTAGCGTTATCTTTTGAGTTACAATTACAACTCTTTACTGTGCTTGCAGAATTTACAGCAATTGAATTTGAATGTACTCTGAATGTGAATCAAATGTTAAAATGCCAGCACAGCAGAAGCCACTCAGAAAAGCCAAGTTAAATTGAAAGTGGCTGTTATTAGGCTAATCTGGCTTAGACTAAGTGGTGTGGGTTAATGGATGTATCTCTAGGGGTCTCCCAGGAATGCAGTCAGGCATTTTACCACCATCTCTGTGACATCTGCCGGTGGTCTCTGGAGAAATATGACGAATGGTGGAATGAATCCCGTTTCACCCTGTCCATTGGCTCCAGACAGAATTGGGTGGAAGACTGGGAGTTGGCATCACTTTTTCACCAATATATTATGGATGGCTGAAAATGTCCATATTTTAAATGCACCACCAATTGCATCAGCTCAATAAATTCATTACACGAAACATGTAATTGTGTTGTTAAGAGGAGGTGAAGGCACTGAGGTTGCTAAGTGACTTTAGTGATTTGAAGATTCTGCATGTCAAAGGCTATTATTGCTAGTTATGATTTTTTGTTTTCCAAGACAAGGAAACAAAACAGTCTTTAATGCAGGCCTCCATTCAGGCGATTTGGAATTAAGACTTTAAACAGGTTTTGGATTGACTGAAAAACAAAATTCAATGTTATAATCATCGTTTCTTCACAATTTATTGACGTGAATGCTTATACAATATTTCACTCAGAATATAGTGAATTTATAATTGACATTCTATACACTGAATGATTTATAACAGTCTGTTACAATTAAGGAGTAGGCAGGCACTGGTATTGACGTATGACAAGCCCTCTGCCATTCATTGCTTCACTTGCTTTCTCACAAATGCCTTTACTGACGCAGTGAATTTTAAATATTTCATCATATTTCAGCTCCACCTTTGATTTGACGTAAATGATACTTGACGTGAAGTCCTTTTCCGATAAATGACATGTGGGTGGGCAAGAGTAAGTGCAAGTACAGTACTGGCGGTAACAAGACAGGAAAGGGTTTTCCTTTGGGCGTGCGATCCCAGTACTGAGGGAGTGCACTGGGTGGAGCTGACATTACGGGTCGGGGTGTTGGTGGGAAGTCTGTCAGGGGTCACTTCCTCTCAAGTTGCCCTCACCCTTGGCACTAAACAGCAGGGGTATCCCTATAGCATGCTTGGTGTACATAGACTCTTCTGTACACTCCTCCTAAGGCAGACCACATGGATGCTGTCAAGAGCTCGAAGTGAGAGAGAGAAAGGGAGATGACGATCAAAAGCAGAGGAGGGAGGGGGCGAGAGAAAGAGAGAGAGAGAGAGAGTGAGTGAGGACAATGTCAACAGCCCAGTCAGCTGAAATCCACAGCTCTGCTCACAACCTCACAGACATAACGCAGCAGGAGCAACCGGGAAACACCAAACACAGAGCAATGCTCGAGGATTTTTTCAGCGCATACTTTAAGGATGAAATATTAGACTTGGTTTTCACAAGCGACACAACTTGGTGAAGGTCGGCCCTGCATACGTATAGCCCGAGCGTTGTGGGTGAGTTGGATAATCTTAATATTTGATGCATGGACTGTTGCTGGATAAGCTAAAGGGGTCGCGCGGTGAGCAGGCTACAGCTGTCAGCCTGGCTATAGACTACTGCAGCAACAAAGTAAATATTAGTCTGTCCAGGCTGCATTAAGTGGAACTGCTGTTAACAAAAAGAGACACCATTGGACTACTGTGTTAGGACTGGGATAGGGTACACATGCTGGTTGGAAATTATAATGAGACAACATTATATTTACTTTAGGAGATTTGTTACTTAAGATTTATTGCATTGATTTTATGATAAGATTCTGTTTACAGTGGTGCTGTCATTTGACAATTTGGCACTGCAATTGCTGAAGTAGGGTGGGTGGCTGTTTTGGGATCTTTTGGAGTTCTTATTGAGTTAATTATTACAAAAGTTTTAAATTTGGAGTTGAATTAAGTGCATGCCATTGTCACAGCGAAGATGAATTGCTTAGTCTTGGTTTGTCCTTGCTAGTAATGCTCATTTTAATCATAAAGCTATTGCCAAATTGTGGTTGTGGACTTAATAATCAGTATAATACATTCAAACTGAAAGATTGTGAACCCAAAGCTCTGTTGATGTACATGTAGAGAGAAGCATGGTCTTATGTCATGGGCTGTGGCTTATTTTGGAGTTGGACATACCCCCTGTCTGTTCATCAATCACACAGACTCATGTGTAAGGTATGGCCTGGCAGTCAAACATTCCACTTATGCTTTACATCTCCTCCCAGCAACCAGCCAACCCATCCCAATATGGAACAAGCAGCGCACTCTTCCAGTAACCAGTCAAGACTTTAAGCTCATTTCTAACTTGGAAACTTTTCTATACCCTTTATGTTTAGCCAGTGCTCACACCAACATGTTTTAATTTGGAGACTGTCCTATTTGGAGTATCCATATTGTTCCTTTTCCATCTGTAAGCCTATATTCCAGTTGAGAGTTGTCATTCCTGGGCTGTAAATCTGTCCGGTTTCCAAACCAAGGTGATGAAAGTTCGTGTTCCAGCCTACCAATTTTCCACCTGTGAAATTGGTTTGAAATGGCTGCTTATAGGATCCAGTTTTATAGACAAAAAACTGTTCAAGCTGTATATCAACGTTAGCAGGGTTTTGTGGGTTTATGTTGTAATAAGTTGTTTTTGAAGGATCAGGTTTCAGAGTGCCAGAAGAAGCTCAAAACATGACCATTTGACTTGTTCTTTGATGTTCTTTGTGCATTGTGGACCAGATAGTATCCATTTCCACCACATTAAAGGCTTAAACCGTGCTCTAGTGGAAATCTTAAGTCTCACGTGGGTTGGGGGTCAGTTGAGTGGGGGGCTTGGCTAAAAGATTCACTCTGTTGTTGATTGGATATTACTGAAAGCAGAGAACACACACACACACACACACACACACAGACACTGTATAATGAATGCAAGCTCTACAGCTGTTAGGGCTCCCAGGGCTTTCCATATTTTATAGAGTATTACAGATGCATGGACTGGTTTCTCAGGATTAGTAAAAAGCCCATTGATGGTACTTTACCAGGGCAATTTATTAGAACCTGAATTGGAAAAACTGTAAAGGACAGCATTTATAAAGCAACTTAAGTTGTTGCATCTACAGTCTCAGCATACAAAATAAGCAAGTTACAGAGCTATGTTGTTTAACATGTTTTATTTTGATCCTTTTTGACCATTTTTATCTGTGCTCTTGTCATTTTGGTCATTACCCAAAGCTCAGAGAGAAATGTAGATTGACTGGTAAATTGAGAGCTTTGCATTTCAACTCCTTCTCCACCACAACAGTGACCACATGAGCGACCGCATCACTGCAAACTTTGAGCAGAAGGTGCTTTGGTCCTTTTTCTACCTCCATGTGTTTATATGCAACATCAAGGAACTATTCAATCATTTGCAAAACAAAAAGTCATACCTTCACAAGGAGATATGACACTGTACAACTTGAATGCCCCATCACTACTGTTAAAAGTTGTATAACACTGGGTATGCTGATTTTGAGAGTCTGGCATGTTCATTGACTGACTTTAGTAGAAAGAGCCCTGCTGCTCTCTCTCTCTTCTCTGGAAGTCCCCACACAGCACGAGTGTCAAGTGGCACCATTGTATTTGTGCCAGTGACACACTTTGTGCCGCCTATGATGTGTAAGCATATCTCCCCTTTTACAGAGCAGCATTACTCCTTTGGGCTATTTCAAAAACGCTGGTCACTTCTGAGGGGCTGTGTTGGAGCACTGCTAAAACTGTCTCAGCGGAGCATACCAGACATGTCCCACAGTGGCCTTGTCCTCCAATAGAGCAGCTGTTGACCTGCGACCCTGCCATTGTTTAATATTGCTATGTATAATAAATTGTAATTATTCTATAGGGCCGCAAGAGTAATTGCAATTGAATCGAAATTTGAATTTAAATGGAGGCAAATGGCAAAAGTTGCCATAATTTCCCCCACAAATGACAAAATGTCTTGTTCAGTATAAAAACTGATTTGTACAAACATGAACTGATTTGTACAAACTATAATGTGATTCTTGTATTAGTTTTTCTGTTCATATTCCAGTGTTTTTGTCAGTTCTTCAGGAAGAGTTGTATGAACTTTGAACAGAATCCCAGTAAAACACAAAGAAATAAATCTAATCGTAATGTTTGTCAGAAGAAACGAAATTCTTCCCAGATTGTTCAGTCCTAGTATTATTCTAGCACATTTCTTCGAATTGCAAAAAATATTCATAATGATTTAAGCTTTGACATTTAAAGTCTTCAAAGTCTGTCCATCAAATATGGTGTCTATCTACTTAGGATTGCGTGTAATTGGGCAAATTGTACCGTTCTGATTGAGGAGATCTGAGTGCCTGTGATATTCCTGGGAAGTACAGCGCTGCATACTCGATATATCTTTAGCATGTCCAGAGATGAGTTCCACTTCTTTGAAATAACCAAACAAAGTGTCACAGAGCGGTCATACTTTTGAGTTCGATGTGGAGTATTGGATTTCATTGCTGGGGGTTGTTAATATGTGGGAATGTTATAGGGCCAGTGCAATGGGTCATGGTGTTTCGTCTCATATTAAAGCATAGTTCACCCAGTGGTCCCTCTACGTGATGATGAGATCGGCCCATAGGCGAGTAGAGAAGTGGGTCAGCCGTATACCTCTGATGTCATTGTTTCTTACTGACCGGCTTTTACTGATTAAACTGTTGAGTCTCAAACAGCAACTGGTGGAATTACCCGTTCAACATGTGGATGCCCTTTGGAACACATTAGTTTAGCAACTACTTATCTCCCTCTTAAATATAGGTCATTTATTTATATTGTAGAGCTCATCTGTGATAATTAGACATGCTATTTTTATCCTAGCTTGGGGTCATTTGAAAACAGTAGCATGTCTTACTACTTAAAGATGCATTATGTAACTTTTCTGGTCACCTTCATGTTGCGATGTTATTGCTTTTCCTCGAATGTTCCTCAGTATGGCATTAAACTCATAACTTTCATTCATCAATTACAGGTTTTTACCTGGCTTTACCTGTTTGTCTCCATGGGAATAGATATGTTTAATGAGTGTAGAATATTTCAGGCAAAGTAATAAAATTTGGCAGACCCTCCACCAGCAAAGTTGCATAGTGTATCTTTAAAATGAGTTGTGATGGTGTAAGGCTGACTTATTTTGTTTACTCAGAAAGCCTAATTTATTGTTGTTTTATGTAGTTTAGTCTATTACATTAAAATGAACATTGCCAGTAAAGCTTTTATTTCCAAGTGAGAAGAGATGCTCTGCTTCATATTTAGCTACAAGCTATCTTCCATCATTTGTTCATTCCAACCAAGTCTCCTTTTCTTGCTCAGTTTTCACTAACGGTTTGTGGTTTGTGGCTTCTATGACGGAACTTAACATCCGTATAGTAATTTTCTTCAAATTGGAACCGTTCACGATATGTATGAGTCCTATACTACTGCTCAGAACTGATTTTATTTTGATCAAAGTCAAATTTGAATCAAAGTTGTTACAATTCATTTTGCTTTTATGTATGTGATCATGGCTCACTCAAGGAAATAGATTTTTGTTCTTAATCACACTAAATAAAATGGTTATTAATGACATCCCCAGAGGATTAAAAATGTCTGCCCTCTTATTTTTCCAGTGGTTAAATTGTGGAATTTCCTCTTTATGGGTTACAGTGCCTCATGGCCTTGTTAAAACCAGTAGTGCCTGTATGTTTGTTTGGAATGAGGCTCCATCCCAATAAGACCTTTGAGAATTGTCAGACTTTGGCTGTGAATGAGCTGACCGCTATAGAAATGACTCTGGGATACACATGCACATGTTTTCAATAGTGAACCATCATTTTCCTCATTTATGGTGATTGTGATAATTACCTGTATTTCCCTATTCAAGTTATTTTTTATTCTTGGCCTTTCCTACAGCAAATCGTCTGCCTCCTGGTGTGCAGCAAAAATTATTTGACACAGTAAGGCCCCTTAACTTTAGGTCAAATCTGAGGGGTATCCTGACCCCATTGTTGTTGTGGTTGGGAAAACTGGAGCTCCCAGAGGAAACATATGGTTGGAGAACAACACAGTAGGAGAACATGCATTGGACATACAAACCCTGTTAATTGCAATAATTAACAGGGTTTGAGTCTTTTTTATTGGCCATTTTGACAACAGTTTGCAAACAAAATGAAAATGCATTTGTCCATATGTTATTGGGACAATCTGGTAGTGTTTAAGCATCATTATTAGCCTCATACGATTAAAGTAATTATTAGTAATGGAGAGTGGCTATTTTAAGTGGCCATACTTAGCATAGATCATTGCTTCCTTGGCCTCTGCTGCCAAATTTAGCTTGGTCATTCATTCCCCTTAAGATGGTATGTTTCTGTATAGGCTACTATGCATGTACTCCACTGCAAGTTTTACATAGTTTTTAGAAAGCTGATATATGGACAAAAATAAGCACGCTAACAAGTTTGAAAGGCAGATGATTGAATATTGGTTTATCAAATTTACCTGGCAGGCCAACTGGTACCATGGTGAGACTGGTGAGATTTTCAGCCATCTCATCAGGTCAATGGAAGACTGAAAGCGTTCAGAGCGGTTAAAGGAGAAAGGGAGGACAGGAAGCTGGGTGTGTACTTTATCTTCTGATGCTGTGTCTTTTCCTGAAAGATGCACGTAGACACAAGGCAGGCATCCACCATCATCGTGGAACAAATTTTGACCATAAGAGGTGCTTTTACATGATATGTGAAAAAAACAACAAGATGACAAAAAGAGATGCAACCCCTGTTAAACCAGTGATTTTCATCATCTGATTTGTTCTATAATTGAAAAACCAGAAGAATTGTGATTGGCAGATTGGGAATAGCTAGGAATAATAATTGCCAATCAAATTACTGTTTACTTTTAGCATGCTGAGAAGTAACAGTATTGTCATAGTGAAATAAAAAGACCGTGGTTATTGTGGTTATGAGTCTGTAATGGCTTCACTCTATTATAATACAATCTATAAAATGTATAAGATGTGTATCCTCTAAATTTAATGCAAACTGGTGACGTTATTATTTATCACAGGAAGTATTGTTAAACTTGGTAAACTGTGGTAATAGGTAATGGTGTTAGCGAGAGTAGTTATAGTAGCTAAAAAAATGCTATTTGCAGTTGTGGCATGAAGACTATTTATGCAATCTTAAAAGCTAGACCAGTTAGAATGTTGTTGAATACTATTTTTGCATTAGTAGAGACTCTGAGTACTTTTCCACTTCAGATTTGAAAACAACATAAGGAGGCAGACATATTTTTGGTGGTGACAACTTTGTGGCTAAAAATAACTGCAGACATTAATATTGAAAACAACTCAAGAGAAGCACAAATCTTACCCGCCATTACTGAGACATATTTGCCCCACAATTTAGACAATATGGACAGAAATGGAGTTCATATAAATTTACCATGAAATCAAATCTCTTTGATAGTTGCTAATCCAAATCCACTTTATTTATATAGGACATTTTACAAACAAAGCAGTTTCCAAAGTGCTGCACAGAGATCATATAAAGAAAACAACAAAAGGTATAATTGCAAAAAAATGTATCATGTCAGTCCCAAAACAAAACCGTAAAATCATAAAATGGCAATAAATAAGTAAAATAAATTGAAATAAATAAAACACACAGAGGACCCCACAACACGGTTTTAAAAGCCAGAGAATAAAAGTGAGTCTTAATGCACAAGTTACCACAGACAACTAGCATATCAAACATGTCAGACACATAAGTCAGTAAAATCTATTGTATTAAATGTATGGCTAGCCTGTTACAGTTGTTAATTAATTCATTAGGCTATTTGTTTTAAATCACTGTCTGTAAATCGACTGTTGCTGTATTATTTATGCAGATGTAGTTTTAGTCTGCAGTAACAGCAGAAAAAGTGGACATTAGACAACTGTGACATATGTTTTGTAAATTGATAATTAATAGCTCTGGAATTGCCCCTGAAAACTCAATAAAGAATAATCTAGTTCAGAAGTGATCTATATTTGGTATTAGGGCCAGACCGATATGGATTTTTTTGGATCCGTTATGATACCGATAAAACGGGCTTTGGAGCTGCTGATAGCCGATATAACATATTTAGTGGTGTATCTATGGTAAACCTTTAACTGATTGTAAAACTTAGGTTTGGCTGTATTGGATTTTAAATTGGGTTTATTTAGGTTATCTGTATTGTTATTATGCCTCTTTACCGTTATATTTAAAGACAGTAGGTAGGCGTAATGGCATTTTTGCATGACATTCTAGCCAGTAAACAAGGTAAACTACCGCTATTAGCCTGTAGTGGTAAATGCGTCCGCGCCACGGTAATTAGTAAATTATATGCGTAAATGCAGACAATTATACCTCTATTCACAGCTCATTTACATATCAATGCGTGGCCAGTAACATGTATACAGCCACTATAGTCACATTACAGTAGGCCAATGTAAGAGAAAACCGACACATTTGCAACACTCACCGCTCACACAGGCACCTCTCAGATCACAAGTCTTCACAAATAAGTGTCCTTTTAATCCTGACTCAAACCGATCGTCTGTAGAAAGAATATAATCCAGCATGTTGACAGCAGCTGTGTGTATCCTGTGTCTATGGGACAGACAATAAGCAGTAGTTTTGTTGCTGGCCTAAACTGCGCTGAAGTTAACTTTTATTTGTAGTTAATATCTTAGATCAGACCAAAGAGCATTTAAAGCCAGCGCCTCAGTACTGTCTAATACTGAGATTGCAGTGGTGTAAACGAGCATGTGAGTCCATGACACATGGTGGATTCAGAGGAAGTACGGCATCACAAACAAATTACTCCGCAGATAAATATTGATGCGGCGCCACATATTAGGACATTCACCTGTGTGTAAAATGGATTAAATGGATATTATATAGAAAGTCTAAGCTTTATAACAAGGTATAATATGCCCACGTGGACTATCTGCCCATATCGGCTAAATTTTGTCCGATAGCCATATCGACTGATATAACTGATATATCGGTTGGACCCTATTTGGTATAAGTAATAATTGTTGTTAATTTGTTGAGAGCTATTAGTTTTTATTAGCTCCTAGCATATAGTGTGAAAATGCTTTTTTTTTTTTGAGTAACTATTTGAGCTATCACAAACACAAATGCTGTTAAAACACCACTGTTATTATATGCTGAACAAATGGTGCTATGCTGTTTGTTTATACATGACTTTACTGTTATGGTCTATGATGACTAACTACTCTGTATTTGTTGGACCACAGGCAGATGGAGATGAAGTGTGGGTGGGCAGAGGTCTGCGGGAGAGGGGGTCTTCAGTGTCCCAGGTGATTTGGATCAGAGCCAGTGGCTGAAGCTGCAGAGGAGTGAATCACATAAAGGTCCATTACTCAGTGGACAAACAGACGGAGTGCAGAGTGAAGGGAGAAGGCATGTCTGGGGCGAACTCTTCCAAAAGGGTGCCCTGTCTGATCTGTGTGCACTGAAAGGCTTGAATGGCTACTTTATGTCAAATTTTAATGAATGAATGTAGTTTACTTTTATGTGGAAAGAAACTGAATTCCATTTTCTGATTTTAGAGCCATGGTTACTCACAGAATGAAGTATACATATTTTCACATGATGCATTAGGGCTGGGCAATGTCAAATCTGTCAGATCAAATAGTGGTCTGATCCCTTTTAATAATTTGCTTTTTGTGAGATCAGTCATTTTTTTTAGACTTTTAGATTATTGTTATACATTTTCTGTTATTTATGCCAAAACACAAAACACCCCACCCATTCCTATAGGTCAGCTATATAAGGCTCTGAGTGAGTGACAGGTGAATTTAACCAATTAAGTATGAGCAGAAGGAGATGGCTTTAGGCCTGTCATGATAACAATTTTTGAAGTATGCTTAGAAAATACACTATAAACAATAATATTAAAACAAATTTATGCCACTGGCGTGATCATCTTTAAAGCCAAATTATCCCCAAAACACTATTCTAAATTCTATATAGTTAAAAAAAAAAACACAAACTGCAATAAATAAATATCACAATGAAACACTTCATAGTCTGTTTGTATCTATAGTGAGTCATAGAAGTTATTTATTCAACCCTGTACAGCTCAAATCTAATGGTAGAACAGGAAAAATAACAAAAAGTTCCCTCTTGGTACAAAGAAAACACCTTGCCCCTACATAACACCTACATAACACACAACTTGCATTAAGTTAAAGGTGCATTGCACAACTACTATCAGCTCATCTCCATGGAGATGTTATTGCTTTGTCTGGGATGTTCCACTGTATGGCACCAACAAATATATCTTGTATTTATTCAATTACAGGCGTTTTTATTTCTCAAAATAACAGTAAAAACATGCATTCTCACTGTGAGCGGGTCCCCACAGCTCTGCCCTGTAGCTTGGCCTTGTCATGTGGCCTGCTTGTCTCTAAGGAGATGGTTAAATTAAATGCCATTCTGTAGGATATTCCAGGAAAATATCTACATGAAATCAAGCAGGTGGCGGAACCTCTACCAGAATAGATTATGATTCCTGGAAATTCTTTCTTCTTTGAAAAAAGCACTTTTGCCACTACTGAATATTTACTTTACTACAAGCCTTATTACCATTTCCCCCTTGTATCTACCCCATCATCTTAGAATAAGGTCTGAATAACCTCTGTCTTGCAGGGAGCAGACAGAGGTTTGTGATGTATCTGTTTGAATGAGCTGAGCTAAAGGAAAAACATGTGCTGCTGGCTCGGCTTTAATCTTTTATTTAGTGCCTCTTGAAGTTTCTATTTGTGTCTACACAAATAGAACTGCTGCTCTTCCTCCATAAAGTCGAAGCAGACGTCCATTAAAAGCACCATCTTAGATTGTGAAAAGCAGAACTAGTTAAATAAACAGTTTGCAGGCATCCAGACCATCTTAATTATTCACAATGATTAGTTTATTAGTGTATTTCACAAATTTCAAGGGGCAACAGCTAACCTGCTATAGAGAGTCAGTATTACTTTTGGATTATCGATTGCTTAATAATTGGTTGCAGACAGCACGCAGCTATTTTGATTCTAAGAACTGCTTTCACTTTATAGCTCTACTGGGAAAACATACTCTTTTTGTTTGTATTTGAAAATTTGCAGTAAAAGTGAGGTAAAAGAGGTTGTACAACTTTTTCCCACGTTGTTAGTTTCCTTGTAAACGAGTAATTTGGATCATTTGTTTTTTTTCCATACTCAAAAACCAGAAAAACTGGAAAATTTTATTCTTATCTAATCTTATTCGGCCAGTGAAACTACTGTTTATTTTTAGCATCCTCATATGCACTTAGCATTTCAACAAGTGTTTGAAAGCCAAGCTCCCTAAGCGCACCATTTTACTAGTTTGAATGTCCAAAGTCAGGCTAAGATTAACATGACAGGACTATAAAACTAATAATACAGTTTTGGTTCAACAGGTTTGTGACATCTGTGAGCCCAGTAAACTCTACTTTGTCAAATTATTAGATGACATCAAACGCAATGAAATGTTACAGCTGTTTTTTACCATGTAGCAATTTGTGTTTGATTTCTGTCCATTCTTATCTTGTGACAGATGTTTTGAAGAGAATTCAATTTATGTTCAGCAGCACAGATGTTGGAAAAGCTGATCCCTGCATACTTACATACAGTACATCCATCTATCCACCTCGCTCAGTCTTTCCCCCTCCCTCTCTCTTCTCGCTCTCTCCCAATGACCTACTTCCCGGTGCTGGAAGTCCATGGGCCACTGGGCTGAATGAAAAGTGGCAGCAGTATCTCCTTTTATCCCCTCAGAGTTAGAGCTGTTAATTGCAGTCAGATCAAAATCACATTTGAATGGAAGAAAATAGCAAATAAGCATCGCAACAAAATATCTTCTCTCATTCTGCCTTGTAGTTTAGATCTGTACAAACATGTTCAGAAATGTTATTCTTGTATAAGTTTGTCAGTGCATATTTCAGTCTTTTTGTCCATTCTTCTCATCAGGTTATATGGTAAAACATTTGTCACAATTTTGTTCCTCATATTGATCCCAGTTGTGGTTTATTTTTTCGTATTATAAACAAACAAGTATTATTTGTACTATTTAGTCCTGTTGTTGTTCTTGATTAAAAACACCCAAGCTGATCACTGACAATCTCAATTTGATTAAAGTTCGATTAACTGCACTGCCCTGCTCATCAGTCTTAAGTTGTAAATGCACATTTTTATGTCAACAATTCTGCAAGGATTAGGATGCATTTGTCACTATACTCTTTAACTGATCGCTTCCTTTTCCTGTAAGTGAGAGCCACATGTTTCCCTGAGATGAGCTGTGCAGGAAGAGGTGTGAGCGAATGTGGGAAGTTTTCCAAGTCATGTGTTTGGGATCTGTGACACTGCAGGAATAAAACTAGATATGCACGCTCGAAGGAAAACTGCTAATGCTGTAAAAGCTCTTCTCTATGTATCTATTCTGAAATCTTATCTGGTATAGCTAATTTGTTTGAGCCTGAACCATTGCGGTTTTGTATGTCATAGATGTTGCCATGGCAATTCAAAACAAATGATGACAAATATTTTCCTGCAGGTAAGGACAACACAATAACCGAATATTGAGCTATTGTGTCGTCTAAAGTCTTGGCCGTCACACTATTGACTCACACAAGACTTGGCTTAAATGCATTGTTTTGTTGCAGCAACATCTATAACCTTAGAGAACTAATGCCATAATCCTTCACTCCCTTGTTATTAAGTACTTTTAAGCTTCATTCTTTGGAATCTGACAATAATAATCTCTGTAAGGACTTGTCAGTGCATTTTAAAAGGAAAAAAATATCTTCAGTTGATTTTGAATTAGCATCTCTAAAATATCATAGTAAATATCATACCGTGATGTAACAATATCCAAATCTCTCAATACAATATTTTAATGATATGCATCTCTCGGTATTATGTTTATTGCAATATTTTATAGAGGCTAACAAAACTGAATATGTTACTTTTCTGTCATATTCAACATAATGAAGAATTTAAAGTGTTTCATAAGTTATTTTAACATGTACATTGAACTGAAACAGAGCAAAGGATCATGATATACATAGTTCCCTGTTTTAGCTGTTATTGCACCATAAGCAAAGAAACTTGTATTTCTATATATTGTGATATCACGATATTTCGGTTATTTTTACATCCCTACCATAAGATGTGTATTGTGAGATTTGGATATTTTTTACGGGGTTCCTCCCATTTACAATTGTGTGGGATTTTTGTGTGTGTGTGTGTGTGTGTGCGGCAACACAAAAATTACAAGTTCAAAACCCTTCCAGATGCAAATCTTGGCATAAACGTCATACACTGTGGCTGTACTGGGACAGTGGTATTGTACTGCTTAATTTTAAAAGTATCAACAAAGGAGAGTTGAAAGTAGGATGGAAAAATGACAGATGTCCATATTGAAGGGGGGTGGTCAGAGCGAAATGTCACCCTATTGAGTACCATAATAGAGGATGACAGTGACCCTGAAGAGATGGGGGCGCTGAGGGGATTAACTGAAAAGGTGAAAGATAAGAGGCACGCGAAGAACATATGGCACTGGACACAGCCATTTTAGCATTGTGTTTGTGTAGTGATTTTAGCATGCTGTGAGTGAGGTTAGCCAAAACACACCTCCCAATGTCATTCCTTCTTATATTTCTCTATACAGTGGATACTATAGCGTATTTGGATCCCTTGGCCTACTTTCTGTGGGCAGTTGTGGGATGCAGGCCAGCAGGAGCGGTGTTGAGTGAAGACTGGCTGCACGTGGACCACTTTGGGACTGTGAAAACAGAGGGGCGTTCAGGGATGGGACAGAGGAGGAGGGATACTGTTTTTGCTGAGTGGATTTAAACCCCTGTTGAGTGGCTGCCTTTCCATTAGAGTCCAGCTGTCCAGTAAACAGAAACTAACTCACCACAGCCATAAAAATGTACACGCCGACTCATAATTTATCCTACAGAAACATGTACGAAAGGTTACTGTGATGAGTATTGAATCTAGTGGAACGAAAATATCTACTAAACAAAATATATTATGTACTACGGGTAGTGGTAAGATGAATGTCCATAAGACCATAAGAATAAATACAGCGTTTCTGCAGATTTTAACGGAACAAAATCTCAAACTGAGATATTAAATAAATATAAAAAATGTAAATTCACATTGCTCCCACCATGGACCCTTTCCAGCATCCTCTCGCATGCCATGTTAAATTTGTGGAGATTTTAAGGTATAAATTACTTGAGTTTGGGTTCATTCAGAAGTGCACAATGCATTGTATATGTGTTAAGGAAGCAGCAGTTAATGGGGTTGTTTTGGCTAATGCATCTCTCTGGATATCTTGCACGCTTGCAATTAAGATGGCTGATTTTTCCAGTAACGTGCTTTATTAAGTTTGATCTTGATCTTAATTTATAGACATGTTAATTGAAATTGAAATGTTGTGAAAATATGCTGATTGTGTTTACATTCTTAGCTCATGTGGTAATGTAAATGGGTATAAACATTGCTTTGTAAATTGAGAAAAGGAGTTGTTGTTTTTTTTTCTTTTTTTAATGTCCAGCTGGTACTCATCTGGGTCAAATGCCAGTCACTGCAGCTCAAATTTACAGAGTGTTGAAAATATCTCATTAGACTGATGCAATGGACATGAAACTGGGGGGTTGTATGGAATAATTATAAATATGTAATCTTACCATAATGAACAACAACATATTTAATTAGGCACAGAATATTCTTCCATCTCCACTTGATTTAACAGCATTGATAAGAAAAGCAAATGAGCGTACTCAAAAAGGTATTGAGCTGTTTTCTTTTTCTTCTTTTGAGCTTGTGTTGAAGGCTCTATGCGTTTATAAAGAATTTACCACTTGACTATTTTTAGACTCCACAGTGAGAACTCCCACACCAAGTTGCGTTGTAAGAGTGATGATGGCAGTGAACCGTGCAAAGTCTGTCAGGCTTTGTACGAATTTTAACTCATTTAAAATGTAGTAGATTTCATAACCAGCTCAGGAACAGAATGAATAAATATGACAGTCAAACAGTATTATGACCACTGCCAAACAAAATGAATTGCATTGATTGCAAGCTTCATCAGGCAACCTTGATTTACATTTTATTTTCAAATGTGATACATTAGATGCAGGACGATTAGACAAACGGCAAGATTTCTGTAAGTCTGACGAAGAAAACATTTTCATAGATTTTCAAGATTTCCGGCAGATTGAATTTGATGCTCTGAAGTGGTAGTCAAGAATGACATGGATGTAACCTAGCCACAGGTGATGGATTTGATGAGTAAAGACATTAATTGCCCGTTTTAAAGGTGAAATATGTACATTTTCTTGTCAAGATTTTGCATGAAAATTATGTTGCTTTGCTTGAAAAGTTCCACAGTATGCCATTAAACGTATCCATCTTTCATTTATTCAATTACAAGCGTTTTTGCATTCCTGCTGTGAGAGGTTTCATCTCTCCACAGATCTGACTTGTGACTTGTGGCCTGATGGTGCCTCCATGGAGAAGAGTTTAATACTTCGAAATGTTACAGGCAAAACCATAACATTTCCTGAAAAGTTACATAGTGCACCTTACTGAAAACGAGACGCATGAATCTAAAATTTGTTGTAAACTGGCTGACTTCTATTAGTCTTGGTGTTTTTATGTATTTTTGATGCCATCGTGATCCTAATTTACACCCCCAAAATGGATTTATTGCTGCAAGATTGTTCCCGGATTACCATGCCCGGAGCCCATTCATTCACAAAAGCTATAAACTACAGGGGGAACTTTGGCAACCTCCGAACGTCTGGCCGTGTGCTCACTATTGTATGGATTTAATATATTTTAAAAGGTGCATTATTCATACTATCCTGCAAGACCACCCGTATTCTTTTCATAGCAGAGAGAAAATCCTCAGGGGCTGTGGCTCATAGGCCTCTGCCTCTGCTTTTGTGTGTGTCATCCACTGCTCAGACAGAAAGTGCGCTCAGTGTCTGCTTTTATCAGCGCTGGGGCAGCTCCGGCTCCTCTCACTATTGTACCACACACACGGGGGGCATTGTTTACCACTCGGTGTCAAGACAAGGATATTACAGTGGTTCTTGATGTAAAAAAATAACAGATCTTCAGCCTAGCACTGTTTACGCAACAATAATACAGAAAGGTCATGTTGAATTGGATGCTTCTCAGGGTTGTAGTCAGTCTGTATGTTCTACTTTGGGGTCAGCCTACTTTGAGCGCCCCAAAAACATGCAGGTGTTAAGTGATTTGGCCCTGCATTTCTTTAACATAGTAAATATGCTACAGTGAATAATGAATGCCAAAATGGATGGCTGTGTTATTCTTATTGTAGTCAACAATTTCAACAATTTCTGACTTATTAATGGGTCCTGGCTATATTTGAGCACTTTTTCACCATTCAGAAGATATAATATTTTGTAAATTGTTAATCACTATGGCAATGGTCCTGATTTCTTATCATTCTAAAACCCACATATATGATAAAATGTACCCCAATGTTACTGCTCTTAGATTGGATGCTATTGCCATGAATTCCTTTACTTGTATGCAACCTCATCTTAAATATTTATTCTATATTTATCACATCACATAAGAGATTTAATATTGTTTGAAGTTTTCCGTGTTTGCCCATATTCCCTTCCTGCTGCTTCCACCTATACAGTATTTATTTGCAATGTTCTTTTGGCTGCTGGATACATACTTTCCTGTATTTCCCATGCACTAAATGACTTTTCAGCCTGCGGAGTACAGTAGATGTTCTGGTATGCAAAGTATGCCAAGTACATTGAATCTCATATGTGATTGTTATTCTACACAATACAAGGAAACATAACATTGACTTTGAATGTAAACCCTGCTGTTATTTGTTCTTTCTTGCAGATCATGCCCCCCAGATAGCAGCTCAGCCCTCCTCTCCCCCTCCCTGCCCCCCGGCCCCTCCTGCTACACCACTGCCACCTGTGTTAGCGCCTCCACCATGCCGCCCAGGAAGAGGAACCGGCCGGGCCTGGGCTTTCTCTGCTGCTTCGGGAGCAGTGAGCCCCCGGAGATCAACCTGAAGGACACTGTGCCTTTGCAGCTGCTGGAGTTCAGCGCTCCCATGCCCCCGGCCGAAGAGTTGCATGCGCGCTTCTCTGAACTGGTGGTAAGTAAATGTAAAAGAGTTGAAAGTTGCAACCCATTGAAGATTTCATCTCTTTTATTTGTTTAAACTGAAATGCCTTATCCAAACTAAAGCATAAGCTATTTTTACCAGGTGTTTTTTTTGCAAATAGGAAGTGAGCAGGGGGACGCTACCAGCTCCATCAACTCTGTCTCCATTTGACTTTACCTTGAAAAACTGTCACCACTCTTGTCTATAACTGCTGCAGTTGGCCTCATCACTTTGGCCTTAAAATCTTCATATTAACCCACTCTACATGTTCCCGGTGTTTTTATTTAGCTATTTTGTCCATAAATAAATTCCTATTCCTAATTTGGAACTTGGCTCCAAATTCAGTCCTATAACTGCAAGCCACTTAAGTTCATTTGACTGAAGCTGAACACTATGGAAGATGTCACATTCCCTTAGTCCACTTCTTTATACAGTCTATGGTTTGAACACATATAACACATATTCTACATTAATCTAAAATGGGCCTTATTCCAGATCCTATCAACAACTTACCACAAAATCTAGAGAAAAATAGATGACCTGCAAAAAGCATTCAACCAGGAAAACTTTAAAATGTCTGTAATTAACTTTTAATAAAGCAAAAAGGTATTGTAGTCAGCACACAATAAAAGAAAAAAAAACACAGTATAGGTAATTTGACTGTATCTTGGTGAAAAGCCTCCACCCCTTACTCCACAATCACAAGCCCTTCCTATCTCGTATTGGGATCAGATTGGCATAGTCTGCTGGTTTGTATCTCTGCCAGATTGGCCGTGTTGGCCTGTGCCCATGCGGAGCGGAGGGATCAGGGCACAGCTGTCCGACTATACTGCGTTTAGAACAGGGCTTTGCTGTTTCTGTCTCCTGATTCGCTCACTTCCTGTCTCTGTCTGCTGCTCTTTGCTCTAAACAACCTCATTCTTCAGTCCATTTGTCTGTTACCAGTATGTTTGACAGCTCTGCTACAGCCCTGCTTCTGGCTCTGTCCAGTGTAGGGAATGCTAAAGCTAGCCACCTGCAGGATATGTCACTCTTCACTGCTGTCAATGTCCATTCAGAGAATTAGCCAAATTTCCTTTGAGACTGAAATTATTTACCTTTATCACAGCAGGTGTTCTCCCTACATGTCCAAGTACATTTCAACCACTAATTGTCCCAAAGTAAACCACATTTATTAAGTATTTTATGTTTATTTTTTCCATCTAAAATGTTGTTCTCATTGTTTAGATAGGGCTATGTATTGCCAAGTACCTAAGGATACAATACATATCCTGATACACAGTCCACATATACAGATAAATGCATACCCCTAAAAACAGTTTTCTCATGTAGTTTAACCAAATTACAATACTTTTTCAGATATCAGCATATTAGTCCTGTAATGCACAAGTCAGCAGGTAGGTAAAGGACCGATATTACACTATTTTCTGATCTATGTTATAATGTTTTCCCATCAAAAAGATACCTGGAGTTGTGTTTTGTTTCATTCACACGTTTAACACACAAATCCTGCATATTTAGAGTTCTTCTCTCAAACAGAAAACACTCTTCCACATTGTGATGTCATCTGATTAATACTGGAAGCTTCACTGTGTTTTTAAACTCCATGCATCTTCACTAGAATCATTTGGATGATTTCAGCCCTGACATTACCAATCTCTACTGAACAAAAGGTAAAAGGTAACTGTTAACTTGAAAACAGTTGCAGCTTCATGACATCACAAGGTGGAACAGAACAGAGCATTTTGGGCTTTGGAGATGTAGACCAATAAATAATAAAGGATTACTCAAACATGTGTGACTGAAACAAAACACAACTCCAGGTATGTTTCTGATGAGGTAACAGCATTATAACACAACTCAAAGCTCACAAGAGTAAATTTTCCATAATATAGGACCTTTAAGTGTATAACTGGACAATGCATTAATCTTGTATTGTAAGTGTATTGCCAAGCCAGTCTGCCATGATTTGCAGTCTCAATGTTTTGAATACAACCCTCATTTATACTTGTGTTACTTCTTGTTATTCCTGTTTTTTTGTTGTCCAGAATGTTTACTCTAAAACTAAACTACAATGACAGCTTCAAATGCTTGTCAAATGTTGTGTTTTAAGCACTACTGAATATCCTTGCTAAACTGTAAGCAGATGAAGAGCTGAGTTAAAGGATCCTTCTCTGATTTCCAACCCTCTTGCAGATTTTCGACCCGGGGGAGAGAGAGAGAGGATTTGGTATTTCACATTTGGAGCTGAGCATGGCCACATGTTGCAAATAGATTATTATCCACATAGACCAATACTGGGGATGGTAGGGTTTATATTGTAGCATCATCTTAAATCCTATTGATAAAGAGTTGAATAATTTTGTCCTGATTTACCTTGACAGTTAGATTCATGTCTTATCTTATTGGATTTTCAATACGTCCATCATAATGTTTAAAACTATAGACTATAAAACACTTTCAATGTAGGAAATCACCATCAAACAGAACAGAAATGTCAAAATGAAAAACTATAATGAAGAGTTATGGTATTTTCATATAATTTTGCAATTCATGTAGTGTGGGTTTGGCATGAGATGAAGTATGAATGCATTTCTTGATTTTTACGTGTTGAACAAGTTGTAACACTATAGATTGCCTAAACTCTAATTTACACAACCACAAAAAACCTTACTTTCAACTGATCTGGATGCTATTATTTCTAAACACATTCAACAGATTGCCCAAAAATGTGTAAAACCACAATCATAATCTTGTAAAGGCTGTCTCCCAGAGCTGCAGTGACAAAAAATCAGAAAATAAAAAGAAGAAGAAAAAAAATCAGGCAATAAGTGAAGAGTGAGTGTTTCCGTGGCAACTGCAGACAGGGGTTATTGTTATGAAAAGGGTTTTGAAGGAGGAGCTCATATGAGACTGAATGGAGCCTGTGGAGTGGGAACGACAGATCTGGGCCAACTGGAGGAGTAAACCACCTCCATGTGTCTAAGTGCCCATAATAGGGCATCCATCCAATGATATAGCACAGTGTAGCATTAGCCCAGACTGCTAATGACGACCGAGTGCTGCTGTCAACTGTATGTTTCAGGAAGCTGCCTGTTTGTCTGTTTGTATATTAAAATGAATGTACAGGACAAGGTAGATGTTCTAAAAGTTATGGTTTAGTCCTGGTGTAGCTCCGTTAGTCCCAGTTCTGGTGTGAAGTTAAACAAAAATATCAAAATTTAGTTGTGATGATTGTGAACACAAACAGTGATATGAAAATGAAATGACTTATAAAATTGTAATAATTTTTCTTTTATAATCATATTGTGACCTATAATCATGACCAGCTGAATAATCTTGACATCCCTAAAAGAAACTAAGCATTGTCAAGTTAAATTGTTGCTTGTTGAGCAAGATGTTAAATCTAACAACAAACAAAATAGATCAAATGAACCTGGAAGCAATTCGTACTAATTCCCAGACCACTTCTAACAATCCAATTAATTCAACTGCACTATTAAGAATTAGCCACACAATATCCTAACGGCTAACATTGGGATGCTAAAGAACTTGTTTTCCTTTGTAAAAGCTGAGGTTTGGCTCTCTGTCTAGAACAATGGCAACTTTAATCATGTGTACTATTCCATTTCTGTTTAATTAGACTTAACTTTGCATTATAGTTCACAGTTAAAGCTGGTATTCCATTGTTGCCAGATGGTAAAAGAAAAGGTCATTTTAGTTGGTTCAAAATATGTTTAAGGTTTTTTGGGGACAAGTCTTATTCTGATGGTGTTTTAATAGATATGTCTGGGATTTGTCACACTGTGTTGACTTCATTGGATGGAACCTATTATGGTTATAAATGGGAGCTGAACCAAAACATAAATTTAAAAGAGGGCTCTGAAATGTTTGCAAACCTATAAACATGGCATGCTAATCAAGCAATTGAATGTACCCATTAACCCTATCTTTCCCCTTTTACCACTAATGTTGTGATTGGAGAACAGGAAGTAATGTGTGGTCTGGTCAAATTGGCACAGCAGACAACAGCTGGCCTGGACACTAGAAGACTTTAGATGAGATTGCTGCTCTGTCCCTTTATATCCTTCCCATCTTCATTTGTGATCTGCTTTGTCTGTCTGACTCTTGGCCTGAGCTAATATGTTATTTTTCCTCTGTCTGTCAATTTGGCTCAGTTTTAATCCAAGCTCTGTGGGCAGTGCTCCAGCTGTTCAGTGTCTGTCACCATCTATTCACATCCAATCACAATTTGTGGCCTCGCATAAAGATATGAAGATATAATTAGCCTTTCTTAATGTTTCCAGTAAGATCACTTTTCAAATAGAAATTCCTAACTGATTACAGACCGTTTTTCTAGTATCTTAAAATATTGCATAACAGTAATTGTCACAATTCACCCTCCCCATGTGCATATACCAGTCTTTCTTTCAATTTCTCTCATTTATTCTTTCACCATTGGCCTTCCTGCCTCCTATGTCTGGAGCCAAGGTCATTTGGAGTTTTGTTTTTATAAAAAGGGAACCTGCATGAGTTAGGTGCATCCCTAAATAACATTTTTTCTATCTAGCTTTTTCAAGTCCGATACTGATATCGATACTTTGAGTTTTAAGTATCTGTTGATATCTGATATTAACCAATACCAGTGTAGGGACAGAAAATGGCACTTATTTTCTTAAACCACAGTTAACTTCTTACACAAAAGATCCAATAGTGTTTTGCAACTGTTGTTTATAAAAGTAAAAATAAAAGTTCAAACATTATGAGAGATTCTAGGCCAAAATCAGTTATTTCATTATATCCAATTAAAGGTCCAATCACAATATCATCTTAACCGATATTATCAAACCAATACCCTATCCAGCCAATTTTCTGTGCCAATATTCAATACCAATTTCTGTACTGGTGCATTCCTAATTCTAATAGGCCTTTATAAGCTTAAAGCTTAATAAAATGTTTTTTATTTTTTTAAAGTCCTCAAATCTTTAAATACTAGGCAGTCTTGTTCAAAATATCTTTTCTTCTTTCCAGTCATCCCAAAGGCAATCCCAGTATAACATCTAAATCTAATATTCATTATGTGATAATATTTTTGTAATCATAAACTGGTCACAGCATAATCTAAAAAGGCCAATATTGTCAGCTACAGTTTCCTCTCTCTGCTTCTGATGACTTCCTGCCATCTCACTCTTCTTCCCTTTCACTTCCTGGTTGGCCTTTGCTACAGGATACAGCCTTGGTCTTCAGTCAGGACGGAAAGCCATTTGAATAGACCCCATTGCATCCAGATGACAGAGGATGTCATTGGTGGACCACACAGACACGTTTCCTTACAGATGCACTTTCACATTTCACACCTCCTCGAGCAGCTGTCACACCTAATCCCACTGCCATGTCAGTCACCTATGCATTTACTCTCAGTCTTTTCCTGTCTACCATTTAGCGCTCAGGTGACAGGTTTCCTTTCCACATGAATTGTAGAGAAAAAGCATGATGGGCGTTTTAGACTTCTGACAACATGGAAACGTGACAGTGTGCTAGGTTAAAACCACAAAGTTATCCCTGAGGTGATATTCTTGCAGTATTGATTTGTTGGTTGTTTTTATAGTTATGTAATAATTCTTTAAAGGTGCACTATGTAACTTTTCGAGTGTTTGGAGTGTTCCACAGTATTTCAATAGACTTTCAAGTGTTTTTAAATACTGAAAGATCAGACTTGATCGGCCACCTGCTCTTCTCTGGAGGTTAATACATTTAATGCCATTTTGTGGAACATTCCTGGAAACTCAACACTTACCAAAAAATGCATTGACAAGGTATGCAGTGGAAGTCTGTGTTGTTTTGATCATCTGTGTTCCCTTGTCTTATTCCCCTTGTGTTAGGTACATACATTATTTCCGTAGGCTTGGATTGGGAAGCCCGACAAAGCGCTCATAGGTCAGACCTGTCAGAAGTAACAGGTGTAACAATATTAGCTTTGGTTTATAGGAGTTCTTCATTGGAGTGTGCAGGCGAAGGTGGACATGGGTACATCAGGAGACTTCTACACAGTTAAGCCAAAGGGAATTAGATTTTGTTTTGGAAGATTAGTGGAGGGACCGCTTGTTTCTTGAACGCTGGGTTGGTCACGTGGAGAGGCCATGTGATCCCAATGTTCTACCTGACATAGTGAAAAGTGTTAAGGAAAGGTGGGACACTATTACATAAGGCAACAATGTATGAACAGTCTGTAAGTGATGCATTTAAACATGTTCAGCACGTTACTCCGACCATCTTTTTCTTCTCTTATGAGGAACGCTATTCTCCGTTCACGCCTTTTAAATCTTATATAAAGCCTTATGTTAATGTTAGATCCATTTCAGAGTGGAATTTCCTCTGTTAAATGTCTTCCTGGTGGCGCACTGTTGCTCTTACGTACACCTTACAGATGCCTAAAACCTCACTTCATTGCTGATGCATATCCTTCTCTCAAATAAGTCCCTTCCTTATAGAAAGTGTATAGAAAACATTGCAGGTATTAGACCAAAAGACTGGGCTCAGATCCATCTGGTTTACATTCAAGCATCTCATTTTAGCACAATAACACGTCCTATCAGCTATAGCATCTTGGGCAAGTAGCAATGACCAAAGATGTGCCAGTGGGCAGAGTAGGATCTAGTACTTATGTCCTGGTCTGAAGACATGATAGAGGAATTCTGTATAAGATGAGGAAGCCAGATGCACAGTTGACAATTAAAAGTGGAATGGTTTACAGAAGCACACACAAAGCTCATGGTAATTGAATGCATACATGTGAAGAATGCTTTGAACCAGGATTGGAAAGCCCTACTGTGGCGTTATCAGTGTTAGTCCCCCTTGAAGTTCACACTCTTTCCCCAAAGTCACAATAAGTGAGCTCTGGCTGTCCTGCTGAAAGGGGTGGTGGATGATGTCACTCTTCATGGAGTTGGACACTTGAATGTGCCCCGTCCAGATGAATGAAAAGTCCATGTGATTCCTATGGACCGCTTTAGGGACCCCCTCCTCTGGCACCAGTAGCCATCTTCAGTGAGGGGGCCTCGGGAGGCCCTCTCTTGTAGCTGACGTCATTTCAGCAACACCATTATGATGAGATTAGTGTGAGTTGCTTACAAAGCCCTGCTGCAGCAGTGTCCCATCCCTCTTTATTCACCCTCTGCTTTTTAACATCCACACGTTTTATATCACTCCATTATCAGACAAACTTCCTTTACTGTTTTCCCCTTTTTCTCTGGCCTAAATCCTGATTTATCCTTCATTTTACTTTTCTGCTGGGGTACACACAGTCTTATTTCCTGGGCTCATATGCATTTCAAAAGGTGCAGAGGCGCCTTGTACCAAACTGCAGAATAGGGCAGAGCAACGGGGTGAATATTAAAACACTCCAAACTAGTTGAATTTACTCAAGTCTGGTTAGTCATAGAGAAGTGAGTAACACATGGTCACAGCTCTGCATTTATATTATGTTTTACCTAATTAATTTTTCTTTGTCTTGAGAATGGTTATATAAAAGACTATTGGCAAAAACAAACTAAAGTCATATTTGAATACACTCCAATCATCTCCCTGAATGAATAATAGATTAAAAGAAACCCCAATGCCAAGCAAGAATAGCAGATATGTTACTAGTAATGGTTTTCCTGGTAAAAATGTTAATGCAAACATATTTGAGACATGTTATGGTTTTTCTCATACCAAATCTAATATTTTAAATCTCTCTCAGGATGAACTGGATCTCACAGACAAGAACCGAGAGGCCATGTTTGCGCTGCCTGATGAGAAGAAATGGCAAATTTACTGCAGCAAAAAGAAGGTAAGCTTATAAAGTACCTCAGTATCACTTTCTGGTTGACCCTGTGTTGACCGCAGCAAGTCTAGTTTCCAGCAACCAATTTGTGTGTTGACAAAAACAGTTTGACTCTCATTTTGCCACTTCTTGAAAATTTCCCTTCAACCTCTTCAATTTTGGAACAAGCCGTTTCCTTTTTGCAATAATTGTACCGCGACAAGGCTCTGAAGCACTCTGGTTCACCCCAATATTGAGCCAAAACCTCTCCCGTTGCTTCACCACAATAACCTCGCATCTCGCTTTGTGGTCAGATCTTCACCAGTGTCTGACCTTGTGCACAGAGAACCAAGGTAATTCAGACCACGCTGTCATTCAAGAGCTAATTGGATAAATGGCTGTAAACTGTCCCTTGTGGTTACACACTGGAAACAGCATTTGTGATCTGGAGTTTCAGACTCAAGTTTGCCCTGACAATTATTTTCAATATACATTGTGCTTTATGGGTCTACCTGGGTCATAAAATTGATATCAAGGCTGCAACGGAAGCAAAACTACTGCAGCAGTTTACAGTGTAATGAAAAACCAGTAGTATATTGTTTCTGTGAATGCATTAAGATGTGTGATTCTTGTATAACTTGCATAGCAAAAACAGACTTTTCATTTTTGAGTAGTCCATTTGTTTGCACATGGAAGCCCACATAACACACAAGACTTGCATGGCTCCACAATCAGTTATTCAATATCTGAAATAACCACAGCTGTTTTTAAGGACCCTTAGAGCGGTGCCAGTGGTGGTAATAAAAAACTGATCACAGATAGGGCTGATTGAGGCCTAACTGGCCTGTAGTGTGAGCAGCAGAGGGTTCAAGTGCAGGATATATTTGGTTGGTTGTCTTCCTCCATCTTTGGCAGTCAAAAACAATTTCCCCTGTAAAGCTAAGGTGAAAATATTCAACCATGTTCATGCCAGGAAAGTGAGTGCAAGTTAAACAGGCTAACCACGCTGAACGTCGAAGGAAAAATTAAACAAAGAGTCATTCATACATAGTAACAATGTAATGGAGGGAAAGAGCGACCGTCGTGTGATGCCATGTGCCGTGGGCAGGAAGTCCAGAGTCTGAGTCTCACACGCCTCTGTGCACTGTACAGTCTACTCCACAGACATAACACACAGAGGTGGCCTGTGTGTCTGTGACAGTGATTTGAATGGAGAGCAGAGAGGAGCAGGACTGGGCTCAGCCGGTGCTGTCGGCGACACACAAACATCCCTTTGTTCAGACAAACCAAGGCTCCAGTTGTTGTGGTTTGAATCACAACAACACGGCCCCAAAAGGCTAGGCTAACTTTGTTCACCTGCAGAATGTACTAGACTGTACTTTTAATGAAGCCAGACTCCACTGCCAATCACAAACCACTAATGTAGTCATTTGTTTTTCACAAGTTGAACTAATGCCACTTCTGGGCACTAAAAATGCCCAATTCCTCAGCTTAGTAAAACCACCAAAACCCATAATTGTTATCTTAAAATAGAGATTAGTCACTGCTTCCCAGATGTTGTCTAAGGGCACACTTAAAATAAATAAAAGTTTTATTTTTGTAGAGTTGCAGCCCTGTTGGAAATATTTTGGGGATAATTAAGCCACTTTTTTCTTTACACGTTTTAAATTATACTAATGTAACTGCTGACTACTAATGTAAGTCAGCAGTTGGGGAAATGTGTAGTATAATAAAATCATTACCCAGAGAACAGGATGTAGGACATTACATAATGTCCCTGACCATATCACCATCTGTTCTCTCATTCAATTAGCCATGGGTCTGTAGGTCCTCTTTCTGTGTGTCAACAACTTTGTTTATTTATTAAGTAAGTGAGCAGCTATAGTGGATTTCTGTCCTGATTATGTAAGACAAATCCTGATGCTGGATTCCTGCTGTGCGTATTTATGTACACTACACTGTGCTTGTCTTGTGGACACGGCCTGTGTCCAGTGGTCCGAATGTAGAGAACATGATGTTACGGCTAATAGTCCCTGATAATGATCCTGCTCTGAGGGCAAACACGGCCTCCTCCTGACTTCCATTAGGATGTGCTCCATTCGCAAAATATGACCGTGTCGCCATGGTCCATTTTCAATGTAACCTGAAGGACCCTAAAGGATGCTACAGAAAAAAAAAGAATAATGTTCATTAGTAAGGTGCACAGACAAAAATCACAGACAATTCATAATGTAAATGGTCACAATTGGCAAATCAAAACAATTACAACAATATTCAGTTGTTTAAGTAACAAAATAAGAAAAATAATGATTTAAGAAAGTGCTATCCCATGTTCAGATTTTTCCTTCAGTTGTTTCAGTTTGTTTAAACCTGAATCTGAACAGAAATTGAAAATGTTGTCACAATTGCAACTGGATATTTAGAGATGGTTATTTTTTTCTTTCTTTTTTTTCTTTTACAAAGATGGTATTCAAGTTTTATCTTGATGTGGTTTATCCTCAACAATACGGATATGGTCCAAAATATAAGATGAAATATGTCTAAAGATTGCTACTTGTAGTGGTCATTACATAACCTCCTAGGATTCAATATCCTGTCCATTTCCTGTCTCTTGAGGTGAGACTTTATATCCCGGTTCCATCGTTGAATATTTCCTGCAGAGAGATTGGCTCACTGGAATGCTAGACAGTGCTTCCAGGAACACACATATTTTATTACTTGTGGAGCAGAGATTATTAAATGAAAAGTTATAAATATCAACCTGTACATAGGTTACACCCAATCTAGAATGACTCAACTTAAAATACTTTTTTTTTATCAGATGCAATAACCTTATGAGAATTTGTCTTCTATATACTGCCCATACGTCAGTGCCCCTTAGTGCCATCTGTCCGGGGCAGTGGGCAACTGCACTGTAAATTATCTGCCAGGATCTTATACCAGCCAATAAGAATGATCTAACTGTACAACTTTGTGGTTGATGGAGAAGAAAGTATGTACTAGGGTTGTGCAGTAAATTCAAATTTAATCAAGCCTGAGAGTCATTTTGTCAATGATATCATTTGAATCTTTTTTTAATTCAAGTTTGGATTTTGAGGAAGCAATTAACATTTTTTTGTCTTAAATGGCAGTGATTCTAAGTCCGTATTGTTTATGTTCAAGAACCTAATATTTGAAAGCCATTTAAATTTGTTTTTAAAAAGACATCACAAAATTTGACCAAAAATTGTGATTAATATGAATTTAAAAGTATTCTGTTTGAGTTTATATTGCATGCACCCCATTTAAAATAACAATTTTGTTACTTTTTTAAAATCCTTATCTTATTTTAAAATATGGGAGGCAGAGTCAACATTCTTTCATCATGCTTTGGCACTCATCAGATCAGCCCTCGTAAGTCTGCAGAGCCAGGGTCCCCCCGGGCCTCTCTGAGCACATGGGAACAGACTGAGTCAAGGCAGCGTCTCCACAGAGATCCTAGAGGAGCACGTTAGCATGTCTGCAGTGATGGCTCTGCACAGACTGTGGCCTGTTTAAGATACGCCTTGGCTACTGCAGTGAAAGACCAGGCCAAGAACGCAGACTGAAAACATACTGGACTCAGATCTATGTTACACTCAGCTCTGTAGAAAGTATTAACGTATATTGAGGAGATATCACCATATGTGCAGATGTTTGAACAGCTTTTCATTGTGTTTACATCATTTTTTATGTAATATCACCTACAACCTTCTGCCAAGAATATATGCACCCTTCTGTTTTTGTATTTTCACACCGTTTATTTGGATCAGACACTTTCTGGGTTGAGTTTCTCCTCCATTTCATGTTACAATAGGTTTTCTCAGTTCACTAATGGGGACATATGTGGCCATACACCTCCTTAGCTAAGCAGAGTTGGTTAGTACTTGGATGGGAGACAGCAGAGAATACCAGGTGCCACATTTGGGGAGCAGTGGCTCTGTGTCCTTAGGCAAGGCACTTCACCCTTACCTATTAAGAATGTGGTGTGTGAGTGATTGTTGGTGGTCAGAGGGGTTGATGTCACAGATTGGCAGCCTTGCATTCCCAGGGCAGATGTGGCTACAATAACTTCAGTAGCTATGATTCAAGTCCCAAAGTTATTGAGTCTCTGTTACCTAAGATAGTTATTTTTGTCTAAGCGAAAAGCATTTTGTTGATTTGAAACACTTAGGAGTGACAAATATGCAAGCAATTATGGAAAAGTTGTAAATAATGGTCAATCATTTTGCTCCTACCACAAATGAAAGTAATTCATTGCATGTCATGAAGGAGCTAAACTATGTAAGCTACCTTGTCTTCTAACAGGTGCCTATGCAAACACATTCCGACAATCAAAAAATGTCCCAGGGTTATGGATTTTCTCTGGCATTTTGTCCTGGAATATGCTATGCTTCGGCAGGTGCATGGATGTAGCTCCTTACAGCGGTCTACCTGATCTACTCAGAGAATTCCTGTCCCACACTGCTCTAGTTCTGATTGTAAATCTCCTGTAATGTCCCCAGACATGAGGAATGCACAATGTAGTGAGTGTGTGTAATTGGTGTAATAGAAGAACAGGACTGACCTTAAACTGTCACACTCAAACATGCAAACTGGAAACTCTGTGTGGATGTAGACCAAACTAGGATCCAGTATTTAAAAAAAAAAAAAAAAAAAAAAAAGTCAACCAAGTTAGTTGGTATGATTCTGGTTTAAAAGGGTAGCGTGTTTGTCCTCTGATCCAAAGGTTGGTGGTTTGAATCCCGCTCTCGTAATAAACATCATTGGTAAAGCGATCAGATCCACTGACACATAGGTTGGTGGTGTACTGCCAGCTCTCACAGATGAATATTGTTATTGTGTCCATGGGCAAGACACTTAACCCACCTTGCCCCCAGTGTCTGCATACACTGGTGTGTGTGAATGTGTGTGTGAATGGGTGACCATCTGACCAAAGTATGAAAATCCGCTGTGTGAACCTCTTTTCACAAAGCCAATAAACAGATTTTAATGTGTTTTGCCACTTTTACTTAATTCATTATTAAAAAGATTTGGTTGCATGAAATATTGATTACCAATTCAGAACAAGTTGATGAGCTCGTCATGTTTAATGAGAAATGCCCTTGTGAAAATGGGGTCTCTGTAGTAATCTTCACTGTCACCCAACTGTAACTGCATGAACACTGGGATGCATTCATATTCTAGACCTATTCAGGATCTGTTATTTTCTACCATTAAACTTACCTGGCCAGACAGAACTCTACACTTTTGACAAAACGTTACAAAGACGAGTGGATCTGGAGCTGTATCATGTCTCCCTGATTTCAGAAGGTGTGATTGACTGGTGGATTTACCAGTCAGAGAGACGCAAGGTCCTTTTATGTCAAAAACAAACATGGATACTTGCACATAAAAAAAAGGGGGAAACAGCAACAGCAAGGACTGAGTAACAGTGCAGATTTTTACAGAATGAACAATCAAAGCACCAAACTATTGCATTTCTCAGTTACAGAAGTTATATAGTTTGTTCTGAATGATACAAGAATTTTGGAGAGGAGATGCTTTCTGCATTTAAGAGACACGTGCTACAAATTAGTGGCTGTGTTTGGACTGCCTCAAGTTTGGATGGAGTATTTTCACGCTCTGTGGTCTGGTTCCCGTCCCTTCTGTATTCGAACAGAATATGTAGAAGAGTCTGGCTGGTCAGGTAACCAAATTTGATCTCCCATACCATTTGACATTTACATTTCCAGTGAGATTCTGTGGCTTCATATACAACATGCCTGAGGTTTATAGTCTTTATCTTAGTACACTATCCAATTGCAGTTAAATGCTGTTCACAATGCTATGCAGCTCTCATTGACTCGGTTGCTGTAAGTAGACCAACTTTAATCTGTGCTAAAGAGAAGCAGATGTGAATGAGAAACATGTTTGCTGTATTCCCCTGTGTCGTGGTTATTGTGGCATCAGGCTTGTTCCGATTGGCTGGGACAAATTGATCTCAGACAGGGCTATTTAAAAAGCTATTGTGAAGCGTGTGTTGTTTCCCTAGGCAGTTTCTCCTTTATGCTCAGTTCTTCTCACAGTAAAGAGATGTAGTGACCCAATTATTATGGACTGAAGTGCCTGTTCTGTTTAGTGCTGTGAGGTAGACATGTAGGTACTGTGCCAAAGCATTAGTGGAGTTTACGGTCTCTCATGCTTATGAACATTATTACCATGTTGTCCATAATGTAAAGGTGCATTGTGTAACTTTTCTGGTGGAGGATCCGTCAAATGCTTTTCTTCATGGAGATGCTATTGCTTTGTCTGAAATGTTTTACAGTGAGGTTTAAAACATTTCTAGGAGACCAAACCAGGCCAAGCAACAGGTCAGATCACTGGATAGGCAATCAGAATGACTGTTTTTCCTAGGTATTTTTGAGCATTAAAGCAATCTGTAATTGAATAAATGTAAGGTAGATCTGTTAAATGTCATATTGTGGAACATTTGAAGCAGAGCAATGACACATCCATAGAAACAAAAAGGTGACGGACCCCAACTGAAAAGTTACATAATTCACCTTTTAAGAATGGTATAGTAATAATACAACTAAATGTCAAGGCATTCATTATGTGTTTTGTTATTACACATTTTCATATAATTTGTCTTATTGTTTTAAACATACATCTCTGTTTACCTCTGTAGGAGCAAGAGGACCCTAACAAGTTGGCCACCAGCTGGCCGGACTACTACATCGACCGCATCAACTCCATGGCTGCTGTAAGTTCAAATTAAACTCAGTTATGAAAATAACAAAATCAAACTTTTACCGTATCTCAAACTGAATTGTAAGAATGGTAATAGTTTGACTCATAAAAGATGCAATTTGATTAGCATTGACCTACTTAACGTCATGATATAATATTTAAATTAGAGAGGGGTATTTTTTGTTTTTGCTAATGTAATTTTTCAAACATTTCTCCCAAACCAAAAGTGACTTTAGTATCACATTTGTCCTGGGCCTTGTATCATGTCCTCCCTCACCTCCTGTAACAGTCGGAGAGCCGCTGTGGTCACTGTTTATTTGTGGCTCTTGGGGTTGGCTCACTTTGTCATGTACTTACTGACTGCCTGTGATATTGGCATGGGCACATTCCTCTGTGTGACCCCGGCCTCCACACACTGTGATGACAAACAGCCCATTTAGACGCTCAGTCAGTGGGAACAGCGCTCAGAGCTTGGCCAGACCAGGAACGACAATATTCATTATTATTGTAAGCAGCTATAAATGCCAATGACAACAGCAGGATTGTCTTACAAAACTGCCTTCAGTTTTAGTGTTATCAAGATGTACGGTTTGACAGCTCTAACTCTGCACTATTTGATTGTGGAGTCATTGACCACTGTGACCTTTGACTTGGAGTCCTCATGTGCACGACAAGCTGGCTCCCAAATGTTTGTACATCATAAAATAGCGTTTTATGAGAGCTTCTTTAAGGATGACATGCTAGCTAGAAATTCTGAGAATGTTTTCTTATTGCTCCAAAAAATACAAAAAGGTCTTAAGTTTTTAACTTGCATCAGTACCCTCCATTTAGAATCATCTGTAATTGATTCAACAGGCAGAATACAGGAACTAAAGCTAGTGTTACTCAAGATTTAAATCTCATAGAGTACGAGGTAAACTTAACGTGACACTTGCTTTTGGTTTAATTTTGGTTAAGGGCCCATATTGCGCTATTTTCTGATCTGTAATAATGTTGTTATGTGCATCAGAAACATACCTGGAGTTTTGTTTTGTTTCATTCACACATGTTTAACCCCGGGCTCAGACTGCACCCGGTCCAGCTGCAGAGCCGTGTCGGAGTGGTCTTATTGCTGTGACACTCACACGAGGACTGGAGCTCTGCTGTGCAGTTGTGGTCCCAGCCTTTGAAGGGCTGCGGTGGGCTCCGGCATCCAGCAAAAATGAATCCAACTGAATTGATCCGGATTGCACGGCCCATGGTCTGAGCTCCTCTCGCTACTTTTAACTATACAGAATACTTAAGGCCACTGAACCGGAGCTGCACCACAAGCAGTGTGAGCCCGGAGAAACACACAAACCCTGAGTTCTTCTCTCAAATAGAAAACTCATGAACATGAAAACCACTGCTCTATGACATCACAAGGTGGAACAACAAACCATTTTGAGCTGTGAAGATGCTGACGGACTAATAATAAAGGATTACTCAAACATGTGTGAATAAAATGCAAATCTGGGTATGTTTTTGAGGAAATAACAGTATTATAAAATGGCTTAAAGCTCACAAGAGTCATTTATATGACCTTTAAAGGTGCACTATGTAACCTTTCTGGAATAGTGGATGTGGTTGCCAGAGATGTTTTGTACTAAAAAACACAATTAAACACAATCCCCATAGAAAATGGATTAAGAGCAAAGAAATTACATGTGGGTGGTGGACCCTTTACCAGAAAAGTCCCGTAGTTCACCTTAAAACAAGAATAAAATTTCCAATGTATTTCCCAATGAGAACCAGACAAATATGAACAGTATCTAGTGACTTCAGCATATACCTTTATCTCAAGTGTCTCATTTGATTCCCCTGTGATACCTAAACCACAATTTGAAAAGTTCAGAAATCTATTGCATTTTCTTGAGCTAGATAGCGTTTAGACTCATGTTTTATTTGTGCAAAACGTTTCTAGCAACCACATTCATGGCTCCATCTGTTTTTGTTTACTGGAGATGAGCTGCTTGTACCTGGACTCAGCGTTTTCTGGAGGTCTGGAGAACAGATCTGCGTTACAGCCACAGAGAGTCTCATGAATGCTCAGGGTTTAGGAGAAGTCAGGAGAAAGTGCTGATTTGTTATTTGCCAAAACTCTGAGCGCTTTAGCAGGACCTGTACAGTTAGGTGTCGCCCAGTTTTATTTGAACTGCATGATACATTTTTCACCTCCTCAACTACATTTCATTCTACTGCAAAGTTAGTGGCTTAAAGTTTTGATGTTATATGGATTGATGAGAACTATATAATTCCCAGAATTGAAGAACAGCCAACAAATTCATGGAGCACACATCTCTTTATGGCGCATGTATAGATCTAAACCAGTGATCTTACTTTCTTTACATTTTGTTTATTCTTACAATTATTACGGGTGCACTATGTAATTTTTCTGGTTGTAGGTCATTTTTCTCATGGATATATTGTTTCCACCGTATGGCATTCAATTATTCATCTTATGGATACAAGCAGTTGACTGAGGACACATTTTCTCACTCATTGAAAGAATGCATGTTTTTCAAGCTATTTTTGAGGATAAAAATGGCTATAATTGAATGCAAGATGGATAACAGTAATATCATACTGTGGAACATTCAAGGAAACATCCCCATGGAAACGAGGATATAGCAGACTTTTCACCAGCAATGTTACATAGTGCACCTTTAAGGCTTTATTACTGTGAACTGATGGCAAGTTTGTGTTACATTAATGGTGCTCCCAATGATAACACTGTATCTAGGAATAGTTTCCAAAGCCGTCCCTCCCAGTGTATCATACCTGATAGCGTCTTTTTCATCACCAGTTCTTAGTATGTCTCAGTTCAGTGTATGACTTCATGTCTTGGCTCCTAAATCCTTCTACAGTAGCCACACAATTATATGAGCTCATTGTTTGCCCCGCTGCCCATAGAGATTACTGTACTCTGCTTCTCTTTAGTTTTCATTCATAAAGCCATGTCAGCGTCTGCAGTCTGTTCAGCCAAATGATTGTGACTAAGGCTGTGCTGTCCAAACTAGTTAGAGTTTGGAATTGGTGAGTGGATAATAGCAAAAGACAATGCAGTGTTTATAAGCAGGAGAGACAGAAAGCATTACTATGAGAAAATGCTATTGTAGAACATTGTTAGTGCATTGTTAAGGTATAAGGGAGACTTTATGAGCCATTATTGACCAGTTAAAAGAGAAAATCACATGTTTGGATGGTTGGTTTAATAGCTTCAGGATTTATTTGACTCACTGTAAAGTTTCCTGGTGCACATTAAAAGAAGCATTCATTATTCTATCTGGCAACAAAATGTGGCATTGACTTCAACTCATCAATAATTACATCGGACTACCAAGCACACATAAATATACTGGATTTTTCTTTTATTCTTGTATTTCTCCACTAAGGGCAAATTAGAGTCATAATTTCATTTCAGATACGTTATTAAATGGTAAAAGGAAGTCCGAGGTAACCCACAGTAACCACAGAAAATCTGAATAATAAAGCGTATTGTTATTGTAGTAGACAAAACTAAGAATTTGATTCAACATGTGGTGCAACATTAAACAATAAATAATACCAAAAAATATTACAAATCATAGGGCAATAAATATATTTTGCAATTGTCTTTCAAAATACATTTCAGTGAAGAAGTTGATGTTTCCTATTCAAAACAAACAATTTTGGCTATTTTTGCAAACCGTTGTTCTTGCCATGTCAACAACACTGGAAGCCTCTGTCTTGGATTCTCTGGGCACTTCCCATTAAAAGGATGTGGGGAATTACCCAGTTCTTCTTTACTCACTTTTTCCCATGGTGTCCTCATATTGGCCCCAGGTTAACTTATAAATGGCAGATGTAGGAAGGAGATATTTGGCAAGACCTGATGGCATGGTGAACTGGCACAGAACATGGGCAAATCATTCTCCCAACACTTGTGATGTCCAACTTTTCTCTCACTATGAATATTTGAAGAAACGGGAGCTTTCACTTCTTGGCACGTTGACACTTGAAACATCTGGAGTTGACATGATGAATGTTTTGACTGCAGAGTTCTTAGATTAAAGAGTCTCACAAATCTCACACATCTCACAGCACAAAGGCTTTGTCAGTCAATTTTAGGTGAGATTTTAAATTTAAAAACAAAAAATGCTAATCTGAGCAGTTATAACTCACAATTGGTGATAACTTTCAAAACAAACAAGGTTACTGTAGCACATGTTATTCCAATGCAGATTCTGGAAAACAGTTTAATGACTCAATGACCTGCTTCTGTGTTTTGATAGATTTCTACCCTTATGAGAGAAAATACTTAAGCAAGATTGAAGTTATTTTAATACACACTCCTTAATGTCTTTAAACCTGCTCTGTTTTATTGTGGATGTTAAAATGGCTGCTAGTCAGTAACAGACTTTATCATACATTTGTGCGTGTTTTGGATGTGCAGATGCAGACCCTGTTTGCGTTTGACGAAGAGGAAATGGAGATGAGGAATAAAGTGGTGGAGGACTTGAAGACAGCGCTTCGAACACAGCCAATGAGGTGAGATACTCCATCAATAATTATGGACTAGATTATTAGACCTTTTCATCACATTTTGAGACTTAACAGACACTTTGTTAAAGATCCTGTATTATGTGAGCTGTTAGCCATGTTAAAATGTTCTTATCTTGTGTTTTGTTTCATTCACACATGTTTAAGTAAATCCTGCATTATACGTCTACGTCTCCAAAGCTCAAAATGCTCTGTACCACCTTGTGATAGTGTGACAGTTTTCAAGTTAACAGCTACTTTTTACCTTTAGTTCATTAGAAATACGCAATTCCAGGGCTGAATTATCTGAATTATCCAAATGACTCTAGTGAAAGAGTATGGAGTTTAAAAACATAGTGGAGTACACAGTATTAGCACATCACAAGGTGGAACAGAGTGTTTTTTGTCTGAGAGAAAACCTGGGCCTAAATATGCAGGTTTTGTGTGTTAAAAATGTGTGAAAGAAACAAAACACAACTCCGGGTATATTTGTGATGAGGAAACAACATTATAACATAGTGTAATATGAGCCCTTTAAGCCTCAAAATAACACAACCAGACATCAGACTTATACTGCCACCCTGCTCGTGTCAGTAGCTCACTCAGAGCTGCCCAGTATGTGACACAGTGGCCTGGATCAAACTCAGGCTAAATGCGCTACAGCTGAGTGGATAACACTGTCTGGGTCCTGTCTCGTGGGGAGTAATTTTGAGGAAATAGTCCCTGCCCCTTGACCTTGGTGGTTTTCCAGGCTTCAATATTTGCATTATGAAAACAGTCATTAAATAAAGTATGTGAATTGGGTGATGGCTTGATTTAATCTGGTGACACTTAAAATGACCAGGCTTTCAAGGCTGAAGTACGGATGGGTGATGGGCCAAAAAGCTCCTATCACAAGTCTAGATCACATTGACAATATTCATGCAAATGTTGTATCTTTTATATCTATAAATAAAATAAAATAAAATAAAATATTATCTTTAGGGAGTGGTAAGTAAAGCCATCTGCTGAATGAATATCACAATTTCACCAAGATGTCATCTCGCTAGATTGAAGAGTTGCAGGTGATTAAAAATTGACAATGTGTAAAATGCTCTTTTGTTTTTGGCTTTGAAGACAAATGTAAAGCGTTTTTAAGTGTCTTGAAAAGCGCTATACAAGTGTTATGTATTCTTCTTATCATTATTATTATTAAATGTCACACCTTCCACTACAAAATAAATGCAGACACAAGTACGTTATACTCCTGTAATCATGACACCAGTCTAAGCATGTGTTAATGGCTATACTTAGTGCTTAGGCCAGATCTGACTTTACTTCAGATTGTAGCTGCAGCTCACTTTATCAGCTGCTAAAGAGTTCATTCCTTTACACAAAGCTGAAATATAACTTACACTTTTAGAAAAACAATTTCAAACACAATTCTTAATTTAAAGGTGCATTGAGTAACTTTTCTGGTGGAGAGTCCATCAAGTGCTTTTCGCCATGGAGATGTTATTGCTTTGTCTGGAATGTTTCACAGTATGGTATTAAACCCTTCTATCTTCATGGAGACCAAACCAGAGCAAGTTACAGGACAGATCTGTGGAGAGGCAACACCGTTCACAGTCAGAATGCCTGTTTTTCTAGGTATTTTTGAGTTATAAGTATTTGAATAAATGTATTTAGAGTTGTTTGATTTCATACTGTGGAACATTCCAGGCAGAGCAGTGACATATCCATAGAAACAAGCAGGTGATGGATCCCCAACAAAAAAGTTACATAGTGCACCTTTAAATAAAAGTTTATTCGTTCAGATCCTACCTTTTAATTTCTTTTTATTTTAGGTTTAATTATCAAAAATGCTGTTGGTCTGACCCATGTTTTGATCCATCTCAGTTGTGTTCTGCTGATATGACGGGAGCATTACTGTGACATGATGCTCTTCATTCTCCAGTCATTTCCTCTGTCCAGTAACTGAGGGATGACAGGAAATGAAGGTTTTTGAAGGGTCAGGGAGGCACATACCCAGAATGCACTGCACTGGTTTCAGAGCCTGATCATGTAATGCATACTGACATACTAAGACTGTCACTGTGTATAAGCCCTTATTAACATTTCTTCTCTAAATCTTAAATCGCAAGAGT
The DNA here is from genome assembly GCA_029959045.1 of Taenioides sp. WSHXM2023. Lineage (NCBI taxonomy): Eukaryota > Metazoa > Chordata > Actinopteri > Gobiiformes > Gobiidae > Taenioides > Taenioides sp. WSHXM2023. The sequence goes on along the minus strand of CM057102.1, from coordinate 15,395,825 downwards.
CCCAAGCATGGTTATCTGTAGACTTAATAGAAAGAGAAGGGCAAAAGTACACAGTATTATTAATTGAATGATTGAAGGTTGCACAGTAGGACTTTAGAAATACATGGACATCTGGAGAACGTTCCAAAATGTCCAGACAAACAGATCTTAAACCTCATCTATAAAAACGTATTCTGCATGCCAATACAGACTGCACACATCACATATGTTCACCTTGGCCGAGACTTTTATCGTCCTATAATTGTATGTGGAGCCAAACTATATTTTAAAATGGAAATTTGATCATTTATAGGGATACGTGTTGAAACTTCAGTCAGAATGAGGTTGAGTCCAGTTCAGTGACCAGTCAAACATAACGATCTTTAAGCAACAATAAAGACAGTTGTGAAATTTTGAACTCAAATAACCTTGAATTGAAATAACATGTTTTCTGAACTATGCTTTTAAAAACGTTTTTCTGTCTCCTTGTATGTGACTGTATACAGCATGTCTATTGATACTTTGCAGTGACATCATGCTGGGGGTGTTCTACATGTATGTATGTTGATTTTCAACAAAAAGGTGAGAGTGACAAACTGAAAAACTATTGGCTAATGCTAACTAGCTTGTGACTGTAATATTATGTGTGAGAGACTTGTTTTAAAAGTACAAATCATTCCACATGTTGTAGTTCCAAATAAGTCCACTCTTTCTGGTCAGATTGAGTTAAAACAAAGCTCAAATTAAATTCTAACTTGAGTAAGAGAGCTTCTGACAGAATAGTGCTTTCAGTTAGCTTCACACCCCCAGAGAATGTTGATGACATCAGCTGCAAAGTATCAATTGTTCGTAGTTCATTTCATATACATCAGTTGCCTTTGATTTGTCGCTGACTTTTTGATCCCAAGAGCTACTCGAGTAAGCTGTCCTTTTCTATAAGGGTCAGAGGAGCAAAGATGAGCGGACAAAAGTTGACAAGAGCCTCCAGTTTTGTTGTGCATTCACTCATGGAGTGAAATCATAGTATAGTGTGATTTTCGTAGAGCAAGAGATATAAGAAAAGTTAGATGTCAGCTTACTTGAATATTTTGCTTATTTGTTTCTGCTTTTGTAAGGGCCAAGTCCCACTATACACATTCATCGTGTGTCTGGCAGGCCGTCAACAACCAGCACAGGCGAATGGAGCAGGCAACAACAAGTGAAGTTTTTTGGATCTAGTGCCCCTTTTTGAACTCCAAGAACAACATCTATCACCATCTGATTTCCATGCATTAATCAGGGAATGTTCAGCCTAATTTCTCGTGCAGTATGAAAGCTCTCGCCGAGGTGGCCCTGGGATTCATAGCAGCAGCCGTCGTCCAAGGAATTCCCTCTGATATAAGATGTGTAACTTTAATACTTGGACTGATATAAGCTTTTCTACACTTTCCAATGTTAGGCTTGCATCTGATTCTAGTTATGCGAAATTTATGATTTTGAATTGTCAACACCTTTCTGCTCACTGTAGATACTGACCAGATGTGGGTAGTAATTGGATAATGCTAGTATGTAGTTTATTTTTTCTCTTACAAATGGCTGTTAATATTTTGGGCTTTACTAAAACAAATTGAATATAATAAGCAATAGTTAAATGTGCTCCAACTAACTTGGTGGAGGGTCCACAGTGTGGCATTTTACTTGTTTCCATAGAGAGAAGCAGGTGACTCCTTCAGGCCAGGTTACAGGTCAGATTTGTGTAGAGGTGACTCATTTCACAGCAAGAATGGATGTTTTCAAGATATGCTATATCATATTTTAGCTATGTAAACTCCTGAGTCCAGTATTCAAATAAATGCAACATAGATAAGTTTTATACCATATTGTGGAACATTCCAGACAAAGCAATAACATCTTCGTGGAGACAAGCATAAAACAAGACAACACATGTCTATCACTTTGCTATTTTTTTTTTAATCTTGTGGCAGTATTGTAGAAGGATTGCACTGTGATTGGATCGTTTTTGTATTGGATCCCTTTCCTGTCACAGCCAGTTATATTAAACAGAAATATACTATGTGGATTTATTGTCTTGGCTTTGGGAGACAATAACCGTAGTGAGATACAAACTATTGACCTTCTCGTTGATGGGTAGTTCACATAATCCACTTTTCCATCTTGCTACCATGTTTAAATTGTAACTGTATGTCATATGTGCTCTTAAATAACATATTTTTCTTTTGATACTGCATCTCATGGCACTGGCTCCTAAACTTGAAGCTCGCTGTTTGATGCTTTATCACAAAACCAAGACTGCATGCGTCCTTGTATCACATGTGTGTATCATGGACTTTTGACTGTATGATGGATCTGTTCTTATTCTTTTATTTCACTGCTGTTGAAAATAATGTGTTATGAGATGATTTATTGCCAATGCCAGGTTAAATGTGACTTTATTTAACACAGAGTTCACATATAGCATGAAAATCTGGCATTGATTGTATGAAGGATCCTGGCATGAGATGTACTGTACAGTAATGGAGGGATGATTTGGTTTTCCTGTTGTGTTGTTCCGTGCATAGTCAGCCAGGGCAGCAGTGGGAGGGGATGGAATTTGGATCTCCTCTTTCTGACACTGTCAAAACAATGTATTTGTTACTGTGAGGCAGTATAAAATGTGTCGTCGTTTTTTTCTGGTTGCTTGTGTTCGGGCTGTCTTCTCTCCACACTGTCTTCTCTGTCTCTCTATGCATCTCCTATCCTCTCACAAGTGCCCTTTGTTAGTGGTAATTTATGCCATTGAGAAATCTCTAAGTGGGCAGGTCATTTACTACACAGATGTCATGTCCCACTGTTTACTGTTTATGTTGTGTCACCCGGCTGCACCACTCCATCTCTCAGACTTGTTGCCTGTAATTACCACTGCTAATTGGTTCTCAATCGGGTCTTTCATTGCTTCTAATATTGTTGATAAACCAAAAAAAAAAGCGGTAATTAGTATTATTTAACCTTATTCTAATTATTTCAATAGGGTATCCAGCCTCACCACTCTGAGGTATATTAAAGGTGTATAGTTTTTTATCTACCACACTTCTGTAAACTTTGACAACTTTACACCTGTGCAGATTGGCTACTGCGTGATGCTTTGTGATCTGGTTTATTACACATACACAGGCATTCCTTAAAACTTGTACAGAAGCAACAATATTAATCTTTCTTTTGTCTACCTCAGGTTTGTAACTCGCTTCATAGAGCTGGACGGCCTCACCTGTCTGCTGAACTTCCTGCGCAGTATGGACTACGAGACCTGTGAGAGTCGCGTGCACACCTCCGTCATCGGCTGCATCAAAGCCCTCATGAACAATTCTCAGGGGCGTGCTCACGTCCTGGCCCACCCCCAAAGCATTAACACAATCTCCCAGAGCCTCCGCACAGAAAACATCAAGACCAAAGTGGCAGTCCTGGAGATACTGGGGGCGGTGTGTCTGGTCCCCGGTGGACATAAGAAGGTACTGCAGGCCATGGCTCACTACCAGAAGTACGCAGCGGAGAGGACACGGTTTCAGGTAAAAAAAAAAGTTGTCAAAGTATTTAATACTTTATAATCTTTTATACATTACTCCTATTTCACTAGGTACTGTATAATACAATGTACTTTTTAACAAATGTTTATAACATGTTGGGTATTTGAGGTTAAGGTTAAATTTCATTGTTACCGGATGAAAATGGTACATAGCATAATACTGAATTAAGGCTGGGCAGTTAATAAAATACTACTACTGCAAACAAATATTGATCCACAAAAAAGACAGACACTGTGAAAAAACATTTATTTATTTATTTATTTATTTATTTATTTAAAGGCCCCATATTATGCTATATTTTTTTAACACACAAACCCTGCATATTTAGGCAGTTATTTTCTCAAATGGAAAGCACTTTTCTACCTTGTGATGTCATATGGTATAAAGGAAATGCTCCACTGTGTTTTTAAACTCTACACTTTCACGAGAATCATTTGGATCACTTCAGCCTTGGAATTTCCAATCTCTACTGAATTAAAGGTAAAAGGAGCTGTTAACATGAAAACTACCACACATGACATCACAAGGTGGAACAGAGCATTTTGATATTTGGAGATTAGACAAAAGGGTTACTTAAACATGTGTGAATGAAACAAAACAGAACTCCAGGTATGTTTCTGTTTCTGTTTAAATTTAGTTATAAATGTTCTGGATGCTCATTCTGCCCCACAAAACATTTAAGGCTTTTAAATCCTGAATCATGACTTCAAATAAATGATTTGTCAGTATAACTTTTGACTGCACATTTTTTTTCTAATCATGAATTCACTTATAATTATGATTATATTCTTGTTCCTCAGTCAAGCAGCACTAACCAAAATTAGACATATAATAATCATATGAAGTGGTTGTGTAGTGCAGACAGCCAACACATGGGTCGTTATTGCTTGTAAAAACACTCCGTCAGCTTTTACTGCAGACGAGATTATCAAAAACAGAAATATATTTGAGTAATGTGCAAATAAGACCATAGTCATTTCCATTGACTCATTCCTAAACTACTTGGACAGGATGGCTTGGGGTAAGTCAACACAGGGACTATATTAAAGACAGGTGAGGATAGTGAATGGAGCCTGTGAGTTATGACGGTCATTGACTGGCTGTGTGGTGATTTCGGACTGAGTCAACACTCCACGTCTCGCACCTCCCCAGTGGTTTGTGGTAAATCGTAACACCTCATTTTAAGTCTATGAGAGACTTATGAAGCCTTTAATGTTGCCTTGAGCTATGAGTGTGCATGGGGGGGTCATTGAAGCGGGTAAGAAGTGAGAACTACGGTAATGCCATCCACTGTTGAGCTTTGTTTTAAAATACATAAATCTATAATAAACCACAGTGTTCCTCTTAACTTTGATTTAAAATATTTTAAAGTGATTTAAGCTGTCTTGCTAAGTATTTCTCCTATATTTTCCAAATGAACAGACACTACTAAATGAGCTGGACAGGAGTACGGGGCGCTACAGAGATGAGGTCAACTTGAAAACGGCCATCATGTCTTTCATCAACGCGGTGCTCAACGCTGGAGCTGGAGAGGCAAGAAATCACTACTTTTAATTGAAAATGAAAATATTGATTTGAACATCTTTTTAACGGGACACTATGCTACTTTTCTGGTTGTCTCCATTGAGATGCTATTCCTTAACCTGATTAAAGTTTCTGCCTTACATATTCAATTACAGATGTTTATTTATTGCTCAAAATAACTAAAAAATCTGGTCTTTCTGCTTGCGAACTACATTTTCCTCTGATCTGATCTGACTTATAACTTGTCTCCATGAAGAAAGATGTGTTTAGTGTGACACTGGCGCTTTTCAGGCATACATCTTTATGGAGACAAGCAGATGGCATACCCTTCACTAGAAAAGTGCATTAGTTAATTACATGTGATTTAAAATTTTAGGACAACCTTGAGTTTCGTCTACACTTAAGGTACGAGTTTCTAATGTTGGGCATCCAGCCGGTCATCGACAAACTCAGAGAGCATGAAAACGCCACATTAGACAGGTAAAAAAAAAAAAATAATGGCCTGTTGATCATGATTTAACAGAATAATTGTTATTTCTCAATGAATCTTCCCTTACAGGCATTTGGACTTCTTTGAGATGGTGCGAAATGAGGATGACTCTGAATTAGCCAAAAGATTTGACCTGGTAAATTTAAATTTATAAACCTCTTACATCTACAAAGGAAAGCTATTGTATTTACGGTACGCTATTGTTGTTACTAGAACCATGTTGATACCAAGAGCGCTGGTGCCATGTTTGAGCTGATCAAGAAGAAGCTGAGCCATTCAGATTCCTACCCACACCTCCTGTCTATTCTCCAGCACTGCCTCCAGATTCCCTGTAAGTATTCATCTGGTTAGTATTGGCATACAGTGGTGGAGGAAGTACTCAGTTTTGTTACATCAGCAAAAAAAATACTCAAATAGAAGTAAAAGTATCATGTGAAAAAAAAAAATATATATTCTCAAATAAAAGTATTAAAGTACCCGTTGTGGGTGTAGTAAAAAGTACCTGCTCTCAAATGTAAAAAGTATCCACTTCAAAATCTAAGTACAGATGCCTAAATTTTTTACTTAAATACAGTACTCCTTACTACTTTTACTTTGTTACATTCCACCACTGTTGGCATAGCACTGATACTGATGCAATTCTAAGTGTAATTTCTCTTTCTTGTCCCAGATAAACGCAGTGGTCTACAGCACTGGCAGCTTTTAGACCGTATCCTGCAACAGATCGTGCTTCAAGACGACAAAGGAGAGGACCCTGATCTAGCTCCTCTCGACAACTTTAGTGTTAAAAATATCATTCGAATGTAAGTTGAGCCTTAAACATAACTTTATCATTATATTCTTAGCAGCAGCAGAGGGTTATGGGTAAAATTAACATCACTGGCTAAGCTGGTGAAGAAGTAGCAGAGCAATGAGACAACTTGCTAACCATGAGGCAACCCATACAGCTAGATGTACAAATAGTCTCACATCAAAATAGATAATAATAATGAGACTATTGCTATTTATCATTAGTGTTGTCACAATACAAAAATTTCAAACGCTATTTCGATACTAAAAAAAATATTTTGGACAGATTTTTAGTGTAGATTTCATCACAAAGTATTTTTTTTTTTATATTATCATATAATGATGTATGTCCAAATGGGTTTTTAGTATCAATAAGTATCTGGGTGTAGATTTTTTTATATATTTATTTTTTGCTTATTCATAGCAAGGTATTACTTAAATGAATTAGAACCTTTCTCCGCAATAATTCCCCGTTACACTGTTTTCACTGTCCAACTTGTGTTAAAGCACCTTGCTGCACTATAGTTGGAACCCTGAGCTTGTCCAGACAAAATAATGGTGTGTGCTCTTTTCACATTGAGCTGTTCTATTATTTCACTGTAATGCTTTCTTTTCTCCACTTTATATGTTATTTCTAGTCTTGGTCTCAGCTCCGTAATGTATGTGTTTAGTCTATGAAGTTAAAGCGCTGTATAACATGTAGGCAGGGTAGCGTGGTTGGCATTCGCTCGCTTGTGTCCTGCTCACTAATTCAGGCACCATTGTTTGTGCAATCAGCAAGCCGGAGCGGTGTTAAATACTGTACTTGGATGCAACTTCTGAGCGAGTCCATTACTGTTGAGCACTGATGCATCACAGGGTCAAATCATATGGCTCTCTTTACACTGCTGTCAGAGCCTTGTTGTCTTTCCATAAACTGAACAGGAGTAAATTATGCCTGTAGAAGTATGCACAAAGTGAGATTTTTGTTAGTTTGGCAGCGTGCCGCTTAATGGGCCAAAGTATGTCTCACGTCTTGGAGGGACCTTAAAACAACTGTTCAAACAGCAGGGAGACGGGGTCATTTATCATCAAAAGTTGTTTTGAAAACTGCGGTGACGACTTACACGTGCGGCAATTAACACTATGAGATGATTCGTTTTTTCAATGGTGTGTAGACACCATTGACAGGTCCAGAGGTGTGTTAGAGTAGCCAAAAGAGCGCTGTAGTGGGGCAGCGGTAGCTTTAATGTATACTGTTGTTGTGTCCTTAGGCATGACACTTCACCCACCTTGCCTATGTTTTAATGTGGTGTCTGACTGAGTTATTAGTGGTGGTTGATGGTGCAGATGGACAGCCTCACCTCCGTCAGTCTACCCAAGGACAGTATGGAGTGAATGAATGAAGCACACATTTGTAAAGCAGCTTTGAGCATCTGGAAAAGCACTTTAAAAGAGTAATCGATTATTATTATTATTATTATTATTATTATTATTATTATTATTATTATTATTATTATTATTATCAATGCACACAATTCGCACATTTCCAAAGAATATACCCATGTTCAGCCTGGTCTAAAGGGATTTTGTGTTGTCAGCTCACTGGATTGGTATAATAATTAGATCAGCATTAATTCTGTAAACCCATTCAGACAATGGGGATTATAAACACAAGGGTTTATATAATAGACCAGTCTGATTAATGGACCGTTTACGTTCCCCTCAGTTGTCCTTGTCTTTGGAGCTCATTATTTTAGTCTACTCCATACAGTAATCAGTCAAACATCTCTCTTCGACAGGCAAAGCTTCCGTGGAAATTCAAGGTTCAGTTTTATGAAGCTCTTTTCATCCAAGTCTTTTTTGTTTTTTATAACCTTGTTTCTGTCTGTATAAATAATTTATCTGACATCTTCCAGTGTTTTAAACTAAGTTATTAACCTTGTGTGGCCATTGTGAAGTTTAATCTTAATCTTAATTAAGTCCTGCAGCTCATTATTTTGCTTTAACATTTTACTCCCCAGCTTCAAGGATTATACAGCATCAGTTCAATCAGTGCAGAAGTTTAATTAATTTGGGCCAAACACATGTCAATATGACGCAAAATTAACTGTATTTCTATAAGTTTCCATGGTGGCTTTGATTGGACTGGTGTTGCTTTTTACCAACAGTATTATTGTGCCTTTATCTGTCTGAGACTCTGAAGGAGTGTTTCTCCATTACAGGCTGGTCAATGAGAATGAGGTGAAGCAGTGGAGAGAGCAGGCGGAGAAGTTCAGGAAAGGTGCGTCACATTGCAGGGTACCATAGAAACATTTACAAATGGGCTGGCAAATTACCCATTGTTTATTTTCACACATAGACCATGCAGAACTGATGGCTAAACTAGAGAAAAAGGAACGTGAATGTGAGACAAAGACCCAAGAAAAAGATGAGATGATGAAGACCCTGAACAAGATGAAGGACAAACTGCAGCGAGAAGGTGTGGAGTTGCGTTCAGCGCGGGAACAAGTCCTGGACCTGTCCTCACGCATCAACGACATCGCAGTAAGCAGTGCTCCGTCTAACCTTCATCAGTCAGTAACACATTATGGAACTAGTACAACTCGCTTAGTTTGGTGGAAACAAAGATCACCTGAACTTCACAATTCAAGCTGCGTCACACATGTGACTGTAATTCCAGTGCAGCCTAATGAGCAATCAGCCTGCAGCTGTCCATAAGATCTGATCAGAATCCTCCACTCCTGGGCTAATAAACTCTAACACTCACTGTGATATCTCTAGGACGGCTCCGCTTATGTGCTAAAAAGGCTAATGCACTCCAGATTTAATGTGTGCAATCGAACCAGTCAAACTGCCCAAAGCATTTTACATTCCACTAATATGCCAATGGTAATAAAAGAAGCAAATAACAAAACTAACAGGATTACCAGATTAAAGTTATGAAATAACAACACAACATACCCAAAGGAAAACTAGGAAAAAACAAGTTTATGCTCCTTCTAATCTGGTTTTTATTTTTTACCTTGTTGTAGACGGGCAACATGCCATTCCCCTCTGCGCCTCCTCCCGGCGGTCCTGCTGGTCCCATGATCCCTCCCCCTCCTCCCCCCATGAACATGGGCTTCCCTCCTCCTCCCCCTCCTCCTCCCATGAGCTGTCCCCCTCCACCACCTCCTCCCCCTCCTCCCGGAGCTCCTCCACCTCCTCCAGGAGCACCACCCATGTTCGGCGCCCCTCCTCCTCCTGTGCCCTCCTTCGGCTCAGCTAACACGCAGCGCTCCAAGTCCATTCCTCAACCATCACATCCGCTCAAGTCCTTTAACTGGGCCAAATTGGGAGAGGTGAGACCACAACATGCAACTTCTCCCACAAAAATGTTGCACAAATATTAAATATTTTTATTTCTCCTTCAGCATATGATCAATGGCACGATCTGGAATGAGATAGACGATCTAAGAGCGTTTGAAATCCTCGACCTAAAGGACATAGAGAAGATGTTTTCAGCCTATCAGAGGCAGCAGGTTTGCATTTATCAACTCATTTTCTTACCATTTGCAATTTGAGGATTTAGTGCATGCTTTAAAGATTACTAAACAGTATTGTGAAGTTTGGGAACTATAAAAGTATGAAAGTGTGAATGGTTGAGGCTACTACACAAGAGTTTGGCTTCAGGCTAACATGAGCTCTCTATTGAATGCTCTAAATGTAGAAATGACAGCTTGGCCACATCGACATCATCACAGGCTCATGTTTTACAATCATACAGAGAAACCAGTCATTGGCACTGTTCACGAGGAGTCACGGTACATGAGGGGGTTTCCTGAGCTTTAATAAGGAACCAATTGATTCAAACATAATGAAGTAAAGACTATTTAAAGGGGGAATTGTTTCCTCTTGATATGACAGCGCACAGCACATGTCTTCCCACTGTGCTACAAATTACTTTATGAGTATACACAGTAGTGCAAGTAATGCTGCTATTTATCTATGGCCTATTACTAGAGCTGTGCAATATGCAATTCCGCATATAGATTTGATCAGGATTTTCCATTCAATTTTATTTTGTGTTATCAAAAACAAATAAAAATGTCAATTTTAATTTCCTGCTCATAAATTGTACATGCTTTTATCCATTGCCACTGAATGCAATAAATGGTCAAATTTGTTCTTCTGAAGTCTGAACTCTGCTCCAAACCTCATGTTTTTTTAATGACAAAGCATTAGCTGTAGACTTCTTGATTAAAAAAGACACCATTTAATTACTTACTAAAAATGAAATGACTAAATCTTGATTAACTGCGCAGCCCTATTTACAACTCACTAGAAATCCCTTTTGTAATGATCAAGTTCACAGAGTTGCCATTGACCTCCCCCCCGATGTGTCTTAGTGCTTTACTTGACAACCCCCTCAAAGCACCACTGTTTTTTTCTGTGTTGTATTTAAGTGTAATGGGTCATTCCAGGTTGTTGCTGACAGTGATTTGCTGTGGGTATTTATTTATACAGTGCAGGTTTTTATTGGCTCAGCTAATGGTTAAATGGAGATCTCCAAGGATCTAGCCACATAAAATCCTGAGATCTTCCTGGCTTTGACAACACAGTTCCATTTGGCAAGTGTAGCTTTCAGTTAAACCAAACGATAAGGGAGACGATGTTTATAAACGGCATGATGGCATTTTTAACTTTGGTCTCACTGACAGACTTTTGCCCTCTGCAGGATTAGTTACCACAGTCATTTTTCATGTTCTTGTTTTCTCATGTCAAGACAGATGTAGATGCAATCAAAAAGAATATATTAAACAAACATGACCCTTACACTCAAATAAAATACAGCTTTTCCATCGCCACAGCTCAGATAAATCTTCTGTCATGAGTCTGTGATGATTTCAACAGTAGAAGACGGCTCTTTTTCAGCTTCAGCTTGTAGTATGCATAGTAGTAGTAGTCGATCCTTCCTCCAGCCACAATGCTTATATTTCTGCCTGAAATGCTAATATCTGCATGTGTTTCTGATTTGTGTGTGTCTCTGCACTCTCCGATTGCCTGCGCAGGACCTGCTCACTAACCAATCATTCAAACAGGTGAGTTGAGGTCTCCCAGACATGTTTTTCCACTATTCATTCAAGTTTGGCTCTGCAATGACCAGCCTAAATGAAGTCTACTAATAACTTGGCAAAAGGAGCAATTACAATATGTAGGTAATATATTATGTATTGTGTAAACTAAATAGCCAGTTTCTTTGGGGTCCTCGTTTGTATAAAACCTTTGTTAGTCTGTAGTTTAGACCTCTATAAAAATGTTCTGTGACGCATGTTATTCTTGTATTAGTTTAGCAGTTCAAATTTCTGCTTTCTTTAAAATGCTTTTGCCTCTAGGCGGCGTGAACTGAATTTTGATTCTAAAATATAAATCTCAAATCAAATAAGAATGGTTGTTGTCTGAATCTTTCCAAAATTGGTTAAAGGTGCACTGTGTAACTTTTCACCTGCTTGTTTCTATAGAGATGCCATTGCTCTGCCTGGAATGTTCCACAGTATGACATTAAATAGCTCTACCTTGCATTTATTCACTGACAATGGTTTTATTGTTCAAAAATACCTAGAACAACAGGCATTCTGTGGGATTGTCTCTCCACAGATCTGACCTGTAACTTGGTCTATTTTGGTCTCCATGAAGTTAGAAAGGTTTAATACTATATTGAAACATTCAAAGCCATAGACAAAGCAATAACATCTCCTTGGAGAAAAGCATTTGACTGACCCACCACAGAAAAGTTACACAATGTGCCTTTTAAATGCAATAACCTATTCTGTGTAATTCAAAAATGGCAAATGATGCTTCTTAAACATTTTATATTTAGAGTATAGAGTTGGTTTGCTGAAACTAGCTGGTACTTTTGGTTAGCCTAGCGTGGGCAGAGTTGACTTTGGCTGTGCCCCAGTGAATGGGAGTTGCCCTCTAACCTAGCGCCAACCTTAGAGCGTTGCCAGACTATACAGGTCAGTGCGGCCATGGAAAAATGACATTTTCTTTACAAGCGGCATCTGTTTTACATACGTCATAGACAGCAGTGCCGCTCAAAGGAAACCAACTTGGATCACAAATAGAATGTGCTTAACATGCAGCCCCAATCAGCTTCTGACATTCCTCCCTTTTTGTGGATTTCTGAAACAACATTTGTGTGAAGTTTACATCAATTAAGTAAGGTTTATGAGGTTTTGAACTGTGATCATTGTCCAGAAATCTGTTCTGAATCAAGCTTTAAAGTGTTGTTACAGAGAACTTGAACAAACTCAAAAATATTTGGTCCTACTTTGCTGTCAAATTTGTTCTTGTGTCAGTGTACGCAGGAAGACAAAAGAGATGACGGCATATATTCACAATTGTCACTACAGTGTGTTATTGCTTAAAGGTGCACTATGTAACTTTTTGGTTGGGGGTCTGTCACCTGCTTGTTTCTGTGGGTATATCATTGCTCTGCCTGGAATGTTCCACAATATGACGTTAAACAGTTTTACCTACACTCTACATTCTATTCTATTACAGGTAGTTATATAGATCAAAAATAGAAAAACAGGCATTTTGACTGTGAGCGAGGTTGCCTCTCCACAGATCTGACCTGTAAGTTGGTCTGGTTTGGCCTCCATGAAGATAGAAAGGTTTTATGCCATACTGTGAAACATTCCAATCAAAGCAATAACATCTCCTGGGAAAAAGCATATGACAAACCCTCCACCAGAAAGGTTACTCATTGCACCTTTAAGAACGTTATAATTACTCACGTAGTAGGAATGAAGTTCTGATGTGATAAAACTGCTCAGTGAAGTACAAGTCTTTTAAGATTTACTCAGTTAAATCCTTATCCAGCTCTTCTACAGTTTGGGCTTTCATCCATGCACTTACATCAATTAATTCTAGGATTTTTAACAATACTCCCATTGTGGTTTCATGGCGTGTTCACAGTGCATGACACACTTCGAGTAGCTGACTTCGAAAGCTGGTCACGGAAAACTGAGCTGCTGCCAACATTAAAATTTGACTCTGAAGTGTTCCCCGGTCTTTATTGTAGCCATCAGTAATTTCTTGTTCTTGTTAAAATCTGTCCAAAATGCCATCTCAATTAATGTTAAAAGTGCATCATGTAACTTTTCTGGTGGAGGGTCCGTCACTTGCTTTTCTTGATGTAGATGAGATGTAGTTGCTTTGTCTGGAATGTTTCACAGTATGACATTAAACCTTTTTATCTTCACTGAGACCAAACCAGACCAAGTTGTATTTCAGACCTGTGGAGAGGCAACCAGTCAGAATTTTTCTAGGTATGTTTTCAGCCTATCAGAGGCAGCAGGTTTGCATTTATCAACTCATTTTCTTACCATTTGCAATTTGAGGATTTAGTGCATGCTTTAAAGATTACTAAACAGTATTGTGAAGTTTGGGAACTATAAAAGTATGAAAGTGTGAATGGTTGAGGCTACTACACAAGAGTTTGGCTTCAGGCTAACATGAGCTCTCTATTGAATGCTCTAAATGTAGAAATGACAGCTTGGCCACATCGACATCATCACAGGCTCATGTTTTACAATCATACAGAGAAACCAGTCATTGGCACTGTTCACGAGGAGTCACGGTACATGAGGGGGTTTCCTGAGCTTTAATAAGGAACCAATTGATTCAAACATAATGAAGTAAAGACTATTTAAAGGGGGAATTGTTTCCTCTTGATATGACAGCGCACAGCACATGTCTTCCCACTGTGCTACAAATTACTTTATGAGTATACACAGTAGTGCAAGTAATGCTGCTATTTATCTATGGCCTATTACTAGAGCTGTGCAATATGCAATTCCGCATATAGATTTGATCAGGATTTTCCATTCAATTTTATTTTGTGTTATCAAAAACAAATAAAAATGTCAATTTTAATTTCCTGCTCATAAATTGTACATGCTTTTATCCATTGCCACTGAATGCAATAAATGGTCAAATTTGTTCTTCTGAAGTCTGAACTCTGCTCCAAACCTCATGTTTTTTTAATGACAAAGCATTAGCTGTAGACTTCTTGATTAAAAAAGACACCATTTAATTACTTACTAAAAATGAAATGACTAAATCTTGATTAACTGCGCAGCCCTATTTACAACTCACTAGAAATCCCTTTTGTAATGATCAAGTTCACAGAGTTGCCATTGACCTCCCCCCCGATGTGTCTTAGTGCTTTACTTGACAACCCCCTCAAAGCACCACTGTTTTTTTCTGTGTTGTATTTAAGTGTAATGGGTCATTCCAGGTTGTTGCTGACAGTGATTTGCTGTGGGTATTTATTTATACAGTGCAGGTTTTTATTGGCTCAGCTAATGGTTAAATGGAGATCTCCAAGGATCTAGCCACATAAAATCCTGAGATCTTCCTGGCTTTGACAACACAGTTCCATTTGGCAAGTGTAGCTTTCAGTTAAACCAAACGATAAGGGAGACGATGTTTATAAACGGCATGATGGCATTTTTAACTTTGGTCTCACTGACAGACTTTTGCCCTCTGCAGGATTAGTTACCACAGTCATTTTTCATGTTCTTGTTTTCTCATGTCAAGACAGATGTAGATGCAATCAAAAAGAATATATTAAACAAACATGACCCTTACACTCAAATAAAATACAGCTTTTCCATCGCCACAGCTCAGATAAATCTTCTGTCATGAGTCTGTGATGATTTCAACAGTAGAAGACGGCTCTTTTTCAGCTTCAGCTTGTAGTATGCATAGTAGTAGTAGTCGATCCTTCCTCCAGCCACAATGCTTATATTTCTGCCTGAAATGCTAATATCTGCATGTGTTTCTGATTTGTGTGTGTCTCTGCACTCTCCGATTGCCTGCGCAGGACCTGCTCACTAACCAATCATTCAAACAGGTGAGTTGAGGTCTCCCAGACATGTTTTTCCACTATTCATTCAAGTTTGGCTCTGCAATGACCAGCCTAAATGAAGTCTACTAATAACTTGGCAAAAGGAGCAATTACAATATGTAGGTAATATATTATGTATTGTGTAAACTAAATAGCCAGTTTCTTTGGGGTCCTCGTTTGTATAAAACCTTTGTTAGTCTGTAGTTTAGACCTCTATAAAAATGTTCTGTGACGCATGTTATTCTTGTATTAGTTTAGCAGTTCAAATTTCTGCTTTCTTTAAAATGCTTTTGCCTCTAGGCGGCGTGAACTGAATTTTGATTCTAAAATATAAATCTCAAATCAAATAAGAATGGTTGTTGTCTGAATCTTTCCAAAATTGGTTAAAGGTGCACTGTGTAACTTTTCACCTGCTTGTTTCTATAGAGATGCCATTGCTCTGCCTGGAATGTTCCACAGTATGACATTAAATAGCTCTACCTTGCATTTATTCACTGACAATGGTTTTATTGTTCAAAAATACCTAGAACAACAGGCATTCTGTGGGATTGTCTCTCCACAGATCTGACCTGTAACTTGGTCTATTTTGGTCTCCATGAAGTTAGAAAGGTTTAATACTATATTGAAACATTCAAAGCCATAGACAAAGCAATAACATCTCCTTGGAGAAAAGCATTTGACTGACCCACCACAGAAAAGTTACACAATGTGCCTTTTAAATGCAATAACCTATTCTGTGTAATTCAAAAATGGCAAATGATGCTTCTTAAACATTTTATATTTAGAGTATAGAGTTGGTTTGCTGAAACTAGCTGGTACTTTTGGTTAGCCTAGCGTGGGCAGAGTTGACTTTGGCTGTGCCCCAGTGAATGGGAGTTGCCCTCTAACCTAGCGCCAACCTTAGAGCGTTGCCAGACTATACAGGTCAGTGCGGCCATGGAAAAATGACATTTTCTTTACAAGCGGCATCTGTTTTACATACGTCATAGACAGCAGTGCCGCTCAAAGGAAACCAACTTGGATCACAAATAGAATGTGCTTAACATGCAGCCCCAATCAGCTTCTGACATTCCTCCCTTTTTGTGGATTTCTGAAACAACATTTGTGTGAAGTTTACATCAATTAAGTAAGGTTTATGAGGTTTTGAACTGTGATCATTGTCCAGAAATCTGTTCTGAATCAAGCTTTAAAGTGTTGTTACAGAGAACTTGAACAAACTCAAAAATATTTGGTCCTACTTTGCTGTCAAATTTGTTCTTGTGTCAGTGTACGCAGGAAGACAAAAGAGATGACGGCATATATTCACAATTGTCACTACAGTGTGTTATTGCTTAAAGGTGCACTATGTAACTTTTTGGTTGGGGGTCTGTCACCTGCTTGTTTCTGTGGGTATATCATTGCTCTGCCTGGAATGTTCCACAATATGACGTTAAACAGTTTTACCTACACTCTACATTCTATTCTATTACAGGTAGTTATATAGATCAAAAATAGAAAAACAGGCATTTTGACTGTGAGCGAGGTTGCCTCTCCACAGATCTGACCTGTAAGTTGGTCTGGTTTGGCCTCCATGAAGATAGAAAGGTTTTATGCCATACTGTGAAACATTCCAATCAAAGCAATAACATCTCCTGGGAAAAAGCATATGACAAACCCTCCACCAGAAAGGTTACTCATTGCACCTTTAAGAACGTTATAATTACTCACGTAGTAGGAATGAAGTTCTGATGTGATAAAACTGCTCAGTGAAGTACAAGTCTTTTAAGATTTACTCAGTTAAATCCTTATCCAGCTCTTCTACAGTTTGGGCTTTCATCCATGCACTTACATCAATTAATTCTAGGATTTTTAACAATACTCCCATTGTGGTTTCATGGCGTGTTCACAGTGCATGACACACTTCGAGTAGCTGACTTCGAAAGCTGGTCACGGAAAACTGAGCTGCTGCCAACATTAAAATTTGACTCTGAAGTGTTCCCCGGTCTTTATTGTAGCCATCAGTAATTTCTTGTTCTTGTTAAAATCTGTCCAAAATGCCATCTCAATTAATGTTAAAAGTGCATCATGTAACTTTTCTGGTGGAGGGTCCGTCACTTGCTTTTCTTGATGTAGATGAGATGTAGTTGCTTTGTCTGGAATGTTTCACAGTATGACATTAAACCTTTTTATCTTCACTGAGACCAAACCAGACCAAGTTGTATTTCAGACCTGTGGAGAGGCAACCAGTCAGAATTTTTCTAGGTATTTTTAAGCAACAAAACCATCTGTAATTGAATAAATGTCAAGTAGATCTGTTTAATGTTGTGGAACATTCTAAGAAGTGCAATAACATATCCATAGAAACAAGAAGGTGATGAACCCCCAGCCAAAAAGTTACACAGTGTACCTTTAAGAAGCCACATACAGTGTTTTATGATTTCCTCTGTTCTTGTCTTGTTGCAGAAAGAAACTGGCTCAATGGACGATTTGTATGTGAGCACAAGGAAGGTCAAAGAGCTGTCGGTTATAGACGGCAGGCGCGCTCAAAACTGTGTCATCCTGCTTTCAAAGTACGTACCACTGTTTGGGCCATAACACGTCAGTTAGAATCAACATCACCGCACATGTGTAAATGCAATCACATCTCTAAATGTAAACGCCGGGGTCACAGACATAAGTCACTCAGTCTGACAGTTACTTGTTATGTTTTAGTTGAGTTTTCAATGTAGCGCTGAAGGGGGCAGCTGTCAGATGATGATTACTATATCAGCTAAACGTCAGTAAGCTGGAGCAATATTTTTGGGGTCTCTCTATTTATTTTGTGAACATTTTCTTTGCAATAAATAACAAGAAACTTGTCCGTAATTTGACATTTACAACTCATTAATGACAACACTAACTACTATTGGTGTTTCATTCTAATATTTATTTACATTTCTTGAGGGAAACCAAGAAATAAGATTTTTCATTTTTACATTTTAGTTGAGTGTATTGAGTATTATCACATCTGGTGTAATTTTGAACTTTAGGAATAATGCAATTTTATCCACATTACCATAGAGACGCCCCAATCAGTCTAGTTGCATCAAATAACCCTTGGAAGATCTCTTTGTGACCTTAAATCACTTGCCATCATTTAAAAACCACTCTGTAATGTCCCATTTTGTACATCTTTTAGCAGCAATTGCCTGGAGTCCTTGGAGAATAGTGAACCCTGCCTCCCTTTTCTTACAAATCAATAACTGTGCTTTCTCAGACCTCTCTGTCTGAAAACAGTGCTGCATAGATCATGAACTCTGCTGTCTGTCAATAGATAAAAGACCCAGGGGCACAAGCCAGTGCCAAATGGGGCTAGGATTAGGTCAATATGTCTTTCATGTACAGACTAACAATGCCATTATTGATCCACCCCACTACACTTAACACTGATCACGTGCACTCGCAACAGCTGGCCAGGGTCCCAGAGTAGGACCAGTGTCACTTACAGCTCTTTAAGACAGTCTGTAATCTGGATAATATAATCAATTATGGTCATTAATTGAAACTAATTACTTTATCTGCAATTGTGTATTTCTATTCACAGGTTGAAAATGAGCAATGAAGAAATTAAGAGGGCGATTCTAGAGATGGATGAGAGAGAGGAACTTGCCAAAGACATGTTGGAGCAGGTAATCAGGAAGTATTGTGTTACTCAAACTAAGGTGTGGGGACCTCTAGTGGTACTTTTTGGTTTGGAGCCTATCAGTTGACTATTGACTACCATTGATTATACAGTTAGATCATTATTGTGCCATTTGTTTGTACCTGGTTTAGTTAAATTAGTCTTACTTTAACTGGAGTATCTGCAATTCCCATATTGTATTTTTTGTCACTACTTAAAGGTGCATGATCTAATTTTCCACTATCTGCATGTCTTCATGAAGATGGTAGTTTTCCACCGTAGGGCATTAAACGTATCCATGTTGCATTACATTTTGTCTTGAATAATTTGAAAAACATGTGTTCTTTCTCTGAAATCTGTAAACTGGCTTGGTGGGTCCCTTAAAGGGCGCATATTAGGCTATTTTCAGATCTATGTTATAATGTTGTTTCATTCACACGGGTTTAACACAGAGTTCATCTTTCAAATGGAAACTCCACCTTGTGATGTCATATGGTAATACAAGAAGTACTTCACTGTGTTTTTACACTCCACACCTTCACTAGAATCATTTGAATGATTTTCAGGTAGCTGTTAACATGGAAACTACTGCTTCATGTCGTCACAAAGTGGCACACAGTATTTTGAGATTTGGAGATGTAGAAAGACTAATAATAAAGTGTTACTCAAACGTGTGAATGAAACAAAACACAACTCCAGTTATGTTTTTGAGGACGTAACAACATCATATCATGGCTAAAAGCTCACATGAGTCATTTATGTGTAATATGGGCCTTTTAAGATTCATACTGTGGAACATCCAGGTAAATATCCATGGAGCCAAACAGGAGGCATACCGTCCTCTGGAAATAAGTTGCATAATGCACCTTTAGTTTTCTGGACTAAAGTCAGATTTAGACCTATTTTCATTCATCAAAGCTGTTTGGCTGTTTAACAAATGCCACATTGTAGGAACTCAAATGTGTGTTTTTAGCTGCTAAAGTTTATCCCAGAGAAGAGTGACATCGACCTTTTGGAGGAGCACAAACATGAGCTGGAGCGCATGGCCCGGGCTGACCGCTTCCTCTTTGAAATGAGCAGGTACCTCGCATTTTCCCACTAAAGCCCACTCTTACTCTTTGATGTGCCAAGACAGGTTTTAATAAAGATTTGTCCTTGTAGTCTCTTTTACTGCAAACAGACTGTTGGTTCGACCTCAGTAGGTTTATGAAATGTAGGAGGAGGCAGAGATAAAAAGTTATAGCACGAGTTGACTTATCTTTCAACTAAAAAGGTTGTTCTGCTCTGCACTTGGAGGGCTCCATTACACCAGAGAGCAGTGACATTTTTTAGTCTTAGATCTCATAAATAATCATTAATTTATGTTCTGAAACTAGTTTTTCCTCCTCATAAATCAATTTATTATTCTTGTTCTTTATCCAGTACCTCCCTTCTTTGACAACACTAATTTTGTGTTGCTTAGTTGAAGAAAAGAAAATTGTTTATTTAATATAGTTTGAGTTTTCACTGTTTTCCCCCATAATGAATATACAATATGTGTAATATATATGCATTATTGTTTATTATATAAAAGACACATTATGTACTGTCTGGTCCCCTGTGATTCCTCTCCCTACAATAAAATGTAACTTGCCCTCATTTGTTTTTTTGGTTTCCAGAATCGACCACTACCAGCAGCGACTGCAGGCTTTGTTCTTCAAGAAAAAGTTTACTGAGCGACTCGCTGAAACCAAGCCTAAAGTTGAAGGTAAGGACAGACGCTTAAGGGGGCTATAAAACGCCCCAAGAACAGAGGCCACGCTTTTGTGTAATATTGAATTATTGTTCCGTTTCCAAAATTTTATTCATTCTTTTCCTCTGTGCCTTAAATCTGAGCTGATGTTGAAAACGTGCTCACACAAGCAATAAACCATCCACAGAAATCAAGTGAAAGATTATAGGGCCGTGCCGCATCATGGTTGTATACACTTAGACGTTTACAAGCAAAAACATGTTTCAGACACTAAACATGTCAGCAGCTCGGAGCTTTTCGACAGTATCTTGTGAAATTCATGCACAGTAAGTTGTTTGCACGCTGCAGTCCTCTCCCTGTAGTGAGCGGTCAGTTGCCAGGAGCCTGTTTTGGAAAGCTGGCTTGTGTTGAGAGGGAAGAGTCTCTCATAAACCCAACATCAGAGGCCGCGGCTGCAGTGACGGACGTGTGTGTGGGAATACGGGTGTGTCTCTTTGAGCTGTCACAAGCCTCTGCACACCAGAGCTACTACAAAGAGCTTTCATAAAAGTCTTATTCAGAAGTGGACAGTCTCACACAGCTCATGGAAAATGACCAATTTAAAGTAGAAGTAAAAGTAATGAAGTGATTAATGTAAGGTTAAAGTTGTACTATGTATTTTTTATTGTGGGTGATCCTCAACCTGCCTGTCTCCATGGTGATGTTATTGCTTATGGTGAGTGGGCTTGCCTTTCTACAGATCTGACCTGTAGCTTGGCTTGGTGATGTCACTCACTTGTTGTCTTCATGGAGGTGATATGTTTAATGTCATACTGTGTAACATTCCAGGCAAAGCAATAAAATCTTCATGGAGACAAGCAAGAGGCAGCATAGATACATAATACCACCTATGTATCTTTAACATGGAATACATACTACCACCATTATTACTATTAACTGAAACACTTTTAATAATAGTTCTCTTGCAGTTACTACAATAAAAGGCACTGGAGTTATTAGATTTGAATGCTTCCTGGCTGACCTGAATGGTCATTGTCATATTGTAGAAATTTCATACTAAATGTATTCATGCATTCACCTTATGTCTGTCATACCTTTCTGTAAATTAAGTTTTAGTTTGCATTTTGATTGAGTCCATCATCACACTCTCATGCTCACCACATTATCCATTAGCACTTAAAGTATTCTACATTTTTTATTATTCATGTCATAACATTTTCTTACAATCTAGGGACCACCCAGCATGTTCAACGCAGACTTTTGAAAGACATCGAACGCATTTAAAAGTACAATTGTGGTTCTGCTGTAGACAGGCCCCAGCAATAACATTATAACTGTAGCTGATGGTTTTCACATACTCTTTGCTGTCACAGGAAGCACCTGCAGTTTGCCAAAGCGATGGGGGGAACAAGTGAACCTGTTCCCCTGCTGTTATAGAGATGATGCGTTTCCCTGGCGACCTACACAAACTCTGATCAATCATTATTGAGGAATGTGTGCCGTAAAAGGCAGCCTGAGAAGTTTAGGGCCATGTACAGTCACATCTGGGTCAGTGGGGAAGAAGGGAGAAAAGTTGTTAAAGTTTGTGGTGTGCAAAGAACAGATGGATACAAAAAAATATAATTAAGTCATTGAAATCTTGACAGAAAATTGTAACTATTTCAGAAGCAAAAATAACTGGTTTGTCCATTAAAAAAAAAAGTATCTATACTGATTTATACCAGAACTAGTATGCCACAGGGTGATGTTAAAAAGTTGAAAATTAAAGTTGAAAATTGCATTCTTTTATTATAACTGTGGTATCAGAATCTGTATCAAGCCTTTCCTTTCCTTTTAGTGTTGGAAGTCAAGTTTGAAATGTTTGTACTGGGACAACACCACACCCAAAAAGTAAATCTAAATATAAAGTTCCTTTCATATCGATCTACTATGTAGCATTAGCATTACTAACATTATTGATACTTTTCAGTGACATCATGCTGGGGGTGTTATACATGTGTCTGTATGGTGAAATGTTCAACATGGAGACACAATCCACATATACAAATTAAGATAGAAAACGTCAGAAAAAATACAAAAAGGAGTTAAACAAAGATGTGGGCTAATGCTAACTAGCTTGTGACTTGTAATTTTATGTGTGAGAGATCAGTTTAACAGTACAAATTAGCTCAGTCAACTCTTAATGGTCTGATTGTGTTAAAATAAAGCACACATCAAAGGCTAACTTGAGTAACAGAGCTTCAGACAGATCAGAACCTACAGTTAGAATTCACACCCACAGGGAATGTTGGTGACCAGCTGCAAAATGTCAATTCAAAATATTTGATTTCATAAAAATGGCCACATGAGGAGAATGGCCATCTACTCGTGTGTTTACTCTATTCATAACAATAAAACTTGACTTTATGGGATTCCTATGTGCATTATAACATTTCCCTTGGTCAATATGAATCATGTGATGCCTACAACTGCACCTTTTTCTCTCATCTCACAGCTCTCCTCAATGCGTCCAAGGAGGTGGTCCGGAGCAAGCGGCTGACTCAGATCCTGGAGGTGGTTTTAGCCTTTGGGAACTTCATGAACAAAGGCCAAAGAGGAAATGCTTTCGGTTTCAAGGTTTCCAGCCTCAACAAAATCGCTGACACCAAGTCCAGCATAGACAGGTGAGAGTCTGCTGTCAAGACATAACATGGCAAGTTTACGCACTTAGCTGGACCCCGCATGGCTCCAGGATGTGTTGTCAAGTTTCCGAAACGGGAACTGAAAATGTACATTGAAGCATTTGTTGAGAAATGACTCCACAAACCATGACTATAAATGTATAAGAGCTATATTTAGTCACACTTTTGGAAGTTTTTTCATAAAAACCATGGTGACAGAGCAAATAAAGACCACACCAAAAGTACAGCACTATTTTCCACTGCTCAAGAGTAAACTCAAAGGACCTCTAACTTCACGCCAGCACTTCACTTCCTGTCGGCCCGTTCCAATGCATGATGGGAACTGCAGTCCAGATTCCAAGATGTTTGACCCTGATTGGCCCGTGTAATGTTTCCCCTGACACTCCAACCAAAAATGCTCTCCTCCGCAGCCATGGACTGTAAATCACCTTTTAAAATAATCCTATTTTAAATAGACCATATAAATGAGGTTGTAAAAATATTTTCCTGAGAGATACGAATCATTTAATTTATTATTCATGTTTGATTTGTCGTTGATAACAGGAATATTACAATGTTGCACTACCTGATTATGATCTTTGAGAAGAACTATCCAGACACACTCTACATCCAGAATGACCTCAACAATGTGCCAGAGGCTGCAAAAGTCAAGTAAGTCTGTTTAAACACTAAACTATTATGTACGATAATAAAAAAGCCATTTGAAATTAATTTAGCTTCTTTTTGTTTCTTGTTAGCTTGGCAGAGTTGGAAAAAGAAGTGCACCATATCAAAAGTGGGCTGAAAGCTCTTGAGGCGGTGAGTTTGGTCTGCGTTTTGTCACGATCCTTCGCCATGGTTTTCCAAGTGTCTGTAATTATGTTTTCAAGTCTGGCAGAGATGGACACCAGGGTGAGACGTTCAAGTGCCACTAATGTTCTGCGGAAAAGTGACACATCACATGATACAGTGGCACCCAGGCTAACACATGGAGCAATTAGGAGAACTAAGTTTGTGTCAAATATAGATTTATTCTTTTTGTTCTGGTGTGGTTTTATTGCCCTAGAAAAGAATGAGCAAATAAGTTAATACATAAATTCACCAAACTATACATCTAAACTGACTAAACAGAATATCTTGAATTGGTAATCTTGTGTGAATAAAATAAGCACAATAGTTAAAGATACACTGCGTAACTTTTGTGGTGGGGGATTATTGCTTTGCCTGGAATGTTCTACAATATGGCAGTGAACCAAATCGGTTATAGGTGTTTTGTTGCGAAGAAGGAAAAAACTTCCATCAATACATACGTTTAATGCCATACTGTGGAACATTTCAATCAAAGAAATTACATCTCCCTGGAGACAAGCAGGTGGCAGAACCTCCACCAGAAAAGTAACCGTAACTTTAAGTTTTTATCCCTGACTCACTCTTGAAATTATTAAAGAAAACTGACTGAAGTAGTAGTAGTAATGGTAGTACTTTATTTTCTTCAGTCATGAACTTAATAGATCGATACAAACATTTTGCATAAAACTATGACTGAAGAGGTTTAGGCTGAAGTGAGATAACTTATGAGTGCCTAACGCTATTTACAAATTATGATGCTAAGAGTACAGCAAACAACAAGCAACAACTTGATATACAGAACAGAGAGGGAAAAAAATAAATAAATAATAAATTGTACTTGTGCTGGATTATCCTATTAACAGACTAAAATGCATCTATGTATTGTGTCCTTAGGAGCTTCAGTACCAACAGAGCAGGACAAGGGAGCGTGGGGACAAGTTTGTGGCCGTAATCGGAGACTTCATCACCGTGGCCGGCTTTAGCTTCTCTGAACTGGAGGACCAGCTGAGCGAGGCCAAGGACAAGGTAGTTAACTGCTTCTACATCCACTTGTAAAGCATGCGTGTGGGGCTAGATTAGCACATGTGGGTGGCTTCACTGCTTGCAAGCTTTGCCAAGTCTTCAAGTCAGACTGGAGAAGTGCTGGAGAAAGACAAAACTCTAAAGCGAGAGAAGTTCACAACAGAAAGAAAATGTATAGTTTGTCACTTACCATTGTACTGTACATTGACATAACCTCCTTTGTTTACAAGTGGGAGAACCAGCCTTCTGAACTCTACAGCCTCTCAAAGTGATGGATTGTAGGAAATATGTTAAGTGAAAGTATCTCTGGGACTTGGAGAGGAACTTGGAGAAGACAGCATTGAAAAGATTTATTTGAGCTTTGAGTTTGCTGGTCTTTGGTGCTCTGCTGAACATTTAGCATTTTGATGATGACGTGTTGGCTACAAGAAACAGAGGAGCATCCAAAAGTGACATTACATATAAGATTTTGAAGAGGGATTTCTTAAAGGTTGTTAGAAGTATAAATAGGTCAATGTTGATGTCAAAGGAAATGGAGGAGGAGGAGCTGGGCTTTGGTTGCTTCTGTAAAACAAAAGAGGCTATGTTTGCATATTCTCCTCACACTCTAGACTGTCAGGGAGTTGGTGCCGTCGAGTGGGGAATCTGACGTATTAACTCAGCATGTCAAGGCTCTTTGACAAGTATCCAGCGGACTGCAAATGCGTGGGTGTATCTGTGCTAGTCTCTCAGAATCATAAGAAGCAAAGGTAGTATGAATTATAGCAACAGTATCATATTTTAAAGATATTTTTAGGTAATAGGTTTTATTGAAATGGGGAGTGAAGAGTGGGAAAGACATTCAGCAAATTACCAAAGCAGCCACAGAGTAATTGTGTCGTAATATGTTTTAGTAGTTAGAAATCAAAGTAGCAGAAATAAGTAAGTTGATACCTAAAGGTGCATTGTGTAATTTTACTGGTGGATTGTCTGTCACCTGCTTTTCTCCATGGAGATGTTAATGCTTTGTCTGAAATATTTCACAGTATGTAGTCGTGGAGACTAAACCAGGCCAAGTTACTGGTCAGATCTGTGGAGAGGCAACCCCGCTCACAGTCAGAATGCCTGTTTTTCCAGGTATTTTTGAGCTATAAAACCACCTGTAGCTGAATAAATGCAAGGTAGATATGTTTAATAGTCATATTATGGAACATTCGGAGCAGAGCAATGCCATATTCATAGAAACAAGAAGATGATAGACTCCCACCCGAAAAGTTACATAGTGCACCTTTAAGTGACCAATGACAGGCTATTGGGATGTAGTTATTAACAGAAAGTATTACACCATTATGGCATCCACAGATAGGAGACCATTTTAAGCAATAAGTGATTTTTCTCCTTAAGAATGTTTGAAAAAAATTGACACCATTTCACACAAACAACTGTCAATCAGAAGAACATCTCTGCACATTTTTTAGGGTGTTTCCAGTTTGCAGTGGTCAGTGTCTGTCCAAGTAAGTCCACTCCAAATAGCTTCTGTTGCTCAATGAAGAATAGTCCAAAAAATAATAATAATAATAATAGATAGATAGTCCAAAAAATGTCCAAATATACTGCATATGAGTTACTTGTGTGTGAAAAAGGCAGAAAACAGTTCATCCATGCTCAGTTTTGGGTATCCTGTTCACCACTAGTAACACTGTATTGTGAAGGACGTTGTATAATGAAGCAAAAAGACATTAATCCTTTTGGAAAGTTGTTTATGACTTGTTGAGATTTGAACTTTACTTCCTGTATTTTTCAATGTGTGTGTTTACTCATTTAGCACAAACCCAGGGGGATGACAGGAAACAGATCTGACCAGACACATAATTACAGGAGCGAGAAAGATGGTGGCGGTGGTTGCCATGGCTGCCAGCCCGTAATAACAGGATGGTTTTGCATCCTCAGAAAAGAATGAGTTCTTCATATCCTCACACTTGGGGCCATATGGAGTATTTAAACCACTCACAAACTTGAGTCACATGATACTATGGAATCCAACTGTAAAATGAATGGAGAGTGTGTACTTTTATACTAGGTCAAGGGTTATATGAAATAGGTTAGGTATTTAATTCAGTTTATTTTGTATCGCTCAAAATTACTACTGTAGTCTCCTTGCTATGCTTCACAGAATTGTTGATACCAACCAACAGAAAGTTAGAAAATCAGTGGTCAATTAGGGACGAGAAGATTAACCAACCCTTACCATAAATGAGCAACTGAATAACTGTCCCAGAGCAACCTTAGACCTTACTTCTTGGCAAGGACAAAAATCGACATATACATATATTTTTTAAAATGGAAAATCTATTACATTTGTTGAAAACTTGCAAATCTGTTCCTGGACTTCTTGTTTTGAGTTGGGGAATGGTGACAGTGTGTTGGCTTTAGGCATCATCTTGGCATCATCATGAGACAGATGGCACAGCAGAGTGGACATACGGTGGTCAAATGTAGTCAAGCTTCTTGGGTTGCTTTGGTGTTCACATTTTTAGAGTGCAGTTTCAGGACCTCCCGTGTTCATTGCAGTTATAAACAACATGGACATTAAAGGGCCCATATTACGCTTTTTTCTGATCTATGTTATAATGTGTTTCCTCATCACACACATATCTGAAGTTGTTCTTTGTTTCATTCACACAAACACTGCATATTTAGGATGAGTTCTTCTCTCAAATAGAAAACACTCTGTTCCGCATTGTAATGTCATGTGGTAATACAGGATGCTCTCCACTGTGTTTTTAAACTCCATACACCTTCAATAAAATCTTTTTTTTTTTGCAGTTTGCCAAAGCTTTGAAGCACTTTGGGGAGGATGAATGTAGGATGCAGCCAGACGAGTTCTTTGGGATCTTTGACACGTTCCTTCAGTCTTTTGTTGAAGCAAGACAAGACCTGGAGAACATGCAGCGACGCAAAGAGGAAGAGGAGAGAAGGGCTCGAATGGAGGCCATGGTAATGCAAAATACACCACTGTGGTAGATACACGGTGAAAATGTAATCTGCAAAGGGGGCACAAATCCTAAAAGACAAAATAAGACTCAAAATTGATTCAAAAAGAACAAGATTTGGTGAGATGTTGATATAGTTTATAATAAATAAATCAATACATAATGTGTTCATAAATTTCTTTAATCAAACATTTTAGTGTACATTTCTATATCATATTTTTTGCAAATTAAACCAATTATGAGGTTGTTCTTCACAACAGAAATGTTGTGAGATTTTAATTTTGCAAGATCTTGTGGCCTAACAGCTAATCATAAATGTTAACCCTATATTTCATACATGGTTGACATATGTGTAGATAAATGTCTAAAATATTGCTTTTGTGTGTAGCTGAAGGAACAGAGAGAGCGGGAGCGTCGGACCAAGAAACCTGGTACGACAGAGGAGGTGGGCGGAGAGTTTGACGACCTGGTATCTGCTTTACGCTCGGGCGAAGTCTTTGACAAGGACCTGAACAAGTTTAAGCGAAACCGTAAGCGCTCCGTCAATCAGCTGGTGGAAGGAAGCGGTGGTCGAGAACGCGCTGTCACTAAGGTCAACTACTAAAGATAACGAAGGAGGAAATCGTAATGTACAAATCCACTTTTGTCTGTTACTGACTGGTTACCAAGAGCCGCAAGAAGGATGCGGACTCCATTCTGTGTCTCGCTTTCACCTGATGAAGTTGAAGATGCTTGGAGCTAGCCTGACAACAAGCAGACTGACAGACCACTGTGACACTATTAACTGTTAGCACTGTGCTAAAGTGTTGTTTTCACTTCCTGTTTGGACGTTCCCTTTCCCCACAACCCCAGGAGCTAATCATAAACATTGGGATTAACCAGTCACACTGTACATAGTGGAAGGCCAAGTGACTGAGTGGAAGACATGTATGCCTAAAGTGTAAGCAAAGTTATTTCACAAATGTTCATAAGGAGCTATAGGCGACTACTCATCCCCTCATCAAAGCAGCAGCATCTCCACGCTTCTCCAAATCACAGCAATGTCTTCACAGCCCATGCATATGAAATGTGCCATAAAAACGTTACCTATCCTGTTTAATGTTTTGTACAGTGCTCTGGAGGTGTACAGGAGAAGTGTGAACCTGTATTACTGCAATTAGGTGTGTATCAGTACATATATATTTATATCTAGATACAGACAAGCTAATTGCCAAGAAGTTTTTCTATGTTTCCATGGCATTTTGCTTTATTGTACGCTGGTGTTGCAAGTTCACAATATTATGAGCTTTGTGTGTATAAGGAATTTGTGGAAGCCCTATGTACACCTCAGCACCACGTAGCTTTTACCCAAACCAGGAAGTATCCTCTGCTCAGTAATTAGCTCTACTTAAGATCATGAAGGAATACCATGTATGAATTTATATATTTTGTAGCTCAAAAGTTTTGATTTATTTTTATTTTTATTTTTATTGGGGTTCTTACTTGTTATGGATCTGACCTACTGGTGCTAAAACATACGACACACACAGCAGGAATACGTTACTCATTTAGTGCTTTCAATATTTCAATTCATATTTATTTATGACGGCATTGTCATAGCAACATAGCACTTAAGACTTGATGTAAAGTTGTGTCAGTGTGCAAGACACTGACTGGCAACATTTCAAAGGTAGTGATGCAATCTCAGAAGTTTTCTCACATAGAAATATCATTTGAAATCATTATAGAAACAAAAACATGAATGGTTGCCTATCAAGGATATTGCAGAATTACAGAGAGTTTAGAACAAGAACTACCCAATTTTACTGTCACTCATTCCCTTCTGATAACTCATAACAAAATATATGTATACAATTATTGTTTACCATGTCAGATTTCACAACTTCATCAAATATTGTCACTGCACTTAACTTTACAAGCACTTGGTTTTACAGGCAATCCTTCAGACGTCACATATCACTGGCAGGCATTCTTTCATTGGTTTTTTTCAAGTTCAAGTGCCTCTTCTCCTGCCCCACAGCTAAAAAAAAAAACAAAAAAAAAAAATCCCATCAGTTGGTTGTAAAGACTTGGGCTCCATCTTGTGGTGAAACGTGCCACTTGCATCAGTTGTCTTGTGTTTTATTTTTTATTTTTGTAGGCACAACATAAATGAATCCCTCAACGTGTTTCTGTTACCATAAAAGAAAAAAAATCATAGGACCTTTCTAATAGATATTTTGTCAAACGAAAAGCATTTAACGTTAAAACAATAAGAAAAGTCTCACAGATGAATTTCAGATTGACCTGGTTTTCACGTCCTTAAGGCTGTTTTATTTCTTATCCTCTGCAACTTTCCACCACTTTCTGCAAACCAGATTTTGACAGACTCTAAACTCCTAACCCATTTGAATTGTAATAGGTTTTATTTTATTATAGCTGGCTCTATTTCCTAAAGAGTTACGCGTCGTCAGTATTATTTCACATTTGTGTTTGTTACGGCCATTGACTGGCATATTGTGGAGTGTCCAATGATGGAAAAACACAGAGGAATGAAATTAGTAGCTGTTTAATGCACTTTTTGTACTATGGGACATTTCCGATTTTGCAGCGAGTTTGCTCTTAGTATTGAAGATTACGAGGGGGGTGAAGGGACTAGTGCTGATGGGACAAAAGTGGGCTGTTAAATAAAGGGAGGGAGATGTTTCTATCACTTGGCATCGACTTGCATGTGCGAACCAGGTGCACACCTTTTATAAGAAGTAATGCTTGCAACACGGCCAACCTGTGATGTGAGAAAAAATTTAAAAGTTGCACCTAATTTTTGAGGTTGTAAAATTGTAAGGAGTCAGTATTTTTACGGTTGGATTAAATATCCTCCACCGAAAGATGTACAGTTGGAAAAAAAAATCATTTTGTACACCATTCGTGATGTTTGACAAAAGATTAAAAACACATCTGAGGAATGTTCCATTTACCTGTAAATTATACCTCTATTTATTTGCCTTATTTAGTTTGCTATATTTTGTATGTACACACATCATTACAATAAAATGTTATATTAAAGGAATATGAATAATAAAACTGTGGTCCTTGTATCATGATGATAAACTTGTATGAGAAGAGAACCTTTTTGCATTATATTTGATTTGTATTTTTCTCACCTTGTGTCTTTTGTAGGGTTACAATAAAACTTGTCCCTGGAACCTGTCAACAAAGGCTCTTTTTAATAAATGGGCAGTTAGGTGTGTGGATTTCCAGCACTTTCAATAGAAAAGCAATGGTAATTTGAACAAACTAAATTAAAACATCATCTTTTGCTGTCTTTTAGTTTTATTAATCACATAATTTGGTGTCAAGTACCAGAATTGTATGGCTGAAGTCTCCCATAATCTATTGTGATTGAATGTTAGATCTGATAACATTCAAACATTCATTTATTAAAAGTACTTTTGTCTCCAAACTGTCCCCAAGTGTATACAGGTGTTTTTTTTCCCAATATATGAATATATGCAGACGTGTGCAGTTACATAAGTTTCTTCATAAATTAATTTGATGAAAATATTTTAAATGTAAACTGTACTCAATGGATGAATTAGTTTTGCTAAACTGACTTTATTCACTGTGCTTGGGTCCAAACAGAAAGACCTCTAGCTCATCCTCCTCAGACTCTACAGAGTCAGAGTCTTCTTTGGCATGACTCTCAACAGGAATACAGCGAGGCATAAGCTTCCTTCTCAACTACAGAAAACAGAAATTATCTTTAAACACAAGTCTACATGAATATGATGTGAGCCTGTGAGAGAAGATAGTGCCTACAGAAAAAACAACAACAACACTTTACTTTTTTGGGAGGATCCTTGAGAGTTCTGTGCATGTATTTCTTGAGTCTTTCCTCTTGTTTCTTTCTTTCTAGTCGGAGCTGCTCTTCTTGTTGTCTGTGAAACATTTATATTGGCTAAGTTGCACAAGAAAGATTGCATCACAAAATCATCTAAGAATGTCTATGTTGCAATTGGAAAATGTATTTTATGCACATGCATTGCGTAATATGTTCTAAAATGTATCTTACGATGCCTTCACATTTGTCCAAGTTCAGTCCCAGGTTTAGTCCAAGTTAATGTGCATGTGTGAATGTGCACATATATACATGCAGTACTGTATGTATATAACTTTTGCACTGTACATTTTATATATATATATATATATATATTTAATTGTATGGCAACAATGGCTATACCATTTCCTTTAGGAATATATCTTCAG
The DNA here is from genome assembly GCA_029959045.1 of Taenioides sp. WSHXM2023. Lineage (NCBI taxonomy): Eukaryota > Metazoa > Chordata > Actinopteri > Gobiiformes > Gobiidae > Taenioides > Taenioides sp. WSHXM2023. The sequence goes on along the minus strand of CM057102.1, from coordinate 15,363,481 downwards.
TCACCATCTTTCTAAATCTCAGGTATGTATGGAACTGACCTGCTTCTCTTCTCATTTTCCTTCATTTTCAAGACTCCTTCCACAAAATCATCAGGGACGCTCTCCAGCTGGTCCAGGAGGATGCCCATTCGGTTCTCAATGTTGGCTACCATCTCCAGGGTGGTGAGAAGGTACTGTGACCGTCTGTCCATGCACTGAGCATACTTCTTAGACACCTGCTCCGCCAAAGCATCCAACATAATGTCCTGCACATGTGATAAGATAATATTCATAGACAGTAAGCTACATGTAGTCACTTTTCTTATAGTATATTTTTTTTACCTCATCGGCTGTTTTTATTGAGTCGTACAAAATTACCCTCTGTTTTAGCTTTGCTGTGCTTGTCTTTGTTACATCAACTCTCTCCGTTAAGTCAAGAATCTGCACTTTTTCTTTTTCATCAGCCTTCTTCCTTCATTTAAACAGAAAAATATTCACAAATTCAACTTTGAGGACAAATTGTTTACTTATGGTTATCACTGCAACCTACCCACTATAGTTAATGAACAGGTGTTCCACTTATATAAAATAATGGTATATAAAATAAGTTTAACCTCTTTTTGTTTTGTTTCTAGTTAAATAGTGTTCAGGCAAAAGCTATGGCTGCGTTCACACTTACACAACAATCACCACATCAAAATTGGGACTAAACCTGGAACTAAACCTGGACTAGAACAGGACCTAACCAGGACCAGAACAGGACCAAACCAAAACAAGTGTGAACTGTACAAAATGCACCTCAGTTAAAAGATGGATGAGACTGAACTAGACTGATAAAGTGAAAGTGTTACAAGACAATTATCAAATCCTGGTTAGAAACATGATGAAGTAAATATATGCCAAATACATACATCTTGCCTAAAATGTTTACAATGGCCTGGTTGAGCTCCTCCAGTGTGTCGTCTACTTTGGGAGCGTTTTGAATCAGAGAGACATTCTGCTCTGTCATCTCCGTTTTTATGTCCAATAGGTCCTCTAGTGCGGATTTGAAAAGTGCAGGGGAATTCTGGGATAAAAAAAAAAAAAAAACAGATTAAGAATAAAAACAGAATGCTTTAGTAGTGGTGTTTGATAAACTGAACTCACATCATCTTTGACTCCACTTGTCTGTCTGTAAAAACAAGATCATGCACACAAGGCTGTATTTAGAGTGTTACTTACAACTTCCATAAGGTAAATTACTTGGAATACTTTTGGAATATTTAAATGTTAAAAATAAAAATGTTTATATTAGTAATAGGGTTGGGTGCCAATACAGTAAGGGGAAAGAATAGGGTACTACTAATGCAGAATAAAATGTTGGTATCAAAAGCAAGTACCGAAAGATTTTTTTTTTTTTTTTTTACTAAAGGTTCTTCAGGCAAATCATATTTTTTGGAATGAATGACCATTGTTATTCTGTTTTATCATTCTCAATAATGATCAGTTAAGGAATAGGTAACATAGAAGGTATTGAGTACCAGTACTAATATAATTATGCCTTATTTGACACCAGTCTCTTCCTATTTTTATTGATAATTTTTTAAAATGTATTATTACCATTTCTATTTTTTACTCTTTGTTATTATAATATATTGTGATGTGTGAGAACTGAATACCAGATACTGTTCAGATATAACTATTAAAATGACAGGCCCTAATTGGTTACAAATATGATACAGCATCAGTGTGTGGTTATGTACATACTTTGCTGTCTGTACCTCCTGCCATTTGACTGGAGACATTTTATTCAGAATCTCTTGGCACTGAGTATATTGACACAGAACGCCATCAATGCGCTCAATATCACTGTGAAAAATAGATAGATAGAAAGAAATTCATTTACAAAAGAATTTAGTGTTCAACTCACAAATGTTGACCTTATTTACATAATATTTAATTACTGGGCAGTGGTGGAAAGAGTACTGAAAATGTGTACTGAAAATGTGTACTCAATTAGTAGTAGTAGTAGTACAAATAATACTAAATTATGATTATGGATATATTATTATTATTATTAATAATAATAATAATAATAATAATAATAATAATAATAATAGCCGCAAACGCCAATGATTGGCCCTCGCTGTCACTTGCAGCACTCACAGGGGGAGGGCTAACACGCCATATTCCTCCCCTTTTTTCTAGGCCAGTTGGGCTGTGGTGTGCTTTCACACACAAACTGATCACTTTTTGGGCAGCGTTATTTTGCCCATTATAATTTTCATGTGTCTCACCTTTTAACCAGTTGGGGGAGCTAATGCGCCTTTTTGAAGATGTGCACGGTTGTGGCTGTTTTAAAAGTTTCATAAATGAAAATGTGGCAGAATTAGATGTCTACACAGGATTACATTATGACATTTGTTACATAATTAATCCAAGATGGCGGACTTTGGTTTGGGAGGGGGTGTGGTCACAACCACAAATTTGGTTTGGCTACACCAAAGTTTTTGTCAGGATGTCACATTGGCAGATTTTTTGCCTGTTGCCATGGCAACACGATGGGAGATGGCGTGGGAGCGTCACTAAGTTTTTTTTTATCAAAACCATGTCACAAATGTGTGTTCCAAATTTTGTATGTCTATGACACAAAGTAAAATTTTTCTGTTTCATGCAATCTCCCTAGGGGGCGCCATTTTAGATTTTCTTATATCAAGGATCAGGGGTCCACCAACGATTAAAGTTTGAGTGAAACTGACCAAAGTATGTGTGAATTATCACTAGTCGAAGTTTGATGGCGAGCTGCAAAAACGAACCCGAAATTTGTGCCGTTGTCACGGAAACACCGTTCAGTCTTTTAGAAAGCTTTAACAACTTTTAAAGTCCCACTTGTCTAGATGATGCAGAATGATTCTGGTGAGGCTGGGTGAAAAACCTCAGGATGAGTTCATTAAAGTATGAGGACAGGAAAATGCGCCCTCGGCGCCAGGTCACACGATCGGTTTGGAACAAGACCTATCCACCACCCGAATTTCGTTTGTCTATGATAAAGTTCATTTTTCGGGTATAGCCATAGGCGCAATGTATTTTGATTTTCCGGGGGGCGCTGTCGTGTTATTTTTTTAGATTTTGTAATGCAGAATATTTGTAAATTCCTATTTTGGCGTTCTTGAATTTTGTGCAAAATTTGGTGACTTGGTGACTGAGGAAAGGTGAAAGGTGAGAAAAATAATAATAATAATAATAAAAAAAAACAACAACACAACAATAACAATATAGGGACACCTATGGTGGCACATATATATGTCATTGGAAAGTACTCGCGTCCAGTAACGCACCCGTGGGGTCCATTGTCAATGACGACCTCATCGATTACTCACATGCCCAATGCACATTTCTGGAGTTTTCTAGGGTTAACAATTACAAATATGCCACTGTCGCGGCAATGGGCAATGCCAGTCTGTACTACTGGACACTATGAGTGTCACTATTGAGTGGCACTGAGTGTTTGATAAGGGGAGAGCGCTTCGCGCTCTGTTTTGGGGTGAACAGTTACAATTAGGCCGTTATCGCGGCCATGGGCGGTGGCACCGTGCCATGTCAGCGGGCACCAGTCACTGACATGAGTGCCACTATGTTTGGAAAGGGGAGAGCGCTTCGCTGGAACCTGTTTTCTATTGTGTGCTTTGTGTCAACATGGTAAGTGTGTAACTGCCCCTCCACACCTCTCAATGCTCTTTCTTTCTTCAATCAAAGCCTCATTCACCTCATCCAACGCTAGCGCTGTATCCTTTGCCTGTTGAATCCTGCCAACAAAATACAATATATAAAGGAGGAATTATGTTATATTTTATTTTTGTCTAATAATAATAATATTTTGTTTTTGTCTATACTTGAATGTTTCTGTTTTGTCTATACTTGAATGTCACTTGAATGTTTACTTGGTTTGCACATTTCTTTTTTTTTGTTGTTGTTTGCACATTTTCTTTCTTTGTTGTTTGGCACATTTAAATGTTTGCACTAAGGTCGGAGAGGATAGCAATTTCATCTGTGCTATATATTTTGTATGTATATGCACATGTGACAATAAAGAGAAATTGAAATTGAAAAAAAAAAAAAACTATTATGCCTACCCAATTAAAGCATTTTCAGTCAATTTCTTGCATTCATTGAGGTAACTCTCATGGCATCTCTGGTGGACCTCAAGATGATTGTGAAGAAAAAATAGTTCACACTCTTCTACATCAGTTACTTTTTTTTTTGCTTTTATCTGTGCTTTGCATGCTGCTTTGGTTATCTGTAAGACAACAACTGTGCCATTAATGTGTCTCTAATATGTTCCTTATTTCCAAAGCTGTAGTTACTGACCTCAAGCTTAGCCTTCTCCATTTGAAAAGCAACATCATGTCTCTTTTCTTTCACTGACACCTCTAAAAAAGCAAAAAACAAATTTAACTAAAGCATTATGATACATTAGTTAAGGTGCTGTAGACACATGCCCTTTTTCAATGTCAACCATTGTTCTTTAATGTCTTGTAGGACCTTTTCCTTTTTAAGTTCAACAACAGGGTCAACAATGAAAATATCTTGCAATTCCTAGAAAAAAAAAAAAAATGTCCAAAATTGTTCATAGTGAGATGTGTGTGTTACTTACACTTACATCAGTGAGCCGAGCCACAGGTTCAAAGGTCAGCTCCTTCAGTTGGTCTGCTATGTGGATGTCCTCCTCTGGGTTCGTGTCCATATCTATATGTTAATTAAAATATAGAACGAGCTTTAGTTAATTGATGTGTCCTGATTGCACTGCAGCTTCACTCAATCATGGGTTTCTGTCACAAGACTTTCAATGTTAAATGCACTAATTTCTACAAGCCCATCAGTCACGCTCAGCTTATTAACGTTCATGTAAACCAGCAGTTGACGTTACTCTTCTCATTTCTCATAGCTTTTGTTCACTTTAATTAACTCACCTGAGTCTGTTCGCGCCGTTGAGTGATGCATGCACGTGGCAGTAGGCGCACGTATGCTCTACTTTCGTACGTAAACACTTTCGTACGTAAACAGACCCGTACGTAAGTATTTTATATATTCTTTAAACAGCCTGGTTCCCATAGATATAGAACAGTAGATCTCGCATTGACTCCCGCTGTCTATTGGAACTAATGCGTCAATAAAGCCGCCATCTTGGTACAGGGGTATAACGCCGCATTTAAATGAAAGAGCATCAAACGGGGACAAGGCGATGTATATAATTAAAGTGGCCTAGCTTAAATCGGCAAGTTTTATTTTTTTGGTTCGTTACAAATGTCAGACGTGTATTTACAACCGAGCCGCAAATAAAATGATAGAGAAGAGGTTTTTGTAATGGACATAATAATGCGCTTTTTCATATTCTTCCATTCGAAATAAACGCGAACTACTACTGCATGCAGAACAACGCAAATACAATAACTATAACGCAATACAGAAAGCACAAAATAGGCCAGCAATGTTAATTTAAAGACCCTGGCAAATTAATCAATTTGAAATGACTATACAATATATTCAGAAATTGTGAACCTACTTGTATAAGTTTGGAAAAAGAACTATATACAACGTACTAACTATACAATATATCGTATAAGGCGCAAAAGTCCGACATCTTCGCTCGCTGATACTGTCAAAAAGCGCGGTCGGTGACTACTTTAGACCACGGAACCCCTGTACCAAGATGGCGGCGGTATTAACGCATGCCAAGAGGCTGAACGCGAGATCTACCGTTCTATATCCATGCCTGGTTCCAAGTGTAGTAACCGTCACTGGTCTCTAATGTCAAGGCTGCATTCTCTTAAGGAACCACCAGAGGGCGCTGAAAGTCAGTTTGAGAATTCACCACAACTGACGAAACAGCGCAACAAATATAAACAAATATGGAGGCGCCCACAGCAGCTTTTAGAACGCATCTGTTGCAAAACAGTCAAGAAATTTAGGTGAGAAAGGCATTTAATTTTTTTTGCAGCTGATTCTTGTCACTTTTTAAAAAGTTCACTATCAAGCTGTGTTCACTACTGTCCCCAGCGGTTAGGCTGCGTTGCTAAGATTGCACATGTTCTGAGCATGGATCTATAAAAATAAGATTTTATTAAACTTCCATTGTTCTGAGGAGACGGACCAGACTAGGGACTGTAACAAACAGACCCCAGTATTGTGGCGCTGTTAAATAGCCTACAAACTCAATTTATAACAATAATCTTTAATATTGTGTTATTTAAATAGCCTGCAAAATTGCCTTCATCTTAAGCAAATAGGCTTCATTTAATAATTCATCTACTAGAAACGACATAGTTCTATTCACAGTTCCTATGTTGATGTGTAAAAAGCAGGATAAATGGCGCAAAGAATGGCTCCAGAACTTTTGTGATTAGTCAGTCTAACAAAGTTCAAGGAAGTAGACGAGCAATTCTAGCTCATTTAGAAGTAGGCCTATTTAATGTTTACAGTGTATATACAATATGTATATGATTATTGTTTCTCTCTTGGCACAAACTCGAAATAAATATCAATCAATCAACCAATGTAGGTAATCATTATTTTATTTCTGTTGACTATTTTTGCTTTCAATAGGTGGAACATAAATAACTATAAATATTATCTGTATTATCCAAAAATTCATCAAATAGACACACAAAAGGAATGGGAAGAAAACCATCCAAAATGTAATCAATAATGTCCTTTACTTATATTTATTTCATGTGGCGTGCATATTAATGAACATTTCTGTAAATAAACCAGGCTATTTTTCATCTGTTGTCCCACATGGCAATGCCTTTTTATATTATATAGGGCTTTAGTTGTCACATTTTACATGATTGGACATCAGCGTACATTTGCATTAGTGTTACATAAGTGTTACTGTTGCAGTATCTTAGTATGTATCACACAATATTGACGGAAGAGTATAGAAATAACATTTTATACTTTAGGTTCCCTTTATTTTTTCCAGTCATTTGTTTTCTTATTGCACAATATATATTAGATATTAATTATAATAATTCAATTTTTTGCATATAAGCTATCCAAAATTATTTCATTGGTCACTCACCTACGTAGGCCTAATAAGAGCTTGCATTGGCATATTGTCACCCCTTTCTCTGCACTGTAACTGATGCAGTGAGCCTCGTCATTTTGGTCTTAAAATATTCGTATTAACCCTCTCTACATAATTAATAATAATTTGTATTACGCTGTTTTGTCCGTAAATAATTTCTTAAATTCTTGGCTCCAATTTCCCCCCGTAACTGCAAGTCTAAATAAATGAAATGAAAAAAGTCTCAGTGAGCTTCATTTGGCCATAGCCGAACACTACAGATGATGTTACACTCCCTTAGTCCACTTCTTTATACTGTTTATGTTCTCTAGCGTCCTTTCACATCCAGAGATTTTAATGTGTTCTGAAAGCGGTGGAAGTCCCTTTTGCCACCAGTTTTACTGATTAATTTGACGTCTGTGATGATGATGTTATGGGTTACAGCTTTGCACATGTCGTAGAGGGTGAGCGCGGCCACAGACGCTGCAGTCAGAGCCTCCATCTCCACTCCTGTTCGGCCTGTGGTGCGGCATGTGGTGCTGATAATAGCGGCGTGCTGCTTCTCATCCAGTTCAAATGTGACAGTAACATGATCAAGGGGGAGTGGGTGGCACAGTGGTATCAAGTTTGAAGTCTGTTTTGATGCTAAAATCCCTGCTATTTGTGAAACGGCTAACGCATCACCTTTAACTAACTGGTTCTCCCGTAAGAGTGAAAACGCTGTGGGACCTAGTAGGACCGTGGCTTGAGCTGAGGCTGTTCTGCATGAGGGGGATTTCACACTAACGTCCACCATGGAAGCACGGCCCTGGGCATCTGTATGTGAAAGCTTAGCATCTGTATCAGAGCTGTGATGGCATAGTCGAATACTCTGGTGTAGTTTGGCATTAGGTGGAAGTGTGCAAGAAACGGGGGCAGGTTCAAGTGGGCTCCTGCTGGTATGTGACCGAAGGTGTCCATATATATTGGGGCAAAAGACACGGGTGGGCTTTGTTAAGGCTTTCCAGTCAGTAAGGCACAAAACATCCTCTGAGTTCAAAATATGCTGGAGGCTAACTCTTCCAGGATGTGTGGTTTGCGGGAGCGACAAACGGCCTGTAGGAAAGTGTACACAAAAAACAACAGCTTAATAAAGGCTAACATCAGTACAGGGCAAGGCAGACAGGTTTCATTCAAAAGGCTGTTATTGAGAACAGGTTGCAAAATAAAGCTCCATGAGGCACCTAAATACAAATCTCAATAAGCCAAATAAAATGTCTCACAATACTGACAAATCATTTGCATTAATAATTCATTAAAAAAGGTGCACTGTATAACTATCGGTCAGGGGGTCCATCGCCTACTTGTCTTCATGGCGTTATGGATATGCCAAAAATCTTTATAGGTAATTGACATTAATTGTACAAATACTCTGAAGGAAAAACATACATTGTTACTGTGAGGGGAGGGTCACCTGGCGATGGATAGATAGATGCCATACTGTGGAACATTCCTAGTTAGCAAATTGTGTTCACTGACAATGAAATATTGTACTTTTTGTGGTGGCTCGTAAGTGTATACGTACACTGTCACCCACCAATGAAGATCATGGGCCTGTTTTTCATTTGGGAGATGTTGAACATCCCTGAAATAGAAAATACACTCATGTAAACCAGCAGTTCCCAAAGTGCGAGGCGGGACTAAAACTGTATTTAATTTTTTATCGATAACAGTATATAGTAAAATAGTAAAATTAGGTCAAATAACACACACAATTATTTAAATTAATACAATTAAAGTTAAATTGTATTGTGTAAATTGTATTAATTAAAGTTGATTTATAGTGGGGGTCCCGGCCTGAACATTTTGGGAACCCCTGATGTAAACTGACTAGACCTGGTGACCTGTTGCACTGGATTAGCATACCTGCATGCTGCTTCTTCTTTCTGCCAACAGCTGCTGCAATTATATGTAGTAACTCTTCATCCGACGCACCAGAGCGTATGGCATCACGCAGGGACACCTCCGTGTTGCCGAACAAACACACCTAAATGATTTGATGTTAAAACATTAAATTATAAACAAATTTCAGTCCAGTCATGACTCGGGACTTCACCTTGAGGTTGCCATCCGCAGTGATTCTTAAGCGGTTGCAGGTACCACAGAAATGTTCAGACATGGAAGTGATGAAGCCCACCTGTCCTTTAAAACCAGGAACTTGATATGTCTGGTATGGATAAATCATATTAAATCAATAAATAACTCTAGATACTAAAATAAATACATAGAAAAAGAATAATCAGACCTTAGATGTGTCTGTTGGCCCTGTTTGGACCATTCCAATGTCTGGCCAGTGCTGACGAATTTGGTCCAACATCTCCTGATAGCTCACCATCTTTTTAAAATTCCACTTATTTCCTGTAAAAAGGCAGAGGTGCATTGAAAAAAGTTAGTGTTCTATTTTATACTATGTGTTATAGATGTAATAATGTAATCAAAGATGAAATATTTACTTACTACCCTAAAAACATTTAGCAGTAAGTAAGTAAAGTAAAAAAAATAACTCACCATCAAAAGGCATGTACTCAATAAATCGCACCTCCACAGGCTTCTTCTCGGTGAGTGCCACAAAATCCATTACCTCATCCTCATTAAATCCTCGCATTACCACACAGTTGACCTGCAGGGAGAAGCACATGACAAGTGTCTATTCATTACTTAATACTGACATAATGTGCGTATGTATGTAAGATTAAATTGGTCATTCTGACTTGCATAGTGATTCATCATGTGTGTAGCTCTAAGAAAATATAGAGCAGGCAGAGCTAGTAAACATACCTTCACGGGTTTATAGCCCATTTCTATTGCCTTGTCAATGCTCTCCATGACCTTGTGAAATCCTAGAAACAGACAAATAACATATGTTATAAAGTGTTCCCACCATTTGTTCCAGGTGTATGTGTATATGGGTGGGCTCAGCAGTGCAGGTGTGTGAGACTGGGTGAGCAAACAGTTTTTGCTTACATTACGCCATGTTTCTCTCGTTTTGAGAGTGTACAGGTCATCTTAAACATCTCACTACAAAGTAAGTGAGTACTGAGTAGCTGTAGTCACAACATGAGGTATTGTGAGAATTAATTTCATAAAACATTACCGTTTTAAGTCCATTTTACATAATATGCCAGCATTAACCATTTTGTGATTTGAGCTACATGCTTTTGCTATGGTTGACTACATATTTACATACCCATACTCATTGTAAAGATCGATATTTGTGGGCACAACTGCATATAACTGTGATGTAAATAATTATTTATAAATAGACAAAAGATCAGAATTATCCCATTTACCTTTCCGCCTGACTATAAACTCAAACTTGGCTGGTACCAGAGTGTCCAGGCTGATATTGATGTGGCTTAAACCAGCCTGCTTGAGCCGGGGCAGGGACTTGGCGAGGTTTAAGCCATTGGTTGTGACAGCAATGGTTTTGAGTCCTTCCAGCTTCCTTAGTTCAGCTTTTTGAAAAAGAGAGACAAAATGAGCTTCTCTGTGTAATCACAACAGTTTGTAGTGGCTCACATGACATCTCAGCAGCTTCTCATCAAATGACAGAGTAATGCTTTTACTTAGTCACACATAATTGCCCTTTTCAACAAAGACTTTTCATTTCTGTACTACTATACTGCTAATAACAAACAATTGTTTTATAAATGAAGACAATGGAGGTATTTTAAACTAATTTCCTTGCCAGTCACATGTGTAGTTTAATTTTGTGGTATGCATGAACTAGTTAACCATTTAAACATGCAGTTCTTGTGAATGACCTAAGGGTGGCATCAGTGATATCATCACAGTTAAATGTTTCTCAACATTTTATAGAGGGCACAACATGCTGGTAAACAGTGATAAGTAAATAGATAATAGTACTACCATATACTGCTAATATATAGTATAGTACTTTTCAAGCTATTCAAAGATACTTTACATTTCAGGACAATGAAAATACAAATTAGTGTATAAGATGATCGGTACGAGTGCTAAAACTATAAGGAGGATGTATTATATTGTATTAGTATCTGGACATTCTCAGTACAATTTCTCAAATGGGAATTAAAGTTAGATTTGATGATGACATCCCCATCCTCACCTATAATATCAACCACATCAGGGCGGATAAGGGGCTCTCCTCCAGTGAGACGAATCTTATCGACTCCCTCGTGCACAAAGAGGCGGGCTATGGTCAGGATCTCTGCAGTGGACAGCAGCTGGGCCTTTGGCGTCAGCTTCACTCCATCTTCTGGCATGCAATACTGGCCTGGTCAAAAAACACAGAAATTATAGTTTTTTTGACAAAACAATGTATAAAAGAGTAATCAATAGCAGTAACACGTACTGTATAAAGAAAAATAAAAGCATATATAATTTGCCATATGTGTATTTTGTAACTCTGAAAACAAAAAGATGACTGAAATTACTGACCACGCCACATAGGCCTATATTAACATGAATAACAGTATAGAATGGAACTTATCCCCATAGCTTTGGGCCTGAGACTGACTGACACACTGTCATAGTCTAATTATGATTCATTTAAGTTGTAATACATTAATTTGAAATAAATTAAAAAGTATTATTAAACAGTAATAGCAGACTATTACTGAGGCAGTATTAGTGATAACAGCTATCTAGTAACAGCATCAGTACTGGCAAAACTATCTGTAATTTTAGTTTTATAGTAAAGGTAATAGTAATTTTTGACATTTTTGATACTTACAGTTATAACTCAGTTCAGGATTACTTTAAAACTATCCTCTTTTTAATCTTAGTCATACTGCAAAGCCAAATAGTCTATTGTATGAGGTGTTGCAATCATGAAACATACTTACAGCGTAGATTGCACTTTTCAGTCAAAGATATGCGCAGATATGAGTGCCTCCGGCCAAACGTATCGGTCAGGAAGGCTGAAAAGGGTTTGCTGTGGTCTGTAAACCTCTTCTGCACATGCAATACAAAGAACAGCAGCAGGTGAACTTTGACTGTCAATCTTGCCAACTTTAAGCAGCTCAAGCAGAGGTTGTTACCCATTAAAGATGTTTGCTAATCTACGTTTAAACACACATCAACCACACAGACAATGATTTTGCATTAAGTTTAGTGCGGTCCTTACTTGTTTCAATGCTGTTTTGACAGAAAATTGGTACTCGTGAGTAGCTGAAGTAGCGTCAATAGATTCAAGTTCACGCTGCTTTGGCGCAACGCTGGGGTGCAGTTGGGTGTCTATGTTTGCACCTCTTACGCACACTTTTCTAAAATATTGCACACGTCTATGTCCGTCCAAGAAGCGGCAGAACAAACTAGCGTGAGCAGCCATGGTTTAGGATTTGACAGCTCCGCGCGATGGAAGTATAACGAGCTGCCCTGACAGGAGTCAACTTCAACCCGGTTATAGTGGGAGGAGTGACCGCGAATAACCAATCAGCTCAAGCAGCAGTTGTGCTGATGAATTCTGGGTAATGTAGTAAAAAATACGCTTTGTCATTTGTCCACTAGATGGTAGTGCACCCCTATCTGCATGTTATAACATTGTTAACCAGTGTTAGTTATTGACTACCAACACAATACAAGATCTTGAGTTTATAGAGCATGTGCACACTGGAGATAGGTCTTATCTTAGACTATGTTTTTAGACCATTATATAGGTCCAGTAACGCATTATCTTATATACAGTCTATGGTTTTACCTCTGATATTCTTTATGCTTAGTATTCACACCTGAGACACCTCCATTTGAACAGATTGTGTCAGCTGACTATAGAGGCAATGCACATCACAGCCAGACATGCTGTGAAACAGGCTTATGTTCACCAAAGACAAAAAAAAAGTGTATCCAAAATAAAAATCTTATATAGGATTGGACAATGTTCCAAGTGGAAGCTTATGTTGAGAGAGAGAAGTGAGAAGTGACCAAAAAAAAAAAAAAAAAAAAAAAAAAAAGAAATAGAAATACATAAAAACATAACCTTAGAGAAAAAGATATAGGCTTTTCTTAAAGGTGCACTGTGTAACTTTTTGGTTGGGGTCCGTCACCTGCTTGTTTATGCCACTGCCTGGAATGTTCAACAGTATGACATTAAACAGCTCTACATTACATTTATTAAATTACAGGTGGTTTTAAAGCTCAAAAATACCTAGAAAAACAGGCATTCTGATTGTCCCGACACATCTGGTTTGGTCTCCATGAAGATAGAAAAGTGTAATGCCATACTATGAAACATGCCAGACAAAGCAATAACATCCCCATGAAGAAAAGCATTTGATGGACTCTCCACCTGAAAAGTTACACACACTTTATTTAAACTATTTGTTATGTATTTTACAATCCTATTGTGCTGCATATGATCAGAGGTGATGAGAGCAGGTGGTGCATCCATAAAGTCATTAGTCATAGGAGACATGCTGATCTGAATGCAGGCGCTGTCACACTTTGGGTTGGTAAGGGAAGGTGGGCAGCTCCATGTGACTGCTCGCTCAGCTCATCTGATCCAGCAAACAGTGGAGAACTAAATCAGCTCTGCAGACAAGTCATATCAAATGTTATTATTTTGTTTGTTTGTTTAGATTTTACTGTTACTAATTATGAACTGTTACTAATCATTGTTAATCATCAACTAATCGTAATTCTTTCCCACATTTTTACGGAAGCATTTGTGTTGAATTTTAGGTTGACGCCTTGATTACACCTTCAACCTTACACGAGTTATGGGCTAATCATTAAGCAGCAAAAGAGAAGCCAGCTGAACTTGAGAAATTTTCAAATAAAGTAGTGACTGGGGAAATATTAACATTTACACGCCCAACAAACTCAAATTTGAAGTCTTGTCTGTCAGATTCATTGCATAAGACATGGTACACTGCGCATAATGATGATACGATACAGTGTTCAGCTAAGGTGACTTTCGTGAATGTGAAAGGCATAGGCTCTTATATAGAGGCATATAGAGGCATACAGGCCTACACAGCTTATGTTCTCTCATGTAGACAGGATTGAACAGCACTCAAAATACAATCGTAGGCCTATTAATCATATTGAACATATGTTTTCACTCACTACTTGAATTACTTACATTAAAATATTTACATATGTTATAACAGTAACTCAGTTGGTAGAGTGTTTGTCCACTGATCCGAAGGTTGGCGGTTCGAATCCCGCTCTCGACGTAAACATCGCTAGTTGGGGTGGTCAGATCCACATGTTGGTGGTGCTCCTACAGATGAATGCTGTTATTGTGTCCTTGGGCAAGACACAACTCGCCCCCACTGTCTACGTACAGGGGTAAATGAGTGTGTGTGTGTGTGTGTGTGTGTGTGTGTGTAGATGGGTGAGTGGTTCCTTGATGCAAATGCTTTGAGTGTTTTGATGGTGGAAAAGCTCTATACAGTATACAAATGTGTCCATTTACCACAATAAAATAAAACATTTAGCTTGTCAAACTCAAGAGGAGCCTGCAATAAATATCAAGAAAAAGTTGGCAGTAACTAAAGGTATGATTTTGACCTTACTCTGCAGGCAGGGCTGATGCATGTTCATTCTCTTAAGCTAATGCTGTCCTTATAGACTTAATCCCCCACTTTGTATCATCCACAGGGACAACTCTGAAAGACACAGGCATAGAGGACAGATTTGAACATTGACTGTTATGTACATAGAATAAATAATGCAATGTATGAGGGACACTTCATGGATGAATGAACTGATATCATCAACATTACCTGGGGGTGTGAAGCTAACTGAAAGCACTACTCTGTTAGAAGCTCTGTTACTCAAGTTAGACTTTAATCTGAATTTTATTTTAACACTATCAAAGAACTTACTTAGCTGGAACTACAACAGATGAGCTATTAAATAAGTCTCTCACATATAAGATTACAGTCACAAGCTATAGCCAACAGTTTTACAGTTAATCACTCACCTTTTTTGTTGAAAATCGAAGACCTAAACAGGACCATGAATGCTTGTATTGATCACACGCTCCTGAAAATGTGTTCATATTGTCCATATTGTATTTTTTCTTGACTTTACTATTTTGAAACATTTTCTCTGTGTTTTCTAATTCTGTCACCATGGTAACTCCTAAACATTCAACCATTAGAGATACATGTAGAACACCCGATGCACGAAGTCACTGCAAAATATCAATAAAGAACATTTGAAAACTTGTGTTCTTTCAAGTGCCTGAAATCCACTGTAAAAGAGATTATAAATTTGAGCCTTGTTATATAAAAATGTCAAATAGTAGGTCATTATTAGAATAAAAAATCACCACTGATACTGCAGTAGTGCTTTATAAGTAATGGTTGAATCCTTTGACTTTAGACTATTAGTCTTTCTACTTTTATAAAATAAGTGTAATGATAATTCATTACATTACATTTCCTTCATTTCAGCCATCTTGCAGAATTTTTACAGTGCTATTATTAACTCCTGCAGAGGTGAGGCTCTCTCCATTTTTTTCAGATTAATAAAGAGGTACTTGGCACATGAATTATTTAGTTTTAGCTCCTCGGGATTCAGAACATACTGGACTCATTCACTTAACCACATTAGAATTCTCTCAAAGTTAATCTGAAATAAAATGAGTGGATAAAATAGGCTATAATTCTTAAGTTTATATTATTTAATTAAAATGAATAAAATGCTGAATATGCACTTATTTCTTTTTTAGGGTATAAATATTTCAGTCTGTTTGGGTTCATTGGAAGTTTATGTTTTTCTGAGTGCCCCAAATTTTGTTCATGGTTGATGAGTGAGCATTTTCTATCAAGTAATAGGGAACTGTTCTTTACCTTTTAAAATGGTTTATTTGGATCCAGTTAGATACACACTTACAGCTACTCCTTTGAACCTTTGCTGCACAGACTGATTAAACTTGATGCTGTAAATAATATAAAAGAAAACTAGCCCATGTATAATTATATGTTATATCAACACAGAATCATTCTTTTGTTCTTTGTATGTTTGAGTGTAACACTGAGTGTCAACAAGACAGTCCACTCTCTCTGACACTTCCAACTGTACATTTCTTGTTTGGAAGAAGTCACTTTGTCATTCTTAAAGGCGTACTGTGTAACTTTTCCGAAGGGGTTCCGCAACCTGTTTGTCTCCATGGAGTGGAGTTAATGCTTTGGTTTAAATTGTCCCCAGTATGATATTAAACTAACCTGTCCTGCATTTATTCAATTGCAGGTGTTATTTATTACTCAAAAATATCTTTTAAAAAAACAGCCATTCATGCTATGAGTGGGATCGCCTCTCCACAAATCTAACCTGTAATTTGGCTTGCCAGTCTCCATGGAGATTCATACGTTTATGGCCATACTGTGGTGTGGAACATTCTAGGGACATCTCCATGGTGACAAGCAGATGCCAGACCCTCCAGCAGACAAGTTACACAGTGCACCTTTAAATAATTTACATGTCCATGTTAACATTTGTCTTCAACAAGTCATAAGTATTGTTTAACTTTTGTTTTGAATTTGTGGCAAAAAAGTCTGAGAGTATACAAACAATGTCTTGGATGGGCTTAAGTTGTTAAGTTTAACTTACTTTAACCTGAGTGGTTGCTTTGCCTCATCTGTACAGTGAGCTCCTCAATCTTCGCCTGTAGAAGAGATTGTATGTGCTCTGGGGCCACTGGCATTTGAAAAAGCAATTTGGAGGAAATGGATGTCAGTGGAGTACCAGCTGAACCATGTGATTGAGTTTTACCCATGTTCACGGACTAATATTCAGGGGTGCTTAGCTCTAACTCTGCCATGTATATGCACTGAACTTACTGCAGGAGTTTCTGCATGTAGAACTGCCATGAAATCTGATCAATGTTAAAATGTTGTTTCCTCATCACAAACATACCCGAGTCATGACAGACTAATACTCAAGCATGTGTGAATGAAACAAAACACAACTCTGGGTATATTTTTGATGAGGAAGCAGCATTATAACATTACTCAAAAATTACAAGAGTCAGTGTTGTGTAATATAGCACCTTTAAAAAAAACAATCATGTATCCTGCAGGCTCATTGCTTTACCAGGAATACACACCCTAATCTTTATTTACATTTTCCTCAGAATGAGGAATTTAATAGCCAGGAGACTACCCACTGTCCATTTTTTGATGTGGCAGGACTAAAGACCATATGCATTGGTCCTTAACTGTCTGTTCCTACATTGAGACAGTGTGTTTTTAATATATAAATTATTGTTCAGTTTATTTTAAATAGTTATTTTACTTTGTTTTGTTTACTATTCCCTTTGATTAAAATTCAATCTGCAGCTACACTGTTTTCAAATAGTGACATAATAAAGAAGAAAATAATGAAAATATAGTTCTTTGAATTGCAGCATAATTAAAAAAAATAATAAAATCCCCATAATTATCAGGAAGTGAATGTTTCAACAAAGTTTGCATTATGTAAACCTTTTAAATGTATAATCAAAAAAGTGTACAATGGGCTTTTTGCACATGAGAGTTCTTTTAGAATTGGACACACATCTAAACCAAGTGTTAAGCTTTTGGAAACCCTTTCATTGGTATTTCACCTGCATGGTAAACAGACCAAAAATAATTCTCAAGGTGTGGTTTTGGTGAGGAAAACGTGGCAGCAATTCATAGGTCAATTTATGGCTCTAACTTATTAATTGTAGATTTTTTTTTAAGTAAATACAAAAATAAAGCCTAGTTGTGCCTGAATACCTGTTCAAG
Source organism: Taenioides sp. WSHXM2023 (assembly GCA_029959045.1). Lineage (NCBI taxonomy): Eukaryota > Metazoa > Chordata > Actinopteri > Gobiiformes > Gobiidae > Taenioides > Taenioides sp. WSHXM2023. Next base: position 15,345,718 of record CM057102.1, on the reverse strand, counting down.
TTTGAGAACCTAAACTACATGGTTAATCACATGATCATAATGACCTTAAAGCTGTTTTCACCTTTGACCTTTATAAAACCACCTGAAGACATCTTGCCAGCAGCCCCATTCTGTGGACTAGGCGCATGCATTATTGATTGAGAAGCACTGCGCAAAAGTGAGGCTAAAAAACCTTCTATTCACAAAAAGTCCAGTCTTAAAACCCCAGACAGTGTCCCGCTGTGAGTGAGCAGAGGTTGAGAAAGAGGACAAAACAATCATTGAACAACCAAGGCTGAATGCTTTGGACCAGTGTACAAAAATAACATGTCTGAAAGGTCTCTGCTGTTCCACTGATTCATTCTTGACATCAATATAAATCAGTCAGGGCATAGATCGTCCTATTAGAAGTGAGGAGACAGAGGCAGGAACTTCCATTCAGTTCCATTCAGTTCACTATTTGACCAGTGAAGTCAAGAACTGTGATGCAGGCACAGACTAATAAGAATAATAATGTGTAATGACAATTTGATTACAGTAAAATTATGATTTTACAACATACTTTAGACATAATCTGTTGGTGGTGTAATCTGACATAAATCAAAACTGTTGTAATCGAGACTATGTGACAATGTGTTTAGGACTATCTCTATTGTGCAGATTTCCACATTTCCAGCAATCTGCTGTAAAGCAGATCTAACTGAATGCAGTGAAAAATGTAAAGATCAGTGCCAATGCAAAATGAATCGACTCTACAAAGGCAGGGCATTCCTTATCATTTCTGTTAATTGCCAGATACAGGTAAGTTACAGCTGATCTCATGATGCCATATCACCTTGTGTGGTCAGATTCTGAAGCCATTAAAAACTCTTTCTGGTGTGAATCCCTCTGGGCATTAGAAGGAAACACAGACGAGAAAAAAAATGGCTCTAATCAATAGAATAACAATTTACACCTCACCTGACACCTAACAGCACTGGAAGATACTATGAAAGCTTTACAATAGCAAAGATAGATATAATAGTGGCGGTGTATGTTTGTACTTTGGCAACAGAAGAAGTAAGTGAAAAGGGGACAAATTAAAGTTAATTTAGATTGTATTTCGTGACATATCCCACTGCAAACCGACTTAGCTTCTTATTACATAGAGCTCATATTTCAGATCAATCTACACCTCAGTGTATTTTCCACTTCTGTTAGCTCCAAACCTGATATGATTCATTTCTGACATGCTTGTTTTTTGCAAGGCGTCACTATTAAACCTATTTTGATCAAGCACAGAGAACATTGAATGTGGGAGTCTAGTCTCAAAGCATAAAAAAGGTTCATGAGGCAGAATAATGAGGCAGACAGTTATTTAAAGCTGGAACCATGACAACAGAAGACCACTGCTGAGGGAAGTAGTGCGGCTTTTATAGAGGAAAGAGGGAAGCAGAGGGGATATGTGATTAAAATGGGGTTTCTATGAACAAAACAACATGACTCCTGGTGGGCTACACAGGCAGAATGCAAAAGAAATCTCAGTTTGACAAATTTGTGATTAAATACATATAGTTTGACATCTGCAAGTGGAAACTTCAAGGTTCTATATTATAAAAAATGGACTCTTATGAGCTTTAAGCCATATTATAATGCTGTTACCGTGTCAAAAAAAACAAAACTGGAGTTGTGTTTTGTTTCATTCACACATGCGTTAAACGTATTAATGAAACAAAACAAAACAAAACACAATTCCTATATATATCCTTCCTGGGCTTTTCAGGTGTCATTGTAATGGAAAAAGGAGTATATAAAAATAGAAGCTGTTTATCTTCACCAAAACCAGACCCAAATTACGCCCACAATGGCTCCAATATTCCCACTGAGAATTACCATAGGATCATCTGAGCTCATGCCCCTCCCCCAAACCCAAATACACATCCATAGAAGACTAAAGATCGTGGGAGACCTCTGTTGTGGAGAGGCAGGACTGACCCGGGAAGCAGGTATTGATAAACAGACCTCTGCAGCTCTTTCATGTTCATACAGGGCAACATTGATCCCTGCATAAGAGACCACAGGATAAATGCTCACCAGAGACTCACAAATACCTCTGAGGCTGGTCTTTCAGCTTCCAAAGGTCAAGAACTATAGTGTCTATGGTGAACATATTAATTGTAATCTGCTGTAATTTGTAATTTAAGGACACAGTATTTAACTTTTAAGGTTGCTGTATTTGTATGATATATTTTTATATTTTATTTTTACTTGTACATATACATTTATATAATTATGCCTTATTTGACACCAGTCTCTTGATATTTTTGCTACTTATTTTTAATGTATTATTAGCATTTATATTTTTGCTCTTTATTATTATATTAAGTGACGTGTGAGCTACTGTGTCCAAATTTCCTTTGTGGATCAATTAGATTTGTCTAAGTTTAAATGTGCACTATCTAACTTTTTGGTTGGGGGTTCATCAGCTGCTTGTTTCTATGGAGATGTCATTGCTCTGTCTGGAATGTTCCATAATATAACATTAAAAAGCTCTACCTTACATTTATTCAATTACAGGTGGGTTTAGTGCTCAAAATTACCTAGAAAAACAAGCATTCTGACTGTGCCCTCCACAGATCTGTAACTTGGTCTTGTTTGGTCTCCATGAAGATTGAAATATTTAATACCACATTCCAGACAAAGCAATAAGATTTCCATGGAGTAAATCATTTGATGGACCCTCCGCCAGAGAAGTTACACAAGCTTTAATTATATGACATGACAAAAAGTTGTTTTTTTTTCCATTTTGGTTGTGTTTATTGCACTGAAATACTTAAAAACATGGGTCCTTAGGCTGAGCGGGCTTGTGTCTCAACAAACCCGGCTTTGGCTTGACTTTGTATTTTATATTTCAGTATAGACATGTTTGTTTTGATCATATTTCTCACATTCTTACACAGAAGGCCAGAAGCCCCAGAGTACCTATAAACACAGCACTTATTTTGAATGTGCAACAACAATGACCACTGATGAATACTACATGAGACACTGTTGTTTTTTCTGCAAAACTGATATAATTACACACTCAATCCACCCACGTATGTACATTTTTCTTTTGTTTTCTTTTGTTGTGTTGCACTTTATTAAGACCTTTGTTTCCCTCTTTGCCCTCAAAAGGTGATGCCTGACATAAAGAGATGTGGGAGAACTCGGCAGGTGGTACTGGAGGGAGACGGGGTTGAGAGTGGTGAGTAGGTGGCTGTAGGCTTTACTTTGAAGTGTTTTCCGCTGGGGACTGCCTCTTCTCACAAACCAGTGCATCTGTGTAATATAAGCACAGATAAAAGTAAATGGGGACACTGTGAAATATGTTATCAGTACAAACAAGGGCATGTATGCGCTACCAAATATTATGCAGAGAAACTTTTGTTCAATTACAGGTGTTTTATGGCTCAAAAATACCTTAAAAACATGAATTCTTACCATGTGTCTTGCTTCTCCATAGTTCTGACCTTTAACCTGTCTCTATTGTGATTACCAAGTTTATTTCCATCTGTGGAATAATCAAGGCAAAACAGTAATATCACCATGGAGACAAGCAAGTGTCAAACCCTTCACCGGAAAAGTTACATGCTCCATCTTTAACGTTCAGGACTTGCTCTTAGGCTTAAAATGTTTAAAAATATAACCAAGGCCTGAAGCTGAAACAAATTAAACAAAATACATATTACATGCTTTATTATATATTTTTGTGTTGTTGTTTTTTTTTGTTTTTTTGTCCGTTTCATCCATCAATTGCAGTCCATTTTAATACTGTACACATATATTAGTCAAAATATTTTACATCATTACATCATTTGTATCACAACTCAAAGTTTTGTGACTTCTTGAGCTTTTTTTTTTTTTTTTTTTGCAATACACAGCCCAGTCTCACACTTTACAATACCCTTCACATTGACACTGACAAGCGTTTCAAACAGCTGGAGTCACCACATGGTTCCTATAATAAGTAACATTGCGCATGGCTGACAATAGACGAGACTGGCTTCACAGCAAAGTATTACATTTCTTGAATACTGTCCAATGATGAGCGATTGTTTGCCTGTACATGTGTGACTTTACTGTTGCGAAACTGCTGAGACCTGATCCCTGCTCTTTCTCTCCGTCTCTGGTGTGGCCTTCATCTCCATCAACTCCACCTCGCGCTTGGCCGCTATCTCCAACACTTTTTGCTTATTGTAAAAGATCACAAAGTTATTGATGATGGGGTGAATAGGAAGAGCAATGGCTATTACTCCACAGAGGAAGCTCACTGCTGCGTTGCACTTCCCCAAGGTCGTTTTTGGGTAAATGTCACCATACCCCACTGTGGTCATGGTGATTATGGCCCACCAAAACGACTGAGGGATGCTTCTGAAAAGTGTTTCGGGATGACTTTGTTCCATCGTGTATGCCAACGCTGAGAAGACAAATATACCCACACCCATGTACATGAGAAGCAGACCTAATTCTTTGAGGCTTCTCTTCAGCGCATATGTGAGAGTTTGAAGTCCAGCCGAATGACGGGCCAACTTGAATATTCTCACTATTCGCATGATACGCAGAGCTTGTATCGCCTGCTGCACATTTGCGAGTTCCATCATTGACGCGGTGCCGAGATACGTGAGCGTTAAAACCACATAGAAAGGCATGATAGCCATGAAGTCGATCACGTTCATAAAAGAAAAAGCAAAGTGGACTTTGTTTGGGGACGAGGCGAGACGCAGTACATACTCCGCCGTGAACCACATCATGCACGCGGTCTCTATGACATCGAGCGTGGGGTGTTCAACAAGTTTCCCCTCTGCGTCTGGCACCTGGAGCTCCGGGATGGTCCCCACGCACATGACCACTGCAGACACGAGAACTGACAGGAAAGAAGCGATGGCAATGACACGCGCTGTCAAAGAGGAGCTTGGTTTTTCCATAAGGCGCCATAAAAACCTCTGGCACTTTTGGCTCCGCGTTACGCACCGCTCCACCTCCAAGTCCTCCAGGATCACATTTACTTTACTGGAGATCTCCTTCAGTTCTTCCTCTTTCTCACTCAGATAACTTTTACAGCACTCATCCAAAACGCTCTGGTCTATTCTCCAGTATTCCATTTCTTTTATGAAGCAGATAGGGCAGATCCCGTTTTTGATGTGGATTTCATCAAAGTAATAGACATCTATGATACACTTAAACGCGTCTGGGTCACGGTCAAAGTAGAACTCTTTTCTGCCGGGGTCAAAATCATCGCAAAGACTTGAAATCCTCTCGTAGTTTTGAGTGGAGCAGGTGAGCAGCTCCGCTAGTCTGCTCTCGGGGTAACGGTTCAGGACGTCCCCGAAAAGAACCACTCGAACTCCGCCTATGTTCACGGCGATCTCCCCTTCAGTGCACAAACCAGGTCTATATTTTGGCTTCGGTACTGTCCACATTATGACATCTATAAATGTCCAGCGTGAAAAAACTCTCACAAGGGCGCATTAACTAAAGTAAGTGCCCATTACACTTGTGCGTAAAACGGCCAAAGCTCTCCAAAGCGCTGAAATGAGTGGCTCCGCTTTAGCGCACAGCTTTACCGATCACTACCTCCTCTCTCTCCTTCTGTGTGCTGGAGAGAGGCAATCTCTACACCCATGTGACATCTATCGATTCTAGTGTCAGAAATGCAATATGCAGCGTTTGGTTCAGAATCACTGAATATTCATCAACAGAAGTTGTTAGTCACCAATAAAACCCCCTAGGAAGTGTAACTATTAGCATTATTGTAACAAATAATGTTGACTACTCCACACATAAGCAACTCAAACGTTATTTAATTCCCCACTTGCACGTTTATATACCTCTTATTTATACTTAGTTTTCTCACATCTAATACCAACTAATTTATGTGACACACTCCTTATTCCTGCCATCATAAATTAGCATTATTAGAGTGAAAATATTTTACCATGGAAACTGGAAGCCACATGGGACAGTCCTCTCATGTTAGTCAGGAATACACAACATGTGTTGAACGAAAGATTTAATCCTTATCAGTTTTTAAAGGATTTCTTTTCAGTTGTTTTAACACATTGTTTGAAACTTGGTTTAATTAGAATCAAATTTACAGGGGTACAGTTCTCAGGCTCTTTTCAAAACACATGGAGCACCCCCATTCAGAAATATGATGTTTTCAATACTACAAGTCTCTTCCCAGGTGAGGGTGTTGCCCAGACTGTGCACCTTTTTGGGCACAGGTGATCACATCATTTGGAACATTTCTCCTCAGTTCACAGTTCTCAGGCTCTTTCGCAGATCACTGGACACAGCTCTCATTCACATACACACATGATCAGAGAATTCACCTTGTTTTTTCAACACTAGAGGCCTGTTCTCACATGCTAAAGGACTTTGGCCCAAACTCTGTCACTTTCAATATAGAAACTCAAACAGAACGGCAAATCAAAATTTGTGAGCACCAAAAATCTAACAGCAAAGAATTTCACACGAGTCAAACAGAGAAAAGGGTCTCAGCACTGATTACAGACACACACAGACATACAGTTCTGTTTAATTTTCAAGAACACATTACATATTATGGTACAAAGGTAATGTTGATGTATTTGCTATTTCAGCATCTTTCAATGTTCTTCTGGATAAATATTTTTGATCAAATACTGCAAAATCTACTTTTCAGTTGGTAATGTGTATGTTTATATTTTACATAATACAATACAGCAAAGTTTTAGACAAAAAAAGCGCGGCTCTTCCAGTCTAAAATTCAAAGTGTGTAAAGTATGAACCCCAGAGTCAGACTGCACTAAAACAGTGATTCTCTGTGGTCACGGAGGACAGGAAAAAAAAATTGAGTTGCAGTGTTAAATGAATGAAAAAGCACAGAAAAACACATGATCAACGTGTGAGAGTTTTGATGGTAAAACTTGCTTTTGGGGGATGGTCGATCAGTTTTGAATGAAAAACTGTAGTTTGCTGAGATTAAATTTTGTTTAGGAAAACCATAACTGTTCAGGATTTTGGGGGATCTTTCAACAAAAAAAACTGCCAAAGCGATTGAAAAAAAAATGTATTTTCAATAAAGAAACTCAAACATGACAGCAAAAAGCAAATATCTGTGAACACCCAAAATGTCAACGATGGATTTCATACGAGTCAGAGACTACTACAGTAACCTACACTGTTCTTACTTGATGGTGTAAATGTCATGTTTGATGTTCCAGAACACATGAAACAGAAAACGCACACCAAAGTTCTTGTAGAGGTGCAAATGCAAGAAACAGCAATTCAAAAGTGAAAAAAATGCATAGCACACTCAAATGGCTGATGTCCAACAGCTTTTTTTTTTTTTTTTAAATAACGTTACAGCAAAAAGCCTTTGTCAGATCATTTTTCTTGCTTTGGACCACAGTATACAAAATGGTTGCCAGCACAGGTGCTCATATCCCTCACCCACGAATGGGAGGTCCCAAACTGAGGTCACCCAGTGAGATCAGCCCACTCTACATCAAGAAAAAACTGTTAGATATTTACATAAAAACATTCTCATAAAATAAATCTTAAGTTGGTGAATCCAGTGCTCTTTTTGACAGGAGCATTTTCAGTATCCCCCCTATAGGGGACAGTTTTACATGTTCAATATATCTTAAGGAAGAGATAGAATGGTTGAAATCTGCAAAATGAGCTGCCGCAGGATAGTTCATGTTTTTACTTCTGATGGTACTCCTATGCTCTACAATACATGTTTTTAAGGCCCTGCTTGTTTTACCCATATAGGCTTTACCACAGGTGATCGTATAAATGACAGATTTAGTACTGCACGATATAATTCCTCTGATGGGTATTTCTTTTCCAGTGTGAGGATGCTTAAAGCTGTTACAGCGATAGGTGTAGTTGCACTGACTGCACCCACCACAGCGGCGATCATCAGGGATAGGAGTCAAAGTAGTTTGGCCTGGTGTAGTCTGGTTTAGAGGAAGGCAGGAATGTACCAGTCTGTCTCTAAGGGTTCTTCCTCTTTTATACACCACTAGGGGAGGCACTTTGAAAGCCACACCCAAAGAAAGGTCAGTTTGTAATATATGCCAATGTTTAGTTATGATGTTTTTAAATTGTTCTGCGGGTTTTGAATACACAGTTTTGGATATGAAATTGTATTTTGCTGTGATTAGACTTCGTTTAGGAAACTGTAACCCTGTTAGGAATTCTGTCTGAGCTGTTTTGCAAATGTCAGTTTTCAACAGAGGAGCGTGTCAAAGCGATTGAAAAAAAAACACACAAAAAACTGTTAAGGCACTACTTAGCTAATGTTAAAATTTTGTTTGAACAAATATAACATAAGCATAACATATTTCAGTTATAATTTTAACGTTTTTAATTGTTGTTTCTTCTGATCACTGTACACATTTGTTCACTTGATAAATACATCAAACCCATGAAGCATGCTGCAAGTTTAACCCTCTTATTGTTTTAGACTTTAATCAGATCACAATTACAGTTACAATATAATAAACAATTCTGTACATTTTTGTCATTTTTACAAAGAGCAAAGTTCTGTTTTTTTTCTTACAATAAGGTTCACATTAACACTGTCCAAGAGCGAGTTACAAATAACATACTATACTATAGCCTGGTGCAACTCAATTCAGCTAAACTGTACTATTAGCTGGACTTTTTTTTTTTTATAAACTTTTAATATGATGAATGATGCATCTTCACAATAAAGGAGTTTTGAAACAACTCATATCTGTACATTTATTTACAGGGCACTTTCATTTGTTCTCTGTGTACAAACCACTTCAGTGTAATAGCGTTTTCCACCACTGCTAGCTGAGCTCCAGAACAGTGGTGTTGATGTGGAAGGAGATGTAGGAAAAGTACTCTTGCTGAGACAGTCCTGGGATATCACAGCTCACCTGCAGCAAATACAGAAATATTAAAGGTGCACTATGTAACTTCTAAGGTGGAGGGTTCGCTAACTGCTTGTTTCCATGGAGATGTTATTTCTTTTCCTTTAATGCTCCACGGTAGGGCATTAAACATATCTCCTTTGCATTTGTTCAATTACAGGTGTTTTATAGCTCAAAAATACCTTAAAAAACATTCATTCTTACCATGTACACACATGCTCTGACCTGTCTCCATTATTATTACTAAGCTTATTTCCATACTGTGGAGTAATCAAAACAGTAATATCTCCATGGAGACAAGTAGGTGGCGGACCCTCCACCAGAAAAGCTTCACAGTGCACTTTAAAAGGTCACCTTGAAACCAACAGTGTGAGCGGAGGATGCAGATGAACTTCCCGGGGCTCCTGTGCATGTAGTTAATGTCTGTCATTATTTATGGGGCTGTGAATGACGACTTGGGTGGGCTCTAGGGTGATGCTGTGTAATTATTTGAATTTTAATGACGATTGATTCAGTAATTTCTAATCCTCAGTAATCAGGTCATTTTAAGCAAGCTGTAAAGCATGGACAAAGATTTAATTTATAATGAACATGTAGTTAAGCATGATTCAGGCGGGTCCTAACATAATTAATACCCTAACTCCTAACCCCTTAATTAAGTAACAAAATAAATATTATGAAGTGTTGTTTATGCTCAAAAATAACAACTGAAAGCCATTTTAATTGTTTTTAGTTTAAATATTTGTTGTCATATTAGGGTATGACTAGGACAGAGTGGGTGATGATGGACAGAGCTTTCCAAAACCAAGATAAATGAACATAAATGGATGGGCAGATTGTTTTTGTTCTTTTTAACGTGCATTATAAATACAGTTGCAATTGCAGGCTGTTAGTATTGACACATTATTCCTTTTAAATTATGTAATATGTTGCACGCTATAACTAAAAATGTAAAATAAAATTATTCTGTACATCTTTGGGAGGATAATTAGTTTATGATGCTACTAAACATTTGTCTGTTTGCACAATACTGCTACAGTATTTGCAGCTACAGGATTGTGATTTTGACTTTTGTGTAATATGTCTTACATCTGTCTTGCTGGTCATGGCAGCAGGGTCCAGATGCATAAACAGTGACGCCAGTTCTTCTCTCATTTTTTTTGAGCTTTTTTTATCAGTCTGCAGGAGAAGAGCTTGGAAGTTTACTGGCAGACCGTATCTGTCAAGGATAAAATATAGATGTTTATCAAAATCTGTAGCTCATTTTATGTTTTTAAATGCATAGAGAATTACTGACCTGAGGACTGATTCCACAAATACTCTCAATGCTTTTAAGTGAATCCAGGCAACAAACAACTGAGTAAAATTCACCTTGAGCCAACGTACAAAGATCCCCTATATAGAAGCATAGTATATTAAAACATGATAAACAACTTAGGTTTAAAGGGCCTATATTACAATATTTTCTGATGTTACATTGTTGTTTCCTCATCACAAACATACCTGGAGTTTTGTGTTGTTTCATTCACACATGTTTAACACAAATCCTGCATATTTAGTTCTTCTTTCAAACAGAAAACACTCTATTCCACCTTGTGATGTCATGTGGTATTACAGGAAGTGCTCCACTGTGTTTTTAAACTGTATACACCCTCTGTATACACACCTGGAATTGTCAATCTCTGCTGACTAAAGGTAAAAGGCGGCTGTTAACTTGAAAACTATGTAGACAGACTACAAAGAATTACTAAAACAAGTATGAATTAAACAACACACAACTCCGGGTATGTTATTGATGAGGTAACAACATTATAACATTACAACACAAAGCTCACAAGAGTCAATTTTATGTAATATAGGACCTTTAAAGTGCATATAACAGGTTAGACTACTCATTCACTTCAGCGATAGTTACCATAATCATATGCAAGATTCTGCTAATAATCCTTAGTTGACTCTAGTTTGACAATTTTTATAATTTACTTCCTGGTTAGACATGGGTGGCAGAGGTGAAATACATAAGTAATTTCGTAACTATTACCTAACAACCATACTCTAAACAAGGATCAAAGGTCGTCCAATTTAGAAAATAGTTATGATTTCACAAATATTTATGACAACACCATTATTTTGCAAAATAGAGGTGACAAAATCGTTTTCCCTGTGCATAAATTGCCAATAAATTTTGGAGGGAATTTTGTGTAAATAACAGATATGGGGATTACTTTTCCTGTTTAGAATTCAGTGTTATTTCCCGTAATTTTCAACAATTCTTTTTATTTATCTTCACCAAAGAGTCACTGAACAGATGTAACCCTATATGATAAATATGCACCACTGTCATTATCCCACAAATGTCCAAAGAAAGTAGTAATATAATAATAAAACATGTGAATAACTGCCAAATGCACTTAAACTTTGTACTTCACTTACATACTGCTCCTTCTTGCGAGCACTAAGCTGCTTCATGTCTCTCAGCTTCTGCTCCTCCAGCTCCACACAGTATTCGCGCACAGTGAACCTGTGTGGATCATGGGCTACACCATGTTAAGTGACACAGACAACACAGTGGACATTATAAGTGTTTTTTTTCTGCCGGTGCACCCTGCTTACTTGCTCTCCTGCGCATTGGCTTTGAACTGGCTTACAGTCCGTTTGAAAATAGTCACTGAGAAGATACCAGCATCTGTGTCCTCATACAGCCTCCTGGTGGTTGTACCGGAAATAACAAAATATAGGAGAGACAAATTTGATTCAAACTGACTTTATAAAATAATTATTAGAGGTGGAAAGTAACTAATTACAGATACTCACATTATTGTAATTGGGTATATTTTTGGGGGGTAATTGTACTTTAATTTTTTAAGCGTGTACTTGTAATTGAGTGTAATTTTAGCCAATAATCTAAAAGTCTCTGCTCCATATATCAACAAACACACATTACAGGAAGGCATCACCTGCTCTGACTGGCCAGAGCCCAGAGAATGTGTTATGTTTCAGATAATGATAATTCAGCTTTAAACTGCATAATTAATCATGTTCTGTAAATAGACTAAAATGATACTAAAATTGTGTGTATGTACTTCGGCTTTTCCATGCGTACGTTACACTTTTAATTAAATACAAATTTGGCACCAGTAACTGTACTACTAATTGAGTACTACTATGCAATGTAACTGTCCTTTACTTGTGCACAAAGATATGTGAAAGTACAGTAAGTAAAGTAAGGAACCATTTTAGATGTGGAGTCACTAATTTATTATAAGAAGAAAATAATATTCTTATGAGATTCTCTATTGTCTGTCACTCAGATGAAACTTTTATGGTTCAGTGAAAAGAACATAAATTACCTCTGAAGATTGTGAATTTAAGCCCTGGTCTGACCTGTATCTTCGGCATAGTGAAATACTATAGCATTTGACCATTTTTTTTCTATTCTTTGCATTTTGAACATTAGTCTAACTGAGCATTTTAACTTTATTTCTCTCAAATGGGAAAACAAACAGGAGGCATCAATTAACTTCCTGCAAGTGATCCTAGTGAAGTGGACTATTACTTTCTCCAGGTAATCAAACACCTTTGGTCAGCCATTACTAATGAATTTACTCCAGGCTTCATTGGCTTAAAACCTGGAAATTTCTACTGCAATTACATACACACATAAATAAAAGCAATATAAATACGTAAATATAAGCAATATAAATACGTAAATATAAGCAATATAAATACGTACCTACTCGACCTAGGCACCACAAAATCTGAAAGTGATTCATATGTCCTCTCCCACTGTTCATAGCTTCCTCTAAAAACAAAAATTCACACCAAAACCTTACAAATTAACTACAGTATTGAACTAAATCTGTACAAAATAAACTAGCTGCTTCTTCTAATTTGTTACAGACCTATTAACAATTACTAGGAGTGTTGTGAGGTACTCTGACACTACCAGATCCTCTTTTCTGATAATGTCGTTCAGGCAGCGAGTTTGTAATGTTCCCCTGCAAAGATGTTTGTTTTTATTTCCCACAAAATTAATTATTAAAATGATGTACATATCTAGTCTAGTGGTTCTCACTGATGTTTCAACTCTAAATTTTGAAGACTACTTTTCAAACTGTTGTATGCAGTAGATCTGGATTTTAGCTCTGTCTCCACCAAGGTCACCTCCTAACAGAACAAAACATAATTTAAATTACTTTAGTAATAGTCATGCTAATGTAAAATTTCACATGCATTTTCACCTTGCCGATGACCTCTGTCAGGGCAGAAAGAGGCAGAGATGTGGAGTACTTGGCCTTATCCCATTGAAATCTGGTCACATATTTCATCAAGTCCACTATAATAAAGCACAATTCTTTAGCAGCGGCTCAAGTAAATGTAGTCTTGACTGGAAGTGATGGTAGCACAGCTATAGTTCCATACACATATACACAATATACAGCTATATTTCAACCTGCCTTATTATTGTTAATGGTCCTACTACGTTACTAATACTACTAATACCAGGGATAGGACAAGACACTTTCTATGAAACAAAACATGTCACAAGATTTGGCCCATGAGAACGAGACAAAATGAGATTTTGAGACAATTTTACCTTCACAATCTTTTTTATTTATTTAATTGTATAGTTTGGTTATACAATTAAATAAAGCACTGCTTTTTAGTATTACAGCTTCTCAAGAGGACTTGCTCTGCAAAATTAACCTTTTTTTTATCAAAATTAAAAATATAAGGAAAAAATCTCACAAGATCATTTTCCTCATGTGTGCACAATCTTGTGGCAGTTTAATCTCACGAGTTCTTGTAGCACAAGATCTTGGCCCATTCCTAACTAATACTAATAATATTACAAAACACTTCAAAGATGTTTTAAACTGAGCAAAAAAATGTATCTTACTATTTAAACTATGCGGTTTATACACATATAGTTACAGCACTCCACACACTACATGGCAAACAAAAGTACCTCTCAGTGACTGGAAGTAGGTCCGCAGGGGTGACACAGGAGTTTTCTCATTTACCCCGTGGTCTAAGAGGAGACATGAGCTACTATGAATGAACTTTAAATTGATCATGATCATGTTGTCCTATTGTAGGTCATATTTGCCTCAGTGCTCTGGGTATATACATGTGCCTATAATAAGTTTGTATAGTGTAAAAAACACCATAACAAGAACATGAAGTGGGGTGTGTGACTTACCGCCATTGGCCAAGGCATTTTCCAGCATTTTATCATTGGACTGTTCCATCACCTCCTTCATACACTGACCTGTTTTTTTAATCACACTGCAAAAAAACACAACAAATATTACTATATCAGAATTCCATTGAATAGTTAAACATGTATAGAAAATGTTATTAATTAATAACAATTTTATTAAGACCTTGGAGCACAGGGAGGGGGAGGGGGAGCGAAGTAGCAGAGTTTAACCAACACAAATTAGCCTGTGTTAAAATGGCTAAAATTAAATAAGAACAACAGATAATGAAAATGCTATTTATAATAGCAATGTCTGATTTAATATGACTTTCAATGTAATACTGACATTTCATTTAACAATTAACCACATTTTGATACCACATGTTTGAATTTACTGGTTTTTAAATTAAATTACAATAAACTGTCAGAAATACAATAGAAGACTTGATCATTTTTGTTTCTTAAGATGCCTTAATCTGTCCTTTTGCATCCAAAATTTTTTATCTGCCTTGAATATATTGAATTCTACTTAACCAGGGTTAAAGTTTCTACCCCTCTATAATTTCAAAACTCAAAGAGAATCCACAGGAATTACAACGTACTTGAAAAACGTAGAAACAGCAAGCAACATTATTAACAGATTACTATAATTCTAAAGTACATGTAACATGGATGCTGATATAAAAATGTGTAGAATTTAGAGTACCGTATTTTCCGGACTATTGAGCGCACCTGAATATAAGCCGCATCAACTAAATTTTCAAAGAATTTTATTTTTGTACATATATAGGCCGCACCTGTCTATAAGCCGCAGGTGTCCACGTCTTCAAGAAGTTTTCAAGTTCCGAGCATCTGCTTGTATTGCCTCTAAAGCTTTTGTCGTCTTTTTGCATTGAGTCAGTTCGTCACGCGCGAGAGTCGCTCTGGCGCTCTACTGCGCATGTCTCGAGCAGAAAGAGCCGCTGTCCTGTCTGGGATCATGTCAGTGTCTTGTATCATGTCAGTGTCTTGTATCATGTCAGTGTCTTGTAGGATTTCAACAGGATTTGAGGCTCTCCCGGGGGTCGGGGTTAGTTGTATCGATCATGTACGAGTGGATGTCCAGCTACTGAAGTTTGAGACGTTTCGTCTCGTCATTTACGCCTCACCTGCATTTAACACATACGGGTCATTAAGACGTATCCCACTCACTAATGTTCATTTAGCAGCAGAACGTATTTTATCACGCAGCGATAAACTGTTTTAGTGCTGACAACAGCGCTAGCGAGTGTTCTAACTAACCCTAACCCATGTGAACCGCACAGACAGCGGCGCTTTCTGCGCATCCGCTGTGTTCATAGACGAATAATATATATTAGCCGCATCGGTGTATAAGCCGCAGGGTTCAAAGTGTGAGAAAAAAGTAGCGGCTTATAGTCCGGAAAATACGGTATATTTATTGGAGACAAGAAGGTGACATCACAAGGCCAAATTAAAGGTCAGATCTGTGTAGAGGCAAGCCCGCTCACAGTAAGAATGCATTTTTTCAAAATATTTTGTTAGGACATCCAAGATAGATGAGATAAAACTTTATATCTCTATACCTTGAAATATTCTAGACAAAACAATAAGATCTATATGGAAGAAAGCAAGTGGCGGATCATCCACCAGAAAAGGTTCACAGTGCAGCTTTAAATTTTGTCAGACAAAGCATTGTACAGTTCCTTTCCTTACCCCTAATTTCTAAAATATACATATCCATAATATCCATATACTTAAACCACCACAGTCCAGACACAACAACCACAGTAATTTTCAAATCAGCAGAGGAAAACTAACCATCAGTCACCCTTGAACATAAATTAATCATGCCTCCGACCGCACACAAGCTCAAAGTTACACACCTTAATTAAGGACAAAGCTGCACATTAAGTGACTAACATGCATGGTCCATTAACGCAAGAGGCACTCCACCAATAAGAACACTTTGTTAGTTAACCACTTCCTCTATTATTTTATTTGATGTTACCTTTCAGTCACAATGTCCAGCCTAGACAGATCATCTGAAACACTAAGTAGACTGTCAAGTATTCCCACCTGAAAGAAAGTGTAGCTGATTTAGTGCAAGGAACATAACATCCTAATAAAACCAGTCAAAGATGGACATTGTAAACTTGATTGTATGTAATGGTATGCCTTATATGGGGCATTGTATTTTAAAATGCCAAAAGCTTGCATTGGTAATACTGGTTGCAATTTGGGAATGGCGTTTTAAAATAAACGTTACATAAAGTGAAAACAGGTCGGATGGAAATTTTGCCTCAAACTGTAGCAAGCAACCTGAGCCTTTATCGCTACACCAGAGAAGGACACCAAACACCAGCAGCCTCCTCTTCTGCACTGTACCCTTGAAAATGCAATGGCATTAACTAAATAAGAAAAATACTGCATTCAATATCAGTTGAAATAGTTAAATAATACAAACACAGTGTAAGAATATACATAAAGGATAGCTGAATCATATACAAAAGCTCAAAAGGCAGTGTGAACACACTGATAACACAATGGTACTACCTTGAGATCAGGAATGGAAAACTTGCAGCAGGAAGCCTGGTTTGTTTTGGCAATGGTTCTTTTAAGTTTCTCTACGTTTGACAAACTGGTCTTGTCCAGAGGCACAGAAATTAGCCACAAGTCAGTCATGGCTCCAAAAGTGGGTGACCAAGAAGACAAATGCTCCCGAAAGTGATGAGAAATATACTATTCAACAGAGGAAAATACAGCAAAAATGTATTGGATACTAGATAGTTCTTGTTGATAAAATTATTGCATTATTTTATATATATTGAAATATAAAGCCAAATAGGGGGGCATATTAAGACCTGACCCCTAAGTATCTTACATTTACATTTTTATAAAGAGAAATAAGTCTAAAATGTCTTACCATCAGGCTATGTTGAAGTTCATCTTCAGAGTGTCCCAAAGTGAAGGGACAGTGTGAGCAGTGTCAAAGACTGAACCAACAGCTGACTGTCCCCCGGATTATACTCTCTGTTACATCACTCAGGTGAGGGGAGCAGGTACTTCATTTGTTTACATGCTTGTTTGGTTTGCCACTATGGGTACTTACCTGTGGCTACAAGACACTTCATTAGAAGACATCCTAGAGAAGACTATACAAATAAAAAAGTAACAAGTTATAATGGATGAAACTGTGACACTGAAAATAATATTACTAATAAGACTGAATCTGCTTCTTGCCTGTTTCATGGGAAAAGTACTCAAAATATCGCATCTAACCCATAACCTATGCTAATTTTAAAGTTTCACCAATAAACTTAATACTTACTTAGATTGATTATCAACCTAACAACAGAAAATACGTCAACTTACACGTATGGCTACCGAACAGATAATTATTAAAATAGTAGTAGTAGAGTAGCTAACTGTGTGATGAGTTTAAATCTTAAATTAATAAAACATAATGAATGAAGTAGGAAAGTATGTACGCGCTCCGGTTTCCACACGGACATATTTGGAAGAACACTGTACTTCCTGTTTTGCTCCTACTCTGCAACGTGGGTTCGCCGGAGTTTACTTGTGTTTAGTTATGTGTGAAAGTAATAATCTAAACCTTTAACAATGCAGATCTCCAGTATAAATGACGTAAAGATTTATAATTTAAGCCACGGAAAGTCCCTTCCTGAGGTAAGAGATATTTAAAATGTAGGACAGCTTCACCTAGCCATTGAGCTTTCACATTCACGTGAATCTATTATAATAAGGCTAGAAAAATGTCTTTAAACGTCTAAATTATCGAGTTACTCTATTGCCATTCAATGAATCCGTATTCAACTGTTGCCCTCAATAATAAATGGGGAAATGATGAAAATAGACGGACTGTAAGCCTGAATTGATTTGCTTGGGGACATTATTTCATTGTATCCTTCCAACATAGTCCTTGAATTATTATTAACATATTTATAAATACTCAATTTGGTGTTATTTTATTATAATAACATCACTTTGTCCTATGCCCTCCAGTGGTTATCAGACAGAAAAAAGAGACAACTTCAAAAGAAAGATGTTGGTGAGTAGGCGTTTATCATTATCATTACAATTTAATTTTAAGTTACTATGATTGTTACCATTTTTTTCTTTTTTGCAGACATTCAACGCAGGATCGAGCTCATTCAGGATTTTGAAATGCCTACACTGTGCACCTCTATTAAAGTCTCAAGGGATGGGCAGTATATTGTGGCTGCAGGTGAAATGTGATTTAGTGAATTTAAAATAGACTCATACATATTTCATCCTTTCTGCATGAAAATGTTTTGGTATTGTCTGTCATTACCAGTAGTTTGTTTGTTTCTTTTATTTGATGCACAAATATTTTTATCATAACTTTCAAACAAAAAGCGAGAAAAACTTGAAAGGGAAATGCACATTTATAATTTATTTTGTTTCATTAATTTTCAGGGACATACAAACCCAGGATGCGATGTTATGATACGTATCACTTGTCTCTGAAGTTTGAGCGATGTCTAGATTCAGATGGTATGTACAAGCACAGTATTTTTATAATCCTTAAACTCCAAGACCACTGATTGTTTTGTCTTTATTAAAGTTGTGGCTTTTGACATCTTGTCCGATGACTACTCTAAGGTGAGTCATAATAAAATATATATCAAATTGATCTGTGTATTATGTTAAGTCCATAAAATATAAATCTGTTATTCTGTCTGTGCAGTTAGTGTTCCTCCACTGTGACCGCTATGTCGAATTCCACTCCCAACACGGATACTACTACAAGACGCGGATTCCAAAGTTTGGAAGAGACTTTTCATACCATTATCCATCATGTGATCTTTATTTTGTTGGCTCAGGGTAAAGGCCTATTTTATTTAGAATTAGAAAGAAATATTAATGCGTTTTTGTTGCACATGTGAATTTATTGACACTGGTTTTATTCCAGATCTGAGGTGTACAGGCTGAATCTGGAGCAAGGGCGCTTTCTGAACTCTCTTCAGACAGATGCTGTGTATGTAGCAGACACATTTTTAGGCATTTTATATATTTTAGTGTTAACATTTATGTATTATTTTTTACTTTTCAATTAGCGAGCACAATGTCTGCGATATCAACCCTGTTCATCAATTATTTGCCACTGGAACATCTGAGGTAAGTGCTCTCAATTGCTTGATACACCCTTGAAACATTACTGTGAACACTTTATTTATTTACTGTCATACTAGAAGACAATTGATTAACTTGAACTGCTTTTATTTCAAGGGTAGGGTGGAGTGCTGGGACCCCCGAGTGAGAAATCGTGTCGGTCTATTGGACTGTGCCCTTAGCAGTGTCACTGAGGGAACAGAGTAAGCCAAGCCAACACAATAGGATCTCACATCATACTATTTATATACGTTAATGAATATCTTTTTACTCCATTTTACATATTGGGAAATAACACCCTTTTTTATTATGACAGAGTTCAAGCTTTGCCTTCAGTTAGTGCTCTGAAGTTCAATGGGTCTCTCACAATGGCAGTTGGCACCAGCACTGGACAGGTGAGATTGATTATATTTGATTAAAATTATTCCAATCTCAAGATAACTGAAACTCAAGACTTACAAACTATTTCTAATTTTGGTTTCCTTTTTAAGGTTCTGCTGTATGACCTGCGCTCTAGTCAGCCGCTGCTGGTTAAAGACCACTTCTACAATCTTCC
Organism: Taenioides sp. WSHXM2023; assembly: GCA_029959045.1. Taxonomy (NCBI): domain Eukaryota; kingdom Metazoa; phylum Chordata; class Actinopteri; order Gobiiformes; family Gobiidae; genus Taenioides; species Taenioides sp. WSHXM2023. The sequence continues at coordinate 15,325,914 of CM057102.1, read as the reverse complement.
TATCAAATCTCTAAACTTCCATGACCCACTTGATCTGGTGGTCTCTGCTGATTCCAAGATAATAAAAATGTGGAATAAAGACTCGGTAAGAAAAACTATTAAGTGACTAATAATTCTGCTATATAAGTAATACTCTAACTTCAAACTTGATTTATTTTTATTTGATTTGAAACCATTAAAAATTATATCTGTCTAATCTTCTTTTTGTCAAAGGGCAAAGTGTTCTCCTCTATTCAGCCTCAGACCAACATCAATGATGTCTGCATGTATCCAAAGTCCGGTAAGAATCCTTTATATTTATTTAGCTTTTACAAGCTTCTCTTTATAGTAGTAAATTATTTATTCATTCCACACACAGTGGTAGTAACCTATCTAATAAATGTAACCACAGCTGCTCTGAGGTTGACTTGACAAAGATATGGTTGCCGTTCTGGTGTCTTGCCCATGGACACAACAAACCATTTATTTTGCAACCACTGCTCTACCACCTGAGCACCTGTTGGGCTACACATGTGCCACCACTTTGTACTGTAGGTTTTGCTTTGTACCAGAAGATGGCGTCATTCTTCCTAATATTCAGTGGCAGGGCTCAGAATACTTTTTACCAGAAATACTCAAACTGGAGCTCCATCTGGTGGTACAGGAGGTACTCTGTGGTTGCTTAATTTAGTGTGCATTTGATCCCTTTTTTGTCCTCTTTGTTAGAAGTTCTGTAGCAGTGTTGTAGTCCCATAGCTTAAACCTAGTTTGGTGCTAATTCAGATCTGGTTTGGCCCAAATTCAGATGGAGGTGTGAAAAGCTTCAAAGCTATACAGCTTTTTAAAGCTGTATAGATTTGAACAAGTTATGTCACTGTTAAGATACATTTTATCATGCAACACATGATTCTGCATCTCATTTACAGGTATGCTCTTCACTGCCAATGAAGATCCTAAAATGAATACATTCTACATCCCTGTGAGTTAACACAAATAAATATTGCTTTGAGCTTTTCTTCTCACATTTTATGTCATGAGTTACAAATACACCGCTTTCTACTAAATACTAAAGAATTTTGTTTTTACCCTTAAAATTGGGGACAAGGTCTCTGTGTCCCATGCTGACAAAGGTTGTTGATACCCCCACTGACACATGATTTTATGCATACCTTGAATGCCTACCTTTTTTGGAGAAGCTTGTGTTGATTGTAAATGTGTAAATGTGTTCAGTTTAGACATAACACAGACATAGAGATCTTGAGTTCCCTTGACCTCTATCAGACAGTCAGACGCTCTGTTTCCCTCATGATCTGAAACACAGACATTTTTACGATAGTGTTTGGATTGTGGTTTTTCACTCTTTGTGCTGGGGCCAATTTGGAGAGATGTTTAGAGCTCCCCAGAGATCACACGTTTGCTTCTACTTAAATTCTGAGGATATGATGTCATTCTCTGTGTAGCGTGGCCACATAATGTACTGACCGAAGCAACCTCTGTTCTTTGATATGTCCCAAAACCATATTTAGGGATTACCAACAAAATGAATTATGGTACTTTATTTTTGGGTTCCCACTAACTATTTTAGTAGTTATTCTTATTTTTTGATTAGATGTTGCTTGAGAACATCTTCATAGAATATATTGACTGCAAAAATTATTATTCTCTCAGATGGCATGTTGTGAAAAACAATCTTAATAATCGATTAGTTGCAATTAATCAATTAACTTGTTTCAGTCCTAATTTATTAACATTTTTTTCTTGTTGGACTACCCACTTTATATTTTGCATTGTCACTGATCAGTGTTTCTTAGTAGTTAATTTCACAAGCACTGGTTGGCAGGCTTGACTTTGACCCCATGTGATGAGCTGAATTGACAGTACAACTCACAGAAGTATGTTGTTATCTTTGCCCTACCGTCTATAGTGTCTGTTAAGCCCAATTTGACTTTTGAGCAGATTAGCTAATGAATGTAATGATGTAACAAATGTTGTATCTTGCTTAGATTCAACCATTCTATCAAAGTAGGACATTGTAGGGAATTTGTTATCACTAAAAACAACTAATATGTGTATGTGGAATGTAGTGGTGTTGATGTGGGTCTGACTTCTTCTAAAGTTTAACAAATAAACTGAATCATCTGTCAATAAAAGCCTGTGGTTTAGAGCCATGTGTTTGGAGCAGACTTCAGATTTGGGAGGAAGGAATTGGACTATTTCTTCTATTAATCGGCACTGATGAAAAATGTGTCTTTCTGGAAATTGATAATTAAAGCCATATTTATAGTTTTTAGTCAAACAAGATAAAATCAAATAAAACATTGCAATTGGTCAATACAAGGAAAAGAATTGTATTGACACGATCTCCAGTCCTGTATGTATGAATCAGTTGTGTGACAGACTTAAGTTGACTTGTGTGTTGCAGTCGTGTAAATCTAAACCACATGTGTGTGTTTAGGCTCTGGGCCCAGCGCCGCGATGGTGCTCGTTCCTTGACAACCTCACAGAGGAGCTCGAGGAGAGTCCGGAGAGCACGGTTTATGATGACTACAAGTTTGTCACCTGCAAGGATCTGGAAAACTTAGGTGAGGCATTGGGAATAGTCTGTATAGTTAAAGCACTGACAAGTGTTCACAATACAAAAACACTTCAGGTAATAAGGAAAAAGCAATATACTTGAAACCAATCAACAATGCTCAATATTATAGTTAGGGTTAGGTTAGAAATTAGTGTAATTTCTCACACAGAATAAAGTAGTTAGACTTAGACAAACTTTATTGATCTACAAGGGAAATTATTCGGACGCAACAGCTCACACATTGCATTATATATTATAGCAAAGAGGAAACCGTTTCTATAACTTCATCATGCGGTCACCCTACTTCTACTGTTACCTAGTATTGATTAGTATCTGGGTATTGATTGATTAGTCTCTGGATATTTGACAACTTGGTATTTGTAACTATATTAAAGACTTTAGCGTTGAAGCCAGACCCGCAGAAAGGGGTCAAATGGTGTGTGTGTGTGGGGTGAAGAAGCACCAGGGAGAGAGCGGCAGCTACTGGAAGGGTTGAATGAACATTGGAATGCCGGCTCAGCAGTAAAGAGATCAAATGACAAGAAGACGAAAAGTGGTTGGCTGCCGTGGAATAAAGGCGAGAAGGGGGCAGGAGGGGTGAGAGGGGCGACAGCCCTGTTGATTTACAGAAGCTGCGTAATGCTCCTGTCTTATGTAACCCTGGGCCCACTGCTGCTACATGCACCGTCTCCCCTCGGGCTCTCCCTTCCACTCACTCTGCCCCATTGACTTTTAGCAGTTTATCCAGTGGAAGTGTCACAGCAAGTCGCACGCAGTTCCAAATAGGATCCTGTTCTTATTTGACTTGGATTAGCTGATTTCCATTTAAGATTTACTACCTTCTCACACACGAAGTTACATGCGTCATACTGTTCATTAGTTATACAAAACCCCCATAATCCTTTTTTGCATAAACCCATAGTTTAGACTTATTATCAGCCTGCTGTGTTTTTTCTCAGGGTTGTCTCATCTTGTGGGATCCCCTCTGCTCAGAGCCTACATGCATGGCTTTTTCATGGACATCAGGCTTTATCACAAGGTGTGTAGTCCCACAACCAATACATGAAACTATTCCACAATGAGTCAGTTATTAATTTAATATTGTTACTTAATTAAACTTTAAACTTTTTTATTTGATAATTGTAGGTTAAAAGCATGGCAAATCCATTTGCTTATGAGGAGTACCGTAAAGATAAGATTCGGCAGAAGATTGAAGAGTCCAGGACCCAGAGAGTGCAGTTAACAGTAAGATCTATTAATTTTTTAAAGTGCATATGACATTTTGATGATTGTCTAATTTTTATTTAATTTGTTGGGATTAAATAAAAAGCAATTTTTTAAGAAAAATATGTTGAAAATTACTGGAAGTAGAGAGTTCTAAACACACTGATGACATTACACTAGGGAGAATTATATCCAAAAGTTTGGCACAATTTACACACAAGAATTTTTTTCTGATAAAATATTATTTCAACAAAATAAAGGTGTTTCTTCTATTTGTATTTGTCAGATAATTACCTGTGCCAAGGAGGTTATGTTTTCGCCTGAGTCTGTCTGTTTGTTTGTTTGTTTGTTTGTTTGTTTGTTTGTTTGTTTGTTTGTTAGCAAGATAACTCAAAAAGTTATGGACGGATCTTGATGAAATTTTCAGGAAATGTTCCTAATGGTAAATCCAACAGATGATTAAATTTTGGTGATGATCCAGAAGAAATCCTGGATTCTGGATCACTTTGAAAACTGAGCTGCTTGGCGGAGGTCTGCGCTCTCTGAGTGCTTTTCTAGTTACTTCATACATTAAAGGACTTTTGCTAGGTAACAGTTAAGGAATTCTCTAGTGTAATGTCTCGATTTCCAACCAGTAAGTAAAATTTTAAACCTAATAAATGGCGTGTTTTTGCAAAAATCTTAAATATAATGATCTTAACTGTGTTTTCGTGAAATTAGTACTATAACCTGTCATAGGCACTTTAACTAAATGGATGGAATGGATTTTTTTTGGATTTGAATTTTTATCCAATACATAATGTCAGTAAATATTATGTGTACAAATTAATTGGAGTGCCAAATATCAAAAGTTATAGCAACAAAGTCTATTTAAAAAAAATCTTTTATCCCCAGGTTAAACATGTCAACCAGCTAAATTAATATCTTGCTTAACTAGGCTTACTACTGTTTTTATGTTGTCCTATAAACCTCTAAACTCTATAAACCACTGTTTTAGTAGAAGCAGAATATTTTGTAATCCCGTTATTTTCTGTGACACAAATGTCTGGTTGATTTTTGCAATGTTTCTAAATGTGTCACTATCACAAACATTTTGTTCTGGCTTTATCAGAAATTGCCCAAGGTGAACAAGGAGTTGGCACTGAAGCTGATGGAGGAGGGTGATGACGAGGCGGAGCTTGCTTCTAGAAAAAAGAAAGGAAAGGTCTGCATGTTCTGCTTTGTTTCCTACCTGCCATGACTCGTCACTGACGTCACTCAATTCGTTCTGCTTTAATCCATATTGGATTTGCAGGCCGTTCCTAGTATTCTGGGTGACGATCGTTTTAAGGTGATGTTTGAGAACCCAGACTACCAGGTGGATGAGCAGAGTGAGGAGTTCCGCCTTCTCAACCCCATCGTGTCTAAGGTTGGCCAAAAGAGGAAGAAGAAACTGAAGCTGCTTTCACAACAGGCTGCAGCTGCTCAAGAGGTAATGATGCACGGTTTCATAGTGTTAATAAATAAGGATGTTATAATACCCTGTCGAAGGAAGATCATGGTTTTACAATTATTCAGAATCAGGGACGTCTTACTAAGCAACAGTGAAATTTTTCTTTCATTCACAGTATCTAATAAAGACAGACACGAAGAGAAGGTATTAGTAAGCTTTATTGAATGAGTCATCTTTGGAGCTCAGACACCAGCAGAAAACATTGCGATGAAGGGCGTGGCTGATTAAATGACGTCGAGGGGATGTGACATAACAGCAATTTGTTTATTTTTTGGGAGGAGTATAACTTCGCTTCTAAAATGGTCACGACAGTATTTTTAGTTCTTACATATACATCGATTATCGGTTAAGTAAATAATCCCTTCCTATATGTTCTACCATTTATAAAATTTGCAATTATTTTATGAACAATTAATTGAATAAAAACTGTTAGTTAAAGGTCCTATATTAAGCAGAATTGACTCTTGTGATTTCTAAGTCATGTTAGAATGTTGTTGCCTCATCAAAAACATACTTGGAGTTGTGTTTTGTTTCATTCACACATTTGAGTAACACTTTATTGGTCTGTCTACATTTCCAAAGCTTAAAATGCTCTGTTCCATCTTGTAATGTTTTCATGTTAACAGCTACCTTTTACCTTTTGTTCAGTAGAGAATGGCAATTCCAGGTCTGAAATTATCCAAATAATTCTAGTGAAGGTGTGTAGAGTTGTGAAGCACTTCCTTTATTACCACCTGACATCAAAAGGAGTGTTTTCTGTTAATAAATATGCAGGGTTTGTGTTAAACATCTGTGAATGAAACACAACACAACTCCAGGTATGTTTTTCATGAGGATACAACATTATAACATAGATCAGAAAATGGTGTAATATAGGCCCTTTAATTGGTAAAGAAGGGCAACATCTCAAACAACAAATTCTTGAATCTGACCATGAATTATCAAGCTGAAGTGTTATTATATAGTGTAATTATGTAGTGTAGACATTGGAGTTAATTAACATTTGCCCATTGTGTCCGATTGTCCAGGAGGCTGAGGAGGAGGAAGAGCCTGAAGGTCGTGCCAGTTCAGAGGAGGAGAGCTCAGATGATGATAAGAGCTGGGTGGAGGAGGTGAGGGAGCAGAGGCGACTTCTGAGACTGGAAGACCGCGAGCGCCGCATACAAGAGAGGAAGGACGCTGACCGCAACACTGTCCTACTGAACCGGGAGCAAAACGGAGCATCCAAACCCAATATGCCCACAGGAAAAAAGACCAACCAACCTCATTTCTATCAGATTAAAACTGGAGAGGAGTTCCGCAGTTTTAACGACATGGCCCACAAGCAGAAACTCCAAAAGTATGTGATAAATACTGTAATCTGTGACGTTTTTGGGTTTAGATTAAAATCAAATATCACTGGCGGGTGTCTTGGATCATGAAATGATATATGGATATTTGATTGCTTTGGCAGAATTCTCACTGTAATAAAACATTTAACAAGAATCCTATAAGGGTATTTAAGATATGTTACTGTTTTTTTCCCAGGGCATCTCTGGAGGAGCGCCTGAAGCTGGAGGAGAACTCTGGAATAAGCAACATGGCTGACACAGCAGTGGGAAGCAAACAACTCACATTTACTCTTAAAAAAGTATAATACAATAATACTAAAACATAAGTCCAATAGACCAGAATCTCTTTGAGCTTTCTTGTATGATTAAACCTGAAACATTTTTCTTTGCTTTTAGTCAGAACAACAGAAGAAGCAGCAGCAGGCGGAGAGAGACCACCACGCAGAGAGGAAGAAGCTGAGGCGGTCGGCAGGGCACCTGAGCAGCACCACAGGGAGGGGCCGCGGGAGAGGAAGAGGAAGAGGACGAGGACGAGGTCGATTCTGAGGTGTCCTGTTAAAAGTCTATCCTCTTTCATTCACCAGAGTGAAAAGTGTGGGAGACTCGGCACCAGGCAAAACTGACTGTAACAAATGGACGTGTTTGTGGAAAGACACTGCAAACAGGGCAACGCCATGCGCGTTATAAGCATGGATTAAAATTCTGAATTTCATTTTTGAAAATGGACAAATTAATTGTGACTGAGTAGGTCATTTAGGAGGTTTTTAAGATTCATTAGGGTACACCAATGCTCTGATGTTTTTCTAATATTGTTGGTATATTTTTTTGTGTGGCTATCTGTGTAACAAGTTTTAAGAAAACTTGTTGTCTTATTGTTTAAAATTTGATTAATATGTACTATATTATAATTGGTACAAAACAAACTTGACTGACTGTAATTTTTTTCATAGCATAAAAAACAATATAATTAATATATAATTATTAAAATTATTAATTAACTTTGTGCTCTGAAACACAACCCTCCTATATGCTGTTACCTTATAGCGTCTATACCAGACAAGCATTACATTCTCCCGGGCTTAGGAGTAGTTACATCAGACATGCGTAAAGGGGTGGAGAAAAGTAAGTTTTTTTCCCCCCTCAGCCAACTGCTGCAGTTCTTGGAAATACCAGAACTTCTTGGGTGTCCTTCCCATCCCCCTCTGCCCACTCTCCCTACAGCCGGAGTGTCTGATTCAAGATTCGGCCCCTTTTAAAAAGTGAAGGAGGAGTGTGGCATCAGTGGCTTGTTTGAACTCACTTTGATGTTGAAATGCACTAGACTTGAGCTCCTTTAGTTTCAAGGCGGGAAAAGAATCAAACTAGACATCCAAGCTTTGTCCTAACATATTCCATTCATATTTACAAGTGTATGTTTAAAATATAGGGAATAAATTCAAACTTGGCCACAGCGTTATGTGTTACAATTGGCAGTAACGAAATGTTATTTTACAGGGGATAATTAAATTGTGTCTTTCAAAACATGTTTAAAAGTTTTATGTTTATTATTATATTAACTGGCTACTGTGACTATATTTCTAGACACAAGAACAAAAACTGCCCTGAGTACTGGGCTGGCTAATACTTTAAACTGTTGGTGGCAAGAGACATCCACATTTTACATAGAAATGAGCTGTTAGCAGGAAGCCATGTGACTGAGTTCATGTTTGTTGTGTTAATTGAATGCATCCAAAGTAACTGAGGGTTGTGGGTCAGTCAAGGCTCTACACTTTAATCCACTTAAACCATAAGGAGGTTTGTGCTTATGTCCCACAGGTGTCAACAACACGGTCTGAATATTGGTTAAGTTTGAAAGGATTTAAGAGCAGTTGATAAATGGGTCAGGGCCTAAAAGATTTTTCAGTTCAGTTTACTTTATTTGTACCTGTAGGTAGAGTTGTTGTGCAGCAGTTTTTATGTTTGCCATCAATACAGTTTGGACAATAACATGACCGACACATATAATCAAATGATTCAAAACGGCAACATTTCTTCTCAAAAATGGCAGCTGACGGAACAAAACTGTTATGTAGAAACACCACTGTTTATCAAAAAGGTAATTTTAGAATGCAATTTGTGAATTTCTATGTGTAACCTACTTAAGGTGGCATGGCAGTAGTTTAATTTTTAAAGACAGAAGCGCTGTTCTCAAATGCTGAATCCACAATTTTGTCATTACACTGAATAGTATGATAGTAGTAGGATAGTATTGTGATGTAGAGTGGTTCCAAGGGCCTCATTCATACAGATTTTAAAAGTTTTTAGTTTTCTAAAATGACATGCATTCTTTGTATGTTCTTGGATATACTATTAAACATTTGACCTTTAGTTCTCCCTAAATCCTGAATGGGAATGAATGAAGAGTCTTTGGTATGGGCCCTTCTTCTTGCAAAAGGATCAAAGCTGTAGTGAAAAACGCTGATGCTGCTTGTTACTCTGGGCCAATCCCTGGAGCCACAAAAGATGTTCCAATGAAAATGTCGGTACAAGTTTTTTTTTCAGTCTTCACACTGCCCAGTGAAATGACCGGACAACTGAACCTTGAAAGAAGACCAGAAATGATGAGCCAGCACAGGAGAGATAAAACCAACTTTGCTCTCATCACATCAGGGCTGACAACTGGGTCAACTGCATGATCATTCTTGCACTAGAGTTAATACAATAATTCATGACAATATTATATTTGTTTCCTTTCGACAGTAAAATACAGGCCTCATAGCGTGCATTTATTTTGCATATGACCTGACTGATTTCTTTATTTATCCAGGGTTGGGACTGGCATGAGAGTTCACAAAGATCCTCATGGTTGCATTTTGGTGCATATTTGCATATTTCTATTAATTTTATAAGATGGGCCTACTAACTTTTTCCCCCAGTCTGCTACTATAATACTGTATTACAACTACATTAAGGAAACAACTTCAAAGGAAACAAAATCTTCTGTATTTTTGTTTGTCTAGATACAGCCTGCTTGGTGATTCTTTCCACTTCCAAACCTAGGAAATATAGGCTACTTTAACGGTATAACCCATAGAACATGATGTCGGTGCATATGTTTGCCTTTAAGATGCTGTGGGTGTGCAGTCACGCATCTAAAAATACCACACAACGGTTCCATAAGCCATGTTAAACCTTTCATTTACTTCCTTTGTATATGGTCCCGTGGTGCTTTGCCAGATGCAGTGTGACCCTAATTACAAACCACCCATTGTCAGTGTATACCTCATAAAATAGTCTAGACATCTCACCTGGATTCTTTTAGTCTTTATGTTTTATGCCTTCCATGATGATATCCCTGAAGAGTTTTGTATATGAAATTAAGATGCAATGTAATCTGAGTTTTCAAATGTGCCTGCGCCTTCTGACCAGGTGGATGAAGTCCAGCAGGCACAGATTACAAAGGCAGCTTAAAGAGTGCCATGTAATACTGTAGACAAGTCTGTAAATGTCTTAGATTTCTTGGTTTTGCAGCAGTGATATACATTGGAAGACACAGCTATAAGCAACTCGTAAGTCAAAATGGCCTACTTAGGTTCAGTAACTTGCTCATTTAGAAACATTAAAACTGAGATAGTCTTCAAAGCTACATTGTACAAAAGTATTCACATTTGTTGTTGCAAAAGATAAGTTGCTCTGCAGTTTCACTATGTCGAGGTCAAATAGACTTGTCCTTGATAGTATGCTGAAAAATAAAAGTAGAATAGGTTTTGTACCCAGGGGAAGAGGGTAGGGCCTATAGTTGTAATTAGCAAAAGAACTGAATCAAAAATAATAAAGCAGTCAAATTAGGTTTTAGATTATGTGATCCTGCATGACAATGATAAGCATCTGTGGGAAGTGACTTGAAAACTCACTTCCTGCCTGCAAGCAACAGATCTGTGAAAAGAATTATAAGGGCTGTTGATGAAGTTTAGTAAAAGGACAATGAAAAAACAAGACAGACAACAATAGACTGATGTGGAAAATGGGCTACAGTGATGCAATTTTGATGGTGGTTTTTAAAATCAGAAAAATCCATTAGGATACGTGGATCTTTGTCCTAGTTCTTATACTGATACTTTTTCCATGGTGAGATCACACAAATTATAGGTTGTTCTTAGGTTAGGCCTATGTACAACGGTAGGCTATGTCCCAACAAAGGAAAGGCCTACTGCCAATGGATTTTTTTTATGTAGCCTTTTGCTGTTATCCTTTAGACATAATATTAAAACATGTAGGTTACAACATTTCTTAAACATAGTGAGTGGCTATGATTAGGTCTATGGAATAGGCCTAGTTATAGAAAGGGCCAAAACTTATTTTTTTCATTTCATGATTGAAAGGCCAATTAAGTTCAACTTTATTGCAACTTTTTTCCCTTTTAGACAAAGGCACAGATTTCAAACTTGACACCACTGATAGTTCAAAGATGAAACACTCTTTTGAAAGTTTGCCAGAGACAGAGGGGGTTAAGCCAAAAGTATCTATTCACAGAAAGAAAGGAGAGACCGGTTTGAACAGGCTCCGTTACTTCGTTATCACTACTTTTGTACTCCCCCTCCGTCCCTCCCTCCTCTCCTGTGTCCTGACTCCTGATGAGCGCCATGAGGATGCGGGACAGGAATGAACCGGTTCACGTGGGGGAGGGAGGAGGGCGGCCGGTTTAATCTGGCTGCGTTGCCGTAGGAACGGCCTCCTATAAATACCGTGGACTCCTCGGCTCCCTCCACAGTCTAAGGAGAAGACAGCCTGGCGCAGAGTTCACCAAGGGGGAGCTGCTGTAATTTACCCAGTACACGGATCTAATGGGACAACTCTTTGTAAATGCTTTTTAAGGTGAGTGAAAGATTTCATCCGTGGTGGATAGCTATAGAGTTAAAGTAACCAGTAATTTGTAAACGAACTGGAGTTAACTCATTTCTTATGAATGACTTTAAATGAATATATACCGTTAACCAATAACAGGTAACGTTAACTATCAGAATTACTAAACGAAACGGTATTTCATTCATTTCATTCATTTCAACTTCTCGACTGCGTGGCTTCAGTGCTAGCTTAGCAATGTAGCACGTTACTATGTGATCGTAACAGTTTTAATACTTCGCTTTTGTGTAAAATGCCCATATCGTGTAGTAGGTAATGTTTTACTTTTGGGGTTTGAGTTAGACAGACTTAAACTGTTGTAATACTGCAGATTAGCATTTCTTGTCCTATATTACCGCATGGCCGGAACCGGCGCAGGACGCTGACGTCTTCGTCCATTGTTTGACGTCCATTGGTTTGTAGCGGTGTTTCTCCGAACTCAGAGGGCGGATCCTCCTCTTAATTGGCCTGAGCAGAGCTGGGCGGGCCCTCGGGTTTTCCAGCGGCAGATGGTGTCAAATTGTGATGACACAGTTGTACTGGTCTGGCTCAAAGTAGAGTCTATGCCCCGATGCGCAATATTTTTGTATTTGCGTTGGAATCTGGTATCTATTAAATTGTGGTTGAGAGCAATGCCATTTGATATTCTGATTTTTAAATTGTATTTTGCAGAATCGCCATTCTAGAAAATCACACACTGGCTACTTGCAAGGCCCTGGCCTGGAGGCTTATTTGAAAGGGTTTAACTTCACTGGTGAACCCCCTTGGCTTCTCTGCACCTGAGCAACAACCTGAAAAGATTCTGTTGATTTTGGATTCCAGTAAGTACGATCAGTTTGAGATTAAACATTCCTTACATGGTCATGTTGCTACCCACTATGCCTCAATAAACATTTGTACACAGTTTTCTACTCGGCACCTCACAATGGGTTGCTTTGTTTTTGCAGCTTCTTTGTAACAAACTCGAACATTAACCATGAACCCTACTGCTGAACTTGACTTTTCATTCCTGGAGGAGGGCTTTTCTGCCCGGGACGTTATTGAACAGAACATCAATGAGTCTCCCTTAACAGTAAGCTGCCCTCAACGTTCGGTTATGTGATGCAGTTTCAAAAATGTCCTTGTTCCTTGTTAAATGTAGCTTACCTTTGCCTTTTTGCTGCAGGATGACAAAGATGCCTACTATGTCTGTGACTTGGGTGACATCTTGAAAAAACACTTGCGTTGGACAAGGGTTCTGCCTCGTGTCACTCCCTTTTATGCTGTCAAATGCAATGACAGTCAGGGTGTTCTCACCACCCTTGCATCACTGGGAACAGGCTTTGACTGCGCTAGCAAGGTGCATATTCTGCAATTACTACTTTTATTTACACTGTCTCTTTTACTAATTGTTTGCTTATTGTGACATTTTTCAGACCGAGATTCAACTGGTTCAATCTCTGGGTGTGGATCCAGACAGAATTATTTATGCCAACCCCTGCAAGCAAGTATCTCAGATCAAGTATGCATCTGCCCATGGGGTCCAGATGATGACGTTTGACAGTGAAGTCGAACTCACGAAAGTGGCCCGTTACCATGACAATGCCAAGTAAGTAGCAAGATGTCTGCTGCTTTTCTTGTATCCTTTGGGTAACCTACCCCTCTGGAAAAAACAAAGAAGACAAAGGAACAGGAGTTAATTATTGTCTTCTGTCTCCAGGCTTGTGCTGCGTATTGCCACTGATGACTCAAAGGCAGTGTGTCGTCTTAGTGTGAAATTTGGAGCCCCACTCAAAGCTTGCAGAGATCTTCTAGAAAAGGCTAAAGAACTGGGACTGAATGTCATTGGTGTTAGTTTTCATGTTGGAAGTGGTTGCACTGATCCTCTGTCATACAGTCAGGCTATTAGTGATGCCCGCTGCGTCTTTGATATGGGGGTAAGCAGCAACAAGTTTCTATGGTTTTTGTTCTATTGTGAATGTTGCATCTAAATATTTGTATCTCAGGATGAGCTGGGCTTCAACATGAACCTGTTGGATATCGGAGGTGGCTTTCCTGGTTCAGATGATGTAGCTCTCAGATTTGAAGAGGTATGTTTATTGTTGGTAGTGATGCCATCAGGTTAGTTTAATTTTATTAACCCAATCTCTTTCCCTTTAGATCACAGCAGTAATTAATCCTGCACTAGACAAATACTTCCCTGTTGACAGTAAGGTGAAGATCATAGCTGAGCCTGGGCGCTTTTATGTGGCATCTGCTTACACATTGGTTGTGAATATTATTGCTAAGAAAGTCATCCTGGATGATGACGATGCATCTGATGGTAAGTCTCATGCAAATGTTCTTTGTGTAAGTTTCCTCACCAAATGGTTGTTAAAAGCTTGGGCTGCTTTTATAGAGGAGGATGAAGGGACCACTGATAGGACCATTATGTATTATGTCAACGATGGCGTTTATGGATCATTTAACTGCATTCTGTATGACCATGCTCAGTGTCTGCCTTCATTGCATAAGGTAAATGAATCTAATGTCTTGCATATTTCAGTCTAAAATGCCTGACTCAGTCTTCAAAATTGTGTCTCATTGTCAGAAGCCAAAGCCAGATGAGCCCTTGTACCCTTGCAGCATCTGGGGGCCCACCTGCGATGGTCTGGACCGCATTGTAGAGCAGTGCACTCTGCCCGACCTCCAGGTGGGAGACTGGATGGTGTTTGAGAACATGGGCGCCTACACTGTGAGTGCATCTACCACATTCAATGGCTTCCAAAGACCGGACACTCATTATGTCATTTCACGGCCAGCATGGTAAGGACTTCAACAACTGGAAATGCTGTTTATTTGACTTTATGACTGAGGATAACACACTTGTGTTTTTAGGCAACATGTCCACAGGATCTCATCCCAAGGCCTTCCAACTCAAGAGTCGTGTGTGCAGGAAATGCCAGTGTGCTGTGGCAGAGAAAGTGATGCAGAATTGCCCACCAAAACCCATCAGACTCATGTGGTCTAAAGGCTACCATTAAAGCAGTTCTTTCATATTATGGCCAGTTACCTGACAAGGAAAGACTCATGTTGCACACATTTTTGTTCAGCATTGGCAGCTGGGTACTGTTTCTTTTGAACTCCTTGCATGTTACAGTGGTCTTTGCATCAAAATGTGTCTAAAATGAAAACGCTTTAGTAATTTTGTTTTTGAGACAAACTGAGTGGCTGATATTTTATTTTCAGCTTCTGTCGCCTTGCCTATGTGCTGCCATCATAGAATATTCATCAGCCTGCTGGACTCCTCTCTATTCTCTAAGAAGCACATGTTTAACTTGTGTTTCTAAATACGAGTCAGAACTTCAGTCTTGTATTCTTGTACTGAAACAACAGGCACTCAAAGCACATGGGTACGCCTTTATTTATAATATTGCCATGTTTGAGTTTAAATGTTCAATGTTAAAACACAGGTGGATATGAAAGATATGGGATTGCACATTCATTTTGCTTTCCTGTGGAAACTTGTTAAAAAGGGAAAAAAAAAAAAAAAACTTTTGTATTTTTTTTTTTTTTTTGTAATTTTTTTAAATAAAATAACAGTAGAGACAGAGCCAGTGTGGTGTGTGTCAGTAACTCGGTATGAGTCAGTATTGTTTTCATTCATACACTTCAGTCCACTATTTTCAGTTATTGTAAGTCAAATCAACCATTCTGAGAGCGGAATGGATATTTAAAGAATAAGGGCATTGTCAAGATTCAGAAAATGCTTAATCTGTTGTCTGTCAGGCACCAGCTGTACCTGTTGTTTTTACCTAGGATTTGAAATCTGAATGTTGTATAGTGCTTGTTCCCATTTAAACTTAAAGGAGATGAGACAGCAGGGTCAAAATAACAATTAAATTTGTGCTCCAAAGGTTTCAGAGACATGAATGAAAGAATTGAAAATTAGGCTAGAGTAGTAAGAGGTTACCCCTCCTTGAACCGCCACCTTAACGTGGTGGAGGGGTTTGAGTGCCCGAATGATCCCGGGAGCTATGTTGTCGGGGGCTTCATGCCCCTGGTAGGGTCACCCAAGGCAAACAGGTCCTGGGGGACGAAGGGTCAGACTAAGCGCAGTTCAGAAGCCCTTATGATGAGAAATACAATAAGGCCAGTTGCGTCGCCCGGATCGGCGTTGACGAAGGAGCGACATGGGGCCTCCCGTGGGGCCTCCTGTGGACCCACCACCCCCAGGAGGATCCATAAGGGGCCGGTGCAGGGAGATCTGGGCGGCAGTCGAAGGCGGGGGCCTCGACGACCGAATCTCCGGACATAGCTCTGGGGACATGGAATGTCACCTCACTGGGGAGGAAGGAGCCCGAGCTCGTGCGAAAGGTTGAGTTTTACCGACTAGATATAGTCAGCCTCACCTCCACGCACAGCTTGGGCTCTGGAACCCAACTCCTTGAAGGGGACTGAACTCTCGCAGTTGAACACAGACACCTTTAAAAAAGTTTTTGTTTTTTTTTCTTCTTAATTCAAAGTGTCCTGTTATTGTTTATATAATTTTACAGAATTACACTCACCCTCGCATTGCTTTTTTGTTCAACGAGATGGTCTGAAATGATGAAATGTCCATTAGGTCAATACCCGCCAACAGTCTGAATTTCTCTAGAACCAGAAATGTTCCAGTACAAAATATCATACCCCAAACTAGGGTCTCCATTTTTGTCAAAGAATATGCTTGTGTTCTTTACAGTGAAGTTAACTTTTCTCATTTCATGGAATAGCTGCAATGAAGCACAATAATAATTTTGTTATCAAAAACAAATATGGAATTAGTAATGTAATGATAGGATATTGAAGAGATAACATCATAACATGGCTTAGAGCACACAAGGATCGATTTCACATATTATAGGACCTTTAATATTTAATTTTAGGTCTGTATCAAAATGCAATGTGATGTTTTTGAGGAGATGCTAGAATTAGAGGTGCTAGAATTAATTCAATTTGCTGTTAAAATGAATGCCTAAGCAGAAGGCCTGAGGGCCAGTAAAATAGTTTGAGTACCCCCAGTTTAAAGCTAAAGTTTAAAACAAACCTGAGGAACTGAAGCCATAGAAGTCACTCGGGCCACTGCTGTGGACATCTCTGAGGACCCTGCTCCAATGAGCACTTTGGTTTTACTGGGGAAAGAATCTATGTTTTCAGGCTTAAAACAGCTCCCAGAGTCTGGCTGGCCAGTCCTGAGCATCTGCAGTGTGGCTGTGAGAGCAAAGCTTACATCTCCACATGTATCATACATGTCATACCCCAAAGTGAAGTTAGGGATAAGTCTGCGCTGGTTTATCTCTTCAATGGCAAAAATCATCACTTGGGATTGCAAGAAGGCCGTCACACTGAAGCTACAAAAAAAGCAAACTCTAAAAACATATTCCAACTATCAGTATATAAGACTATCACGATACACCTACCTTTCACATGAAACTGGACTGGACCAGTCCACTGTAGTGAGCTCAGCTGTCCTGTTGGTGTTTGAGTGGATTATGAAAAGGCCTCCAATGATGATATCTCCATCAGATGAGTAATGCAAAACATTATTACCTCCGCCAAGGAGGTTATGTTTTCGCCTGAGTCTGTCTGTGTGTTTGTTTGTTTGTTTGCTTGTTAGTTTGTTAGTTAGCAAGATAACTCAAAAAGTTATGGACGGATCTTGATGAAATTTTCAAGAAATGTTCCTAATGGTAAAGCCAACAGATGATTAAATTTTGGTGATGATCCAGTAGAAATCCTGGATTCTGGATCACTTTGAAAACTGAGCTGCTTGGCGGAGGTCTGCGCTCTCTGAGTGCTTTTCTAGTTCACTCCTGTAATGAAGATATAAAAACAAAACAACAAGCTAAAGCGGGACATTGTGGTACTGTCTACACAGACTACTCATAGGAAATGCATAAAACAGCAAAACAAACATAAAACTCTTTTTAATCCTATGTTGTGTTTTTACACTATAATTTAAATGTGATTTATGTAAAAGTATTCAGAATACAGTATTTTGAGTGGACCACATATTAGAACATGTTTAATACATTTTGATGGAGATATTCCGTATTCTGTAACTCAGCCCAAACTCTGCAGTGCTGCAGTCCCCCTATTGATGCAAACATTTCAAGGGATGCCCCTAATAATAATTTACTCTACATTTAATAGAAAATTTAATGGGTTTTTTTCCATGTTAAACAATATAATTATACCTGCAGGCTTAATACTAGTAGTAAAGTACAGTAGTAAATGTAACCAAATATATTATGTAAAGCTGATTTCAAAGCTCAGTTTTCTTGTTGTGTGAACAAAGCTTGGGGGCCCCCCTGCAATGCCCCTAAGCTGTCCCAGCGGGGCCCAGACTCCACTTTGGGAACCACCACTATAACTAAATACATTTTCAAAGTATTCTTTCCCTTACAGCCTATGGCAGCCTACTAAACCAACAGTAGGCTAGTAGCCAGTCTGACCAGTCTGCCATTTATTCCTAATTGGCAATACTTGACCTCCATCCATCCATCCATTTTCTTCTGCTTATCCAGGGCCGGGTCGCGGGGGCAACAGTCTAAGCAGGGAGTCCCAGACTTCCTTTACCCCGGACACTTCCTCCAGCTCCTCCGGAGGGACCCCAAGGCGTTCCCAGACCAGCCGAGAGACATAGTCCCTCCAGTGTGTCCTGGGTCTTCCCCGGGGCCTCTTCCCGGTGGGACATGCCTGAAACACCTCCCGAGGGAGACGTCCAGGAGGCATCCGGAACAGATGCCCGAGCCACCTCAGCTGGCTCCTCTCGACGTGGAGGAGCAGTGGTTCTACTCCGAGCCCTCCCGTTTGGCTGAGCTCCTAACCCCTATCTCTAAGGGTGCACCCAGCCACTCTGCAGAGGAAACTCATTTCGGCAGCTTGTATCCGCGATCTTGTCCTTTCAGTCATTACCCAAAGCTCATGACCGTAGGTGACGGTAGGAATGTAGATTGACCAGTAAATTGAGAGCTTTGCCTTTTGGCTCAACTCCCTCTTCACCACAACGGTCCGGTACAGCGACTGCATCACTGCCGATGCTGCACCGATCCGCCTGTCAATCTCACGCTCCATCCTCCCTTCACTCCTCCACTTGAGGCAAGGACTCTCCACCCACCCGGAGAGGGCAAGCCACCTTTTTCCAGTCGAGAATCACAGCCTTGGATTTAGAGGAGCTAATCCTCATCCCAGCCACTTCACACTTGGCTGCACATTGGAGGTCCTGGTTCGATGAAGCCATCAGGACAACATCATCTGCAAACAGCAGAGATAAGATCCTGTGGTCCCCAAACCGGATCCCCTCCAGCCCCTGACTGCGCCCCTCCTTGAACCGCCACCTTAATGTGGTGGAGGGGTATGAGTGCCCGAATGATCCCGGGAGCTATGTTGTTGGGGGCTTCATGCCCCTGGTGGGGTCACACAAGGCAAACAGGTCCGGGGGGACAGGTCAGACTAAGAATGGTTCAGAAGCCCTTATGATGAGTATTAGAGCAAGGCCAGCTACGTCGCCCGGATTGGCGTTAACAGGGCCCCACCCTGGAGCCAGGCCTGGGGTGGGTGCTCGATGAAGGAGCGACATGGGGCCTCCCGTGGACCCACCACCCGCAGGAGGATCCATAAGGGGCCAGTGCAGAGAGATCTGGGCGACAGTTGAAGGCGGGGGCCTCGACGACCGGATCTCCGGACATGGAGACTGGCTCTGTGGACATGGAATGTCACCTCACTGGGGAGAAAGGAGCCCGAGCTCGTGCGAAAGGTTGAGCGTTACCGACTAGATATAGTCAGCCTCACCTCCACGCACAGCTTGGGCTCTGGAACCCAATTCCTTGAAGGGGACTGAACTCTCCATTATCTCTGGCGTTGGACACAGGGAGTGACAGCGGGCTGGTGTGGGCCTGCTTATTGCCCCACAGCTCAGCCGCTGTGTGTTGGAGTTCACCCCGGTGAATGAGAGGGGTGAACTCAGGGTACCTGCACCTTCGGGTCGGGGACAGGTCTCTCACTGTGGTGTTGGCCTACAGGCCGAGCAGCAGTGTAGAGTACCTGGCCTTCTTGGAGTCTCTGGGAGGGGTACTGAACAGTGCACTGACTGGGGACTCCATTTTCTACTGGGGGACTTCAACACCCACGTGGGCAGCAACAGTGACACCTGGAGAGGGGTGATTAAGAGGAACTGCCTCCCTGATCTGAACCCGAGCGGTGTTCTGTTATTGGACTGTGCTAGCCACGGTTTGTCCATATCGAACACCATGTTCAAGCACAAGGGTGTCCACCAGTGCATGTGGCACCAGGACACCCTAGGCCGGAGGTCGATGATCGACTTTGTTGTCATGTCATCTGACCTCTGGCCGTGTGTCTTGGACACTCAGGTGAAGAGAGGGGCAGAGCTGTCAACTGAGCACCACCTGGTTGTGTGTTGGGTCCGCTAGCGACCTTCAACTCACACCTCCGGGAGAGCTTCTCCCAGATTCCGGGGGAGGCTGGGGACATGGAGTCCTAGTGGGCTTTGTTCTCGGCATCTATTGTCGATGCGGCCGCTTGTAGCTGTGGTCGTAAGGTCTGTGGTGCCTGTCGCGGTGGCGATCCCCGAACCTGGTGGTGGACACCGGAAGTAAGGGATGATGTCAGGCTGAAGAAGGAGTCTTATCGGGCCTTGTTGGCTCATGGGACTCCTGAGGCAGCTGACAGGTACTGGCGGGCCAAGCATGCTGCAGCCCGGGCGGTCACAGAGGCAAAAACTCGGGGTTGGGAGGAATTCAGAGAGGCCATGGAGGAGGACTGCCAGACGGCCTCAAAGAAATTCTGGCAAACCATTCGGCGCTTCAGGACGGGGAAGCAGTGCTTCACCAACACTGTTTACAGTGCGGGTGGAGGGCTGTTGACCTCGACTGGGGATGTTGTTGGACGGTGGAAGGAATACTTTGAGGATCTCCTCAATCCCACCGTCACGTCTTCTGAGGAGGAAGTGGAGACCGGGAACTCGGAGGCGGACTCGTTCATCACCCTGGCTGAAGTCACTGAGGTGGTTGGCAAGCTCCATGGTGGCAAGGCTCCGGGGGTTGGATGAGATTGGTCCTGAGTATCTTAAGTCTATGTATGTTATTGGGCTGCCTTGGCTGACATGTCTCTGCAACATTGCGTGGCAGTCGGGGACAGTACCTCTGGACTGGCAGACTGGGGTGGTGGTCCCTCTGTTTAAGAAGGGCGACTGGAGGGTGTGTTCCAACTACAGGGGAATCACACTCCTCAGCCTCCCCGGCAAGGTCTATTCCAGGGTACTGGTGAGGAGAATCCAAACGATGGTTGAACCTCGGATCCAGGAGGAGCAGTGTGGTTTTCGTTGCGGCTGCGGAACACTGGACCAGGTCTATACTCTCCATTGGGTGCTCGAGGGTTCATGGGAGTTTGCCCAACCAGTCCACATGTGCTTTGTGGATCTGGAGAAGGCATTCAACCGCGTCCCTTGTGGGGTCCTGTGGGGAGTGCTCTGAGAGTATGGGTTTGGGGCTCTTTGCTAAGGGCTGTCCGGTCCCTGTTTGACCGGAGCAGGAACTGTGTTTGCATTGCCGATAGTAAGTCAGACCTGTTTCTGGTGCATGTTGGACTCCGCCTAGGCTGCCCTTTGTCACTGGTTCAGTACTTGACCTATTATAGCCTAATATAGAGGTCTAGTAGAAGGAATCAAAAAACTCTCCTCCTCACCTGCTGAGGACCAAGTAGTTAACCGCATATCTATTAATCGTGTTATAAGCATATTCAGTGAAACACAGTGATACTGATGACTGATGACCAGCCTATGTAATCAACCAATCAAAAAAAAAAAAGTATATATATATATATATGCATTTTTTTGATTATTAAGAATTATTAAGAAAAAAATTCTTAATAATTATCATATATATATATATATATATATATATATATATATATATATATATATATATATATATATATATATATATATATATATATATACATATGATAATTATTAAGAATTTTTTTTACTCTTTGTTATTATATTAGGTTGTGATGTGTGAGCTACTGTGTCCAAGAATTTCCCTTGTGGATCAATAAAGTTTGTCTACGTCTAAGTCTAAATAACTAGGCTTTTTATTCTGATGGGTCATTTAAGCACATTGAGCAGTTAAAATGCAAGATATCTGAAAAACATCAAAAGGTCTCAGTGCAGTATAACTAGAGGACTGATCCAGTCCAAAGATTCTGTGTCAGGGCAATTTGAGGAGAGAAGGGGAGGACAGTGTCCCTCCTTTGTCCTGCAGCCCAGGCATCACAGTCAGTGTCCAGGGGGAGCCAGATGAATTCAGGAGACACAAGCTCTCCTCTAAGTCTCACTTTTGTGATGCTTGGTTTGATAATGAGATGAGACCTTGAAGTATTTCCACTGGAAGGCTTTCAGCTGCAATTATTGTTGAAATTCTCAGTTGCATTTCTGAGGTCCTTGGCTAGCTCTTTGCACGGCGTTAATGGGTATGGAAAAAAGAAACAGCTCAATTCATACAATTGAACAATCTATCCAATCTCCAATCTCTTTCCCTTTAGATCACAGCAGTAATTAACCCTGCACTAGACAAATACTTCCCTGTTGACAGTAAGCTGAAGATCATAGCTGAACCTGGGCACTTTTTGTAAATATTATTGCAAATAAAGTCATACTGAATGATGACAATGCATCTGATGGTAAGTCTAAACCAGCCTTAACTGTTTCGCGCCAGGGAGACCCCCAAGCGAACCGTGCCCGTGGAAACGAGGCTCTAGACTCATCTCTATTCTTTAAGTACATATTTAACCAGTGTTTCTAAATATCAGTCTGAACTTCTCTTTTATGCATATACTGAAACAACAGGCACTCAAAACAAGTGGTTACTCTCCTTTATTTATAATTTTGACACGTTTGACTTTGAATATTCAATGTTAGAACACAGGTGATTACGAAAGATACAGGATGTTTTAGTTTTTTTTACTGTAGTGGCAGAGCCGATGTGGTGTGTAGACAGTGTAAAGAAATTAATGCAATACAATGTCTCCCTCTGGTGGACAAGATCAACAATCCTAATGCAATTGCTCAGGTCCAGTTAAATTGTGTTAAGAGGTGGTCGGCTGGGAGCTCACAACAGGGATGCCCTTCTGCTCATAATGCTTCCTGATGTACTCTAAAATGGCGTTTACATTATTGAGCTCTTTTTTGAACACTATAATGTAACACTTAGGAGCTAAATGACCACATAGGATGCTAAAGCTGGATATGACTACAGCTGCTTGTTCAATTGCACGTTTGTAAATACCAACCAGATTTATATAAATTGGAAGTAAAAGAGCCCAGATAATTAGGAACAGCAACATACTAATGGCAACTGAGCTTGCATTTTTATACAGATCTGGGAGTTGTCTTCCTTTATGTGCAAAAAAGAAGGAGACAAGTCCAACAACAGCATTATAACCAAACACGGTTCCATAGAAATACAGGGAGTTCATTTCACAGATACTGATGTTATATAATTCAAATGTGTGTAGAGTTGGTGTAGGAGGGTTGACGTACATCCAGGCAGCACTTAAGATCAGCTGGATTCCTGAGACAAAACTCACCACTGCCAGTGGCTGGTTTAGTTTCTTCAGCCAAAAAGCCACCCTTTGGTTAAAGTTGAAACCCACTAATATTTGAAGTGAGTTGGCCAATATACAAGAGATACAAAGACAAAAGGCTATGCCAAATATGGGAAGGCCCACCATACACATTTTAGGATTCGGGAATCCAGGGAAGGTAAAACCAATGCTAAAACAAACCAGTAAAGACAAAATCTCCAGGCCGCACAAGTAACCACCAATGGATTTAACAACAGGAGTGTTAAAATGAATAGAGAATAATACACCAAAAGTGACAGTTATAGCAAGGCCAAGAACGTCCAGAAGTGACAGAATGACACTGAAGGGATCTGTCCAGTACAGATAATTCACTGTTTTATCGAGACATTTGTCTCTTTGAGGAGAGGAATACTGGTCTTTGCCACACTGGACACACTTTTCTCCTAAAAAAAATAAACAAAAACAAACAAACAAACAAACAAACAAAAAAACAACAACTAATTATTCAGAAACAATTTCAATTAGTGCGGCCTAATAATGTCAGAAAAATAATCTTGAAACAAAAAAATATTCAACTATGTCCACTTTAAACTCCACACCTTAAAATGAGGAAGTGACTGTATGGAATACACAGTATCCTAATTTACAGTGAATTTAAATGAGTGAGTATTTTTAACTACTCAGTAATTAGGCTTAGAAGGATGCTAAAATGTTGTAGTATTTTGTTTTATTGTAATTAATTGCACTGGGATGATGTATTAACTCACCCTTTTCAATAGAGTAGAATCCAGCATTACATTTCTGACAACGTCTGCAGCAAGTTCCTTTAGACACTAACTCATGTCCAGGATCGCATGTTTTGAAGCAGTTGAACACAGACACCTTTAAAAAAGTATATTTTTTTTTCTTCTTAATTCAAAGTGTCCTGTTATTGTTTATATAATTTTACAGAATCACACTCACCCTCGCATTGCTTTTTTGTTCAACGAGATGGTCTGAAATGATGAAATGTCCATTAGGCCAATACCCGCCAACAGTCTGAATTTCTCTAGAACCAGAAATGTTCCAGTACAAAATATCATACCCCAAACTAGGGTCTCCATTTTTGTCAAAGAATATGCTTGTGTTCTTTACAGTGAAGTTAACTTTTCTCATTTCGTGGAATAGCTGCAATGAAGCACAATAATAATTTTGTTATAAAAAACAAATATGGAATTAGTAATATAAATGATTATATTAAAATTTCTACCTCTAAAGCTGTAAAAGGCGTTGTCCACTCACACTGTTGGTTGTCACACCTAAGTAACTGCCTCAAACTTTCTGCTATTACTTGTACAGCCAAGTAGATGTTGTACGATTCATCTTGATCAATGTAAGGTACCAGGCACCACTGGTCTGGACATGGGACATTATAAGTCTTTAATGTGGTGTTATACACAATGGTCTTATTTATGACATATTCTTCAAATCCTAAGACCTCACTCCTTTTAGAAATGTATCCAAAAACATCCCCAATACCATTTAACTGTAACAGCTCTATGGATGTGGACCATGCGTCACTTGCGATCCATGTTCTACTAAGGTTTTGATTCATTGCTTCTTCCAAAATGATTTTAACATTGCTCTCCTTAGTGAACAGTATAATGGCTTCTGCTGTAGATGCCCTAATCAATTTTAATAACTCAAAAAGTGTGTTATTGTTATTGTTTTGAGAAAAATCCCCAGGGAGTATTGTTTGAAATTCAATGCAGATGTTCTTGTTAGTGAAAAGTGAATTGAGACGGTCAGTACCATACTTTCCATACTCATCATCACTTCCCACAATGGCCACTGACTCCCATTTAAACTGACTGACCAGCTCTGCAATAGCTTTGGTTTGATGTTCATCACTAGATATAGTTCGCATAAAAGTGGGGAACTTGGTCTTCCTGCTCAGGAGCTCACTGGTTGAGGAATAACAAATCTGTAAAATGACATAAATGCTCAAGTTAGTGTTACAGTGTTGTTTCTAGTTCTTTGGATAGTTTAAAGCAGAAATGTGCAAACTTTTTTTCACAAAGGGCCACATCTTGAAATGTATCGAAAACCACAGACTGTTGATCTATATGGTGGATCATTCAGATGGTGCATTAAACATAGTTCACTAGCAAGGACTGCGCCACCACAATGGAATATGATAAAGATGTTTATTGACGGTGGGTAGATGTGATGGCTGGGGGGAGACTCAGGGTGGGGCTCTGTCTCCAATCCAAAATGGTCACCCAGCTGATTTGGAACCCCCCCCAAAGATGGTTTAAGATGAGTGAATAAGGAATGAGCTAAGGAGTTTAGAGAGGACTAATGAACGTATGAGAAGGAGCACATTAAGGACTGACAGACGAGGGTCGCGACGATTAGGAACGGCTGTCCGGCCGGAAGAGGCAAATCTGACACGGATCGTGGGAATAGTAGGAGATTTTGGCCAATCGAAGGATTCTCTTTAATGGACTGGTTAGAAAGTATGGAGGAGTCAGATGTGAACCGGGCACGGGGAAGAGAGGCACGAGTGCAAGGTTTGCGCAGTTGCTGGAGGAAATGTTTTGTAGATGGTGTTGACTGATCTATTATTGTTGTTAGAATGAATGGGAATGACCCTTCTGGATTAGTCAGACCCCCAAAGAATGGTGGAATGGTAGGGCAGAGTTCCGATGAAGCTTTAGACTAATTGTGCAACTCGAGGGCTCTGGAAGCTACACGGAAGCTACTGCTGGAGATTAAACGCTGGAGAAAGTGGAGCTGCATCGTGAAGTTACGATGGAGAAGAATGAGTCAGGAGTGATGTAGAGAGACGTGGACGTGACGTGGAGGGTCTTCTCCCCTGACCGAGGAGCTGGACCTTCACTGGAGTGGAGATGCTGGAGTGCTGGCACGCATAGTTGTCGGAGGTGACCGTGATAGCGCTGATATGTGTGCTTCAGCATGGGTGCGGGTGGAAAGCATGGGAACCTGCAGGTGAAGGAAGAATGGCTCCAATCGTTGAATTATGCAACGAGAGTCGGATGGAGGAAGGGAGACCCGTCGTGGATCGGTCAGGAGACCTGTCGTGGAGTGAGGACATCGACAGCTGCTAGCGGGAAACATGGCAGGAAGCGCGGAAGCGCGTTCGTCTTGCTTCAGAGCGCCAGGGTTACTTTCTTGACCCAAAGGGTTGTAGGTCCTGTCTTGATGTGTCATCAGCCTGAAGGGGCACACCTGAGGCCAAATGCCGTGGTTGCCGGGGCCAGGCCGCGCCGAGCGCCGTAGTCGCTGGAAGCCGCGCCGCGCCGAACACCTGCCGGGTAAACGAGGAGACTGACTAGGAGGACAACGTGGACACCCCGTAGATACCGCCAGCTACGGCGGTATTGACGGTGGACGCATATCATTTGGGTAATTTCAGCCCTTAAGGTCAAAGCATTTTGAGCATTGGAGATGTAGACAGATTAATGATAGAAGGGTCAAATATGTGTGAATGAAACAAAACACAACTTCAAGTATGTTTTTGAGGAAATAACATCATAACATGGCTTAAAGCTTACAAGGGTTAGGGTTAGGTAATTTCGCATATTATAGATCCTTTAATATTTAATTTTAGGTCTGTATCAAAATGCAATGTGATTTTTTTGAGGTTATAGTGGTGGAATTAATTAAATTTGCTGTTAAAATGAATGCCTAAGCAGAAGGCCTGAGGGCCAGTAAAATAGTTTGAGTACCCCCAGCTAAAGTTTAAAACAAACCTGAGGAACTGAAGCCATAGAAGTCACTCGGGCCACTGCTGTGGACATCTCTGAGGACCCTGCTCCAATGAGCACTTTGGTTTTACTGGGGAAAGAATCTTTGTTTTCAGGCTTAAAACAGCTCCCAGAGTCTGGCTGGCCAGTCCTGAGCATCTGCAGTGTGGCTGTGAGAGCAAAGCTTACATCTCCACATGTATCATACATGTCATACCCCAAAGTGAAGTTAGGGATAAGTCTGCGCTGGTTTATCTCTTCAATGGCAAAAATCATCACTTGGGATTGCAAGAAGGCCGTCACACTGAAGCTACAAAAAAAGCAAACTCTAAAAACATATTCCAACTATCAGTATATAAGACTATCACAATACACCTACCTTTCACATGAAACTGGACTGGACCAGTCCACTGTAGTGAGCTCAGCTGTCCTGTTGGTGTTTGAGTGGATTATGAAAAGGCCTCCAATGATGATATCTCCATCAGATGAGTAATGCAAAACATTATTCACTCCTGTAATGAAGATATAGAAACAAAACAACAAGCTAAAGCGGGACATTGTGGTACTGTCTACACAGACTACTCACCCTGCCCCAGAAAAAAGTCACACGCCCCAATATAAGTAACTGTATTGAGGAAATGAAGAGGTTTATTTGCGTTGAAAATGGGCTATAACCAAATCTCACTTGTCCGCAAAGATTTAAATAAACAAACTAATGGGGCACATCAGCCTACTAAACCAACAGTAAGCCAGTCTAGCATTGTACACTTTTGGCCATTTATGCTTAATTGACGAAACCTACCCTATTATACCCTAATATAGAGGTCTAGTAGAGGGAATCAAAAACCCCTCCTCCTCACACTTGCTGCTGAAGACCAGGATTGGGCCATCTCCTTTTGGGCAGTTAACTCCCTCATTCTGTACTTACATACTGTATAAAAAGGCAAACCCATCTTTTGTATGGACATCAATCCAGACACAGCGAAATAGTCTTCAAACTCGCCATGGCTTTGCAGATGAAGTTTTTCTGTTGCATTCTGGCGCTGCACGTCCTTATCGCTACGGCACAGAGAGATGCACGACAGCGGCAAATCCACACAATCAGGCCCAGTCCTTCTAACAGACGTGAGCGCGTCGAAGCCCAAATTGCAGAACCTCTTGAAACGTTTCCACCGGTTCATCTGGAGGAGCGCGCGAACAGACGCACGCAGCAGCAGGGCGCTCGTCCAGGGTCCAGTAACCGTGTGACACTGGATAGAAGCGCCAATGAAGGTCAGATTCACGCGTATTATCATATTTAACTTATTTAGTTTTATCCATTCTTTATATATTTACATTGGCTTTTTATATTTAGCCCTATCCGTTCTCTATCCAATTACAAAAATAAGTGTTAATCACGTGTGTTTCATCCTCCAGAAAATCGATCATTAAAATTTGCCTCCAGGGGTGAATCCAAAAATGTAAATGTGCATCTCAAGTCGGTTATATAGAAATACACATATTCATTGAAACACAGTGCTGCTGATGACTGGTGAACAGCCTATATAATCAATCAATCAAATTGTTTTAACAGTCTCCGCACAACTGCACTGCTGAACTCTTAATTGATTAAAAACCCCAAAAGATATGTTCAAAATCGCAAAACAAACAAAGGATTTAAAATTGTTTAGTGTGCAGTCACTCAACAGCTGGAACAGTGACCATGGTCATGGATTATTAATTACCGGTAGTTTATTTTAAACCAAAGATGTTCATTTTGTCTTCTTATGTACTTTAACTTCTTGGCTTCTATTAGTTTATTTAGTTTGGCATTCATTTTCTTTTTCCATCCTTTTTACAGTAACATCAAACTGTCAAAATCGCCCTATCGACTTGGTCTTCATTATTGACAGCTCTCGCAGTGTGCGTCCTTCTGAGTTTGAGAAAGCCAAAGAGTTCCTCCAGGACATGGTGGACAGTTTGGATATCGGCTCAGACAGCACTAGAGTCGGTCTGGTAAACTATGCCAGCACGGTTAAGATTGAGTTCCTCCTAAAAACATATTCTGACAAGACTGCCCTCAAAAAAGCTCTCTCTAGAGTGGATCCCCTGGCCTCAGGCACCATGACGGGCCAGGCCATTAAGATGACAATGGAGCAGGTATTCACCACAGAAGCTGGAGCACGAATGACCTCCAAGGACATTGCCAAAGTGGCCATCATCGTGACGGACGGACATCCCCAGGACGGCGTGGAGGAGGTGTCTGCAGCAGCTCGGGCGTCAGGAATAGAGATCTACGCCGTTGGAGTGGGACGAGCTGACCAGATGTCTCTGAGGCTCATGGCCAGTCCTCCTCTGGATGACCATGTCTTCTATGCAGAGACATATGGGGTCATAGAGAAGCTCACATCCAAATTTAGGGAAACTCTGTGTGGTAAGGATGGTGAGGGGAGTGCGGATGTCCCAATAATTGGTGGGATGGATGAGTTTGGCCTAGGTCTTGAAAACAGGAAGGAAGGGAAAGGAAAAAATAAAGAAAAAGGCGATAAAAGAAAAAAGGGTATGTCACATTTCATATTTATGTTTCATCTGTGTACATCGGGGCAGCACCATAGTGGGACATGCCATTTTAAAGTAGACGGTCCTACTAACCATGATTAGTAGTGTAATAATAAGGTTGATCTGCCTGAGCAAATCCAACTTTATAGACAGATTAAAATGGTGGTACCAAACATGATGCTGCCTTTGTGGTCACAGAAAGTGCAATGCTTTTTGAGCTACATCTTGCACTATATGCTTTAAATATAGATTTTTATATAGAAGAATAGTCCCTGCAAATAAATACATGCCTAGGAAAAGGATGTGCATAAGGGCAATTAGCTTCATGTCCAAGTTATTATTATTATTATTATTATTATTATTATTATTATTATTATTATTATTATTATTATTATTAAAACCTAAAGATGGATAGATATGTTTGATAGGTTTGTTTGTTTGTTCCAGTATTGGTAAGTAATGCAATATTAGGTTTTACAGATAAACATGTACAAATCTGAATACTGCTTTTCCCACAAAAATGGGTTTAAACCTTACTATATAGTTTTACACTATTGTATATTAATTATTATATATGCTTGTACTGTTTTTCCCTGCCATGGGCCCCTGATCTTTCTTCCCTTTGTTGTTCCTGGAGATTGAAATGGGAACATTGACTGGAAAACTAGAGTCATCTTTGTGTTAGCTACATTATTAACCACTAATATATGCTGCATAATATGCACGCTAATTTGCATGCTTCTTTAAGTATGTCTTCCAGACTAACATACTCAATTGTCATTGTATCACATGTTGATTTTACTTACCCTAAGTCAGTCAAAAGTGAGATACTGTATGTGTTTTAGGTTTGGATGCATGTGGCCAGGGTCATGACTGTCAGCACATTTGTGTAAACAACGGCAACTCCTTCACCTGCAAGTGTCGTACTGGTTTTGTCCTGAACTTGGACAGAAAAACATGCTCACGTAAGAATTTTTATCCTTTTTCTTTAAAAAAATATTTCAGTTAAAAAGAAAAACAGAAAGAACACAGGCAATTAAACAGAAATATTCTCTAAAGGTCTATACTGTCGCTGATACTTTTATTAAATTCTGTCCTGGATGGTGGGTTTTTATGTGAAATTCTCCAGTGTTGCACTGTTCAAAATAGACAAAATACACAATGTATTTACAACTGTCTTTTAGGTCTGGATGTGTGTACCCTGGGCCATGAATGTGATCAAATTTGTGTCAGTACCAATCATTCATACTTCTGCCAGTGTCAAGAGGGATTTATGTTAAATACAGACCAGAAAACATGCACACCAATGAATATGGGTTTGCATCATAGAACTTGTTAGTCATTATTTTATAAATTTTTATTTGCCAACATTTATCTATCAATAGTTGACAAAGTAGTAAAAGGAAAAACATATTTTTAGTAATTGCTGATACATTAATTTCAATTTACCTGAATTTTGCAGGATTGAATAGATGTGCTTCTGGACATTGCCAGCACATTTGTATCGAAACAGATGATTCATATGTTTGCAAGTGTCAAGAAGGATTTGTTTTAAATACAGATGGGAAAACATGCTCAAGTAAGAACATAACTATGATGATCATTTTTCT
Source organism: Taenioides sp. WSHXM2023 (assembly GCA_029959045.1). Lineage (NCBI taxonomy): Eukaryota > Metazoa > Chordata > Actinopteri > Gobiiformes > Gobiidae > Taenioides > Taenioides sp. WSHXM2023. The sequence goes on along the minus strand of CM057102.1, from coordinate 15,294,934 downwards.
TGTTTTTTTTTTTTTTTTGGTACGGACGAGTATGTTACTGTTGAGGACGACAAGAAATGATGTACCTAATACCTATATGAACCTAAGGACAATTTGGATCTAAATTACATACCATTTATCAAAAACAGTTTCTCAGTGTTTGTTGTCTCTACACACTTGTTCTTGTATTTCAGTTATTATTTATTTGCAGGTTCTGATCTTTGTGACCTTGGACACAAATGCCAGCAAATTTGTGTAAGCAGTAATACCTCGTACATCTGCAAGTGTCAAAGTGGATATGTATTAAATGCAGATCAGAAAACCTGTTCTCATGAAGCATTAGGTATTATAACTTGTGAATTGTTCTAAGGTGTTTTTCACCTGGGAACATTGCTGGAGTTTGTTGTTTTGGAATTGTGTTGTAATATGTATTTCAGATGCAGATGCATGTAGCCAAGGGCATGACTGCCAACATATCTGTGCAAATAATGATACGTCTTACATTTGCAAGTGTAAAAGTGGATATGTTCTAAACTCAGACCAGAAAACATGCTCTCGTAAGAATCTGCTCTTCTGCTATTATCGTCTAAAAGAAAGGCTAACTTAATATCTTTACTATGAACAAACACACAAGGTGTATTTGTGTATTTGAGCTGTCCTCTCAGTTGCAGATACCTGTAGCCAAGGCCATAACTGCCACCATATTTGTGTCAGCAATGGCACCTCTTACAGTTGCAAATGTCGAGGGGGATTTGTGTTGAATGCAGACCAGAAAACATGCTCACGTAAGCTACATGGGCAGTGCACTATCAGAAGATGAGCTGTTAAATGCCTTTTTTTTTTTGACAATGACAATTTTGTGTATATTGGCTGTGTGTTTCTTCAGGTTTTCATCCATGTGCTCATGGACATGTATGTCAGCACATCTGCATAAGCACTGATCATTCACACAAATGTAAATGCCATATGGGATATGTGTTGAATCCTGACAAGAAAAGTTGTTCACGTAAGAATTTCTATGAGTAAAATGTCCAGATCTGTGTGCCAAGTATGAAGATTTATTTTACTGTCACATAATGATGCATTCATTTTCTTGTGCAGGGTTATCTCAAAAAAAAAAAAAAAAAAAAAAAAATCATTTTCTTCTATCAGAGCTGAAACTACTCTTCTAATAATTTGGATCAACTTTTTTTCCCTGTTGTGCTTATGCATTGCATGTATGACCTTTTCTAATCTACATTTACCTCTGGGCAGGTTCCTTAGAGGATGCATGTGCCAAGGGACATGATTGCCAGCACATATGTGTGAACAATGAGAGCTCATACACCTGCAAGTGCCGACCTGGATATGTGCTGAACGTGGACCTGAAAACATGTTCACGTAAGAACTGGATTTTTCACTGACGTCAGGTCCCATTATGGAGTCCAAACACTGTATCCAGGAAAATGAACTTTTTGCAAGGACTAATTATTTATTTTTATACACGGGCAAGTTTTGCTCTTCTTCTTCTCCTTAGCTCTATTTGAAATGTGGTTGTGGCAGAGTTTAGGTGTTTAGTTCCACTTTAACTCTCAGAAAACACATGGATACTCATTGTTTCCCCACACTAGATCCATAATCTGGACTTTCAAAGCACTGGAAAATTGCTCTGAAGACTATAGGCCTTGAAAACAGGCTGTCTAAAAGTACAAGATAATTCCCTGTTATTAGGTGATAATAATAATTATTATACTGCACAGTGGGACAATGGGTGTTTAGTACTATACATGTGACCATGAATGCTAATCACTAAACATGTGCTTGTCTATTTTGTAGTCCGTAAGAGTGGAGTTTGCACTAAGATACTTTTTTACTGTTTAATTTGATAACACAGCAAATGAAATCCTCCTATTCTGATTGCAAGCTAAAGAGTACACTGTCACCATACATTGGCTCTAGTTTGAACACTAAAACCAGTCTCCTTTATACTTTTAGAGGAAATGAGGAGTGAAATAACCCAAGATGCCTGCATGTGTGAAGCTCAGATTGTTTTTCAGAAGAAGGTGCAGTCAACTATTCAAGAATTGACACGGAAAAATATCCTTTTAATATTTATATACTTAGGATTAACATATAAGTGTGTGTGTTTATATATATATATATATATATATATATATATATATATATATATATATATATATATATATATATATATATATATATATATATATATTTTTTTTTTTTTTTTTTTTTTTTTGGCATATAAACATGTTTTCCTTGACTCACAAATACTTGATGAACTTTCAAGCAAGGTGAACATAATTGAGGACATGCCACAGTACTAAGAGTGGAGGATGCATGGTCTATCTTGTATTTACAGTACAAACTTTACACTACATATTATTACATCTTGTAATAGTCCAAATGCTGCAATATAGGCTTATATAAATATTAATTTCTTTCATAGTTGGTACCTAATGTCTGTGGAAATGTTAACTATATTAATGCTGGCTTATTAATGTTGCTTAGTACATACTAATACCAGAGATACTTTTAAGACTACTTTTTAAAATTGTGTGTCATAATGTATTCATTATACTATGCAAATGATCATACATATTAATTAAATGAAAAATAATATTTTGAGATTGATGAAATAACTGTATGTGTGTAACTGCAATTTTACAAGTGAATTTGTACTAGTTTTCAGACACACTGAGGTTATATTGTTTCTGTGGTTTTGAATCTGTAGCTTATGTTCACAGTGAGTTAAAATAAACATAAAGATAAAAGCATGAACAATGTCCATTATTCATTAAAATGGCTTATATCATATTTTGTTATTTTTAAAAAAATCTTTTTATTTAGGTTGAAATGAACCGAGTGAGAAGAAGACTCCAACTCCCACGTATCCGTAAAAACGTAGTTTCCGGTTACAGTTACCATGGGAGACCAAAGGAAGCCATTGACGCTATGCCCACGATCAAATTGCGCTAAAACAAAAAATATAGGTTTAAAAGCTTTGCTTGTCTTTTGAATAATAGTCTAGCAGTGCGTACTCCTAAAATAAACAGATATTGCATTGTTACTATACAGCAAAATACTGTTAACGTTAGGCTAGCTCCTTTGTCTGGTTTTAAACTTAGACGATAGCAAACATAGCATAGTTGATCAGTTTTTGCTCATATTATTCATAAAAAACTAATCATATAAACACAGTAGGACTAAGTCCAAAATGTTTATTTACCTCAGCAAGAAGGTGAGTTAACGTAACGTTAGTTTTTACTATACCATGGCATTTTAGTTTTGATATTTATCGTTAGCTAGCTAGTTAACTCTAAATGGCGTTAACACTTGTGCGTGTTGTTATGTAGATTGCCATACCCAACCACATTAATCTAAAATGTGTATCTTGGAACAAAGACCAAGGTTTCATTGCTTGTGGAGGAGATGATGGTCTTCTCAGAGTCGTCAAGTTAGACAGTCAAACAGGTATGAAAGAGGATCACCGAACATGTTTTACTGGGCTGTTTTGCATATATGCAAATATACGCATATTCTGGTGCCTTATTATAAGAAATTGTGCCATTTTGTTGACTCCTCCAGTAAAGATTAATCTCTAGTACTGACAGGTTTATTTATTCTTACATTTAACAGATGATGCCAGACTCAAAGGTCTTGCTGCACCCAGTAATCTGTCCATGAACCAAGGTTTAGATGGACACAGTGGTGAGTTAACAAAACTATACCATATTTGCCTGAAGTTCAGCCACTCTTTGGTAAAACATCTAACATATTTTAAATGGTACATTTAGGTGCTGTACAAGTGGTTACATGGAATGAACAATACGAGAAACTGACCACTAGTGACCAGAATGGCCTCATCATTGTGTGGATGCTATATAAAGGTGACTTGTGTATGTCTGGGAAAAAATTTGACTTTTCTAATTCTCTTTTTGTCTATATAATGGGTATATTTGGTATAGGTGCTTGGTATGAAGAAATGATCAACAACAGAAACAAATCAGTGGTAAGAAGTATGAGCTGGAATGCAGATGGGCAAAAGATCTGTATTGTGTATGAAGACGGAGCAGTGATAGTAGGATCTGTTGATGGTAACCAATTTTTAATCCAGTTTATAATCTAGTTAATATCATGTAATGTACATTTTGAAAATATTATATATAGGTAACCGTATTTGGGGAAAGGAATTAAAGGGAAATCAACTTGCTCATGTAGCTTGGTCCCCTGACAGCAAGATTCTTTTGTTTGGCATGGCCAATGGAGAAGTCCAAATCTATGACAATCAAGGAAACTTCATTGTGAGTTCCGTGATTTTATATTTATTTAACGTAACCATATTATATCCAAGTAATTTCCCTTGTGGATCAATAAAGTCTGTCTAAGTCGAAGTCTATTTTTACAAATGGGTGGACTATGGCATTATTGTTTTTATGATTTTCAGATGAAAATGACAATTTCTTGTCTGACAAATACAACTGGGGCTGTGAGTATAGCAGGAATCCACTGGTATGCAGGGACAGGAGGTTACATTGAGCCTGAGTGTCCCTGCTTGGCGATCTGTTTTGACAATGGAAAATGTCAGATTATGCGCTATGAGAATGATGAAAGTAAGAGAATTTTAACTGCTAAAATATATTAGTATGAATTACATGGTTGTATGCAGTGACATTCTTTCCTCTCGCAGATCCAGTGTTCATTGACACTATGATGAATGTGGTCAGTATCCAGTGGAACCATTGCGGCAGTGTCCTGGCTGTAGCAGGATGCCTCAGAACAGCAAATATGGATAAAGAATTGAATGTGGTTCAGTTTTATACACCATTTGGTGCGGTAAGCCTATCAGATCATTAGCCTTGTTTTGTCAATCAGGATTATACACAAAATACAGTACTTAATTTCAACTTTGGTTCTCATACAGCATCTTCGGACGCTGAAGGTCCCTGGGAAGCAGATGACAGGAGTTGCCTGGGAAGGAGGGGGACTGCGTATTGCCTTGGCTGTGGACTCCTACATTTATTTTGCAAACATACGACCAGATTATAAAGTAAATAGTAAATAAGTAAATATTATATTATAGATGTCCAAGGCAGTTTCTCACTTATACTAATTCTGTGTCCTATTAGTGGGGCTATTGTAGCAGCACAGTAGTGTATGCCTACACAAAACCAGAAAGGCAAGAGTACTGTGTGGTGTTCTGGGACACAAAAAACAATGAGAAGTTTGTCAAATATGTCAAGAGCCTGATGTCCATTACCACATCTGGAGACTTCTGTATTCTGGCCAGTAAAGCTGATGACAGCCAACCTCAGGTACAAACAACAAGTACAACTAAGAATGATGAGTAATATATTTTACACAGATAAGCAAACTTTATTGGCTTGTTCTATTGTTTTTTTTTTTTATTGCAGGAGGATGCTGAAGCTGAACCAGGGAATCATTCAAGGGTAATTGCTAAATAGACCATTATAAATATTACACAATGTTGTCAATCTTCTAATGACTTCTTGTTATAATAAAACAGTATACGCTAATGAGACACTTAATTTAAATCTTTTTCAGTTTGTCTTGATTCTTTACAACTCCATTGGAACACCGCTGGACTCAAAATACATTGACATTGGTAAGATTACATTTCTGTATCCATCCAGTGTTTATATGATTTAACCATGCATCAAATACCTGTCTGCCCCCACATGTTTGCATAAATGGCCAGACCCAGTGCTATATTTCATGTCAATATGAGATTTCACACTGTCTGTATAGAGCGTTGTGTGTAATGTTGGTTGGTTGTTATGAATCGTCTTCCCACAGTAACAGCATCATAATGCAAATAGAATGGAACCACTAGGCAGTTTTTTACAGTATGTCACAGATATGCAGTATTCTGGTTTAAATAGTCCACTGTTTGAAGAAGAAACCAGGCCAAGATAGTTCAAAGCCTTAAGATTTGAAGTAGGTGCAAAATTAGCATGAGGTCAACTGCATGTCTCTCTAGGGGTCTGTCTGTTTTATTGGTTCGTTTTTAAAAACAAGTTCACATGCATTTAATCTGTCTTTTTATGCTTAGATCCACTTTATGTGACAATGACCAAAACCCATGTGATCGCTGCATCCAAAGAGGCCTTCTACTTGTGGCAATACAGAGTGGCAAAGAAATTAACTGCACTGGAAATCAACCAAGTCACCAGGACAAAAAAGGAGGGGCGCGAGAGGTCGGTCTTTTCTTTGTACAGAGTTATTAAGACAAGCTGTAATTTAGTACTTGTATTAAAAAGAAAAAAAGTATTAGCAGCCCATACAAGGAAACTGAATTGGCTTAGGCTTTGGGTGTTGACACTGACAACCAAATGCCACTGAGGTTCCAGACAGGCGGCCCAAGACCTCATGTACTGCCAGGGCTGTCTTCACACCTTCACCAGTATCCCCTATCTCTCCTTTTCTCCTATAGGTTGCATTCAGCAGTCCTAATATCAAGCTGATAGAGGGAGCTTTTAAAATTCTGTGGCTGAAGTCCACTAATGTTGAACTTTAACATTTTTGTTGTCATGGTTTGGGTCCACATTTTTGTCATATTAATCCTGTAGCTCAGAAGGACAACAATTCTGTGTATATGTCTACCACTTTTTGCCTTGATAGTAAAGAAGTCATTTCCCTTTCATGCATGTTTGCAGACAGGCCTTTTAGTTGTTTTAATTTCATGTGGATAGACCCAGAAATTACAGATACAGATAACCATAAACCATACCACAACCCAACATTCCATTTCCTCTTGCCCTCAGAGTTTATCACATTGATAGTAATCCATCTACAACTTCTGATGGTGGTCCAGATTTTACAAAAGCATTTTCAGTAAGTATTTATAAGAATACTATTAACTTACACGGTTTTTAAAATGTATTAATGCCATGCACCGTAAAATAAAATGCTTTTTTTCCCAGTCAACACAAGATCCCATCTGTGCTATTACAGCCTCAGACAAGACACTGATAATTGTAAGCATACATAAACATAAATCTACAATAAACTATTAGTTTATTGATTGTATTGTATTGATTGTGTGTTTATTAACAGGGTCGCGAATCTGGAGTTATCCACCGATACAGTCTACCACAAGTTGGTCTAGTGCAGAAATACACTTTGAATAACAGAGCCTACTATCTCTCTATGAACTGCAATTCCACGTATGTTTTGAAGCATGAAATTATTATCAATAGTTCTTCTGCAACTTTGTCTGGTAAATGATCCTTCTTTCAGTCGCTTGGCCATTATCGACATCGCTGGTGTGTTGTCTTTACTTGACCTGGATGTCCGAAACATGAGGGAGGATCCGCGTGACCCGGGGGCAGTCGGGGATCCTTCTAAATTTGAGCGAAAGGATGTGTGGGATATGAAGTGGGCCAAAGACAACCCTGATCTATTTGCCATGATGGAGAAGACCAGAATGTACGTCTTCAGAAATCTGGATCCAGAGGTAAGTACTTTATTATATTTGATGTTTGACTGTAATATTGATTATGGTCTAAATAACTGAGGTATTGTCCTCTTATAACAAGGAACCTATCCAAACATCTGGGTACATCTGCAACTTTGAGGACCTTGAGATCAAGTCTGTGCTGCTTGATGAAATCATGAAGGTAAAGTCAAATAAAACTATTGTGTACTTGTTTTTTTTAGACTTTTAGACAGTAATAGGTCAGTCAAATATGTCTTTTCACAGGATCCAGAGAGGCCCAACAAAGATAATCTGATTAACTTTGAAATCAGATCTTTGAGAGACAGCCGTGCTCTTATTGAAAAAGTCGGCATTGAAGATGCTTCACAGTTTATTGAGGACAATCCTCACCCAAGACTTTGGTAAACAATTTTTTTTTTTTTTAACCAAGATTATAGTTTGATTATTGCTGTCATTGTGGCTGTTACTGAGATACTAAACTAAAAGCTGAAAGGTCAATCCTGCTCTAATCAGTACATATTGTTGTTGTGTCCTGAGGCAAGATAAATCAGCCAGTGTCTGTGTATGAATGATGTGTGTGACAGCCTTAGTGCACAGGGCAACTATGGCTGCAGCTCACCACCACTAAGTATTGGGAGATGCATGAAACTGTAAAGAAATTTTAAATATTAGACTGAGACTATTATTACTTGTCAAACTGGTGTACAAACGTGTAATTGAGAATGTACACATGAATTATAAATTCACCCATTCAATTTAGCCAAGTGTATTTTTTCCTCTGTCATGACTTCCTGTTTACATCTATTAAACATAAAATCATTTGTTCTGACTGAAGGCGTCTACTTGCTGAGGCAGCCCTTCAGAAACTGGATTTGAAGATGGCGGAGCAGGCCTTTGTTCGCTGTAAAGACTACCAGGGCATTGAGTTTGTGAAGCGCCTCAGGAACCTGAAGAGTGAGCCCATGAAGCAGGCGGAGGTGGCCGCATACTTCAGCCGCTTTGAGGAGGCTGAGCGCATGTACCTGGACATGGACCGCAGGTAAACACTACTAACTCAGCCATCCAGATTTAAACAGGACAGATTATGCTAAAGCAAATGGCCAACTGTTGAGTTTTTAATCATGTTATAATCAAATCCATCAACGTTAGCTGTATTTTTATAGATTCACGCATGTTTCTATATTGTCCTGCATTTGAGACTGAAATGCTAAAAAAATTCAGTTTTCCCCCCATCCCTCAACCCTGAACTCTATATTTAGTTGTAAATATTTGACAAATTAAGATCCAAGTGATACATGTAAGATTCTAAAATGTCACATTTTAAAAATAAAAAGCTGGGAGCAAATCTATTTTTATTTTTATTATTAAGATGTTTTAGATCAATATTGCAATTTACAATGAAAAAAATGTAAAATGATCTTATGTTATGGTTCAATTGTAAAAATGTAAGATTTCATACTTAAACTGTTGTGTTACCTAGTTTATGTATTTATATTTTGTAGGGATCTGGCCATCAGCCTCAGGATCAAACTGGGAGATTGGTTCAGAGTTCTTCAGCTGCTCAAAAGTGGCTCAGGAGACAGTGATGATGCTCTGCTGGAACAGGCTTACAACGCAATAGGAGACTACTTTGCTGACAGACAGAAATGGTATCATATTAAAATGTAGATTCTTGTAATTTCTGTAAAGATGTTCTAAGTGTCTGTGGTTTTAGGGTGAATGCAGTCCAGTACTACCTCCAGGGCCGTAACCAGGAGCGGCTGGCAGAGTGCTATTACATGTTGGAGGATTATGATGGTCTTGAGCGGCTAAGCAACCAGCTACCAGATAACCACAAACTTTTGCCAGTAAGATGATGATTGATTAACTTACCATTATATCATGTAATACAGCCCAATATTGTCAAAATTGTGTAGTGATAATTGTATGAACGTCCATCTAACAAGTTTACATCTCATATAATTGCAGGACATTGGGCAGATGTTTGCTACAGTGGGAATGTGTGAACAGGCCGTCAATGCGTATCTGAAGTGTAACCAGCCCAAAGCTGCTGTGGACACCTGTGTGCATCTGAACCAGGTTAGAAATAACTGAAGAATCTCAAAGCATCAATGCCTTGTGACAGTACAGTTCACCTAGCCTACTTTATGCTTCTTTGAAATAAATAAAATTACTACATTATTATTCTTTTTTATAGTGGAATAAAGCAGTAGACCTTGCTCGAAGCTACAACATGAAAGAAATCAAATCTCTTCTTTCTAAATACACATCACATCTTCTGGAGAAGAATAAAACTCTAGAGGCAGTAGAGCTATATCGAAAAGCTCACCATTTTCTTGAAGCAGCAAAGCTCATGTTTAAAGTATGTTACTGTTCTTGAATACAGCATTTTGAACAGTATTTTGCCATAGTACTGATTGTGCTCTGTTTACAGATTGCAGATGAGGAAGCCAAGAAAAGGGCTCACCCTTTGCGGGTGAAAAAACTTTATGTATTAGCAGCTCGTCTTGTTGAAGATTACCATGAACAAGTGAAGACGACACAGCATGGAAAGAGCAAGAAGTCTGAGGTCAGCTTTGTTTGATTACTTTGCTCTTTACTCATATTTTGGTCTGATGAAATATTCATATATCATAACTGATGTGCAAACTAGGCCACATTTGCCCTTGTTGGGCTGTTGGATGAAGATGCGTCCACTTTAGATAACCGCATTGTGGACAACGCCTGGCGTGGAGCAGAGGCATACCACTTTTTCCTGCTTGCACAAAGACAGCTTTATGATGGTTACACGGAAAATGCAATGCGGACAGGTATTGAATGGGGAAATTATTTATAGATTTAAGAGAAACAGAAGTGCTACAGCTTAGACAAATGCATATTTGAAATATCATGGCTGGTTTGCATACATACCTGGTAAATGATTTGTTTAAACAAACTATTTACTTCATTGTGCTTTCATCGATTTGGCAAGCCTTTATACAATAACATGTAATACACTTTTCCATATTAAAGCGCTGCACCTCCGTGAATACGAGGACATCATCCCTGCTGTAGAGATCTACTCCCTCCTGGCGATCTGTGCCTCTGCAAACCGAGCGTTTGGCACCTGCTCCCAGGCCTTCATCAAACTGGAGTCTTTGGAGAGTCTGAGTGCTGAGCAGAGACAGACCTATGAGGACCTGGCTCTGGAGATCTTCACCAAACACACCCCCAAAGACAACCGGCCCCTCGACATGGAGTACATGGACAACTTATTAGAGGGGTAAAGCCATTCACTGCTTCACGTCACCTTCACTTATATTATGACAAGAAATATGGCTGAATCCTGTTTTCTTCTTTTCAGAGGCGAGGGCCGGTTACCTACCTGTATTGTAACAGGTCTCCCCATCCAGCATTCCCAGTGGATGTGCAGTGTTTGTAAACACTGTGCTTTAGACCAAGAGATATGTAAATACACCTGCTGCCCGCTGTGCCACACCCTAAATGCATAGATTTTAATTCTAAACATATTATTTATAGCCAGTCACACAGCTCAGAACATTTAACAAAAAATAATAAAAAAAAAGACCATTAACTTTTTTGAAAACGTAAGCCTCATTATCAGCTGTTGTAGAGTTATTTCTGTGTCTTTATTTTCTTAACATGTTTTATTTTGTTGTTATATCATTGTATTGTAATGAATAAAGAGCTCTTTGTACTCCTCTGAAAGCTATTTCTCTTCTGCCATCTACTGTTTACAAATTGTATTGCAAGACTGCAACTGCCTTGACCCCCATGAGCAGGTTATGATAATTAACAATTCCCCGTTTATCAAATATATGAAATTGATGGCAAAAAAAGGAGAAAATTTAATTTGTCAACTGGACATAGTTTATTTGGTTGAATACGTTTCGCAGCTCATCCAAGCTGAAATTGATTAATATGAATTTATTGTATTATTGTTTTATCATATTGCGTAGGTTATTTATTAGTCTACTGACTTAATTGTATTTACATTTTACTTAAATTTGCCATCGTTTTTAATTATCTATGAGAAAAGCATGCTATAGCAGCATCCAGCAAGGCCAGTGTCTCTTCCACCAAGGTTAACCTTTACTTAGAGAAAGCATCAAATATTCACAGTAATTAATGTGGCACGGCTGACCTGCTAACGCTGTAAACTGAGCGCACTAACGCACGCACATTGGCCCCTTGTTTTTGGAAAAGTGTGGCACATTCGCATAGGGTTTCGGCTCTCTGGAGGGGAGCGTTTTTTTTTCTCCCTTTTTTGCTCCAAACGCTCCAGAGGTGGACAGAGCGCGTGCAGAGTGGACACTGGGACCTGAACAATGATAAACTCGAGACATTTTTGTACAGCAGCTTTTACGCACGGTTGGATGTTTTTATTTGGACGAAGTTGACCAGAATTTAAGGTAAATTATATAATTAACAAATGTGCTCTGTTACTAAAATTATTTTATATTGTTACACTTACGAACGAATTTAAGAGAAATACGTGTTTTTGCACTGCCACTGTTTGAAACGCTATAGCTTATTTACTGTGCGTAATTCTATGCCGACCGGTTACACGTCTTAGATGCACGACTGAAGTAGTGATGGTCCCTGTCTAATGCGTTTTAAATCATACTGTCTTTTACTTTGCCTTTGTTGTCCATTAACATGTTTAAATGTGGCTCCAAAGTTATATATAAATTTAATGATGTGTGCATGCCTGAAGTAGCCTATAAAGTAGCCTAAACAGTTCCCTATAGGCTACAATTGGGTCTGTTGAGGTAAAGGTTTGAGATTTCATCTTATTGCTCCATTTCTTGTCTGCTAGAATAAAACATGCAGAGTCAGAGATACCATTGCATATATCTCATTCCATTACAAAGTCGCACAGAAAGCTCCATGTAAGGTGATCCTGTGGTGAGAAGTCATGATACTGTAAACAGCATGTTCAGGGTGTACTAATCAGTGTCTGCTATTGTGTCCAGGAAACCTCCTCTCACTCATGCATCCATTATGCTGTATGGACAGATGTATGGACATATGGCCCACAGCAGGGACGACTGCTATATTAAGGTCAATGTTGGAGGGTTCAAACAGAGGATGGACCTCCACATGTTGAAAAAGTTCCCCCAGACGCGCCTGGGACGTCTCCTGTGCTGCAGCTCACAGGAGGCCATCCTGGAGCTGTGTGATGACTTCAGCCCCTCAGACATGGAGTATTACTTTGACAGAAATCCTCTGTTTTTTTGTTATGTGTTAAACTTTTATGTGACAGGGAAGATCCACCTGGTGGATGGTTTGTGTGTGGTGTCCTTTGTTCAGGAGATCGAGTACTGGGGCATAAAGGAGCGGCACCTAGACTGCTGCTGCAGTGATAAGTTCCTGGAGCTGCTGGAGGCGGTGGAGGACAAAGGCTGGGACAGTGAGGAGCAGAGTGTGGGTGGCTCAGGCTCCTCTCTGCAACTGTCTGTCTCAGAGGACAATATGAACTTGTATGAGGGCTCCTGGTGTGGGGACACGCGTAGAAACATCTGGATTCATCTGGAGGACCCTGGACACAACACTTTAGCCAAATCAGTGGCTATGGCCTCTCTGAGTGCAGTGCTCCTGTCCATAATAGCCATGTGTGTGCATAGCATGCCTGACTTTCATGAGCTGGATGAAAATGAACGAGAGATTGAAAACCCAGTGCTGACTGTCATTGAGAACGTCTGTGTTCTGTTCTTCTCTGCTGAGTTTGTTCTTCGTTTGGCCGTCGCTCCTTCGGCCAAACTGTTTCTGTGCAGCCCTCTTAATATGATTGACCTATTGTCAGTCTTGCCATTCTATGTCACCATAGTGTTTGACATGATTGACGAAGGGGAGAGCGCAGAGCTGGAGAAACTTGGCAAAGTAGTTCAGATCCTGAGGTTGATGCGTGTGTTTCGTATTCTGAAACTGGCACGCCACTCAGCGGGCCTTCGCTCTCTTGGCGCCACGCTCAGGCACAGCTCCCGGGAGGTGGGTCTGCTGGTACTCTTCCTTTCTGTGGGCATCTCCATGTTCTCTGCTCTGGTGTATTTTGTGGAGAAGGAGACGGAGGAGTCCACTCTGCAGACCATGCCTGTGGGCTGGTGGTGGGCCACCATCAGCATGACCACAGTGGGCTATGGAGATACCTTCCCGGTCACGTTTCCAGGGAAAGTCATAGGGACTCTTTGCATCATCTGTGGACTTCTGATTGTGGCCCTTCCCATTACTAACATCTTTCAGAAGTTCTCCAAGTTTTATGAAAAGCAAAAACAACTTGACCTTATCCGACGACGCACTGTGAAAACAACTGATTTCAGACCTTTACATGAATAACTCAAGAAGGACAATGAATGGTAGAGTCTATTTATTTAGGCCAATAATTGCATGGGCAATAAATTCACCAAAACACAATTATCTGTAGCCTCTTCCTCACGTAAAAGTCTTCCTCCGTCTTCCTCCTGCTGCCTGCACCACTGCAGTGGGCTCTGATATCGACAAGCATGTCTCTCTGTAACGTCTCCATTGTATTGACTCATAATTGCTCTGTTCAATAGAAGACACCCTGCTGGTAGTAGGATTATCTTTGTAAGGACTACTTAATCAATGTGCCACTTAAAGTCAATAAAGGATTCATTAAAGGTGCTGAATACACTGTTTTGTCACAGGGCCTATTGAACAGTTTTAAACCACGCAATCATCACATTAACTTGACCACTGAGCAAAACTAAGATTAACTTTAATTTTCTTTGGTTACACCGCTTCTTATATTGCATCCATGTGCAGTGCTGTGCTTGAATGACTTTGTAAATATTTTATTCAGTCACTTTCATCAACTTTATCTACGTGTTGTATTGTTATCTCACACTCAGATAAGACTGTACCGATCAATAGTACCAGGCTGCTATCAGGACTGCCCTCCACAGCATTTAATAGCACATAATGCCCTCCCTAGAGAGAATACACTATAAATAATGGTTTTATAGCCAGCTATTTTTCAATGATCTAGAAATGAATAAGTAGCTTCAGGACTCCAACATAAGTCAGCAGAAGTCTGTACAGCTGCAGTGGTCCTTTTCTCCTCTGATGTCCTTGCTCAAAGACATACCATGATTCAGTTCATTGCTACGGCTCTATAACGGAAAGTGGCCATCAGCAAAATGGTCCCGTGAGTGAAGGGCAGCCAGTTTTCTGTTCACACACAACACACTTTGTATCACATAACACCAGTATATAGTCAATTAACTTTATACTATCTTAATAACTTAGATTAACTATTAAGAGCTGTAGTTTTTAGGGAATGCTCTAACTCAACAATATGGGCTTTGTCAAATCCTTCATTTTAAGGACGTACATGGGTGGAAAAAGAAATCACTCAGGGCTAAATGAATCACAAAGACAGAACATGAAAGAAAGTACACGTCATTGTACTTCTTAAAGGTGCGTTGTGTAACTTTTGGGTTGGGGGTCCGTCATCTGCTTGTTTCTATAGATATGTCACTGCTCTGCCTAGAATGTTCCACAGTATGACATTAAACAGCTCTACCTTAAATTTATTCAGTTACAGGTGGTTTTATAGCTCAAAAATACCTAGAAAAACAGGCGTTTTGACTGAGCGGGGTTGCCTTTCCACAGATCTGACCTGCAACTTGGTCTGGTTTGATCTCCATGAAAATAGAAAAGTTTAATGCTATACTGTGAAATATTCCAGACAAAGCATCTTCATGGAGAAAAAGCATTTGACGGACCCTTCACCAGAAAAGGTACACAATGCACCTTTAATTATAAACACTAAAAAACATATAAAAATATAATAATCTTGAGAAACAACAGTACAAACATCTTCCATTATAACAATTCTCTCTCTTACATTAACTGACTTACACAGGGCATTTGTAAGAACAGTAAGTAAGAATAATGCTACATAGAAAAACATTTCATAACTTTCACTTACATTGTTATGATGCTGTCTGAAGTGTAGACTAGAGGTATGTGGTTTCATTTGTCAGACACTTAAGAAAAACACAGGTTTTATTACTTTATATAAAGTAACTCTTACCTTATCTTACCCAACAAACGTAACTCTATATACTTACATCCCTGGTATCACATTGATACGAATATTCCTTACACTCTCACAGTGAACTTACTTTTACACTGCAGGGGAGAGGAGTGCAGTGTACAGCTGGATAACCACCTCAATTTGCATACATCTCTATAATGCTTAGGCCAATCTATTTCAATTGTTATTAGATTCTGTTGTTTCGAGAGATAAGAAATCAATCAACTCTATAATTACCCTCTGTGGTCTTCTCTGCTTATTCAGCCAAACTGTGATTCATGCATGCACCACTTTGTATGTCAATAAGAAGTACCTAGCCAAAGATTAGAAAGATTAGGTATAACATTATGATCATTGTAAAGTGCATTAAGCTGGTTATCTATTCATTGCACCTGTTCCCCTGGGATATATTGGTTTTCAAGTGGGCATTACGAAATGGAAGCAAAGAAGTAGAAGTACTCTACTGTGTCTATACAAGACCTTCTGTGTAATAAAAGCTTCAAAATGTAGTTTTGAACAGAATAATGAGAGAAAACAGAACGCGCTCTCCTTGTTTTCACCGTGCATGTAACTGCTGCAGGTCACCTACAAAAGTCATGGATCACATTTCAGGATGTTTGTCACTTATGTAAACACTATATTTCCCAGCATAGCATTGCCTGACTCTGTTTAAGTTTAACATATGGGTTCATTTTATATTGAGTGCCTAATGTGATTTCAACTATTGGTATCTTTCAAACAGGAACACCCTACATTTTTCCACAAGGTAAAATTAATTTGCATTGTCAAGACAAGGCTGTCTGCGTCCACACATACTCAGAGGAGCAGGGATCAGGTTTTATGATTGAATTTTGTTTCCCCAACGAATGAAAAAGACGGAACTGAATTCTACACTGTCATACCACTATTTGTTTGAAAAGAAGAAAATCTAGCGGATTGGACAGTGGCAATCTGATGATGATATTTTTAAGAAGGCTTTGACGCCTACATTAATAATTTAATAATTTAAATCCATGGATTAATTCATAAATTTATAGATTATTATAGTTTAATGACGTTCTTTACGTTCTTATTAAGTTCTTTAGCCTGTGCTGCCATCTCGTGGTAAGTACACAATATTACAATATAGTAAAGGCACGAAATCCTGGAGCCTGGGAACAAACTGGACCCACTTACCTCTTCTCCCCACTGTTATCTACTTTTGTATGATTAGCCTGCTTGAAAAATTCAGGCTCCGGGTCATGTAGGTTCATATGTCTTAGGTTGAATTTTTCAACCATTAAAAACAGCTAATTGAAACTTTGCTGTTTGTTGCGGTGAAATGCAACTGTCAAGCATTTCAGGTCTATTATGAACAGGGAGTCAATGGGCCTGTTGTTATTATTATTATTATTATTATTATTATTATTATTATTATTATTATTATTATTATTATTATTATTATTATTTATTTATTTATTTATTTATTTATTTATTTATTAACCAATAAGATGGTTTACAAATAATGATCTACCTGTTACTTTTGTGCTCTTTAAAGGCAACAGACACTGCCACTGACCAAGCCTCACCTTTTGACATTCAGAGTAAGAATGAGTTGAAACTGTAGGCGGACTTCACTGCAATAAGTGATGGGGCATTTATGTCATTGTAATAATAACAGTCCCAGCTAGAGGGCAGTGATACACCGTATGTCTGTCTATAGGCTATAGTAACATATAGTTGTACGTACATAATCTATATTATTAAATATAGTAGCATAGCCTATTTGGTGGAGAAAGTGGCTCTTATAGTAATGAATAATTAAAATAAAATAACTTTACCATGAAGGCTGATATTTTCCGAAAACTTCCAAAAATCTGACTAAAATGACCCTGAATTCAAACTGAGGCTGAACCCTTTGGAGCAAAAACAAATGGCTGGCCTCTTTGTGAAGCTGAGGCTCTGTAAGTTTGGCCTCTGCTGTCTGATCTGATCTCATTATAAGTGGTAACAAGCTCAGCACAGAGAAAAATCTGATTTTAAACCCTGTCTAAATTTGTTGGGGTATCGAAGTAGAGCTGGAGGGATGGTCTGACAGACAGTAGATTGAGCATTTGTTGGGTTTTGACAATTCTCTTTTCACAGCTGGAGCCCAAATGACTGAAAATGAGATTTAGGGACTTTTATGATGTAAAAAAAATCTCCCGAATGCCTGAAAAAACGTGTGTATTCCAGGCTTATATTTTTGTATGTGGAGTACAGACTGTTCCTGATTGTTTCTAGAATGCTCAAATGGATTTGACTAAAAATTAGTGGGTCATCTTATTTTTTATTTATTTTTTATTTTTTTATTCCGAGGGCCCACACACATGCTAAATAATACCATATTACTTTTGGTAGTTGCTTAACCGAGAGTCTAAGAAACACATAAACACATTATTCCAAGATGAAAATGATTTATTATTATTATTCATTTAAATTAACAAACACTGCTATACATATTGCTGTTTTTATCAATTTTGAATCATTTTAAACAGTTAAAGCATTTGGAAATCAGTTAAGAGTTGAAAACAAGTGACAGACAGTAGATGACAAGTACATCAGAAGATCTACAGTAAATGGCTTTCCTATGTGTCTCTATTGGAGGCTTCTTGTACATTCACGCATACACACAACCACACACGTCACTATTTTTGGTTTTCATCCATCAAAAACCGCCCCCAATATGGCCGACGTCTTCCCAACAGCAGCAGTTGTTGATTTGTCACTTTTCCTGCTTCCAGCGCAACAAAAGACAAGCAAAGATGGCCCCACTATCACAGGAATGTACGAAGTAAGCAATATAAAATAATCACACTTATTGTCCTTCTCAGTGCACTGTATTGAAAACCCCATTTCCCTTTAAACATTAGTAGAAATTATTTAAGAAGTGCTTCGCAGAACTTCAAAACTTCATTCTCAGGCCTGCTGCAGAAAGAGTCCACCTCAACTTGGTAAATGTGAGGAGAAAAATACTTATTTGGCCCATATGGCTTATCTAAAAGTTTCTACTAAGTACCTCGATGTTGGCAAATGTTCACACGCCCCAAAATTGGCATAATTCTTGACTCAAAATAACAGATTTACAAACACAGCATAAACAGGGTTGACATCATTGGCAGCTGGCGACAGTCTAGCCCACAGTGGCTTTTTCATATCGGGAACAAAATGTTTTAAAATGTTTAAAATCCCTCTTTTGTAGACAAGTTGATGGATAACAGGATTACATGTGTCATACAAAGCATTGAAAACCTGATCTGCATTTGGGAACAATAAAACAAACAAAATCTTTCAGTTTTGTCCAAAATGTTGATGGTCTTGACTATGTACCGCAACACTGGCTGGCTCCACGATCCTTTAGCATCAAAATCCCTGACATCAATGTAAAAAGACACAGGTACAGAATCACTGAAGAGAAGTCACACCAATATTAATGTAAAGTCAAGCCACTGCGACAAAGAGGGGCGTTTGTGATTTAAAGTTGGCTTGTTTCCTTAGCAACACGTCGCCACGTGGACAGCCATTTTTCTAGATAAAGGAGAGGACAATTTCTGAACAAAAAACACGCCATGAAATATATCACAAGCCATAAATACAATTAAAGATGTCAAGAAATGTTTAATTCCTGATTTGAAAAGAAAAGTCTGTATCTTCTGTCTGACCTCGTTGTTGATTCGTCTTGGCGGAGTGCAAGTGTTGACCACATGGCTTTTTTTCTCATAAATTGTCAAAAATATAAATTTGTAGTCAGTCCATATTGTGGGCATACCGTTTATGCCCAGTAAACAATTTGACACTCTTGTTTGAAATGGCAAAAAAAGAGATAATAGTATGGGACTGTTGCACGCACATTGTAAAAAGTTGAAAAATCGCGCGTCTAGCCCTTGGTGGTTGTAACACAGCTCGGTCAGCTTTATTATTATTATTATGTGCTCTTGTTGTTAAAAGACACTGGATATAAGGGGTTGGATCACAGTGTGTTTACAGTGCCAAGAGAGTGGGAGAGTTGAGCGAGTCTGAGGACTGGTCCCCGCTGCTGGAGCTCCGACGGTGTGCCTTTGAGCAAGACTCGGAAGATGGTGAGGGGCTCTCCGGCTCCATCATGCTGGGGTAGGTGAAGATGAGGCTGGGTGGGTTGTTTGGGGTTTGGGCCGGGGTAGAAGCAGCCACCACCGGGGTATTCAGGCTGTCCCCGTCCGAGCAGTACAGACCTCCGCTCACTCCGAGGCAAATTGGTTTGATAACAGAGCGCTGTGTATGTTTCTCTTCGCTGTCTTCTGGTTCTTGTTTGACGACCACCTGGTTCATGGAGGCTCTCGGGGGCATGGAGGGGCGCATAGTGAGGGGTAGGGGGGTACACTGCTGGGGCTGTTGGGGCTGGTGGTGTGAAGGGTGGTGCCCGTTGCTCTGGTGGCGATCCTCGATGGGCAGTTTGCAGACAGGATTATGGGCGACCAGCATAAACTCCAGCTTGTCCTTCTCTTTCTGCAATGTCTCGATCTCTTTCTGGAGGTCAGCTTTCTCCTCCTCTAGTTTTTCAGTCTCCTGTTTAAACGAAAGAACAAATTTTACAGTTAATCCATGTAATAAAATGCATGTTATACTACAATATATTTGAATTCACTTTTTAAATCTCTTTAGTTTTTTTTCTTTTGTAGATCTGTGTATGTAAATATTTACATATTCCATTGTAATGAATTAAAAAAAAAAAAAAAGATTGGACATAGGGTGACTTGTAGCACACTTTGCAAGACCAAATGGAGGTACCTCTTTGCCACACAAATAAAGTGGATCCATACAATGGAATGTTTTTTTGTTAAGCACTTACTTACATTACTATTACTATTGTGTAGTTATTTATTTATTTATTTATTTATTTATTTTTATCCAAAAAGCTTAAAATATTTTTGTAAGGTATGGATTTACTATATTTTACACAACACCACCAGCTTGCCACATGAGGGCAGTATTTACTTACAATAGTAAAATTCACATAACTACATAAAATTTCACACCAAGATCTGTTTTGGCTCAAATACAGCAGCAAGTCAGTAAAGTTGTCCATTTGAACCTCTTTTTGCTTGGGTTTCTATTGTTGTCTAGCAGACTTTGGAGACACGCTGAGCAGATAAGGGCAGACGGACTGTTGTCTGAGAACTTTGACTCGTGGGCAAAGGTATGAGGAAGTTGTTTAGAAGGAGCCAGAGGGAGAATACAGACTCAGTGACATCAATAACGAGCCATATAAGGACAATTCCTATTTCCTTTAAAGGAATTTTACTGAAGCAAATGTTGCAGTTTAGATAACATAATTTCACATTGAGATACAAGCAATCTACTCGCTTTTTAATCCACCACAGAGTCTCACAGACAGCTGCCTACAGCAAATTCCACTCCTGAGTTTCTTTCTGTTCTTGTAATTCTGACAACCTCACTGTAACGTGGCTAATTAGTCCATTTAGATGCCGTTAGTGTCTGCTAGGGAGGGCCAGCAAGACAGCCCTACCTCTGTCTGCTGCAGCTCCAGACAAAAAGCTTTTCACCGCCTGTCATCACGGCTCAGACCCACACTGCCACAACCAGTACTGCAGGTTGTGAGCTTTAAGGCGTGGAGTCCAACCAGTCATTAGGAAATCCAGACTACCTCACTGTTCCTTTGCTCATTTTTTTGCCACACTTTCATTTGCTAATTGACAACGCTACTACTAGTTTGCATGGTACAGGTTTGTGTCTATAAGTGACTAAATACATACCCCTTGGAGCATTTCTGTGAGTTCTCGTCTGCGGTTGCGGCATTTGGCGGCAGCAAGCTTGTTTCTCTCACGCCTCACTCGCCTTTTCTCTTCTTCTTCAGGGGAGAGCTGAGGTTGACAAAGGCAAGAATGTAGCATTAAATAAACAGAACAGCAAAAGTATGGAACAAAGAGCATAAACAGGTGTAGGTTAATTCTTGCCAAGGTAGAAATTTTACTTGCTGGACAATTTGACTTTTTTTGACTGGTGTTTAGTCACTATGCAAAGTATGTCATATAATCTGTAATAAATGTCACTACTGTTTCCAATTGAGTACATTTGTGAGTTTATTTATGTTCTGCTTTGATCTGTTCCAGTGGAGACTCTTTTGGCTCTTCAAAAAGTCCCTTCAACTACTCACTACTTGTTTCAGTATTTGAGTACTGTATTTAAAGATTTTATTTGGTCCGCTCGAGATTTAGAGACAGTTAATGCGTATATTTGATTATATTCCTGAAATTTGTCAAAAAAGAAATGTGTTTTTAAGGGACTATATTTTATGAATGCGTTCCACTTAGATCAAATAGTTTTTTGGCCATTACAAGGGCAAACAATCAATCCTATAAAACCTAAAAAAGCATTAAACTAGATATCTGTGTCAAAGTTGTAGTTATAAATTCACCTGCTCATCTCTCTTGCGTCTCCGTGCATCCCCAATAGATCGTATGACCCCGGGCCTGGCCAGAGTGTTGTGCCCCAGCAGTCCAGGCCCGTTGGTCAGGTGGTGGCTGTAGGGGTGCGAGCGTGAGTATGGGTTGGACATGGAGGTGATCACTGTGGGCTGAACCATCCACTGCAGGTCCTGGCTGGTGGTAATTGCATTGATGGTAGGGATAAAGGCACTGTTTGAGCCGGGCATGTCGACTCTATACTTCTGCAAAGGAGACATGGAGAAGTCAGGATGTGCAATAGAAGAGAATATGAGGCAGATAATGATGCATATTCTGGATTGGAGAGCTTGTAGTAATGATTCAGTGCTGGATGTAACCCCTGGAGTGGAGCGGTGACACAACACGCTGTGATTCATGTGGGAAAGCCCAAGGTGTCCTGAGAATCTTGTTTTTACTACAAAACAAAACTATTACAATTGGATACTACTTTATCACTCCTGCAATAGATGACACCACATTTTGGTCAATTCAAAATTCCCTATAAAGAGCATCTTTAAAAAGAACTGACTTTTGTATCTTTTGGAGTCCTGTCTATTGAGCCCAACCAACCAACCGTCTGTCCATGTGCGTAATTTGCGCACGTCCTTATCCCACATATTCCCGATTTTCCGACGGACATCCCGGCAGTCCTTTTGGAACTTTTGTTTATCTGGTGAGTCATTATGTATGGGATTTGTTAAGCACATGTGAAACGCGCTCAGTTCCAGTAAAGGGGGAAGCGGCCAGCTGGAACAAGGAAGGCAGTTCACCGGAATTATGCGGGAGGAATTTTACCCAACCTCACTTTTGCAATAAGTGCTCTCTGCTTCCAAATAAACCTTGTTGCTCTTGTGATTTGAAACGTAGCCTACTCTACATTAGCGTTCACGTATCACAAACATCAATAAAGCAGTGCCTGTACATAAACACTATTGCGCTAATGAATGCCAACGTGCATCTAAGGGGTTCAACGGAAAGCTTGTTGTGATACGTGAGTGTAAAACCTAACGAAGAGGTCATGTTCCAACCCGCTGTAATGGGAAACAGGCTGCCAGGGTGTGATTACAGAGAACGAGGGCAATAATAGATACGGGGTAAAAGTCGTTTACCGTCATGTTGCGTGAGCCTGATGAGGTCTTTCAGTAGAATACTTTAAACAAGGGCGACTTTATTGTGGCATCCAACGTGGCACTACCTTGATTTTCATGAGAAGTTTAATCGCATTCCCAATCATTACGCGCGCCTGTTTCAACAATGAGTGCATTTAATTGTCAAACGTGTTATCAGAGAGAACACCTCTGAACATTTTAGGACAGCAAGTCCAAAATGCGCGCACACGTAATATAATTGAAATGTCACAACCAGTTCCCAAACACCCACTCCAACAGCTGATTGAGACATGCTTGTACCATTGCACTTCCACTAAATGCAGTATTCGCCATTTCCTACGTGATCAAAGTTAAATTTGCCTACAAGAATAAATCACATGAGGACAATTACACTGACTTGCAAAAATAAATCATGCCTTTCACGCATGCGAAAAAAACAAGACACGAGTTGACAGTTATAATTTTAAATATAGTCTATTGAGTGGCATTATGCGGGGAGAATTTTGTAACATGGACCAGAACAATTCCTACTGGTGTGCGTCAAAGGTGCGCGTAATAATACTTGGTGTTGGTGCGTAAAACACTTGAACAGCGACAAGCTGCCAGTGACTCATTAATATCAGCGGGGGATATCTGCTAATTAATTGAACATTGGATCTTAAGTCATTAGTGACTGAAGTGTCAGCGGGTCCATCGATGTTCTTCCCATGTCAGTGAAATATTTGCATTGTGTTTAAGAGTCTAACAAACGAATGCTATAGCCTAATGAATAGTGTGGATATCACTGTGTACACTGTTGGGCAGTGGCTCACCTGGTAGTTGGAGGTAGAGATCGGACTGCCAATCGTACTGCTGCCGCTCGTGAAGGACTCAGGCTGGGCCGGAGAAGTGCTGCTGCCGCGGGACGACGTGTCGTAATTCCCGGGGTAGTCCTGGTACATGATCCAGGAAAGAGCAAGATTTCAGTTTGAGCGCTGAAACCTTTTCCTAAATCCTCACAGTTAAAGGCACCGGAAATACAAGAAAATCCGTCTGACTTCTGTTAATTGTATTTTGGATCCGAAGTTATGAGTTGAAATAAAGTGCAAAGGTTCGCCTTTAAACGCGCCCAAACTACTAACTATATTGCCAGGGCAAGTGCGCTATTTCTCTGCTTGTAAAGTGTGCTTTACTATTCTCTAAAGGTCCTCTCAGGTGCGCCCTTCAGCCTCAAGCCTACAGCACACCTTTCTGCTGCAGATCCAGTGGAGACAATTGCCGTGAGTCACGCAGGTAAACGCGCGCTTTAAGACCTACTGTTTTCTAGTGTGCTCACTATTTTCCGTCTAACTGCCTGCCTGATCGAAACGCTCGGAACACTACGAACTTTTTCTTTTCCTTTTCACCACACTTCCTTGAGATGACTCACTTCAATGGCACTATGAACAAAATGCATCGGCTTTTCAACACCAACGACACGACTGACGTCACGCCTGGGCGTTGCGACGCGCGGCCAGGGAGGGGTTCAGAGCGGCTCAGCTCAGAAAAAGATATGCTCCGTTATGAGCAGCGCTGTGCGAGCGGACATTAGAGACTTATCAGGAGAGCGGGGAGACGGGAAAGTGGCAGTAAGACCATTTGAGAGAAGTGTTTGAGCCAAGGACGTCAGCGCGCACTGTGAACTTCACTATTTTTCTCACTTGCTTTGGTCCATTGACGCATGTTTCCTAAAATGGGCAGTTGCGTCAGAGAGCGCGTGTGGGTTTCTTGGTAGAGGAAGCGGACGGCACTGGAGGGATTCCCTCCCCTCGCGCTCTGCTCACTGGTCTCTCAGCTCCCAAAACCTCGGTCCCTTTTCATCTGCCTTGGACTGAGGTTTTGGTGACGAGAGAAGAGACAGACCTGGTCTCTCGGATAGAGATCTGGCCTGTGTTCCAGCTGCTGCAAGTTTGTGCGAGAGCGCGCGACTGGTGTCATATGTTACGTACGGTTTATGAGAGGTCTCAACTTCCTGATAACGTTTCCAAAATAGATAGTTAGTAAACACTTATGCTACACACCTGGAACGTTCCTTTTCTGTTTGTTTGATCTTAATTAGTCACTCTTATATTGGTGGTTTTACTAACTGTAATCAAACTGTCACAATAAAAGCATCTTTCTCTGAACGTTTTACGTGTAGGAGGTGGAAGTTCAGTTCAGTGCTAGTTGGAAAGAAGAACACTGCGCTAATTTTGAGCTGATGGAAAATTAATAAAGCCACCTGAAAAAATCCCGCACACTACTAGTCTTTCTAAATGAATTATTGCGACTGGACAATATGATACAAACAGAATCAGTTATTGACACAATCTTAATAGCTCATTACTATTCTATTACTGAGTAGCAACTTGCGTAAAGATGCCTTTAACCTGCGATTTTATACGCCTGTGCAGTTATAGGATGAACGCGTGGCCCCCTTCATTAACACTTAGCCCCGGCTTCAAAGGGAGTCGTAATAAAATGTGGGCTAATTGTGTTTCGGACACACCACATAAACAGAATATGACACGATCTGAAACAGCGCATTAAAACTAATCCAATCCGATATGGTTTCTATTTTAATCTGGAGGCTATCACTATAGCACGTTTAGAGACTGTTTAAGAACTGTGAGGCCCGGGTGTGTGTGCCAGAGACAGTGAAAGAAGCTCTCCGCGTAGTCAGGAGGAGAGCTGTGTGAAAACTGAACTGGAGGGGATTTTCTGAGGTGGCCAGTCTCCAGTCGGGACCAGTCCGTCTGAACGACTCGGTTTCCGTTTGTTCGTTGCAAAGTCCCCACAAACTGACAATGACACTCATTGGATGTAATGGCCACAGATGTTAACTCAATTTTAATTTTATAGCATATTTAGCAATTTACTGTGGAGAATGTGGTAATATGGGGCTATTTTGAGGACAATTATTAAAGTATATGGGCCATCTTGCTTTGTTTTGGTGCAGCTTTGGTGCAAAAGGAGATGGACAAATAAAAAGTTCACAAACCAAATTCTTACCGGTACCCAGCTCTTAAACAATGAATAAAACATTATGCATTATTTTAAGGTGTCAAAAGTTATTTGAAAATATGTGTACCCCTCCCTTTGCCCTCCTGCGATCCTATGTGCACTCTTTTGGCTCATGTTGCGTTTTGTCTCCACTTGTGACGTCATCACTGTCTTTGTAATATAATATATAATGCATTTGTAATAGATAAATAAATAAATAAATAAATAAATAAATAAATAGAAAGACAGAAAGAAAATATGTGTTCTCTTGAAAAAGAAAATTAACTTTTAGCTTTAAGTTGACTACCAGAAACTACAGTTATCTTATTCAATTTGAAAATCCTGATTCCAATGACTAGAATTAAAGCTCCAGATAGAGCACAGATGTTCAATAAATCCATATTTGAAATGAAATATTAATTAATGATTAATGTGTATCATTTGGCAGCAGCTTTTGAACTGCGATGGTGTTGCTAAGCGACACACTTTCTGCTAAATTGCTTGGGGGGATTTAATCTGCCATAGTCCTATAATTAATGCCATAATATCGTTTCAGCTGCACCCATCGGCATCAATCCAGGGGAAGAAAGGTATGGCTCTGTGACAGGACCTTTTCTTATACCACTCCAAATCACAGCTCTTAAGTATATAATGAGATATTAGGGCAAATTTGGAAAACACAACAAACACTTACGCAGTGCCTGTCAATCAAACATTATTGGTCTAATCTGTTATGGATTATGTTGGAAATATTACATCCAAACTTTAAGTGATATATTTAAGTTTGGATAGAGGTAATATGAGGGCAGTACTCAGATATTACTGAATTATATTATTATCTGAAGATCCTGTTTTGGTTTTTCCCTGAATTTACTACCCAAGTCTGGAATATAGCTTTGCCATTGCGAAATAGGACCAGCGCCTTGTCTTAAGTCATCGCTCTCCAGTGCTTACTAACAGTGTTAATTTTAAACTAAAATTTTTCTGTCACCATTTTCCGTCAGTGTCACTTCACTTCACCCGAAGTAAGCACTAAAACTAAATATTAAAGTTATCATGACTAAAACGATGACTGTAAAATTCCATATTTTTTTTAAAACTTATATTATGACTAAAAGTAGAACAATTTTAAGCAACTAAAAGTATCAGTATTTTCATCGAATAATAAAAATAAATAGAAGGGGTGCGTAGAGACCAAGTTCCACTTTTCAATCCCAGAGTCACAAACCAGACCATAAACAAACATGTCCACAGAACATGTCTGTACATGAGGCAAAGCAAAACAAACAATCTAAAATAAAAATATATCTTCTAACTGATGAAAGTTATAACAGATGTAGTCACCTAAACTAGCTTGACATCTTCACCACCTAAAATTATATAGAATCTAAAAAGAATTAATAGAAAAACTAAAAAGAATTAATGGACTAAAACTAAAAATAATATATAAACTAAAACTAAAAAGATTAAATAGACAAAAACTAAAAATCATTTCAGTCAAGGTACACGCTAACAAAATTTAAATATCTTCCAAATTAAACATGGCTTTAACTCACATATTACTTGCATGTGAAAATGACTTTTATGGCCCTCACAGCAAGATTACATTATCCACTTTGTATATTATTCAAATAAAGGCAACAATCACTATCTGCATATCACATTAAATATTGAAATGGTGCTGGAAAAGAATCTTGTGTGAAAACAACATTGGTTCGTACAAATTCTAACACATCGCAGTGTTAGGTGGGATTCAAGTACATTCTCTCCATGGTGAGATATCCGTTTGGACAGATGAATGTTGCATGTATAATGGACCGTTTTGTAGGGCTTGTTTCGTCTTTGCATTTCCTTGGGTCCCTGTGTCACATGCTCTAATACACACTTTGGATAATAGTGTAATCACAGCAGTTAATCTCATGCTTTAGTTACAGGCAGTAGGGGAGAGATAGACACCAGTTTGCTGACTAGGCTAACCGAGAGCCAGAGTCTCCTATTGTACCAGTATGTTTTGTTGTGCACAGGAGAAGTACTAGTAATATTAGAATTGCAATTTACTGAGTGTCAAATGTATTATCCCTATAGTGGCTACCGGAAACCTTATTATTATTATTATTATTATTTCAGGTTGAAAACTGCAGAAAAAAAACTAATTTACAACTGTGGCTTTGGCTTATTGATAGACAGGCAATAAAAACAGTTTTTATTCATTTAAAAATAGTATTGAGAATTTTTGGTACCACTTTATAATAACTACACTTAATTAACCACAATCACAACCCATTTTTTTTAAATAATGAATGAATAGTTTATTATGAAAGATTCAGGATAAGTAACAGCTCATAGCCTAAAAATATCTATTTTCCCTTTATTCAAGTATAACTATTGTATTGCTTAAAAAAACCCTTGAAAAACATGCATTCTTACTGTGAGTCACCTGTCCACAGATCTGGCCTGTAATTTGGTGGCGTCTCTGTGGGAGACAGACAAGTTTAATGCTTTACCATAGAACATTTTATGCTAATAAAATCTCTATAGAGTAAGTGGCATGTCATTCATCAGAAAAGTTACATAATGCACCTTTAGAACACTTTGGAACAGTAATATTGTAATCTCTGCAATCTTTACTTTTCAGACAAGTCAGTCATATCCAGCATTAAAATGTCTGTAGCCTCAGACCTCTTCAGTGTAAATCATATCGCCGCTGTCGTCAATATTCCCTCTGTCCACTTAGACTGAGAGAGGCTGTTCCAGTGAATTGAAGGAAGCATCCTTCATAGCTTGATTGAGCGGTTGCCGTGGTGACTCGGTAAAGTCCAACACAAAACATCAGCAGCAGCACACGAGGATAATCGGATCGCTCTTGACCTCCGCAGTGTGGGATTGTGGAGAAGAGAATATGAATTCATTGGTCACATATCGTTGAATAAGGCCAGTCACACTCAGATATGCAAACAGCAAAGTGTCTGAAAAACACTTGAGTTATTGGGCTAATGCAGGCTGTCTGGACTGGCTGTTAGGGAGGCGGACAATACCCTGACACATTTGTTTAGGTGGCATGTAGCACAGACCAGAGATTTCAGGAACAAACTTCACTGTCGCTCGAAAAACATGGTGAATATATATATATACCCTATAGCTGTAACAGAGGGTATTGTAATGATATGTAAAAAATAAGGGTAAAAGCG
This sequence comes from Taenioides sp. WSHXM2023, assembly GCA_029959045.1. NCBI lineage: Eukaryota > Metazoa > Chordata > Actinopteri > Gobiiformes > Gobiidae > Taenioides > Taenioides sp. WSHXM2023. The sequence continues at coordinate 15,265,679 of CM057102.1, read as the reverse complement.
CCAAACTTAAAGGTGCATTGTAAAAGCTTTTTGGTGGAGGGTCCGTCACTTACATGTTTCTATGGATATGTTATTGCACTGCTTAGAATGTTCCACTGTATGACATAGCTACACATTATATGTATTAAATTTTTTTGACTGTGAGTGGGGTTGCCTTTCTACAGATCTGACCTGTAACTTGGTCTGGTTTGGTCTCCATCTAAGTCCTTACTGTGAAACATTCCAGACATTTTATATTATATTTATTTCTTATTATTAGCTTTCCCCTTTGGGCACAACATACGCACTGTCATTTTGTGAGTCTAGCATCTAACCACATTAAAACTATAGAGGGGGCAGTGTTGGTGAAATGTCATAGCAGTGGGGTTTTTCATTGTTGACATGATTGAACTGTATATGATCTGGTCAGAGGGTCACTGCTTACTGACTGTGCCACCAGGAAAATTGGTGAATAAATGATGAATAAGTTAATAATTATCAGACACCCATCCGTTCTTAAGACTTGAAGAGCTCTTTGTTTATAGCAGTATGGTCAGATTGCACGGAGGTGGGAAATCATCTTATTAAACACCATCACGTAGCAACCAGCTGTTTACTGCAAGTGGAAACAAACCAGCTGACCTCATCCAACAAAAGACAGAGTTTTTTCCAGTGTTACAGGTCCTTCACTGCTCTGACACACAGATTATAGAGAGCATGTTTTAATCTGTAATTTATCATTTAAAAAAACTTGTTCGACCAGAGGATGGCTGAGCTCATTGTGTGGTGGGTTGACCCTGTGTGTCTCAACATGCGGTACAGGGACAACAGTTTGAAGGAGATAATTAAAGACATTTCTTTTCATTTTGAGCTACAATGATCATGAACGAACGACAAGCATGGTCAAATTAGTCATCAAAAAGGGGAGCAATTAAACAGGCAAATCGGTGTTCTTTCAAAATATGTCTTCAAATAATTTTCAGTTTTGTTTATCTTAGCAATCGCTCAACAAATAGTTTATTTAAAATGATTGATGCTTAGTAGCTACTTAATTAAAGGGTTAGGTTTAAAAGTTAGGATTAAGTTAGGGCCAAAATCACACTTACGTAATAGATAACCCTATGTCAATCACTATTTCATCTTTGCACTGTTTCTCCTGACCCACCTCTTGTACATAGCCCAGATATGTTTTGTATTTACTATATTTATATATTTTATTCTTACCAGAACACATACAGTTGTATAATAATGTCTTATTTGACTTCCTCCACCCCTCTCTCCAACACATCCCCTGTTTCTTTCTCTTGCTATTTTTGCTACTTATTTTGAATTTATCATTATTATTACCATTTATATTTTTGCTCTTTGTTATTATATTTATTATATTGTAATGTGTGAGCTACTGTGTCCATATAATTTCCCCTGTGGATCAATAAATTCTCATCTAACAAAATTATCTATAACAACATGTATTTTTAATCAGCAAGTACCCGCGTCATTACATTTGGCAGCCTTTTCATGTTTGAAGAAAGTTGGCGTTTTTTCTAACAAGACAAATTTGTAAAAAGCTAAATAAAACACAACGTTTCTGTATTACAAAACAACAAAATGAATTTTCTAAACACAAAGTACATACGTAATAACAAACATGACATTCTAGTCAGCTATACAATTACCAGTTTCTGAAGAATCACCTATGAGTAAAGTGTTATGACAAAACATCCTGGTGGTTAAACATGACAAGTATTTGAGACCACAACTATAACATACTGTAACCAATCTCAACTGACAGTAACCTCTGCAGTACTTAGCCATAGTTCCTGCTACAATGGAAGGAAGTGCGTCACAAACACTAATGCACCTCAAGACAAAGAGTGGAACGCAGAGGAGAGAAAGAAACAGGGGATGTGTTGGAGAGAGGGGTGGAGGAAGTGAACGAAAAACAACCCAAAAACAAGAGAGGTACGGTGTGTGTGTGTGTGTGTGTGTTTGCGTGTGTGGAGGGGGGCTTCTGAACAGGCACGCAATGGTCAGCCCTAGACACCTGTACCAATAAACAAACAAGACCCTTCCTTCCACAACTTCAGATTCATGGGGGAAGAGGAAAAACTTGATTATTGTACACGCTGTTATTGAGCGATGCCTCTCATAGCTGAACACAATGACCAAGTTTGTCCCTGTCAACGCAGTTGCTGGGGTAATTTATGAGTATGCAGGTCTGAAGGGGAGGCTATGGAATGTACTTAATGGAAGAATGCTGTCCTTTTGTTGTTTGACCTGAACTGGAAAACAACACCTCGCCTCGGCAGCTGGTCCCGAGTTAAAATGACTAGAAAGAGCACGCCTGTGTGGAGGTGGAGGGTTGCTGGCTTGGATGATGATGAAACAGATTTTCTTGAGGTCTGGAAACACTAAGCAATACAACTTACTCTATGCCAGCGAAGTCTTACCAGGAAGTGGTCAAAGTGTCTTTTTGATGCAGAAGGTTTGTTATAACGCAATAGGTGATTCATGATTTTTACAGTAACCAGCAGGTCTCCAGTCTAGAACGCGTTGGGAAAGCTCATTTTATAAGATGTGCCTATATTCTCTATACATCAGCATCATTTCAAGTAATTTCTCAAGCTATTTTGGACTGAAAGTGAACAAAACTAATATTACTACAAAATCACTAATTATTCTTATTTCCAATCCACTTTATTTATATAGCATTTTATAAACTGTGACATTCACAAAGTGCTGCGCAGAATTAACAAACTAACAAATAAACAAATGGTCTACCAGTGCTCATAAAATAATAATAAAACCCTAAAACAATAAAAACAGGCTAAGAACAATAAATAAAATAAAAGCATATTTTGTAAAAGGTTGCCATGCCAACAGTGGAGCTGAAGAAACCTAATTAGCAAGCAGAAAGTATTGTAGTGCTATCCTCTCTACTCAAGCTTTAGGTCAATAGGGTTTTAGGTTTGGATTGGTATTAGATTAGAATCAGACTAACTGAAGAGTAATATTAGTAAACAAAAACGAATAGGATTGCATTTTGTCATATAATTAAAGGTGCATCTTCGTCAAACGTTTTCCAGACGCTAATGCTTTATCTGGAATGTTTCTCAGTACAGCATTATTTCTATCTTCATGGAGACCAAACCAGACCAAGTTACAGGTCAAATCTGTGGAGAGGCACAGTCAAAACGCTTGTTTTTCAAGATATTTTTAAGCTATAAACCCCCTCTGTAATTGAATAAATGTAAGGTAGAGCTGTTTAATGTCATACTGTGGAACATTCCAGGCAGAGTCCATAGAAACAAGCAGGTGATGGATCCCCAACCAAAAAGTTACACAGTGCACCTTTAAATAAAAAAGATAAAAATATATACTTTAATAAATAAACAAATAATTTCAGTACATAATTAATGATTACTGATTCAGGTGAAATGTCATTATTTGTAGAATGAATTCAAGTATTATTGTAGTATTTGATCTCCTTCTTGGGGTCCGTTCCTTCTGGTTGGATGCGGCCCTAATGTGTGTGTGGAAAAGTGGAAAATTTAATTAGGCTGCCAAAGGGGGTTTATGTCACTTTGCACGAGCTTTCTCCTACCTCCCCCTCTCCTCACCCCTCTCTCCTTCCATTCAACCTTTGCTCTTAACCCTGCTGGAACAACCCCAGTGTTTGCTCCCTGTTCTGTATTTCTTACCCATAATGCTTCGGTGTTGTGACCCACTGGGGCAAAGGTCACGCGGGGGTCAACAGTTTACAGCAGGAGGAGGTAGTGGAGTGCGTCCGGGTGAGTCTGTGATGTGATGGAGATGTCACTGAGCGCTCATGTGTGGGGATCATGTGTTTCTGTACAACTGTGTTCACCACTGCTTTAAATCTAATGTATTTTATCACATGCTAATGAAGTATAACATTCATGGAAAATGTATGAACATTTAGTTTTTTTTTTTTTTTTTTTTTAATCTTGCACTTAAAGGTGCACCTTGTAACGTTTTGTTTGGAGGTCTGTCCCAGCTTGTTTCTATGAATGTGTCATTGTTCTGACTGGAATGTTCCACAGTATGACATTAAACAGCTCTACTTTATATTTATTAAATTACAGCCAATTTTATAGCTAAAAAATACCTAGAAAAACAGGCATTCTGACTGTAAGTGGGGTTGCCTCTACAGAGATCTGACCTGTACCTTGGTCTGGTTTGGTCTCCATGAAGAAAGTTTGATATGAAAGTTTAATACCACACTGTGAAACATTCCAGACAAAGCAATAACATGTCCATGAAGAAAAGCATTTGAGGACCCACCAGCAGAAAAGTTACACAATGCCCCTTTAGTAAATAACAACATATTACATTTATATTTCCATTTTTCACATACTTGCGTTACAATTTTATGCATTATTCATTCAATTCTGTAGCCATAGCTGCCCTGGGGTAGAATGACCAAAGAATGCCACAAACTCTCCACAATACTCTCCAGACAATAGTTTAAGTTGCAGTAATTGATGTTTTATTGATTATTATACCAGTACAGTAACATGTTTTTGAGGTACAGAAGGAGCTCATGTCATATAGTATTGGAATACTTTCTAAATTGTATCGTTATGTACTTTCTGGTAAAAGCTCAGTCTATATAAACCACGATTAATTACTGCTAGAACATGTGGATCCAGCCGAGCGTTGCTAAGCTCATCACAAGAATATTAACTCCAGAGCAGGCGGTCTCTTCCCCTTTTTGCGCTCCTCTTGTTGTGCATCTCAGAATAAGATGAAACCGATTCTGGGAAAGCAAAAAGATGTGGGTGCAGTTCCCCTCGGCCTGATCACGAGTTAAAGCCTTCATGGGTTAACTAAGAACGCCCCTGAGGTCTAGCTTTGTGTAGCACAGTTCTTAGTTCAGGCGCATTAGGCAAAAGCGCTGGCCCCAGTTCAGTGCATTTGATTGTGGAAACTGATGAGACTAAATTTGCCTGAAATTATGCTCAAATTAGCACAGCAGATTCACAGTTTCAATGGAGGTGTTAAAAGGGTGTTTAATAATCAGAACAAGGACAAGAGAGAGAGTACAGATTTCCACCAAGGCATTACAAATACAATCTGAAATCTGGGTATAGCAAATGAGATGTACGACAGATCTGAAAATCCGTGCAAAGCATATACAAGCAATTTTCAAATATTCAAGAAAAAATCATGCTGTACTGCCACAAGGTATGTGCCCTGTTCAATTTTAGGTCTGAACAATTTAGGAAAGAATATCTAATAGTGATTTTGCAGACAAGAATTGTGTTTAGATTTCTTTTTTCACATTTTAAACATGCTAAGTATTGAAGATGAATGATAAACTAATACAACAATTACATGCATTTCGGAACAAATTTGAAGAGGTCTCTATTACACTGTCAACAGTTTTATTTAAAACAGAATAGTTTGTAGTTTTCAGAGAACATCACATTAATAAACAGCTTTTTACACGCACAGTTCCACAGGAAATATGAAGTGAGATATATTGCTAAAGTGACAATAGACAATAAATTATAATACTGAAACCAAACCATAAAGCAACATTATCCCAAGAAAGTAGTCTACAGTTCTACAATATTGTTAAAAACATGAACTGCAATACATATACAGCAGAATTCAACACTTAAGTAATTAGTTTGTAATGTTTAATACATAATTCAGCCTTATATAGCTCAAATGTTATCATATAGCTGAAAGAATAACCAAAAATCCCACAAAGAAAAGATACACACGATAAATACTGACTCCTAATCCTATTGTGCCATCTAACATACTGTATACTGGACGATAGAGTAATTATCATGACAGGCCTACTCTCCTGTGTAGCCAATATTTTGTTATGTATTTTGTCCATACCCCTACCCCCTCCCTCTAAATTTCTCTGTGGTACCTGAGCACCTGTCACTCTGGATTGCGTCCCTGTCTGTGGGTCCTGTCGCTGTGATTGGCTGTAGACACTGATAGAGCTGTCAGGCAGGATGACAGCAGACACACTCACACAGGTACATGTAATGTGACAACACCACTGCCACAAACAAACCCCCAGCCACTCTGCACCTCCCCAAAACTATTTATAAACACATTGGCTGGTGTAGTTTTAATCACTGGGATCACATACATTCAAAAACCCTGAAATGTTTACTTCAAATAAGCACATTCTCTTTTCCATTTAATTCTTTTATGCAGATCCAGAGCAAACAATTGTGTTATAAATTAATATTAAGTGTAACCTATACATTTCTTTAACATAAAAAAGGTTAACACTTTATAATTGAGGTGTAGTTTATTATAAATTATAAAGTGTTACCAGTGTTTGAAAACATGACAATATAAATTTTTGACTATCTGGAAGTTAAAATTTCAAAATCCTAAATTGGGTTTTTGGTCATCACATTTTGGCTATTCCAGTAAGTAAAAATTTCATCTGCTTGCATTCATTCATTACAATACACCGCAATTGATTTTAATGTTTTAAGAGGTTGAATGAATACCAAACTGTAACGTATTCCACTCAGTATTTAATTGTTTTGTCAAACAATGAGCAAAACAAGTTAAGGAAAAAGAGAAAATTTCAATTTTTCAAGAGATGAAATTGTCTAATTTTCACGACATCTCTGGGCCATTTTTCAGAATTCTCAGATCAAACAGGCTGCAACAAAGGCCCCAAATCCCCCCTCTGCTCTCCTTTTTCTCTCTCTCCCTCGTTCCAAAATTAGTTAAGCCTCTCAGCTCCGTCATCCTCAGCTCGTGTCAACAGCTCCACACGCTGCTCTGCAAACGCCCCATGGGCCTTCACAGTCTCCCCTCCTCACAACCAAGTCCATCTCACTCCTATAAAGCCCACAAGACGACTCTGATACACAACTGTCCATTTGTCAGAGACTGTTTGTCCATTGGAGTACACAGTGGTCAGATATTATGAATTTAAAGAGCCCATATTACGTTGTTTTCTGACTTATGTTATAATGTTGTTTCCTCATCAAAAAAAATCTAGAGTTGTGTTTTGTTTCATTCACACATGTTTAACACACAAACCCTGCATATTTAGGCTGAGTTCTTCTCTCAAACAGAAAAAAAACCCTGTTCTACCTTCTAATGTCAGGCGTTAATACAGGAATACACTGAGTTTTTAAACTTCATACACCTTCACTAGAATCATTTAGATACTTTCAGCCTTGGAAATCTCTACTGAACTAAATACTGAATACTGAACCACTGAACTAAAGGTAAACGGTAGCTGTTAATCTGAAAACTATCCATTCATGACATCACAAGGTGGAACAGGGCATTTTGAGCCTTGGAGATGTGGACAGACTAATAATAAACATATAACGTGGCCTAATATAGGACGTTTAAAGGTTTACTACGTAACATTATTGCAATAAACTTATCTATCATAGTGAAGCAGGAGGTGAATCCAGTATCAGAAAAAGTTACATAATACACCTTTACATTAAGAGCTCTTCTTTTTGCTTTGGTTTTAGTCCTTCTTTATTTAATTCAGGTGTCATTCTTGTTTCAGTCCTGGTTTAGTTCTCAGTTCAACCTGTTTTTCACTTTCCTTATCCAGTGCAGCTTGGTGTGAGCTATTCAAGATTGTTTGCTACAGCCCTCATGGACACAGTGGTCAAGATTTCCAGCCCGTTTCCAAGACGGAGCTGACAGATTGTGCTTATTGGACACGAGAACAGATAATCTGAAATCTCCTCCCGCCTGTCCCCCCTCTTTGACATCTCCAGACCGACTAGGCACTCCTGATGTCCTTTTGATTACTTCATATTCACCATAACAGCACAAAGGCACACGCAGCTTCCTTCTCTATTAAACTTTGTCAGCCATTAAAACTTTTGGAGACTTTGGGAGGTGATTTGGGGTGAGGAGGAGTAGTTAGCTCGAGGTTACTGCCTGGAAAAAGGTGGTTGTAGGGTTTGGAGTGATCCTGTTTCACACAGTTGTCACTTGCAGTGGCTGGCAGGTCCTTACTGCCTCAGAGCTTGTCACCGGTGAACTTAATGTTAAACGTATGCTAATATTCTCTCTCTCTCTCTAAAATAAATAAAATATAAAAAACAGAACTATACCAAAATCATCATGTCAGGGCATACACCAATCAAGAACAACATAACCACTGTAATAAAGTGTCTATACTGTGGCATTTGGGTACTGGGTAGAGATACCCAAAATTCTAGAGTAGAGCATTACTTAAAGGCACATTGTGCAACTTTTGTGGTGGAGGGTTTGCCACTTGCTTGTCTTGCTTGGAGACGATATTGCTTAGCCTTGAATGTTCCATAGTATGACATTAAATAAAAATCTTACATTTAATACAACTTTACTGTTTTATTGCCCATAAGTTCAACAAAAAATATACATTCATTTTGTAAGCAGGGTAACATCTCCACAGATGTAACTTGGCCTGTTGGAGTTACTTGCCTGTTACCATGCAAATATAGACCACAAAAATGAGAAAACATGAAAACTCCAAAGACATAAATGTTAAATAAACCATTTAATACTGCCAACAAAAGGCTTCTGACGCATATAGACAGTGGGGAGTAACCAAAATTAAATATGGTGTAAATTATAAATGTACCCAGGGCTATTGTGGAACATGGGTGGGATACAGTAAGCAGAAATATGGCCTTAAACAGGAGACTGAAGTTTGACAATACATTTTAAGGGGTCAGAACACCCCTAAATTTACACAACATGAGAAATCTTCTGGTATGTAAAGGTCAGTATCGATGAAAAGTTAAGATCATCAATTGATACTTTACAGTGACATCACGTTAGGGGTGTGGTACATGCATCTCTATTTGTTCAGGTACGATGGTGACACAATACACACATTAACAAACACAGCCAAAACATTTTAAGATCTGAAAACTCAAAAAAAAAATTGGTCCTGTTGAGGAATTATTGAGGAAACTGTAATTTTATGTGAGACTTGTTTAACAGCACAAATAAGCTCATGTGTTGTTTTTCCAACCAAATCAGGTCTTTCTGGTCAGATTGTGTTAAAATAAAGCTCAGATTAAAGTCTAACTTGAGTAACAGAGCTTCTAACAGAGTAGTGCTTTCAGTTAGCTTCACACCCCCAGGAAATGTTGATGACATCAGCTGCGAAGTATCAATACTGGCCAAGTAATGAGTGACCTCACTACATACAAGCATCAGAGGAAAGTTGGCTCTTTCTCACGCAACAATAAATAAAATCCCTCAAACTGACTCTCTCCAGTTTGGATATTCTTGTTAATTATTCTTTAGTTATTCCAGCCGTTGCGTTCTTCTAAAACGTCTGGATTAGTGGATTTGCAGTATTAGCTGGGACGGTTGGCAGACCTAGGCACTGTGATTCAGGAGTATCTCATCTTCAAAAGGTAGCTTCAACTGCACCTGTACGGGATCATTACACTGGATAAATCCATGCTAAGTTGCTTAAAAGCGTGTAACGGTAAGCCATGTTTGAGTGCAGACACATGGAGAGGGAGCTAATGCTAACGTGACTTTAGGAGAGCAACAGGGACAGCGGTTAAGACACTTGTTTACAGGTGTCTTATAGGGCTTATGTCAACTGGGGTTCAGGTATTAAAGCACCTATGAGACAATGTCCCCTCCCATCTGGTTGATCTGAAGATGGCACGCTGTCTGATTTTTGCACGAAAGTTTGTAATGTCTGGAGTTATTCAATTTGAGCCAGGGCTTGACAATGTTATTCAAAGAAATGGCTTAACAGATAATCCTTAATGAAACCTGGAACATTTTAATTAATTGGAGAAATAAAAACAACAGATTACTTTGAACTTTGCGGCAACTTCGCAGGTCTAGTGATCATAAGAATATCCATGGAGACAGGCCCTTCAGCAGAAAAGTTACAGAGTATACCTTTAACATCACTGGAAAAAAATAAAATAAATAAAAAAAAAACTTGTTTCACATTCTCCAACTTCTCCCAGATTATTAAAAGTCAATTGTACTTTTGGAGCAGTAGTCATTACATCTTGAGCCAACTGTCAAGTGAAACTATTCCTGTGCTCGTTATGATGCTCCCCTCTCCCTACCACAGCCCCCTAGCTCTGCAAAAGAGAACAGCTCATATCTCCGGCACAGCAAATATTTTGAAAGCAGGTCGACAAAGGTTACGCTAAGAAACATAGAGCGAGGCAGTGAAAAAGACAAAAACAATCTTGCATTTTAATTATTTTATTAAGAGCCTTGATGCTATTAAATGCCCCAGATACATTCAGTTTATAGTTGTGGATTAGACTTGACAGTTACTGCATTACCAACAATAAATATAGCAAAGGGCTGCGCCTGGGGCTGGACAGGACCCCTAACTCTGACCCTCAGATTTAATGATGAAAACAAGCACACACACTCCTTTCCACTTGCTCCAGCAGAGGCACGTGCACACAGCGTTTGGACGCACACACACAAATGAACCAGGGCTGACGCATTACTTCAACACGAGTGTAGCCATCCTCTTATTCACTATGTTGTGTTACTATGTCAGCTACTGGTAGAGCAGTTTTAGATTATCACAGTATTAAACATTAAAGGGCCCATGTTATGCTATTTTCTGATCTGTTTTGATGTTGTTCACTCATCAAAAACATACCTGAAGTTGCGTTGTTTCTTTCACACGTTTAACACAAACCCTGCACAGAAAACACTCTGTTCCACCTTGTGATATCATGCGGTAATACAAGAAGTGCTCTAAAAAATTTCATTTTTTTATTATTTTTATTATTTTTATTATTATTTTATTATTTTAAGATGATTTCAATTAAGGCTCTGTATGTTTGTATGGGAGGTAATGGTAGGACAATAACTCTAATATACCATCTAATATACCAGTTTACCATTGCATACTCTTTGCTGGCTCTGCACTGGGACACTTGGACACCAACCACTTAAGACAAAAAGACAAAACCCTCATAATGAAAATGCATGTTTATTGTACTGGAGTAGCATTCTTCTTTAACTTACATTACAATTAACAGTAAAAGTTTCACAGGGATTTCAATGGTCAAATATAACAGCATTTTACAGTGAAAACAGAGGTGAACAGTTTTATGACAAAGGCAAATCAGTAAACAAAGATTCCTCCAGCATTCCAACAGCTCTTCATGGTGACAGTTTCTATGTTGTTTACATAGACCTAGACAAAAATAAATTTGACAAAACAGTGGCTGTAAGTGGAGTTTTAGCTCTAATGGTTCTAATCAATTTGGTAAAAACAGATTAGGCAAAACGTTATGAGAGAGGTGGAGAGTCCGTTACCTACTTGTTTCCATGGAGAGGTTATTGTTTTGCCTGGAATGTCTCATGGTATGACTTTAGACATATACATCTAGCATTTATTCATTACAGGTGTTTCTATTGCTCAGAAATACAATAATACCTTCCGTGAATAGGGGCGACTCTCCACAGATCTGAATTAAAGTAAAGAAGCGTAGTGCTGTAACCTGCTTGTCTCCCTTGTGATAGATACTTTTAATCTACACTGTGGAACATTCCAAACAAAGCAGTAACATTTTCATGGAGGCAAGTAGGTGGCAGACCATCCACCAGAAGAACAGTTGCGCAGTGCACCTTTAAGAATTAGACCAGGGGCAAATTAGTAGAATTGTGATTCGCAGATAGCGTCACCAAAACAGTGGGGTGGTCTGGTTCAGCAAACAAATCAGAAGTATTCCAAGAAATAAACAGCAACAGGTGTCTGTGTGCCCCAACAACAAATATGTTTTTCATGTTATGCTTTAACTGTGTGTACTCAAACAAACATGTCTGGATATCTTATAAAGTAAGGCTGTGACGCTGATGTTCCTCATTACTGGTAACGTGAAGGAGCAGATTATTATCAGTTACATGGAAAAATAAACTTGAGATTTACTCATGGTGCAGTCAGTGCACTTTGTCATAGTACTTGCACAATACTTTTAAAGTCTTCCAGGTACACAGCCACATACACAGATCACGTCTCTGCAGGCGTGCCATTAAGACTAGAGTTTCCCGTTGGCAAAGGCTCCCTCCTGAAACTGAGGAATGAAGCTCTTGAAGTACGCTCTGAGGACACAACAGACACAACAGTATAAACGCACAGCCAACTAAATATCCACATGTGACAATGATTGTGATCCTGCCACTTCAAAGCGGAGAACAAATTCACTGGGTCAGTCCCAGCGCAGCGTGTGGTAAAGAGATGAAAGCAAAGCTGTTTACTACAATAGTCCAAATGCATCTGCACCAGCACAAGCTATGGAAGAATCAGGGAGATTGTCATGCTTGTAAGTATAAGGTAAATATAAATACATACAAAAATAATTCAAATATCAAAGGAGAATGTGCAGCTCAGCTCTGGGAAACAGACAAAGGCACAAAGCACATGTCAGACGGATCATTTTAAGCTGCGTTTATGAATGTTGCTTTTGCCAAGAACAAACAGAGGCCTATAGATTTCAATGAGGTCATGTCAGTTTATGTACTCAGGGCGTGTACGTACAGAGAGCTACTGCTCTAATCACAACTAAAGTACATAGCATTTTTATTTGTTCATTTGGTTGTGCATGTTGCTTTTATAAACATGCTAGACAGTTGTCATGGCCACATTTAGAACTGCTGGGCTTGCTAATTACCTAGAGCAGAGAAAATCTAAAAGTGAAATTATGCGATTGGGATTTGTGTTTTTAAATCTGTATTCAGTTCAAATCTGTATTTTAAACACATCCAGTAGCATTATATTTGTGAAAGATATTAATATGAACTGATAAACTATAAAATATGAAAACTAAACTGATACACTGCAATAATTGTGTAAATTTTTTGAAGAGGTCTAACACGTTATCAGGTTAGCGTTGACATTCAATCTCCATTCACCAATCAACCATTCAAACAGCAATTTTGGTTCAACTACAGTTAATCGTGCAACCTTAGTATGAAGTGCTTTGCCCAAGGATACAACCGCAGTATGGACTGGTTAGAGTGGGGAACCAAGGGGAACTGCAACAGCATTTTTAGGATTGCCTTGCAGATTGTAGCATCATTTCCTTCGCTGTATTTTGGGTTTTAGGGTTTTGAGCTTTGAGCCCTTAAATTTGTCAACAATTGTCATGCTAATTATCTGCCCTCAAATGGAAAAATCCAATGGAAAACTACTTACTTGGCTCTTTTGGCCATCTCATTGCCATCCCATCTTGGACTGTATGGATATGACTTCTGCACTTGTGAGTAAAGCTGACCGCTGTTTGTGAAGTGGTAGACGGACTGGAAGGTGAGGGTGGGCTGGTCCCGGGGGAAGTACAATGGCAAATCCACTATAAACCAAAAAAAGATGTATATTAAGACCAGCAGAAATATTGAAATCTTTAAGTTTGAGTTAACATTCTTACCATGCACTAAAAAACAAAAATCCTTCCACATGAGCAACAAGGTGAGCTTTGTGAAGCCCTCTGCATCATACTCTACAACGCCCCTGCAAAACAAAAAAAACATTTTAGTTGTTTATTTTCAGCTCTTAAAATATGAGAAATCAGTGAAAAGGTAATAACTGGATGCACTAACGTTCCAAAATGGCTCAGGAAAGCAGCAATGTACTCCCTGCGTTTGTGGTAACCTTGGATAACATACTGCACCTGCATAAAAGACAATGAGTGAAGAGGCTGAAGTGGTTTTGAAAGTACAGATTATGACTCTGTGTATTCAAAATGATAGAAAATGTCTGCTATTAAAATTAACATCTTTGTCCAAGGCTTCCTCAACCTCAATACTTGTATCACACTAATTAATGGACAGAAGAGTGTAGTTAGAAATCTATTTCAAATGCAGTAAAATATACACACATACACAGCCAAGTACAAGATGTAACTTTTCTGGTGGAGGGTATGCTACCTGCTTGTCTCTATGGAGATGTCATTGCATTGCCTGGAATATCTCCACCAGGTCAAGTTACAGGTCATATCTATGGAAGCCCCCTCACAGTTAAACTAACCAGCCAACTACAGTAGACTTACTTAGTTTTAGAAGCAAGTAAGGTGAAGCAATATATCACCTGTAACTGAAATACTAAGAGACATGTTTAATGCCATACTGTGAAACATTCCAGTAATAACAGACCTGTAGTGTAACAGGACTAGTAATTATTTAGTAGTAGTATTAATGTGAGTATAGAAGTGAACTGTGCATTGTTTTTGTGATGTGTTCAATATCTTTCTCTTCATATGAATTACATATAATAATAGTTAGGTTTCTATACATTTTATAGAATGAATACCGTTACCGTATTATGTATTTCCAATCACATCAGTGCATTTGTATTATCTCCTTCAACACCTGGCTTGAACCGCGTTGAGACGCGTTACCTGTGGACCAGCCCACAGTGTAAACAAGGCCAAAGAAAAGCAAGATTAAGAGATATAAACCTTTCAACAGCTGCTTTCAGTTTGACCTGGAGACAAAATAACATGATACAGCATCAGTGTTGATGCAGGATCATTGTTATGGGATTTCAGATTATCCTTTAATGTAACTTGGTTGTGACATTTCAATTCAGTTGTGAGATTTAGATGCAGATGTAGGTAGGGCTGGGAAATTAAATTTAAATCAAGATTCAGTCATTTCTAATCGTCATGCTTTGGTGTTTTTCCATTGGAGGACCACAGCCAATCCATATGAGGAAAGACGTTGTGATTTTTATTGTCTTATTTGCCCAGAGATTTTTTTTAATATTGTAATGAATATTTTAATGGCTTATATTACAAACATATTTTCTGATCTGTTATAATGTTTCTTAATCACAAACTTACCTGGAGTTGTGTTTTGTTTCATTCACACACAAATCCTGCATTTTTAGGCCGAGTTTTCTCAAACGGAAAACACTCTGTTCCACCTTGAGATGTCATATGGTAATACAGGAAATGCTCCACTGTGTTTTTAAACTTCATACACCTTCACTAGAATCATGATTTCAGACCTGGAATTGCCAGTCTCTACTGAACAAAAGGTTACCAGTCCGTGACATTACAAAGTGGAACAGAGCATTTTGATGTTTGGAGATTAATAAAGATTAATAGACATTAATAGACAGATTAATAATAATGAGTTACTCAAACATGTTTGAATAAAACAAAACACAACTCCATGTATATTTATGATAATGAGGTAACAACATTCTAACATGGCTTAAAGCTCACAAGAGTCAATTTTGTGTAATATACGACCTTTAAACCCAAAGAGAAGACTGAGGTAGTGTTGACCATAGTGGGTACTGGTTATAAATCCCGTGGTCAGGTTAGAAAATCTATGGTCTATTCTGGTCTAATCTATTTATGGTAGCCTGTAGGCCACCCTGAGCCTTCAAAAACAGTGCAAACTGCTACCAACGTCTGTACAAAACCAAATGAAAATGTGGAATAAGATTTAAAATAAATGTCTTTATTACACTCAGGAAGTACAGGAGATGATAGTTTTCCCCACTACTAGTAGACTAGTATCTGATCGGCCACCAGCCAGCTGTGTGCCTAGCCCTTTCATTTGCCTTTTAAGCTAACATACAAAAAACACATTTTTTTTTTGTCAAATTGATCATGGCAATTTCAACAACAACAAAGGTATTTATATATCAACAAACATCTACAATGTGCCTCTTGAATTAATAGTGACTTTTCTGAATGCTCACTTTTTGTCAGACAGAGAAAGCCAGTCCCCCCTTTACAGATGATAACAGATAAACACAGTCAGATCTAGTGTGGAGAGAGAGAGTAGAGTATGAGGACTACAGCAGGAGAGTGTATTGTTAGAGCCACTACTGTGCTTACTCATGGTTTATGAGTGAATGTTGGTGTTCTTAAAGAGAACAGCAGTAATCTGTGCAGCACACAGGCTGAAGGCAGCTTTAAACACACTGTGACTCAGCTCCTGTTCAATGCTGTTTACATGGGACAGTGGAGGCGTGCATTTAGATTAGTGATAAGCTGCAAGGCCACTACTCAATATTGTTTATTTAGTTCCGATGAGCGCCTGTGTGTTTCGGGGGAACTGCAAATCACTGAACTTTCACACCTACTCTCAAAAGTGCCACCCCCCCCACTGTCCATGATTGGCTGCCTGGAGTTTATCATGACGCAACACAGGTGATGCGGTTGTGCAGGTATTTGCAGGTGCCCACGCCCATGCCTCGATCTGTGCACTCTTTGTGTTTGACTGTCTGAACATGTGCCAGCGTTGCGGTGATGCAAGAACACCGGAAGTGAACCATGATGCGTGACTGAGAAATGGCACCTACGCATTCGTACAACCCACAGAGCCTGTCTGTTCTTTCAGGTAATAAACCAAGGTGAATCTTTTTATTACCTTTTTCTTTTAAAGCGAACAAATTCTGAGTGCCACAGGAATAAAAAAACAAAAAAAAAACCAAAACAAAAACAAAACTATTAGAAGGATAGTGGCTTCAGCTGTGTGAAAGTTCCTTAATACACACAGATAAAAAGAAAAAACATTGAAGCGCAACTGTATTAATTATTAATTAAGTTTTCAGAGGGACAGTGTACATTATTAAACATTTTAACAAGTGTTCCTGGATTAGCCAAGGCTTTCATTGGCAGTAATCCACACATTTATACTTTGTGCTTTGGAAACAAGTTGAGAAAAGGATTTCTTCCCACTACAACATATAATGAAGCACCATGTGAACACTACTGTAATTAAAAAGACTTAAGAATTAAAAGGGTACCTTTATGGAGGTAATATTATACATGTACTATATCTATTGTCTCTCACGAACCAATAAAACTGATGCAGTGTGGAGTTACGCAAAATTGACATTATTGAATTTAAAATGAGAAAATGAGGCGTGTGTACAGTATTGTGTCTGACATCAACAGTTCATCAAACTATAACTGTCATGTACACACCCCTTTAACAATAGTTAGTTTATGAAGAGTATTACATGTAGTAATTATTTTTTGTTACGACAGAGACTTGCTGTTAAAGACCAGGATTACACAATACAATCTAGATTAGAGCTGTTTTTTTACCTTGTTTAATCAGAGTTTAGTCTAGATTTAAAACTGATCAATACAAGACCTTTTTAAATCATAAATCTGTTATGAACCAGATTAAATCATAGTTTAGGTATGCTACAAGTCTTCAGTTAGGCGTTTTATCTTCTACTTGGAGAGTAATAATCCTTTCTAAATTGTTACTATTTGAGAACTACTGATCTAAAATATATTAAAGTGAGTAAATGAGAGAAGATGTGATATGGACACCAGGTGCAGAGTCCCTGTCTGTCTCACAGCTGAGGTATGCTTTACATTGTGTCATTGCACTCGGAGCATCTGGAATAAGTGGGTGTATGTGATAAGTGACTGCACAGACTGGTATCTGGGAAAATGATATTATTGCTGTTTAGATGAGTAATGGCCCTTAGTATAGATGTGAACTATATTCTGTAGGCGTAAGGTCTTAAAAAGTGATTTATTTGATTATATAAGAATATAATATAAGAATAATTTGTGTTTGTTAAAATACTATAAATATGGATTATTAGTCACATGACAGTCACACACCTCTAATGTTTTCCATCTGAAGTGACATAGATATGTTGTAATGGAAAAACACACTTCAGGATGCTCAGGGGTATGATTATCTCTACAGGAAGTCTGTTGGGTTTGTTCATGCAACTATTTTTGTAGAAATCTATTTTTGTGCTGGTTCCCTCTTATCTGTGCATGCAATCGTCATGGTGTGTTAGAAGGCCTTGCCCCAAATTTAACAGAGTGGGCAAAGTCCAATGCCAGATAGATCAAAATAAGGCTGCAGAGAACAATTATTTTAAAATTTGAGTAATCAGCGATTTTTTGCGGGCCTGTCAAATGATTGAAATGATATTTCTGTTGTACATCAAGATGTTTATAATGTATTTTTGATCAACTAAAGACTGAAATATGGTAACTGAAGACTTCTAGACAGAGAATATAGGTGGATAAAGTGTTACTGATGAAAATCTAATTTATTTTTTTAATGCTATTTTGATTTAACAATTCTGCAGTCTTTGTTATGAAACGGCTTTGGTTTTGTATTGTTTTAGAGTCTGTAATTTCTCTAAAACATAGTTGACATTTATTCAAGATTTTGCTAAAACATTTGCCTAGTCTTCACCAGTTTTGTAATTTCGGTGAATTTTACTTCCTGGCTGGACACGGGCAACAGATATGACAAAACACTGAGGTATGTTACCTAGCAACCATAATGTTAAGGGTCAAAATACTTGAATTGACAAAATAAATACAAATGACAACACCTTTATTTTGTTAAATATTGACACTGTCATAAAAAATGTCTTCCTTGGGCATAAATCTCTGTATTTTAGATGGAATTGATGACAGAAATAGGAGCATTCTGTTTTAGAACTCATTCCTCTATTTTCAAACTTTTTGTTTTCTACTTTTCTTAACAAACTGCCACTTGACTGAGGTAAATTATGATGAATATTTACCTTGCGTACTATCCCACCAAATCAAGTAATAATATAAAAATATATTGTTCTGCCAAATGCACTTTAACCCAAGCAATCAGGTTCAGTAGTTTGAATCAGGATATGTTCCTCTGGCATCTGACTTAGCAGATGTCAATTTTAATAAAACAAACCCAAAATAAGCTAATCAAATTTCCTTTAACATTTATTCCTCTAATATGCGGGCATTCACTTGATGTGGAGCTTGGAGCCTGTAAGCCATCTGAGGACAAGGATGTAGCAGAAATTATTAGCTTACTAGTTAGCGTCCAGGTGAGCGTGGATAGAGAGGGGAGACAGGGCCGATCAGTATGCATTATGTGTGGGTGAGGAGAGTGAGAGAGGGTATGGGGACTGGCCATGTGGGGGATGGGCTTCTCTTACCCCCCGAGCGAAAGTGCATTACATCTCATCTCCTGCTCTGCATAGCTACCTGTCAACCTGTGGAAGCCAGGAATCAGCAGACAGACTATAGAGATCGGCCAGGACGCCCACATCGCCAAACATACGTGCATCAGTACACATGTTAACAAGTAAATGGCTATACACAGCTCTGGAGCTAAAACTGGATTAAAGGGCCCATATTATGCTATTTTCTTATCTATTATAATGTTGTTTTCTCATCACAAACATATCTGGAGTTGTGTTTTGTTTCATTCACACGTTTAACACGCAAATCCTGCATATTTAGGCTTAATTCTTCAGTCAAACATAAAGGGCTCCACTGTGTTTTTAAACTCCATACAGTTTCACTAGAATCATTTGGATAATTTCAGCCTTGGAATTTCCAGTCTCTACTAAACTAAAGGTAAAACGTAGCTGTTAACTTGAACACTATCGCTTCATGACATCACAAGGTGGAACAGAACATTTTGAGCTTTGGAGATGTTGACAGACTAATAATAAAGGGTTACTCAAACATGTGTGAATGAAACAAAACACAACTTCAGGTATGTTTTTGAGAAAGTAACAACATAATAACATGGCTTAAAGCTCACAAGAGTCAGTTCTGTGTAACATATGACCTTTAAATATTATGCAGGACATAACAAAAGCAAGAGCAACAATGTTAATATTTACCTTATTGGTGAGTAACTGGCAAACTTGAGGTACATAGTCGATCAGGCATCCTCCACTGGGGAAGGCTGGGATGTGCAGTGCAGAAGATCCTCCGAGGGCACTGAAAGAGAAACAAAAACATGTTAACAGTGCAACCTGAAGACACACTGGGGTCCAAATTACACAATACGATTTACAGTGTTGTTGAAGAGATTGCAAAAGACAGTTTCATCAAACATAGTCAATAAGCAGTCATGTGTAATTTATAGGCATGTCTTCACAACTTTATCTAATCTTGTTTTGATTTTAACAACCTCAATTACTGGGAATTTCAGATGGTAGAGAAGAGAGGTTGAAACAGTGAAGATTAAGTAAGCAGTTTTAATAGTAAACTAATGGAATAAAACACAGACACTGGTAAGGTTATAATATGTTAGTAATGTGATGAAGAGGGAGTGTGATAGATTTGAAAATATTTCCCCCAGAGGCCATTAAGAGGAGTAGATGGAGAATCTGAGGAGGCTGAGGATCCTGTTTGTTGTTGTCAGAGGTGGGAGAATGTATATAATGGGTTGAGATATGACTGGAGAAGAGGTAAAAATGGCGGGATGTGGTGTGGCCAACAGTGAGAAAGATTCTAAAATTAAAGCCACAGTATGTAACTTTTTAGCCAAATATTATTAATTAGATTAAAATAATACAATTAAAATAAGCATGTTTTTTTTTTCATTTTGGTTGTTTTTATTGCACTGTGTAACTTATAAAAACATGCATCATTACTCCGAGTGGGCTTGCACCTCCACAAACCTGACATTTAGTCAGGAGGAAGGCCGCCTCCTGCTTGCTTCCATGGAATTGTTGTTCCTTTGTCTATAATCTTCTGATTTATGATTTCCATGGAATCAAGCAGGCGGCATGCCACTTCCAGAAAGTTACATACTGTGCCTTTAAGGACATCAAACACTGATACATACGCTGATTAATTTAAATTCCTGCTCAATGACAAAAAGCTTTTATGTTTTAAAGCTTTTATGTTTTAAGTTTATATTGTTGTGCTACTGAATAGTTTTACTTGAATTCAAAATGTTGGTGACTCATAGCTGTGACATCCTCTGTTCCTTTCCTTATACTGGTCTGACATCTTTGTGATTGTGTAGCATAGAGATCCATTAGGGATTAGTTCATGCTTGTTTAATCAATAAATCTGCTGCTGTAGTTCCTCTATGACTACAACGCTCACTCCATCGCTTCTGATTCTATGGAGCAAAACAGGGAAAACCCCCAGGACAGGTTAAAGGTCTCAAAAAAGAGCTTATTCTGTCATAATGCTCATCGACATTCACAGATGAGTTCTTCTACTTGACAGACACAGGCCAATTTGATAGGTCTTATGAAATACAAATGCATGTCTAAAGTATCTGACAACCGTTTACCAGGTTCAAAAGGCATCACGCCTGTACTTAAGGCTCATCAAGAAACATCATGTCAAATACACAGATGATGAAACACAACCTTAGGGCAAAATGAGGTTATTATAAGGTGAAAATGCAGTTAGCAATGACTGTGTACTGTATACATTTACTTCAGTGCTGAAATATTACATATAGGGTAGTCCAATTCAATGATTCGTATTATGTCTGATTATAATTACTCTGATTGTTTAAATAATTTAAATAATGAATAATTAGCTGTTCTTATGGGCAATCATTTTGCCCAACAAAACCTAGAGCATAGCCAAGTTGTCTAAGCTTTCAAAACATTAATCAAAAAGACATTACAAGGGAATAATAATAAAAGGTCAATACGTTCTCTGGTAATTTGACTGTACTTAACTGTTTCATTGTTATTTCAGTTTTTGTTCCATAATCAAACAGTTAGACCATGGGGATTAATTATATTTTAAATTAATCAAGAATCAAATTATATACTTTGTGCTATACAGTGCTTTTTAATTTGAGATATCTACAGTCATTCCTCTGGCCAAAAGAAGCATGTGGAGTCTATATTTAGCATAATTTGGACTGTTTTGTGTGAAATGGTACTGATTAAAAGTCTGATTAAAATTTTTTAAATTGTGATCTATCAGTACAAGAAAAAGCCACAGTTCTCAGCCCTATGAGCAATACGACCACAAATGTCATGAATGTGAGAAAACATTTAAGGGAGTCTGGAGGAGGTTGATGTAAGCAAGTGAATTATGTGCTCCACCTCAAATAAAAGATGGGAAATATTTCAAAATACAAGTCATAGAACGGTTACTGGTAAGTGAACTTTTGGCCTTACATGGGAGGTGCATTTTGTATGACAGGAACACGGTTGTTCCCTATAGAGTATTGACAAATCTTCTGAAGCATAATAGATATCTTTTAAAAAACTTACAAAAACAAGCTAAGCAAGCTGTCAAAGGCACTGCTATTGTCAAACCTATTTTTCCTCCAACCCAAACCCAGTATTTACAGAGAGCTTTGTGCAAATAATTAGTGTTAGCATGTGCATTTCCGTGCTCAGCAACAAATGGCTTACTGCATCAAGCACAAGAAAGCCTTTGAAAAGGAAAATCTAGCTGATGCCCATCTATCCACCCACAGGTCTAAGAATAGCGCCATATCATTCAGATGGAAATGCGTTTGAGAGGGACAAAATAAACGGTGCTGCGTTCGTCACTCATTTGTGTCAATGCGGGCCTAGGAACAAAAAAGTGTGCTTTGTGTAGCACTAGTTTTCTGGTTTACTGAAAAGAGGAATGGATGGGATTGTAATGGTCTCGTGTAATGGCACCAAACCACACCAGGATGAAACAAGGAAAAAAGAGTGAATGATGAGAATATGAGATAGTAATTGGGTGACAATAAAACGGAAAAGGATAAAATACAGTTGTAAATGAAACCAAAAGGAGATGACGGGTTTAAAGAGTGTAACCATGGCAGCAAAAAAAAACCAAAACTACATCCTCTATAATTAATTAATTAATTATGCACCTGGTATGAGATACTGTCCCCTCCAAAAGTATTGGAACAGCAAGGCAAATTCCCTTATTTTTGTTGTTCACTGAAGGCATTTGGGCTGAAAATCAAAGGAAGAGTATGAGACAAGAGTTCAGAATGTCAGCTTTAATTTCCTGGTATTTACATTTAGATGTGTTAAACAATTTAGGATATATCACCGTTTGTATTACACCACAGCATTTTTAGGTGAGTAAAAGTAAAGGAACAAAAAATCTTAAAGTAAATAAAATGTAATATTTGGTGGCAAAACCCTTGCTCGCAATAACTGCCTCAAGCCTGCGACCCATCGACATCACCAAACTTCATTTGTGATGCTATTCCAGGCTTTTACTGCAGCTTCCTTCAGTTCTTGTTTGTTTCGGGGGGTTTCACCCTCCAGTCTCCTCTTCAGGAGGTGAAATGCCTGTTCTATCGGGTTAAGGTCAGGTGACTGACTTGGCCAGTCTAAAACCTTCCACTTTTTGCCCCTGATGAAGTCCTTTGTTTTTTTGGCAGTGTGTTTAGGGTCATTGTCCTGCTGCATGATAAAATTCCTCCCAATTAGTTTGGATGCATTTCTCTGTACATTGGCAGACAAAATATTTCTGTACACTTCTGAATTCATTCTGCTGCTACCATCATCAGTTACATCATCAATAAAAATTAATGAGCCTGTTCCAGAAGCGGCCATGCACGCCCAAGCCGTGACATTACCTCCACCATGCTTCACAGATGAGCTTGTATGCTTCGGTTCATGAGCAGTTCCTTTCTTCCTCCACACTTTCTCTACTTTGGTAGAGATTAATCTTGGTCTCATCAGTCCATAGGATTGTGTTCCAGAACTTGTGCGGCTCATCCCTGTACTTCTTTGCAAATTCCAATTTGGCCTTCCAATTTTTACTGCTGATGAGTGTTTTGTCTTGTGGTATGGCTTCTATACTTCGGCTCTCGGAGTCTTCTTCGAACAGTGGATTGTGATACCTCCACCCCTGCACTGTGGAGGACACTGGTGATTTGACTTACTGTTGTTTTGGGGTTTTTCTTCACAGCTCGCAAAATATTTCTGTCATCAACTACTGTTGTTTTCCTTGGCCAATCTGTTCGACATCTGTTACTCAGAACACCAGTAGTTTCTTTCTTTTGCAGGACAATCCAAATTGTTGTGCTTGCTATGTCCAATGTTTGTCCAATGGCTCTGATTGATTGTCCTTCTTTTCTCAGTTTCAAAATGGCTTGATTTTCTCACACAGACAGCTCTCTGGTCTTCATTTTGGTTTAACAAGAAATGCAGTCTTGCAGCCAAGAAGTAGACTAGTCATGCAGAGCTATTTAATGCTCCAACAACCAACCTTAAAGGCAACACCTGGTCAAGGAGAAACACCATGTCAGTCACATGTTCCAGTAGTTTTGCTCATTTGAAAAATGGGTGGGTTTAAACAAAGACTGGTATGGCCTGAGTTGTTTAACACATCTAGATGCAAATACCAGGGAATAAAAGATGACATTCTGACCTCTTGTCTCATACTCATCTTTTAGTCTTGAACCCAAATGTCTTCAGTGAACAACAAAAATAAGAGAATTTGCCTTGCGGCTCCAATACTTTTGGAGGGGACTGTATAAATACTGAACTCCACTTTAAATATTTCACATGTACATGTAGTTAATGTAGTTATAGAAATTGATGTTTATTTTTTGTTGTTTCTTCAATTGTGTCATCCCAGTTTAGATTGTGAATGTAATCAATGTATTAAATCATAGTTGTGCACGCTTCATATCTGTACTTCCTGTAAGCATAAGTGCCGTTTCCAGGAGGGCCCTTGAGTCCTCTGTCAGCCTTAAACGGTGACCGTGCTCTTAACACTACCCACACATTACAGAGTCATCACACAGACATGCTACCTAACACAACCCCTGTGAGCAATGCAGCTCACTGTATGACGCTGTACAGTAGACACACAGGACATGGAAACAGCATATGACTTCATTAACAACATATATGAACCTGTGGCTGTCATACACTGGTGATAGAAGAGACTTATGTTTAGAGGACGAGATGACTTGAAGCAAACAAAATGACTTAAAGCTGAATTACCCAACTAAAAATGTATTGTGTAAGGATGAAAACAAAAATCTGACCGTTACATGCGGTCTTCATCCAATTAGAAAACATTTTGACTACTGTCCATAAAGGAAAGAGCCATGTGAGTCACTATATAACGCTTTGGGATGAGAGCTAATTGGCTGTTTAATGATGGTTCACTCTGCTTCACCTTTTTCGTCTGAAAAAAGCTGGCCTAAAGTTGTGCTAGTGGCCAAAAAACATGCATGTGAATACAAGCGATGTGCCAAAGGGTTATACTAACTTCCTCCTTTCCTGGCTTGAAAATCACTTGTTTTTTAAGTCATTTTACATGGCCATTGGCAAGCTACAAATGCATCAGTCACACAAAATCATACTGTATATTGCATACTTAATATTGCCCCATTGTATTATGACACTGTTAAGTCACTGACAATGAAAAAAAAACCTAATGACAGAAAGTCATTATTCAAATGTGGACATTACCTGTGCTAGTATCAGGTAGTCTGTCTTAAGAATTTGTTGTGAAGACATGTTTTGACTTCCTGCAGTATTTCTTGGGAAAGTGGTTTTCTTGGTAACTGATACTGGTTTTGTTATTCCAGTTTGAAAGATGCAGCTACTACTTGGAAAAGATAAACCATAAGTGTTTATACTTTAAATAAACTCTAATAGTCCCATTAGGTTCACTGGGTCTTCTGTATTGATTATACTTTAGATTCTTATGAACAGACCTCTATTAGTTTCATACCTTGACAGTTTTGGCTGCGCTCCGCTGCCTTCCTCAGAAGTGATGTAGTTTGGTTATCTGATTTAAACAAATTTTTGGGCTGTATTCCCACCTGGCGCAGTAGGGCGACAGCGCTATCTGCAGTCCGACTTCTTCAGAACTGCATCCCAATTGTGAGATAGCTATTATGCCCCCTAATCCTCATTTACAGTCTCTTGTCTTACTGCTCCAAGCAGGAAGACAGCACTAAAAATCGGATTAAATCAGCTGATAAGACACATCACATTAACATCATATGCACATAAGAATCTAACGTATAACTTTAAATGAAAGCTAATTGAATGGATACAAACCGATTTAATCAATTTGGACAGTAGATAACCAGTGCAACCTGACCCCAGAGAAGCACACATCAAGCAAATTGTTTTATAATCTTTCAAAATCTTTCAAAACTATTTATGTACCGTAATTTCCGGACTATATATTTATACAACGGATTATACCTGATCAATACAACTAGCCTAGCCCCCTGGGCCTGAAATCTGCAGAAATCCTCCAAGACACTAACAAGATAGGACAGGACAGCGGCTCTTTCTGCAGGAGACATGCGAAGTAGAGCGCAAAGTGACGGGGGTGCAAGAGCGAGACAGATGGGTGGAAGAGATGATGTGCTGAGGAAGATGCTAGTTTGACTGTGTTTTGAACAGTTATTTTGCGTTTCATGTACACACCCTCCTCATGGAAAACACAAAGAATTGAAGAAATGCATATGATGCACCTTTTAAGTTAAAGGCAACTGATCTGGCTGTCAAAGAAGGAAATAGAGCTGCTGCACGTGAGCTTGGCATCAGTGAGTCGATGGTGAGACGTTGACGACGGCAGCATGACAAACTGATTCAACGCAAAAAGACGCCAAAAGCTTTCAGAGGCAATAAAAGCAGATTGCCCGAACTTGGAAACGTTCCTGAAGATGTGGACACCTGCAGCTTATAGACAGGTGTGACCTATATATGTTAAAAAAAACAAAAAACAAAAAACTTTTAAAATTTAGTTGACGCAACTTATATTCAGGTGCTGTTGTAATGAGCTATAGAATCAAGTGCACCTTTTATGCAAAGAAAAGAAAGAAGTCATGAACCATAACCATAACTCCTAGTCCTTGTAGCGGGAAGTGTAATAAAGCATAACAGGCTGAGTCACACATTTCTTGCATGAGCATCAAAACGTAAATTACAATTTTGGTTTTATTTCCTCTTCAATTCTTCAAAGTTCATATACTGCAAGAATATTCATTAAATAAACTTTTAAAATAATAATTATTTTCTGCTAAACTTGTATCATTATAGACTTGATATTGTTGTAAAGACAGGTGAAGAACATAACAGGGGAAGTTTGCACTGTTTTTATAAGTGACTGACTTGATGATTTTTGACAGCGACAAGATGCTCAGGAAACCTTGAAAAATATCTGATCATAATGCGCAGATTTCAAAGGCCATAGAACACCTCTGCAGACCTCTGGAGAAGGGACACACGCGGCCACCCACGCACACACATCCTTATAGGCACCTACAGGCAAATGCAGATCTGTGGATAAACACAAGCCCAGCGCAGCCTAAAACTGTCTCTCTGTGTAGATTTTTATGGGCTCCTGCATCTGGTTTGGGGGCAGAGACGGCAGTGCCCACTCAATTCTTTTAAGCAAGGCAGCAGATTTTTCCAGGGAAGCAAAGACAGTCCCAGTGCATCTCATGGGCATGGTGCAATCAGGTAAACAACTACTATGAAGTTAAAAGCAGTGAGAGGTGAGAGACACAATATTAAGAAAAGCCATGTATCAAAATGATGGTGCGCTTGGGTAAAACATTAGAATAGTTATATTGTTAATCATAAGGTTTAATAGACAAAAGGGAAAGAGGAAAATGCAATTACAGAATAATAAAAACCTAGCTCAGAGCACAATAAACAAATAGCTCTTCAATGAAAGAGTTTGGAAGATGCTAACTGCTAACATGCTAACATCTTTAATCAAAGGTCAATTTTTACAAAGCCAGAGCAAGTTCATTCTACACTGCCCATATACATGTGTAAAAAAAATTGCAATGGGTTTAACTTTGGTTCTGCCATACTATAATCCACATTTTGTATAACATTATTATTAAAAATTATTCAATTCAGTTAGCTCACAATATAACTGTAAACTACTAACAACACCATTCAAATCAATCTACTTTCTAAAAAGTCAACCTAAATTTTAAGTGTTTATTTATCTGGCTGTCACATTAACTTTATCATTCAGAAAGTTTGATCTCACATACTAGAGGAATGGTGATTCTCTCAGTAATTGTACACTAAAATATGATATCCATTCCTAAAATTAGCTGAATCGAGTATAAAGATTGGTGCTGGAATGTAGCTGTGTGTTTGGGATTGTGTAAAATATTAAATTAGAGATAATCTTAATCATAGAGTGTAATAAATGCTGCTGTATTAGACTATGCAATTATAAACCAATTAAAAATAGTCCCATGAAAGAATATGGGAACAGAGTAATTTATCATATTTAATTAAAGGCCAATTATTATCAGTGCAGATTAATTCCATGTTACTCAAATGGAAACGTAGAGCCAGGAATGTAACCTTTGTCCTGCCAAACCATATATATCAATTTGTAATCTATAATATATAATCTATCTCAGAATGTTCTCTGGCAATTTAATTCACAGTGTTTACAAGACAGATTCAATAGCTTTCCTTGTTTATTTAAGTGTGTGTTTTCAAGGCAGTCTGCATATTATTATATAAGGTATGAATCTTAAACAGGTAATTTTCCAACCCTCGAGAGCCACAGCAGAGTTAGAACTTCTTATAATCAATAACTCCTACAAAATGCAGAGAATACAAGGTGCAGTCGCATCAAAGATTCATGAGCAGATGGAGCTGTGCTGTGCTGTACATTATTGGTTTAAATGTGGGTGTTTCAACATATTTTTCTCCATGTTATCACACAATAAAGTAAAAAAAAATAAAAAAAACATAGCAGCAACTCAAAAGGTAAAAAAGAGTGAATAGAAATCGAGGTATAGCTCTGGGGTAACTTTACTTTGGAAATTCTCAGGTCTGACCAATGTGAAAACGTGAAATCAAACAACCCAAGAGTGATGGGAGACGCAAAGACAGGAAGGATAGAAAGATAAAAAACCCATCCGTTTTTCCATTGGAGCGAGGAACGACCTTGCAGAAACAAGCGCGCAGATTTTTAGTCTTTCAAGTCCCACTCACTCACGCTGGCTTCCTTTTGAGGATCAGCCAGAGGGATTGGTGGAGGAGAGGAAAACAGAGCAATGGGAAAGAGGAGAGGGGAAGGAGATACATGAGGAAATGAACAACGAAAGAGAGCAGGATACGGGGACAACCGGAGTTAAAGGTTTTACCAGTGAGAGGGGCAGAGTTACAAAGAGATGTCTGCAGATGGCACACAGCCTGCATGGGGGACAAAATTACAGGCCAAAGGATCAAAGACAGAGAATAAAGAAGACAGAAATAGCAACCCAATAAAGCCAAAAACATTTGATTGACATTTATCAAATCTACTTTTATAGACAAGTCAAAGTATTGGCTGTGAAGGACAAGAGAACACCCCATAAACGTTTGCTCTTTATCAAATGGGCACTTTTATGACAATGTTGTTCCAGCTGTGGACAGAATACATAGATCTATTTTTTTTGTGTTTTTTTACAACTTTGGGAAATTGCAAATATTTAAATGGACAACAGAAATGTGGACAAGAAAACAGGCTGCATAAATCATCATTAGTGTTTGTGTATAGGCCTGTCACGATAAATTTACTTATCGTTCAATATATGAAAGCTGGAACAATATTTTTTTGTGGTCAGTATTTATCGAGTGTACTTTTTCTTTGCATTACAGGGAATTTTTGGGTTATTTTTTGGCTATATGGTCAGATTTAAGATGTAAAAGCTTGAATTAATAACTACTGTGACTCATTACACATGCAGACTAAATACTAAAGTGTTTCATTCTGATATTTAGTTATTGTTTAATGTAGATTTTTTAACAGTATTGTACATTTAGAATTGTTTTTGTGGTTTAAATCTGTTGTTGGGTTATTGTAGTGTCAGTGGCATAAATTAGTTTCAGTATTATCTCTTATTATTTTCTTCAGCAATGTATATATCGCACTTCAAAATTTATATCATGACAGGCCTACTTAAGTACATTTGCTCGGTCTTATTTTTTATTTTTATGGGCAATACAGCAAGTTAAAAATATTTACCTTTCTTTCCGCACATTAAGCTGTGCAAAACAAAATAATCAAAGGCTTATACAGATGAAGCCTGTCAAACATAACACAGGGGATGTAGCAGGACACTGAAAGAAATGTGTTTTCCTCTTGACTTGGGCCCATGTGAAATAATGGGCACCAAAGGCTAACAAGGGTCAGTAAGGACAACTAGCGCTAACAGATCTGCATAAATAGGCAGCAGAGACTAACACACATCAGCGTGCTAAATTAAGTAGCGAGTAGAAGGCAGAGCAAATGCACTGAAGCGTGAACATGTAACACACATGCGATCGTTTTGTCTTCAAACAATCACGGAGCCATACATTGTAGCCCTGGGTCATGAATTAACACACTCCCACACAGCTCATAGAAAGGTGCACAAACACTTGTACAGATCCATGTGGCCTTCATAAGCATATGTGTAAATAGAGGCAGCACAAAGAGCAGTATCAGGGAAGGGCTAAATGTGTTTGGAGGGTTTTTCGTTCTAACAGATTTTACAGTGTTTAATAGCCTTAGCTCACGCATCCCTCCTCCACCACCACCAACACCAACACCATAGTCGCCTGCTCCACTGCCTTCAGCCAGTCTGCTCCTGTCACGCTACTGGACGAGCGCACTGCCTTCAAGAGGAACTCAAGTCTGGTCTGAAGCTGAGTCAAGGTCACTCTAACATGCAATTACAAGTAATACAGTTTACAAGATATCATAAGTTAGTAGACATCACTGTGGGATGTGGGATAAGGCTTTGACTAAGACGACGCATATTACAAGAAATATTTGATCCTCTAAACATCTTTAATTGCCAAATTTAAAGGTGCACTACATCTTTTCTGGTGGGTCCACTACCTGCTTACCTCTATGGAGATGTTACTGCTTTGCCTGGAATGTTCCACAGTATGACATTAAATATTGTATCTTACTTTTATTCAAGTATAGTTGTGTTCAGGGCTAATAAAAATACCTCTTCACAAATGTGACCTGTTACTTGGCCAGATAGCATCCCATGTCGCTTGCTTGTCCACAGGGAGATGAATGGCATAATGAAGAAAGTTCAAAGCAAAAAAAGTACCATAAACAGTTTGTGACGAACCCTCAATATACTATAAAATTTTGTTTTTGCTGCCACACAATAATAAGATCTTGATTAGTTGACAATATAGGTGTACAAAAGACCAACATCATCTAAGAAAACATATCTCTGTATTTGGGAAGAGCACAGGAGCAGAGTGCACAGGGAGGAAAGGGTGAAATGTGTCCAAACAGAGAGGTAGTGGTGGAGGAGTAGTGGGCAGCAGAGGTTTCCTAACCTGGTGCGACTGTGCGTTTGCTTGTAAATAAACATCAGGCTGAGATTATTCCAGGCACGAAAGCCCAAACCGAGGAGGCCTGGGGTCAGAGAGATCTTCTACCAGGCACACACGTTGGGTTTCCATGCTTTTTGAGGACATTGCATTGACTTACATTCATTTCCTGGAGACTGATTCTAACCTAAACCACTGTCAATACTTGCCCTTTACCTAGACCCTAACATGAACCTATTTTAACTCTTAAATGATGCTGTTGGTGTAATAATAAAGCATTAACATCATGGGGACCTTATTTTTGTCTCCATAATGGAGACAGGTACCCATGCTTTGAAGGTGTACAGATTTTAGTCCCTGCCTCAAGTGGAGGAGTTCAAGTATCTCGAGGTCTTGTTCACGAGTGAGGGGAGGATGGAGCGTGAGATTGACAGGGGGATCAGTCCAGCGTCGGCAGCGATGCGGTTGCTGTATCAGACCGATGTGGTGAAGAAGGAGCTGAGCTGAAAGGCAAAGCTCTCGATTTATCGTCAATCTACGTTCCTACCCTCACCTATGGTCATGTGCTTTGGGTAATGACCGAAAGGACAAGATCGCGGATACAAGCGGCCGAAATGAGTTTCCTCCACAGAGTGACTGGGCGCTCCCTTAGAGATAGGGTTAGGAGCTCAGTCACACAGGAGGAGCTTGGAGTAGAGCCGCTGCTCCTCCATGTCAAGAGGAGCCAGCTAAGGTGGCTCGGGCATCTGTTCCCTCGGGAAGTGTTCCAGGCATGTCGCACCAGGAGGAGGCCCTGGGGAAGACCCAGGACACACTGGAGGGACTATGTCTCTCGGCTGGCCTGGGAACGCCTTGGGGTCCCCCTGGAGGAGTTGGAGAAGTGTCCAGGATGAAGGAAGTCTGGGAGTCCCTGCTTAGACTGTTGCCCCCACGACCCAGCCCCAGATAAGTGGAAGAAAATGGAGGATGGATGGATTTTAGTCCCCACATTGCAATAAATTCCAGCCAAAAGAACACACGCTGTACTGATTCAAATAGTGCTATATGGCCAAGGACACATGCAAGTACTTACGTTTAGAAGAGCAAAAAGTGTCTAACTGTAAGAGTATCGAGGTTATTTCTTGTTCAACTTTTACTTTGGAACAACATAACATTCAGTGGTGTAATGGGTTGACATTGCAGTCATTTTACTCCCTTTTTGATTCAATTAGTCATGTCTTTCCTTTTACCAATGTTGAACTAATTTGAGCTTGGTTACTTACTGCTCAATACTGGGAGAAAGGTAGAGTTTGGGGAAGACCTGCGTGGCCTCAGCATCTTCAAAGCTGACGGACAGAAGAGCCATGTCCTCACCAGGGTCCAGGGTTGTGTCCTAAGAGTAGACAATAGTTCATTAATATCACAGTAATGAGTGCTCTATTTCAGTTTATGTACAAAAGTCCTAAAAATGTGAAGGGGTGCAAAGGAAACCAGGAGAGACACCAGATAAAAACATTTGTTGATTTTCATGCTGCATTAGCCTTAACAACTGCATGAGGCTGAGCTGATGACTGGAAGCACCATCAAATCAAGTGTGAGAGAGGCAAAGACCATCCGGAGCTGTGCAGTGCAAACTTTATCTAGATCTCCAAGCTCTTAATTTACCATTCTGTGATGTTTTTTCCTAGAGTATGGCACCGTCATTAGTGCACTTCTATGTCAAATACCAATCTGGCCTGGTTTCCCCGACAGAGCGTTAATCAAATGTCTTACAGATGGTTTGAACTCATCCAATTGTTATAATCACTGCTCGAAATGGTGAGAGGAAATGTAGCTACAAAGATGATGGACACAGGCAAAAAGCTACCAGTTAGCAGCAGCACGGCCTCCCACATGAGCAGGCCTATTAACTAATTGCACATGTCTGCCCCACACAAAACCAAAGTGACCACTGGAGACAGCCTGTGTGGGCGGAAAACTTCACTGAGCAGATTTTCTTCAAATCAAGTGGAATAATATAGTATCTTTTGCATGCACCCTAATAATTACAATTTGTTAAATTAACTACTTACAACTTGATGGAGATGGAAAAATATATATATTGCACCAAGGGTTAGTTGAAGTTCAAATACACAGTATGACACTTCATTATATCACACAAGACCTCCCCGCGGCAATATCACGGCTGTTCAAGATGAAATATAGATCATTAGCGTTAAAGAGTGTTCATTTGAACTGAAGCTTATTGAAGCCCATACACACAGCAGGGGCTCTATGGCCTGTCCCCTTGTGCTCGTCTCTGAGACTACAATAGGCTGAAGGAGGCGACAGTCAAAGATGCAGTAGGTGTGGCATCCAAAAGTGTTGCCTGATGAAATCAGCTCTCATCAACGGGCTGAGTCCCAGTTCTCGTGGAGAAGGCGAGCAGCGCTCAGGGCCTCTACAGCTGACAATATGGGACAGAACAGACCCCAGATGACAAGTTGTACGAGGGGGTTTAGAGGAGATTGTTTTGCTTCAGTTTGTATCTGTCAAGTCTTATTTTCATCTGGAGCTTATTTAATAAAAGTTTCTTCAGGACTGGGATGCTGTAAACAGACGGATGAGAACAGTTTGGTGAGAGAGGCACACTGCAGCTGTAGTGGCTCTAGACTGGGTCAGAACACAGGCTCTGGAGGAGAAGAGCCTTTCTGTGGCGTGATGCAAACTTGTTTTGTCTGACTGGACAGTGAGGAGCTGTCACAAGTCATACAGCGCCAGTCCACCAAACTACAGGCATGCCCTTAAACTTTTAGTTAACATACAATTTAGAAATTCTTGCATGGATAAAAATAGACTTAATTTCTTGAGAAGGCTATCTCAAACAACAAAGCGCAAAGAGAACCTGATTAACGTAGAACAATAGTGTGTGTAGAATCCCTCAGTCGTCCAGGTAGAATCCATGGCAAAAAGAGAAATTCAATTTGTCAACTGGACCAAAGTTTATTTGGTCGAATACATTTCGCAGCTCATCCAAGCTGCTTCTTCAGTTCTGGTCAGACGCTGGTGGACGCCGCCTTATATCTGCCTGATGGGAGGTGCTAACTACAATGAAATTACTCTGAGACTACCGCACCATTCAGGACCCTGAATGGTACTGAATATGCTATGCTAACAACACCCCACTCCCACTGCATATTTAATAGGCCCACCTAACTAACAGAAACTGTAAACAAATAGGTGTGGTAGTCTCAGAGTAATTTCACTGTAGTTAGCGCCTCCATTCAGGCAGTGTCCACCAGCACTCTGACCAGAACTGAAGAAGCAGCTTGGATGAGCTGCGAAGCATATTTGACCAAATAAACTTTTGTCCAGCTGACAAACTGAATTTCTCCTTTTGCCACAGAACAGTAGTATGTATGATAAAATCACAAATGGCTAAATTGTGCCCATAAATAAATGGAATGTTAACACGTCCATCAAATATCTGATTATAACTCCAAAGCTTGGGAAAAGACGTCTTTATGAGAAGAAATGTGACCTTCCAGGCCCTTTATTCAGACTGATACAGAATGTATTCCCCTCAGTAATGAAATGAAGCCCCAAACGGCCATTAAATGCAGTGTACACATTTGTTATGTCTTTTGAACAAAACAGACTGGAGGGCAATGCGTGCTTATGTAAAGATAACAAAGGACTCCCATTAAAAATCCTGCCTCCACAGGCTACAGGCAGGATCTTAATGAAGTGTGTCTTCATTATGGAGTAATGAGCCCTGAAAAGCCTTGCTCGGACCACTGTCCTGCAGGGAAGGTGCAGACACAGAGGCAGTATTTACTGAGCCCCTGGGCACAGTGATTCAGCTGCTCCAGGACTAGTTTTAAGTAAGTACAAAGTGAGAGCGGAGATCAAGGTTAGAGGGGGCCTGAGAGTCCACCACTCTCACCACATCTCTGATGCTCCTGACTCCTGGAGACAGCCTCTGTTCTTTCTGTCCGCTCTGTGTCTGCTGCCCTGGCCTCTGGCAGCTCACTGTGCTCCATGTGACAGGCTGGAGATGTGACAGCTGTCCTTATGCCAGACCAAGTCTGGCCAAAGTCACAGCACACACAACACACAGTGATGGGCCCCACTGCAGGGGAGTGGAGGAGGTAAGGGCACGCTGTCCGCCTTCTTCACCCAACTTTAAATGTCAGGCCCAGCGTAATGGGAGGCATGACTGACAGCGGGATTGTTGTGTGAGACATGTCCAGCTCCTGGGTCAGCTGTGAGTGGCCCTGTGCATATGCTGGACACACAAGAGGATGTAACCTTCTGCTCCAGCAACAAGGGCCACATGTGTCTTACATCTTTTGTTCTCTTAACATTGAAGGCTTTTATTCATTAACTTCAACACACTAGTCTATGATACAATTTAGTTAGCTGGAATAAACAAATCAAACTTCAGTATGTCTCAGTCAAAGTAAAAAAGTGGGTAAATGTATTTCAATCTAAAATATCTGATTTGTGTTTACTGGAACTTGTTTGAGTTTTCGGCCATAAGATGAAGAGCATCTCTGAGGATCACAGACTTAAGGTGGCTGGAGCCCAAATGTCTCTTCCCATAATGTGCAGTGCTCTGATTGAGGCCAGTTAAAGAGATAGTTCCTAATTATGTAGCTGTGCTTGACAGGAATGTGCTCTGATGGGCTATGATGAAGACAACAAGGCATTTCTAAGGTCACAAAGACTTTGAGTGCATTTCTAAGATGGTATCCCCTGTTAATCTACAGTTGTGTTTCATTTGTGTTTGGGGAAAAAGCTAACTAACTTTATCACTGAACAACTAAAATGTACACAAAACGTAATTACCAGGATTATCTTCAAGTACAGTTAAGTACAGTCAGGTGGATCCATGTGCTAATGTAAACTATATATTTCATATGTAACCATTTACAATGAAGTCTTCACCAGCCTCTGTGAAAAGGATGGGACCTGGGCCAAAGCCTTACAGTGGTGGTAACAATAACTGGCTGGTGACCAATGGATGTGACAATGAGCTGATAATATTACACTTGCACTCGTCATGTGTGACGGTAGCCAAGAGTCAGTGATAGCGTGTCAGTGGGAGCATGCTCTGTACATATCACAAGTGTGAAGTACGGACTGGGAGCCACGGGTGTGACTCAAGTATGTGCATTTACATGTGTAGGACAGAGGAGGGATAAATGAACATACAGTATGATGTATCCAAAATAAATGAATGAGATACCAACAGGAAATAGACTTGGGTTTAATGGGCAGTAGATTTTATGTTAACATTTTTCTAATTTTAAATAAAATTTGGACAGATTTAGACATAGATAAGTATTAATTATGCCTGAGCAACCTCACAGTTGAGAGTTGGATGCAGTTTTTATCCCAAAAAACTGATAATAAGATCTCTCTCTGAACTCTTGACCCTGTATGACACTGTATATATTTAAACATGTGTAAACAAGAACCAAACTGAAATTAAGAAACTTAATCTTTTTATGGATAGGGAACAGTCTAGAGGCTTTTGGAGAAGAGGATGTTCATTTAGTTCATAAAAGTAATGTTTTGTCAATCTGACCTCAGATGGAACACAAGATACTAATACTGACCACATGACCAATTACGCTGGCTTGTTCTCAAAATATTAAATGGAAGGGTCAGAGTCAGAACCTTCTCACCAAATTAATATTACAAAACCATATGTTTTCTTACGGTGGGGGTCATAGAGTTGCTTGCATTGTTATTTGAGGGGTCACTGCCATGAGTGTAATGTAAAACTATACTTTGTTGTGTACCACGTCACAGGGAGTAGTGTACCGATGCTGCTCCATACTGCTTTGCAAGAGGCCATTGTTTGTAGATAATAAAAAATAGACAACATTATTATTCCCTAGACATTAGTAATCCAAGGGTAAGCAAAGGCCACAGCTCACAAATGAGCATGGACAGCCAGCATATAGGCATAGGGTTTAGCCTGGAGCCATCACTCTGTTAAACTGCCTATAGGATGCAGAAAACATGCAGAGTGACAAGCGGACTGGGGTTAAATGAAAGATGAATAACATGGTGGTTAATGTAAGAAAAACAAAATGATCAAAAAAAGAAAATTTTGAAGGTGTAAAATAGAAAACAACATAAAGATAGTTGATCTGGAGCGCAGGCGGAAAGTAGGCCAGATGGAAGTAATCCCACAGAGGCGCAGAGAGGAGGAAGAGTTGGTGGGGGGCTGGGGGGCTCTCTTGAGACTGGATACTAGAGATGTGATGCTCAGCTGGGGGTGCGGGCAGGTGGGTGGGCTCCGAGTACAGGGATGTGTGGGTGGGGACACGACAGAATGCTCAAGTGGGTGATTGGGAATGGCAGATTCACAAGGGAGTTGTGACCTTTGACCTTTGGTATAGTACAATGCATCGTAGGTTTATCATTTTTACTTCTAATGCAATTTGCTTTGATTAATCAATTACCTTGTTGTATTCTTCTGAAATAAGTTCAATCACTCTTTGTGGGGTGGAAAATAAACTATTAATTGTCCATGTAGGAATCAGTCTGTGTTGTACTTTGGACAAAAATACTTCAAGATTAACAACAATTATGGAGGAGGCTGTGGCTAAGCAGTGGCTTAGTTTTATTTTTTATACGTCTACATTTTTGTGTTTAAGTCATTGCTTTTGGGCCCTCAGTTTTTATTTTTATTTTTTATTTTGTTATACCATTTCTGTTTAGCCAAATTACAAATTTTGTTTCTTTAAAAAACAAAACACTACAAAAAGAACATCAGACTTTCCTTTTTTGGAGTCCAGGAAAGAAAAAATGATGTACTACGTGGTGAATGGGTGTCCATATGAGAAACACTGCCTGAATGTGTTGAGTCCATGTCTGTCATCACAGCATGAGGCAACATTATGACTCAGTTACATCAAGTAATATGTTGTTTATCATATGCAAACAATTATCAATGCACCCACGTCACAGTCAGTCTGTGGCATTAGTCACCGCATATGGTCCACACCTAACGGGCCAAATGCAGACATCATCAATGGGATGCTACTGAATAAATCAGATTCAAAACCTCTGAGGATGAGTATTACTAAAAGAAATTGGAAAAGGAAGGAAAGGTCAGAGGGCTCCTGTTTGTATTAGCAGCTAACCACCTCCTCGTGTAGAGCCGTACCAGTGCCACCAGTCATATGTCACAACATGGACTGGTGGAGCATACCTGACTACTGCACTCCGGTCCACAACCTTAGTGACAGCCCCGTCACCAGGGCAACAGCGATGATCAGCTGAGTGTCACTGGAGAGGAGCAAAGAGACCTCTGACCTCTGAGCAAAACAAAATGTTTGGCAAGACATTTAGGAAAATCTTGAAGATTTACTCAGTTCAGTGAAATCGTACTTCTTGTTCAGCAATAAACATTTACATAGCAATTACAAGTTTGAAACAACTACAACAGCTGTTGGTTTGTGGTTAAAAATATGTGCTACTGTACCCACAAAGAATTACAAAAATGATTAAACCCAAGAGGCCACTGTTTGGCCAGGAGCTTTACATGTCATTCTTCTCCCTTCTACCAACATTAGTTATCAACAT
This sequence comes from Taenioides sp. WSHXM2023, assembly GCA_029959045.1. Lineage (NCBI taxonomy): Eukaryota > Metazoa > Chordata > Actinopteri > Gobiiformes > Gobiidae > Taenioides > Taenioides sp. WSHXM2023. The sequence goes on along the minus strand of CM057102.1, from coordinate 15,227,140 downwards.
AAGGGTTGGAAAACTGTACCGAGAAGTCAAGGGGTCTGTGTATAGATATGTCACACAAGCCAAAAACAAGTGTTGGTGGGGTAAGAAAAACTTTTTTGTAAAGCAATGCTATTGATAGCCAGGTTAACCAAAAACTCTGACAGGCGGGTGCAACCTGGCCACATTATTATGTCAAGTCCTGCCTGCTTTTCCTGCAGAGCGGCCCTGCCCTGACAGGTGCACCCAAACCACAGAGTGAGGGCTGTTGTCAACATGCCCACACACACAGCACGGACTTAAAAAACAGAGCATTTTTACATGTAACTGGAAAATTTGAAATTTAAATGGTACCCTAAAGTGAGTTATTATCAGTAATATTCAACTCTGTAAAAATCCTCCATAGGTGAGTCAGCAGTTGGACGCTAATGGTAATGGTTATGTCATGACCAAAGACTAGTCTCAAATATTTACAGTTGGCTCAGTGTGTTTCAGGGTGTGGACATAACCAACCTCAAAATTGATATTTACAAGAACAAGGATCAAGTGCTTTAGGGTTTCTATGGGCTTTCTATTTTTAACATAATGTTCAAATTCTTGGTGCAAGTTCAGGCATATCTGGGTGAGTTACTGGTAATATTTCACAGCAATCTAATGACCTAAAAAAGGGAGGGATTTTTGCACCTATGTAATTGCGAGGTTGCATGGCAGCCATTATTACTGTGTTTATTGATTAGGTTTCTGTTACTGTTTACTCTTACTGTGTATTACACATGTGCTGCACCAAATGTCATGTATGACATATATTTATATATGACAATGACAATAAAATCTTGTATCTCTTATCTACTTGGTTTTTAATGTACATTTTATACATACTTGGATTACGCATTTCATATATATTTATACATAAAAATTAAAATAGGTTTTCCCAACAAGTATAAACTATTTATATATTTGAGTCACTCACTGTAGAGCTATAGTAACAAAGCAGTTTACAGAATATGTTAAATGAGTAATTGGATTTAATGAACAACCCTTTGACCAGACAAATAGCTGTATTCGAACGCTACAAATATCTATTAATAGTTTAAAGAATAATATGTACTATAAGGACTTCATAAACAAATCTGAAGGTCACCAGTTGTTCTTGAAAGTCATAGAAGTAATTTAAGCAGGTGCGCCTCGCTTTTTGTGTACAACAGGTGCCTCTTAATTCAGGGAGGCCTCAGACATTAGTTGCATGCATCTATAGTAATTAAAGTGTTCTGTCAATTCTCAAAAATAGCCTGTTTAAATGGCAGTGTACAGCTGGGACCATTGTAAAATACTGTCTGCAGAACAGTTCGTGACAGTCTAAAGCAAGTATAAGATGAAAGCTGCGCTACTAATAACAAAAGTATCATCACTCAGACTCCCTTTCAACTTTCTGTATACGATGCTTCCTCAGAACGGGCTCCAGATGTTACCACACCTGGCAATAACAGCAGCAGGGCTTGAGAATATATTTAAAATAGAGTATACTACCATAACTCTGGAACACACAAAAATACATATCAGGTATCATTACTGCAGACAGGTGCAGTTACTATTTTAGTTGTAGTCGACTAAAGAAATTCTTGGTCAAGTATAAATGCCCTGTACATTGATTAATCAGCTAAAAGGCATAGACTGTACTCATAGATCAGGGCTCAGAAAAGCTACTTTTTATACAGAGTAAACTACAAATATTTGAATGGAAACTCCTGCTGTATTGTATATAAAGCCTCAAAAAATTTGAGTTGACTGAGACACAATTGACCAATTAATCGGCTAATTAATAATACAGCCCTAGTTAGAATACTTACTGAATGTAGATGATCAACTAATTAACATTTGAATGACTACTGCAAAAGATTATAGCCAAAAGAACAACATTTCTGTCAAGTCTGTGGCATGCAACTGTAGGCAAGCCCGCTTGGAGTAAGATTTATTTTATTTTTATTTTTTCTATTTTTAATGATGTGTTCCTCTAAGCACAAGCAGCAGGAAGGGGCCTCACAAGTCAGTCAATGACACAATACTTACATTAGATAACAACCTACAACATACAAATACATTTCTTCAGCAGCTATAGAGAGCTTCTTGCAAAATCTGGATTTCAGTTTGCAGTGTCAGCAAAACAGCTGTGGACATTTCCTGTATATGGATGGACACATAGCAATAACAAGTATATACCAACATACAAATACCACAAGGCACACTCAAACCTTACATCAATAAAACTAAAAATTATTTACATATTCTTTTTTGCTTCATTTCCGTTTTAGAGCTGTTGCTCCTGACATTTAAATACGTCTTCAAGAGCATCCTGAGTTAGAATACATCCACCATTTAAAAGGCACGTAATTGTTTATCTGCGTGGAAGCATTGGCTGGCCTTTTCAGATTTCAGTCGTACACTGCATTAGTGAAGCCCAAACTGGCAATTACTTAACAATGTCTTTTGGGCAACTTGCTTTCCCACTAAATGCCATGTCTTAGTGCCATATGGATAATTTGACAACTGTTAGAAAGAGGAAAAAAATTAATATGCATGTATATACAAACATTTCAATTGATTTATCTCAATGGACTTAGGATATAGTTATTCATTTGTATTATAATTAAATATAATTAAAATCAAATGAAAATCAATTAATGTTTAACCTATAGCGTAATAAAAAATGTGAAAAAAAAACAAAAGATGTAGTAGGGGGCAAATCCAGGGCAAGGATCGCATCTCTAAGCATTACAGGAGGAACCTACAATTATTTTATAGCTCTTAAGATTCCTGAGCTCTTAGTCAGTGTTTACCATGCAGGGGCATGGCAAGGCCACAAATTACCTCCACTCACAGTGACACCAAATGCTCAATGGTCACGCACAAAGCAAGTTACGTCTGTCATCATAGTAATACAAACACTCAGGTGATCACAAACAGTAATAATATTCATATTTTATTGATAAAAGTGTTCTTTCTGATACATACTTCATAGTCATTAGTTCACATGTTTGTTTGGTTGTTCAGGCCTGGCCCATCCGTGTACCCTCATACAGTTCTGCCCTTATATAAAGCCACACAGTTGTTTTCCAGGTCTGTGCAAAGCATTACAAAAGCCTCATGTGACACGGAGCTATCTTCAGCCACTTCTCCAAAAGTCCAACCGCCACAGTGTACAGACCTCAGGAGCGGTTGAGGGATGTGCAACATTATGTGGCAACTATAGAAAAGTATCTCCAGCTGCCTTTACGTGACAATTATCTACAGATAATCACAAAATTTGAACATCAGCCAGGATTAGGTTGGCTTTACTAAATGAGGCCCATCACCAGAGACATTAGAAAAGATAATTATTGAATAATAATAATGATAATACTGATTAAATAATAACTGGTCATTTTTCTAATCTGAACATAGAAAACAAAAGCTGCAGATGTGGAGAGTGGGTTGGCAAAATCAATCTTGCTTTACAACACTACACCCACATAATTAGCCTCTGAATAAAAAAAAATGTTGACCTTGTGCTATTTATATCCTGACATAACCTTTTAACAGCCAAGATAAACACAGGTCACATGGTACTGTTTTTAAAAATCTAAATTAGACAACATTAGAGAAGAGGTTAATTATTCAAATGGCATTTCAGCATGTACTGCTGCAGAGCCTCTGGGGTAACAAGCAGAGTAAATATGATTAGTGCAGAAAAGTGCAATAATGGAGTCAAGCAAAACAGGGTCATTCATCAAGCTGTCAGGAAGAGATGGGTGGAAAAAAGCCAAAATTCGTAATTAAAAATTGTGTTACATTTTTAAGTAAAATAAAGTACTTTTGTATAAAAAAGGGCATTTGCATATGGTTTGAGAAACAAGGAAAACATTTATATAACTGACTTTAAGCTCACTGTAACATAACTACACTGAGAATTATGTGAGAAATATGTGTTATAAGAGACACAAATTTCAAAACAATATTTCCATTTTGCAACATAAAAATCTGCACCAAACAATAGCATAGGTAGCAGATAGCAGATATAGGAAAGACATAATGACATTGATCCAACAGTAGGTTTAATTTAATAGGCAAATGCAAATATTATTAAAAGGTCCTATATTGCACGACATTGATTCTTGTGAGTTTTTAGCCATGTTATAAAAAAGAGTTTTATATTGTTTCAATCACATGTTTGAATAATCCTTTATTATTAATCTGTCTACATTTCCAAAGTTCTGTCCACCTTGTAATGTCATAAAGGGGTAGTTTTCCAAGTTAACAGCTCCTTTTACTCTTTGTTCAATAGAGATGGGCAATTCCAGGGCTAAAATTACCCAAATGATTCTAGTGAAGGTGTTTAAAAACACAGTGGGGCACTTAGGGTATTACCACATGACATCACATTCAGTTTGAGAGAAGAACTCAGCCTAAATATGCAGGGGTTGTGTTAAACATGTGTGAATGAAACAAAATGCAACTCTGGATATATTTTTGATTAAGAAACAATGTTGTAACATTGATCAGAATGTGTCATTATATTGACCCTTTAAGCTGTATAAGAATGAATAACTATTTGCGCACATTCTTGCGGTTCATTATTAAAATCAACAAGTCCTGACCTCTTCTGTTGGTTGTTGTTGCTGTTACATTTAACTATTTATGCATTGATTTACTCCAAAATGACGTCCACGGCAAATTCTCATTTAAAAATTTGTATACAAGAACAAACCGTGACAGAAAATAGAGGACAAGTGCAGAAGCCAGCGACACTGGCACCTCGAATGAAAAGCCAGAGGAGGCATTTCACCCTGACCCTCCCTCCACTAAACAAGAAGCCTTCGAGGTTAAAGTGCACACAGAATACAAGAGGTGGGAGCGGGCTGCAGTGGAGACCAAAATAATTAGAGTAAAAACAATTAGACACTAAATGTTTTTTTTTGAAGCATGCACAGAAAATAAGAGACAAAATGTGGATACTGGAATGCCCAGTGTGGAATGCTACCTGGACTTAGGAGAGCAGAGCGGGAAGCAAAAATGAGCTGATGAATGAAGTATGCAACCACTAACACTAATATAGCTTTTAATAGATTTAACGGTTGTACTGATGTGTGGCGTTCTAGTTCATAAACACAGATGGAGGAAAGAGATCTTCAGTAACACATGGACAAGACATTTAGGGTGTGTTCACATATGTCATAATTTGGTTCTGGTTTGAGCCCAGTTTAGCCCTGATGTAGATTTCTGAAGTGGTCTATACACAAGTGTGAACACACCCTTAAAATTACTAAAAAAAAGTGTAAAGCACTTCATTTTTGTAAACACTTGTCAACAACAGGCACATTACTGTTATGACATGATGACAATTTTTTTTTTCCTCAAACATTTCATCAATCACAATTTTCGATTAAAAATAAATAAAATGGCTCACAATACTAACTTTATGAATATAATATAGTTGACAAACCTATAAGGACAAAAATGTATAATTTATATTGTAGCTGTTTCATGTGTATAGGCCCCGTTAACTACAAAGAAATAACAAAACATACAATTAAGAGATTTGCAGTGTCTGATCTTTAGCAAACGCTACCATGTTTATCTTAGTCTCACAACATGACTTCGTTTTAATGTTACAACATGACAGTAAAACTTATCCTAAAATATCCTTTGGGATCAATAGTGCTGTAAATGCATACACAAGAGACAAACACTTGCAGGCTGCTCTGGAGCTGGTGACATGGGTCAGTGCCTGCGAAGGGAACAAAGCACAAGTGAAGCGAGAGCAGAGGTTTCAGTCACGAATGTGGAGCCCTCTGCACTGATCACTGTGGACATTTAGGCTTATCAGAGCAATGTGCTGCCATGAGGAAGTGTGGACGGGCAGACGGAGGAACAAAGAATGCATGCAAAAAAATGTAAGAATGGAATAAAAATTGTAATTTAAATGATTGCAAAAATAAAGACAAGTTATCAAGGCAAAATAATGTCCTCTGCAAAACGCAAAAAAGAAAATATCCTGTGTCCTTGGGGTCTAGTATTGTACTATTGTTGTGACATCTACAAACATGTGCTGAAATGCTTGATGTTCTTGTATTAGTTACCAGTCAATATTTCGGTCATGTGGACCTGCCCCATTTAAATGTGCAACAGAATCTTGATGGAAAAAAAAATTGCAAATCTTACCACAGAACTACAGAAAAAACAACCACATATAAAATCACTATTGAAAATTTCGCCTTAAAATGTGCATGTATTGAGCTCATTATTTTAATTAGATTAATGCAAAAATCTATGTACATACAAGCCAAAACTATTATATCAGAATTTGACAAAGCTAAACCATGAGGCAAAAATGTCCCCTAATCCATAAAAGCACTTTGAACAGGTAATGGTCAAGAGGTTAAAGGTTAAACTATTTGTGTGATCCTGTGCACTTAAGGGAACAGAGCTAAACCTGCATGTACCTTCTTCTTATCCTCACAACGGCCTGCCCCCTTTAAAATAAACACACAAGTAAATGAACTCAAATTCCAGCCTGCTCCTCTAGGCCAGTGGTCCACAGAGGAAGGTAAACATGTCCGTGCAGTGCACTCAGACTTCCAGGATGCTGCAGGTAACAGTCGTCCTCTACAGCTCTGCGCCCACCAGCTGTATGCGGGGTAGCCCATGTCTGAACACATTTCCACTCCAGCTCTAAATCCCCCCCATAACACAAGGACATCCGCGAGTTTGATGGCGAGATTCAAATCAGGGTCAGTGGTGCGACCTCTACCTGGCTGTGGGCTTACCTTATGTGTACAAAACAACTATTTTTTCTGAAACCTGCGTTTTGTTGAACAGAAAGACCTCCTGCTAACATGCTGTAAAGTCTGATTTCCACCCATGGGAAAAGCTCCACCATCATCTATTCAAATGATCTTTTTCAACCACTAAAATAATACATTTTCTGAAATTCTTTGCCAAATGTGGTGGTTTCAAATTCAAATTGAGCTTAGCATTGGTACGGTTTGTCTGTGGTCATAAGCTTTGGATAATGACTATTCTTTATCAGTTATATATAGGGGATAGACACAAGATGTTTCAAGAAATCTCCTCTTGAGTTACAGACATGCCCTCCCTCCCGATGAGACACCAGAAAGGATTGTAGAAATGCTGAGTGATCCTTTAGACGAAAACCTGGAAGTGTGTAGGGATGGGGAAAGCAATGTAACTTTATTTAAAGGGCCCATATTACACTGATATGTGTTATGTCCTCATAAAAAAAAAAAAAAAAGAAAAGAAAAGAAAAGAAAACCGTCCGCTCTACCTTGTGATGTCATGTGGTAATACAGGAAGTTCTCCACTGTGTTTTTAAAATCTATACACCTTAACTAGTATCAATTGGATCATTTCAGCCAATAAAATTGCCAATCTCTACTAAACAAACCATAAAAGGTAGCTGTTACTCAAACATGTATGAATGAAATAAAACACAACTGGTATGTTTTTGATGGGGTAACAATATTCTAACATGGCTTAGAACTCACAAGAGTAAATTTTGCATAATACAGGACCTTTAAACTGTTACATAAAGTGCAGTATAATACATGTCAAAGCTGACTGTATTGCTTGTATATTTTCCAAATGCATCATAGCCATTGTAACTGACTAAACTAAACTTTTTTGGCTCAAATAGATGTATAGCGATAGGGGCACTGGCAGCAGCAAAGAGCTACAGTTCACATTGCACAAAAACGACTGAGTGGAGACAGCATTCACACTGACACGACTAATTACATGACAACTGTCGAAGTGAAAATCCAGGTCATTGATTTGGCTACACCGATGTAAGAGTCCGGCCTATATGCTGCATAATCCTGCTCCTCCAGAATGCGGAGGTGGACAAGGTGTAGGCTGATGTTCATTACTTTCTTCTTTTCTGCGCCAGCTGTCTTCCTCGGTCCTCAGCGCTCCCATGGAGATACTATGTATAACCTGGCTGCCAAATACAGCAGAGCACTGTGAGTTTTGTGTGTGCGTATGGGCACATGAGGCTCAGCTTATGATATGATCAGTATGACAGGAATGTACGTCCAATTTCCAGATCTCTTCTCTCATAAAAAAATCACTTAAGATTACATGCTCGACACCATGTCACTGACTGTGCAGCACCACCCATAGTTCAAGGTGTCAATGTGGCTGCCCCAATATTGCATTAAAATCACCAGGATATCATTTGGGAAATAATCCACTAATAAATGCTATGCCAAGGGTGAAATATGAGATAAAAAACAGGAAAAAACTTTTAGGGAGGGAGCACGCAAACTTGTTAACTCATATTTTGTACTTGTATTTTGTGTACTGTATTGCATATTCTACTCTTTATGCCATTTTAAACAAAGAAAGGCTTGGTCTTGATGATAAAACGTATATCTCATTTGACAAGCATCACTTTTTAAATTATTCCAAATATACATGTATAGATTAAAACAATTAGTATTTGCAGTCTCGCTCTAAATCAGAGTTTGACTTTGTCCAGGCAACAGTAAAGAACTTCTGGGACATTTGAACAAAGGCTGATTTGACACTGATGACTTCTGCTGTTTGCCGTATGTTTATCATCATTTCCCTTTCACAAACAGAAGCGTGGACTGAGAAAGACCAGAGAGCTAGGGCCCAGAGCGCACTGAGGAGGGAAGGGGCGACACTGCAACAAGGACTGGAGGAGAGAGAGAGCGTGGCGGAGGCAATTACTAATGCGGCCGAGCGAAGCAGAAGGACAGTGAGGGAGGGATGGAGAGAGAGAAAGAGAAAAGGAGAGAGGGCGAGTTAAGCTGCCTGCAGACACCACGCCGCTCAGAGCAGATCCAGAGTGACGGCTCGCTGATTAGTCAACTCACAGCCCCCAAGACTGTGGCCTGCACATTAAAAAGTCCTCTAAAAATCAACCGCTCACATGCCAAAAACTATTCAACACATCATAATTACAGCATCTACAAACGTTAATACCTGAAATTAGACTAGTGACACTACCTTTAGAAGATAGACAGGGATGTTGCTGAAGTCCACAGGAAGTTTTAGGAGGAATCGGGCAGAAAACTCTCCAGTCTGGACAAACAGAAAAAAAGCATTGTTTTACAAGTAAAATGGCAGTGAAGAAATACCTGTATAAACTATAGAAAGCTGGTTTTAGGTCAACACAATGCTCTAATAATATTGAAACTACTGACACAATAATGATAAATATATAGTATGATTAAAAGGCATTTGAAACTGTAAATAGCAAACTAAAGCAATTTACACATTTACGTAATCATCCCTATACAGCTCAAATCTTATCTTATTACCAAAAAAATATTGAACGATAAATCGACAGTAATTATTGTGGCAGGCCTAAGTGCATGTTAAGCAGTGTATTTATCAACAATATAATATTATTCATATACTTTTTTCACCTTCAGGCACACTCTGTCAGTGGCACTGTGGTGTGTGGCAAGTTTGGGAGTTGCAAAATCTTATAGGGAAATATCACAACATGCTGAAGTGCTGAGCTTTCTTCAACCTCAACAGCTTTTTAACCACAGCGGGCAGTTTTATTTGAAAACCACAATGTTCTGCAATTTTACCATAAAATTCCATAATCTCATCTCTCTGCATTTTAGTGACATAATCTTGTAAATAACCGAAGATAAGGACGAGCTATTGGTTTCACACAATACATGAATGATTTTATTGATTTAACAGAAACCTTTTGGTAAATACGTAGATAACTAGAGTGATATCCAGTAATTTAATCTGATTTTTTGGTCTATGTTTACACATGCACAAAAGAAATCTGATCATCAAAAAAAGTCTTATATTTGATACTTGAGAGACAAAGTACAATGAACTTTAAAACAACCCACTCAATCTTTAACATTTTCCCTTTCATGTCCATCTTTCTGCACACTTTTCCTTGTCAAAAACAGCACAGCTACAGTATGAACAAACAGAAAGAAATCAGATTACTCACATCATGACATTTTGATAATCTGATAACTCCTGAAAACAGACAATTATCAGATGTTTGTGCATGTAAACATAGCCAGTGAGAGGAAGCCATCTATGATTAAAGGTGCACAATGTCACTTTTTTGTTGGGCATCCGTCACCTGCTTGTTTCTATGGATATGCAATTTCTCTGCCTGGAATGTTCCACAATATGACATTAAACGGCTCTACCTTACATTTATTCAATTACACATGGTTTTATAGCTCAAAAATACCTAGAAAAACAGGTATTCTGGCTGTGAATGGGATGCCTCTCTACAGATCTGAGCTGTAACTCAGGTTTGGTCTCCATGAAGATAGAAAGGTTTAATGCCATACTGCCAAACATTCCAGACGAAGCAATAACATCTCCATGGAGAAAAGCATTTAACAGACCCTCCACCAGAAAAGTTACACAATACATCTTTAACCACTGCCAGTGTGCATGTGAACCCTCCTATATGAACTGTATCTGACACATGCCCAGCTGTTCTTGCGGCCGGCGTAGATCTCGATGCTGCGGGCATAGTTGGGGTCCTCCAGGAGGCTGTCATATTCGAAGAGCAGCCGGGAGCTCTCGCGCAGACGCTGGCACTGGTACTGGTGGTACTGCTGGATCAGCTCCTTCACCAGCTGGAGCAGGCATTCTGGATTCCCTGCATCCCACTGGACCAAGTGCTGAGGAAGACAGACAGAAGGTAGACGGATATTTTTATTCAATTTCAACATGTTAGTACATCATTATTTTTATTAATACAACTGTAATCAAACTACCCAAGTAAACAAGCTTTGCATTTTAGCTTTTATTTTGTGGCAGATGGGTAGGGCTCCAAGGCACAAAGGTTTTCAGTGATCACATTAACACTTCAATACTTAACACTAAATGATTACAAAGTCGTTCCACCTACTGCCCATATGTGTGCTGTGAGTGGTGGCAAAGCCATAAAGCGGAGGAACACCACAGGGCAAAAATACACTTGTGAGTTAAAAATGTCACATTAACAGCATAATCCTGACAAATGGAAGTTCCCATGACAATACGAGATTGGAGGGAGAGGCTGAGCTAAAGGATGTCCTGTTTCCATAGAGTGACTTAGCATATGATGGAAAAGTACTGAGTCTGTTCAGGGCCTAACGGCATAAAATGTGGAAATTTTCACTTTAGGGCAAATTAAACACTACAAACGCTACAAATATTTCCAAGCAACTTCAAAACAGTTGCGAATACAGTGAATCTAACTGGTGCATGGACTCTCCCTGTATTTAATCTCACTCTAAGTATAAGCCAAATGCCACTCCACCCACTGACCAAGGCCGCTAAGGCAAATAAACATGAGCCAATCATGGCGAATACAACCCACGATTAACAGATTCCAAAGAAACTGTCTTACGGCTTATCTAGATGAAAAAAAAACAAACAAAAAAAACCCAACAAAAAACACATATTGCAGTTTGCAGCTCATATCCGAATCTACTTCTCTTCTGTCATCACTGCTCTTAACAGTCTGTAATCTGAATCCTCACCAGCGTGTGTGCTGTCCAGGCCTGTCGCGATAACAAATTTTGAAGTGCAATATATCGAAGTAAAAATAGATGATAAACGATAATACTGAAGCCAAACTCTAAAAGAGAAAACTCCCTCAAAAATTATTCTAAATGTACAGTATTGTTAAAAAATATGAACTGCAAAACTTTGGTAGTTATTATTAGGTTGTATTTCTAATCAGTCATAGATGTTCATATCTCATCATAGTATAGAAAAATAAGCCACGAAATACTGTACTGAATGTTAACTTTTTCTAGCAATTATCGTGACAGGCCTAGTGTTGTCCTCTGTCTGTGTGTCTGTCTGTCTTCTAAATGTAAGGCAAGATGTAAGAATAAACAGCTCTTATAAGACTTTAAATGACCAGTTGAAGGATTTAATATTTAGCCAGTGAATGATTATATATTAGCCTAGCCTGATATGACCCATATTTAATGCTCTGCTCATCCTGAACGTGAAATTCTTTGGATGGGATAAACAAGAAGCTATACAACTTTATGACGATTGGCATTCCAAGTGATAGTGCACCACGTTATGTGACCTTAACTCAATCAAACAAAGCTAAAAGTGAATACTGAGTCACTAGTGCGCACAAAGTAGTGGGATGATTCAAGCTTTAAAACCCATGACGCTAAGATATCAAAAGTAGCCTTGGCTTCTGTAGTGCTTCATTGTGAATGTCTACATTGTTCCCCGGCGACTCAACCCGCTCCCGCCATCTCAAAACCAGCCTGTGTATGTGTGGTGAATAGAAGTAGGGCTAAATGAGACGTGACCTCATCAAACTCGTCTCCCAGTGGTTACCAACAGGGATTCCCGAGACATGGGCAAATGCAAACAAGTGTAGGCATTGTCCAAAGAGCAGCAGCAGGGGAGGTGATGGCCTGGGGACTTTCGGAGTGAGCCGAAACTGAGGGGAGAGACGGTGGGAAGTGCTGCGTCAGGGCTGCGACAGAGACCGTCAGTGAAACTCCAGCGGTGGGGAAGAGGAGGGAAGTGGCAACTAGGACAAAGCCAAAAGAGGGCACTGGTAATTCAACTTCACTGGGAGAGATTCAGTGTGGTCAGGTTGGAAAAGGTTCAAGAAATTGGAGATGGATTAATGAAAACGATCATAAAAAAGTGAGATCTTTAATAGTCTTTGTTGGTAGTTCAAGTATGTAGCTCAATGACGCACTTTAGCTTCAGAAAGTAAGAACCTTTTCCCCTAGAGACAAGTTTGATGGAGGTTAATCAACCATGAAGTAACAAAACTTTCAACTTTACATGTGAAACTTTTTAACACACAACATCACAAATACAGGACCAATTGTGGTGGAATATACTTTTGTTGTCAATAATTAAATAAGTTTTAAGATCAGAAATATCCAATTTTAGTGTGATTACCTAATCCCTGTATATATTTTTTTGTTTTTGTATACCATGTCCAGATAATATGTTAAATTGCTGGCCAACACAATATTGTTAATAATGCATTTAAGTAATATATACAACACATGCAGAATATAAAATGACTCAAAAATAAACGCTTTCCAAGTAAATACAGATCTACTAGGCAGGAAGTTTGCTGCATGCTATTATTTGTAAAGGCTTTATAGCTAATAACAGCAGAGTGCACTTGCCGTCTTCTCCCGTACTGCATGTTCTGACCACGAGTTAACAAGGTAGCAGTTGGAGACTAGAGCGGATCTCTGGTCAAATGGAGACTAAGGAAGAATGGGAAGCACTGAGCCAAAAAGCAATGTCCATGTGTTGTATATGAATATGTGTGTATGTGTGTGTGCATCTTTACAGAATTGATTTTACACGCTCTACTGAAGACTGTGAGTGCCAAAATAAATCTGTGTTTTTTTTTCATGAATTGAACAAGCCTGCACAAAAGAGAGCATATTTGAAAGAAGAAAGGGTCAAAATCTGGGTAATTCTGGGAGCTGTCACAATAATTACTATATTGACCGTTCAATATATGAAAGCTAGAACAGTATATTTTGGGTTCAATATTTATCGTGTGTACATTTTCCTTGCAAAAGTGAGGAGAATTATGTTATTTTATTTGTAATAAATTAAGATTTGAGCTGTGGAGAGTTGAATAAGTCACTCTTATGACTAATTATAGGTTCATTGTGCTATCTATTTGTTGCAGCTCAGGCTTTTGACTGATACTGTCTATTCAAAAATGTTTTTACTGTCCTGCTTTACTGTTTTTGTGTCAGTGGCATAAAGTAGTTTCAGTATTATCATTTATATTACATCTCTCTGTAGCAATATATTTAAAATGTGTTATTGTGACTATGGGGATCTGTATAGATTTAAATAATAACGTATATCTATATGTGCTTTGGACGAAGGAGCTTTATCCACTGGGTGCAAACATTCATAGACCCAAACAATGCATCTAGTGTCAATCTGGGCTTCATAATCCAATCATTTGTCACAACACAGTGAGAACCTGTGAGAAATTATTATCCAAATCTGGATATCTTAAAATCTTAAAAAATAAAAATATACCTTTAAAAATAGATTTGGCAAATATATGTTATATTGTCATAATATATTACTTGTATAGCTGCAAATCATATTCCACAGATAAGGATTTGATATATTAATTTAGAACAGAAGTAAAGATTCACAATTTTAGAAAGGATTTGAGAATAAAAGTAATTCATTATGGGTATAGCATGTATGTGTTTGTTTATTTATGCATTTTTTCTTCCTTCTAGTTTTACATTTCATATTTTATTCTTTATTTAGCACACGCTACAGGAACAAGGGCTCAAAAGACAGTGTGCAACTTCAAGGACACCCTGAAAAATTGACGTTCAAAAGACAATTAGTAAAGACAATACAGTGGATGTCTTCCTCCATTGCTTGTGTCATTACAGGAACATCATGTCCCATAATTACAAGGGTACCACAATTACACCTATTAGCTTGGCGCTATACCTGCCACAGTCAACATTACTGTGTGGAAAGAAATCCAGTGCAATCAATGAACCTTCTGTCTACTTTCAATTATCAAAGTGGATATCTCTCAAGTGAGGCATCTGGTACTGACCATCTGTGGTTATTATGCTTTAAATATGCTTTCAGCAGCCTCAGACACAGGCAGTGTTTTATTATATTAGTCCAGAAATACAAATGCATGGGACATTGACACTGGTACGTTAGGACTTCTCTGTAAATATGAAAAAAAATGTCCAAAGGTAGTGTGTAAGATCCTTTAAGAACAACATGTACACCTAAATTGGGCATAGTGAACAGTGAATAGACCCAAGTTGACAGAATTATGTCTTCCTGTGCCATCCGTCTGTACCATCTTCGATCCAATATTTATCTGAGGCCAATGAGAGAGGGGCTGGCATCTGAGAATGCTAGATAACTATATAGGCCAAGAGAAGATATTTGTTTTTATGTCTTAAAATGTGATTTTTATAGATGCTGGCAACCTGATCCAATAAATCGCTGTAGACTTGAAAGTGTGAGGCATTAAAAAACTCCCAAGTATTAAATTAATCTGTGTTAGTCGCTAATTCAAGTGTGGGCTCACACCCTGTTTCGCCCCCGGAGAGTGCCAAGTCTAAGATCATACTAAATTGCTCTTGTCATGTGTTTAAGATACTTGGCGCTCTCAGCCGTGCGCTTTCTCACTAGGCTCGTATGGGCTGTGTCCAATGCACAGCAACTTGTTGACAGAAAAAGCACTATTCCTCAGGAACAGTACATGGGGTTCAGTGTGTGCTTTTGTGCAGGTTAAAAATATTACATTATCCAATCTTTATCTTGGTTAAAAATAAAAACACATGTGAAAGCACTGCATGCTGACTGTGTCCCTGAGTAAGACACTTTACCTATCTTGCATGATGTATGACTATACGATTAGTGGTGGTATGACACAAGGGTTATACATGAGACTCTATTTCTCATTGTAATTCACCATTGAAGTTCACCATTATTAAGGAAAGCACATGACTGAGAACTACATGAATAGTGGGTAACTTTGAGAAGCTTGAAATACCTAGCATGCGTGGTGAGAATGCAACCTACACTTTGTGTTTAGACCATGAAAAAGGTTTTGGGTGCAGCATGCACACTAGATGTATAGATCTTGTGTCACAATTGTATTTGCCAGTATTGTTAACAAAAGCTATATCTATTCAAAAGTGAACACTGCCAGTAATAAAGTATAATAAAAGCTGGAATGCACTAAAGCCGGAAGGAAGCAGAGCAACAGTGGCGTGCTCTGCGCAGGTTGTCACGATTTCTCTTTACAGGACCACAGAGTTCCATTGTTACAAACTATCAGGGGAGCGGGACAAAGAGGAAGGCCTCACCAAAAGCTGGCATTCAGGTTCACCAGTGGGTAAAGTCAAGTTGGGAATGTTTCCTGGTCCTTGACGGGAATGACTTGGATTGGCAGCACACTTCATTATCTTTTTGAAGCAGAAATACAAACACAGTAATGCAATGTGCATCCAAAGGACGGACACAAGTTAATGAAGCATACAAAAGAGACTCATTATAGCTTTCAAAGTTGGCTACGATATTTTACAATCTTTTGTGCAGATAAAACAAACAAACAAGGTGATGCAGGAAGATTGGATGTTTCCCAGATTGTTATTGCATTGCAAAAATGCAAAAAAAAGAGAAAGAATTAAAAACATGCGTCCTTACTGTAAAGGAACTTGTATCTTCACGAACCAGACTCTGCTGACTGGCCATGCTGGTCTCCATGGAAATGTTGTTCTTTTGGCTATAAAGTATGGCATCAAACTCATCTATCTCTTTGGGGAACATTCCTTGGGGAATGTTCTGAAATGTGGTTTTAATTTCTGTTTTTCTGTGGAATCATACAGGTGATGGCACCTCCAGATTACATGGTATTTTTTAAAATATACTTCTAGTTGAGGGTTAGAAACTTATGTCTAATAATGGAGAACTTATAGACCACATTCAGTTAATTAAGAAATACTGCAAACTTCTGGCTGCTTTTAGTGAGTGAACATAATCAAACAACCCATAAATCCACACACACTCGCAAGAACCAGAGTTGGAAATTCCAGTTTAACTAGACTGAGCCTGTCTCTTAACACTAACATGGATATAATGTGCTGTGTGTGATGGCTAACCTTGGAGAAAAAGGTGTATTTGGTCTGAAGCACACATTGTTTGACTGAGAACACTGCAGTACAAGGGGAACTCCCAGCAGTTTAGAGCCAGCATGGATCACTGAACAAGTCTAGACCAGACAAATGATACAGTGTGCTCAAAGAATGGGACAGAGAACTAGATAAATAACAGTATTAAGGGAGTAAGAGGAGGTTTTATAATTCGGTCAGGTCATGCACACAAGGTTACAACCTCAGGACTTGTACTCCCACTTTAAGAGAAGAAGGAACTTGGCATTTTTCCTAACCAAATTTTTAATGGGACCTTTAACTGTTCATTTAAATCTTTGTCACTGACGTAAGGTACTCATGATTTGTTGTTTGTGAGCTCTGCCAAACATACAAAATTACTTCATGGTTTCCTCATTCTGAAGTGAATATACAGCTTAAATAAACAACAATACCCTATATAACTTGCTTTGGTTAAACGGATGCCAATCAAATCATTACATATTACGTTTAACATACATAACCTCAGTGATTATTTAAAATGACACTTTTCCGTTTAAAATGTATTGCTATATTAAAGTTGTCGTCATTCACAGTTTTGGGGAAGGCACAAGGACAGATGATGTAACATTCTGTAGAACTGCTCTCCAGCTCACCTCCCTTCCTGTGTATTTTTTGGTCTCTTTTCCATATTTGTGATAAAATCATGACTTTTCTAGTTGCCCAATTATATGAAAAATGAGTAACAACTTTCACAATAAAAGTTTAAGGTTTGATTTAATAATGTCAAGACATGCAAAAACTAAAACTCAAATGTCAATAGTGTTTACTGTTTGTAGGTTTATATTTTTTGCATTTTTGATTTTATTTTTGAACCATTTTTAATCTACTGCTGCTTTGCCATTGCAACCGAAATACACAACATAAATTATCTTTCAAATCATATCCAATGTATGAATAATGTGTCCCAAACTTAGATTTGATTGACCATTGACCATTACCCATTATAATTTCTGTTTATTATTATTATTTTATTATAATAAAAGCCACAGCTATGATTGCTTTTTTGGGTCACTTTAATCTGGCACTATGCAATGTGCTTGTCAATGGTCTCAATGACTGAACGACCAAGTTCTGATGCAACCAAGCTATTTCTCATATCATCAACAATTATATCAGTCTTAACAAGTTTGATTATATTACCCAATAAGCATTAGGGTTACACAGTTGAAGATGTGCCATGGCTGAAGTAACAACCTTGGCACAAGTGACAAGATGACAAGTCATATTATATTTTTACTTTATAATTGAATTCCATCCATTTTTCGTCCGCTTATCTGGGGTTGGTCGTGGGGGCAACAGTCTAAGCAGAGACTCCCAGACTTCTTCATCCCGGACAGTTCCTCCAGTTCCTCCGGGGGGAACCCGAGGCGTTCCCAGGCCAGCTGAGAGACATAGTCCCGGAACACTTCCCAAGGGAGGCATCCAGGAGGCATCTGGAACAGATGCCTGAGCCACCTCAGCTGGCTCCTCTCGACGTAGAGGTGCAGCGCTCTACTCCGAGCTCCTCCCATGTGACTGAGCTCCTCACCCTATCTCTAAGGGTGCACCCAGCCACTCTGCAGAGGAAACTCATTTCAGCCGCTTGTATCCGTGATCTTGTCCTTTCGGTCATTACCCAAAGCTCAGGACCATAGGTGATGGTAGGAGCGCAGACTGACCGGTAAATCACCACAACAGTCCGATACAGCGACCACATCACTGCCGACGCTACACCGATCCGCCTGTCAATCTCACGCTCCATCCTCCCCTCACTCGTGAACAAGACTCCGAGAAACTTGAACTCCACTTGAGGCAGGGACTCAGGGATGACAAAGGGCAGCCCTGGCGGAGTCCAACATGCACTGGAAACGGGTCCGACTTACTGCCAGCAATGCAAACACAGCTCCTGCTCTGATCATAACGGACAGCCCTTAGCAAAGAGCCTTGGACCCCATACTCCCAGAGCACTCCCCACAGAACCCCACAAGGGCCACGGTCGAATGCCTTCTCCAGATCCACAAAACACATGTAAACTGGTTGGGCAAACTCCCATGAACCCTCGAGTACCCAATAGAGAGTATAGAGCTGGTCCACTGTTTCGTGGCTGGGATGAAAACCACACTGCTTCTACAGAATCCGAGGTTCAACCATCAGTCAGATTCTCCTCTCCAGTACCCTGGAATAGACCTTACTGGGGAGGCTGAGGAGTGTGATTCCCCTGTAGTTGGAACACACCCTCCGGTTCCCCTTCTTAAACAGAGGGACCACCGTCCCGGTCTGCCAGCCCAGAGGTACTGTCCCCGACTGCTATGCGATGTTGCAGAGACGTGTCAGCCCAGACAGCCCCACAACATCCAGAGACTTAAGATACTGAGGACGGATCTCATCCACCCCCGGAGCCTTGCCACCAAGGAGCTTGCTAACCACCTCAGTGACTTCAGCCAGGGTGATGGACGAGTCTGCCTCTGAGTCCCCAGCCTCTGCTTCCTCCTCAAAAGATGTGACGGTGGGATTGAGGAGATCCTCAAAGTATTCCTTCCACCATCTGACAACAACCCAGTCAAGGTCAACAGCTCTCCACCCGCACTGTAAACAGTGCTGGTGAAGCACTGCTTCGCCCTCCTGAGGCGTTGGACGGTTTGCCAGAATTTCTTTGAGGCCGTTTGACAGTCCTCCTCCATGGCCTCTCCAAACTCCTCCCAACCCCGAGTTTTTGCCTCTGCGACCACCCAGGCTGCAGCATGTTTAGCCCGCCAGTACCTGTTAAGGCTCCTTCTTCAGCCTGATGGCTTCCCTTACTTCCGGTGTCCACCACCGAGTTCGGAGAATGCCGCTGCGACAGGCACCGCAGACCTTATGACCACAGCTACGAGCGGCTGCATCGACAATAGAGGCCAAGAACAAAGCCCACTCGGACTCCATGTCCTCAGCCTCCCCCGGAATCTGGGAGAAGCTCTCCCGGAGGTGTGAGTTGAAGGTCCCCTTGACAGAGAGCTCTGCCAGACGTTCCCAACAGACCTTCACTATACGCTTGGGTCTGCCAGGTCTTTCTGGCTTCCTCCTCCGCCAGCGGACCCAACTCACAACCAGGTGGTGATCGGTTGACAGTTCTGCTCCTCTCTTCACCCGAGTGTCCAAGACATGCGGCTGGAGGTCAGATGACATAACAACAAATTCGATCATTGACCTCCGGCCTAGGGTGTCCTGGTGCCACGTGCAATAATGGACATCTTTGTGCTCAAATATGGTGTTCGTTATGGACAGAAGTCCAATAACAGGACACCGCTTGGGTTCAGCTCAGGGAGGCTGTTCCTCCCAATCACCCCTCTCCAGGTGTCACTGTCGTTGCCCACGTGGGTATTGAAGTCCCCCAGTAGAACAACGGAGTCCCCGGTCGGTGCACTGTCCACTACCCCTCCCAGGGACTCCAAGAAGGCTGGGTACATGGAAGTGAGGCCAACTATATCGAGTTGGTAACGCTCAAACCTCCTGCACGAGCTCGGGCTCCTTCCCCCAGAGCGAGGTGACATTTCATGTCCACAGAGCTAGTCTCCATGTCCGGAGATCCGGTCGTCGAGGCCCCTGCCTTCGGCTGCCGTCCAGATCTCCCTGCACGGACCCCATATGGATCCTCCTGCGGGTCCACGGGAGGACGGCCCCACGTCGCTCCTTCGGGCTGTGCCCAGCCGGGTACCATGGGGGAAGGCCCGGCTACCAGACGCTCGCTATCGAGCACTCACCCCAGGCTGGGTGGGGCCCCGGTAACGCCAATCCAGGCGACGTAACTGGCCTTGCTGGGGACTTCTGAACTGCTCTTAGTCTGACCCGTCGTCCCCCAGGACCTGTTTGCCTTGGGTGACCCTACCAGGGGCATGAAGACCCGGCAACATAGCTCCCAGGATCATTTGGGTACTCATACCCCTCCACCACGTTAAGGTAGCAGTTCAAGGAGGAGGAGGAAGTGAATTCATTTATTTAATTATTTTACACAGAACAGTGCTACAAAACACCACAAATACTTATGTAATACCTGCTGGGACAGGCATTTATTCACCAGTTATAGTAATTACTCACTTTATGATGATGTTAAAAGGGCTAAAATTCTAAAATAAGATTTATATGTACAGTAGGGAGATATAAAAAAAATTGGAAGCAATCATTGTTTTGGAGATATGCAAGTATATTGTCTATAATGTTAATATTTAAAAAAAAAAAAAAAAAAGTCTCAAAAATACTGCAAAAAGAGTGTGACATTTCTGCACTTTTGTGTTTAATTTCACTGTCCATTAACGTTTTAGCACATTTCTGACAGATACAAATATTGTCATCAATGCATAAAAATAAATATACATATGCATGCATTTTTGTTTTGCTTTTGAGTCTTAACATTTACTGTAAACTATAACTAATCTGGATAAAATGTTAAATAAAACCAACAGTGCACCAAGAGACCTCAATGAATTAGTTGCAGCTTCTAGTGGTTTGCTGTATTTAAGCAACTCTACTTAAAAAGGAGGATTGTGGGTAATTTCATTTGTGAAATGTTCTTCATAAAACATGGCATGGCAAAACCCAAGCTTCATGTGCAGGCCAAATTCTATAAAAGAGAGCATAAAATAGAGGAGGAATGTAATAGGGGGACTATATGTTTGGGCGAACTATGTTACATCACTCAAGGCAGGGAAAAACACACAGCTAAAAGGAGCAGCTAATGATAGCCTTGGTTGACTGTAAACAAGAGCAATGTGTTGCTGAGACATCAAGAAGTCAACAGAAGACCTAAAATTATCCCTAATGCTTAGTTGAAATAGACAAAAACCTGTCCATATAACTCAGTTATAAGTTACCTGGTTTGATCTTTTAAGCACAAGAATGTTATTGTTGTTTTAGCATCTAATAATTTTACAGAAACAAGATGATTCTTCAGATACCTGGTTAATTTTAAGAGACTTCCCAGAAGCCAAAAACTGGTGGTAAAAACTTCTTGGGGTTAATCTAATGAAGTGCTGGGAAGTTTTTATAAGGAGGGGGTTGTACTAACAGAAAGAGTACTGGAAAGAGGAGCGGGAGAGGAGGACGCAGGATTACGAAACACAATATAAGCGAGAGAATAAACAAGTGCCGGGCTGCCAAGCACTGGCTCAGCAGAGGTACTTCCCCTT
This sequence comes from Taenioides sp. WSHXM2023, assembly GCA_029959045.1. Classification (NCBI taxonomy): domain Eukaryota; kingdom Metazoa; phylum Chordata; class Actinopteri; order Gobiiformes; family Gobiidae; genus Taenioides; species Taenioides sp. WSHXM2023. The sequence continues at coordinate 15,205,281 of CM057102.1, read as the reverse complement.
ATGTGCACAGCTGGATCTCGCAGAGACAGTGAGCAATACACTCCCCTCTCCCAGACACTGACACAAACAGGGGAATTTAGCTGCTCCGTGCAAGGCTACATTAAAAATAGACTTGGAATAGAAGAAAAAAACAGGCCAAGTTCCATAATGTGGCACATACTTCTCAAAAAGGGTTGTTAAAAAAATTCTAAAACTAAACTAAAACTAGTATTGTAAATAAATTTGATACTGATAAGATATTGGAAAAAAACTGAAAAACAAGCACTGGGCCTTTCCTGAGATAATATCAAAGAAACTATACTATTTTGTGTTGAAAGTTACTTTAAAGGTGCACTATGTAACTTTTTTGGTTGGGGGTCCGTCACCTGCTTGTTTCTATGGTTATGTCATTGCTCTGCCTGGAATGTTCCACAGTATGACATTAAACAGCTCTACCTTATATTTAGTCAATTACAGGTGCTTTTAAAATCAAAAATGCAGTGTGAGCGGGGTCACCTCTCCACAGACCTGACAAGTAACTTGGTCTGGTTTGACCTCCATGAAGATAGAAGGGTTTAATACCATACTGTGAAACATTCCAGACAAAGCAATAACATCTCCATGGAGAAAAGCAGAGGTGCAGAATGGAGAATGAAGGAGGAGAAGGCTTTCCTGGAGGCAATCTACAAGTCCATATTCATCTAAGACAAGATTGACCAAAGAACCAAGAGCCTAGAGACAGAACTTGTCCTGACCACAAAGAACTTGTAGCAACCAAGCAGGTATAAATGCTTATGTAATAACGTAAGATCATCAAACTCCAGGAGTCTAAGAGCCATGCAGGAAACACAAACTAAAAACAAGAGGCTGTGGGAGAAGAGGAAAGAGAAGATGCCCAGGCTAGAGGCAAAACTGATTTAAACAACAAAGAATCTGGAAGAACAGAAATCGACTACTTAACCACTGAAAAAAACATTGCTTGTGAATACAGAAGAAAAACACACTCCACGCTTCAATATAACATACACCTAATATACATTACTTGGTTTTTCTGCAATAGCCTTCTTACTTCAGAGTGTTTAGGTGATATATAGAGCTTTCTACTGAGTGTCAACATTTTATCAGAGGCAGAGTGCTTGCATAGGAAGGCCATGATGAAAAATGTCTCACATCTTATGCCAGGGTAAATGTTTTCTGTGTAATTTTACTGGAAATCCAACTTCCTGTTTTTTCCATGTGGGTCTGGTACGTTTTTGGAAGGGGAGTTGAAAGCTGCATGATTTCCTGGCTGTATATTTCAGTGGTTAAAATGTATGCTAACTTTATTGCATTTGGACTGTGGGGTGACAGTATTAGCAAACACAAGAATTCCCAATTTAAAAAGTGATGCAAGAAGTTGAAGGTTTATCAGCTTTGCAACCACAAATTAAAGTTATTTTCATCTACTTTTGTCTGACTACACTACAAATCCTTTAAGCAAGTACAGACAAACTAGAACACAATGCAATACTAAGAAGAACATTAGAGCCTTGAGTATGTTTTCCGACGGTATATAATGATTATTTAGTTACTAATGTCATTAGGATACTGTAATTCCTGTTACTGTAAAGTATGGTTTAGGTTACACATGACCCTCCCCCTTTGTCTTGTTTAGACTAACTTTAGAGTGCATCACTTGACAGATTTGCAGATAAACGGTAAAGCCCAAACAAAATGTACAATGAGCAGTGACATGCCAGATAGTGCAACATATTTAACAAATTAACAACCTGTCTACAAGGTATCTTAAATCTCTCAGTCTGATACAGGAGTGAAATGTGTGGACTTACAGGCAATTCTGAGGGCTCAGGAAGAAACTCAGCATCTTCTCCAAAGATAAAATCAGGAGGCAGCTCCGGATATTGTGCATTAAATATAATATCCCCTAGAAAAAGAGATAAAAAAATTAATAGAAGGTTTTTTGTTAACAATAAACATTACACTTAAAAGTGATATGAAATTCTGTGTAAACCATAACAGAAATAGAGGAATGGAAAACTACTGTATATAGTAGCAATAGAAGGCCTTGTGTGATTGCGAATGGTGGGCAGGGGGCTTTGCTTTTATTGGACCATTTCGGTTTTTTTGTTTTTTCTTTTTTTTTGTGTGTGACATACATTAGACTTAGATTTAGACAAACTTTATTGATCCACAAGGGAAATTATTTGGATACAGTAGCTCACTCATACTATACATAAACATTTTTGTAAGTGCTTTGCTCTTGTTATTTAATAGAACCAGATTTGTGCCATTTGTGACTGAAGAAATGTATCACAGCTTGGATTTCTTGGGGAAATCTGGCTTTGCCTTCTCTTCCAGCAAGACTGACAATATGTCCATGCCTACGTACAAAATGCATATGTGACTTTCAACATTGTCATCTATAATAAAGAGATTGCCTTGAATAGTAAAACTCCAGTCATAACATTCTGAAACTTGTCGTAAATATTTTTGCCAGAACAAATGGTTTGAGAAAAATGCTGAATAAGCACATTACTCTTCTCCTCTATATCAACCATGCATTTCTTCAGCTACAACATTTGTTGCCACAATATCCTGAATAGAACCACTTACTACAGAAATGACATAAATATAAAATGGTAACACTCATAGCATACAGTGTTATTTTTAATGTATAGAAAAGTATTCCAGTATGTTGAAATAATCTTTTTATTTATTACCAAGCAAATTACATCACCCATTACCATCACCCATTGATCATGGCTTCATTTCAGAGCCATGCACTATTCGTGTTTATGCTATTCCATCTCTAGTGTCATAGGCAAAAGAATATCAATGGGAATTAGAATGTGTGCTTGATCAAACTAGAATAAGTGCATGTTTTGACTCCATGAGTCATCCAAGTTCCAGTGAGACTGAAGAACTGAGGGCATTTAACAATCACTCTGTGTTTAATCACTTGGTGCTGAGCCTGTGGGCACTAAGCAAAAATATGTTAAATCAATAAATATCTAAATGGAAAGCATTCATAAGCCAGGCTTTATATGGATTTTGACAAAAAAAAAGTAAAATAAAAACTTTATCTTTATATAAAACTTTATCTTTCTATGAATAAGTGACAAAAAGTTGGTACATACATTTTAATGTCTCTCCAGCGTAAGGGATGTGGAGCTTGAAACGATCACAACATGGTCCAGGAGTCAATGACGTACATCTGACCACAAAAGACATGTACAGTTAGCATCTAAATTGCAAGCAAAGCATTACATATGTACATTACATTTACATTTTTTTTTTATTATTATTTAATTGTATCATAAAATAACAACTGTACAGTCTGTTTTTAAAGTCTATTTAGACAAAATAACACTATCAAAATATGATTACATCTGTGTGCCATTCAAAATGTATCTGATGAGCTACTGCAGCCCTGTTATACCATTATAGAGTATCTTGGCTTCATTAGTCTTTTACTAATGAGTAATTAAGTTGAAGTAGTTACATACACTCTTATGTAAGAGTGTAAGAGTGCTCTTTGTTCAAAATAATTGTATTACCTGGTTCTTGGTGTCAAATGAACCTCCAGACTGTTTATTATTTTGCTTGGCAACGACAAATAAAATGTTACTGCTAACCCCATAAACACTTGCAACTGATTTGATTTAGAACAGAATTTGCATTGTTTTGGTCCACAAGACACCTTCCAAGTGCAAAAAGAATTCAGACTGGTAGAATATGTTCTTCACAAATGCAATTCTTTGCAGTGTCACATATGCACACATTGGCTTCACTCCCCCACCAGTAATGTGTTATGTAGCCAATGTAAATACATTTAAATATATAATACAACGCATAAGAAGTGACTTTTGTATGACCAAACATCAACATGGACAGATAAATTTACCCAGTTTTGAGGTCTGTAACACGGAGGCAGTTGGTGGAGTCCAGTCCCACACGCCCATTTCGGACCACATTACACAGCAGCGGCCGAAGCTCCGGGGTGATCCGGTGCAGAGCGACTTCAGGGGATATATTATTCATTTTGTGAAGTCTGTGGACACATAACAAGATCATTATTATTGAAATTAGAATCACAAGACAAGCAAGTAGGCCATCTCATGGCAGTATAACTACCAGAGTAACATTTCTGTCAGAATTGGTGGAGTGTTTTCCCTTTGCCCTTTCCCTTCCCTTGCTTTATTACGAGCATTCGTTTGGTTAGCGTTCGCTAAATATTCCTCTGTTTAATGCAAATATCAATGTCTTTCTGCATCAGACGGGATGTCAGCATAAAAAACAAACGCATCACTTCATCATTATAATTAATATGTGCAGACCATTACCTTTACAAGTTATAAAATAAAATTAGACCAATGTTTACTTCTTCTTCTCAACATTTCCGGTAATTTGTTATTTGGGTCCTTTAAAGGGCCAAGAAGCTGCCTGTTTCTATGCCTGTACAGAAATGTACATTTTTAAGTTTAAAACCGTGAAAACATCGATTAATGTACACTAAAATGCTAGCATAACAGCGTACCCAACAAGGGAACAATCGAATTAATTATTTATCAAACACTGTTAAAGATAAAAGTTTTGCCACACTGTCTATGGTCAGTGAACGTCACATGCAGACGGACAGACTAGACCGGGGCGCCAAATTTAAGGATTCTGAGCAATCGAAATAACAAAACTAGTTAATTTAAGACAGATGGTGCAGTATGATGATGTTTAGAACCTATTTCGAGCGACGGAGCCACAGGTTTTAGGGATTGTAGTTAGTCAAGTCGAGAGTGGTGGAAGAGCTGGAAGCTTTAATTGGATATCCTTAATTATATTTATAAATACCCAGTTTATTAACCCTTTATTGGCTAATAATGAAAAACCGGGTTGTGGTTATTATATTTGTGGGCATATTGAAATGTATTTTTATGAGCTTTTTACCATGTTATAACAGTTTCATTAGCTTACTCAAAGTTGTATTAAGGCATGTTTGAGAAATCCTGCATTTTCCTGCATTTGAGGCTTGAGTGCTGAGAAAATGCATATTTTCACCTACCCTCTATCTCTGCTCACTTCTCTGTACTTTGTGATGAACTTCTAATAAGCCTAATATTAAGATCAGTATTATGTTAAAAAAACAAAACAAAAAAAAAAAAACAACGAAAATTTGTTGTAGTTAAATACTAAAAAGGAAAAAAAGAAAATAAAGAGAGAGCAAGCAACAGTAACAATGAATAGGTATGAAAAGACCAACAGTAGTTTGACTGAACTGCACTGGCTTCATAGACACCTATTTTTTTTTTTTTTTTTTTTTTTTTTTTTTTAATACATGTGAATAATCTTCCCCAAAAACATTTCAGTCAGTATATGTTTAAAAAGCTGCTTTTACCTTGTGCATTAAAATATAACATGCCTAGATTGTTACATTTTGTTTTCTTTCTAAAACAGATTAATATTAGGGGGTGAAAACAGACATTTTCTGAGCACTAGAGCCTGAAAATACAACCAGGACATTACAGGATTACTCTTAAAGGTACATTGTGTAACTTTTCTGGTGAAGGGTCCATCAACTGCTTCTCTTCATGGAGATGTTATTGCTTTGTCTGGAATGTTCCACAGTATGCTTAAACCTTTCTATCTCCATGGAGACCAAACCAGACCAAGTTACAGGTCACATCTGTGGAGAGGCAACCCCACTCACAGAATGTTTGTTTTTCTAGCTATCTTTGAGCTATAAAACCACCTGTAATTGAATACATGTAAGGTGGAGCTGTTTAATGTCATACTGTGGAACATTTCAGGCAGAGCAATGACATATCCATAGAAAAAGGCAAGTGACGGACCCCCAACCAGAAAGTTACATATTGTATCTTTAACATGCATGAATCAATTGAAATGCAATTCTGAGCATTTTAACACCAGTATACTTTAATAAAGGGGGCAAAAATAATAGTTTGTGCCAACATTTAGACCGCTCATGGTTAAACACTTGCACACAAGTTGTTTCTTAACACGTTATGACCTCACCGCTCTTTCTGAGTTGTTTGCATAGCTCACATGTGTGGGTACGTGTGTTATTATCACTGCTCAGGTAATACTGTCAATTTTATGGTTCATATCCAACTAAGGTTAGCATATTTAGCTTGATGGGCTTTTGCAGAATTATGGCGGTGTGTATTTAGATTATAACTTGAGTTTAATCGTTCCGAAGAGCTGACGGGTTTATATTACAATGCGAACATGCAAATGAAGCGTATACATGTATGAATGCATGAACTTTGAACAGTTTAAGGCCGATGTTCACTCCAATGTTGATATTTCCAAACGTTGCCTGCTTGGGTCCTTCAAGGACCCAGATTTGGATATCTTCGTATATGCCTGTAAAAGTGCGAACGTTTTTGTCTTAAACATGTATATTTTGTAAGGTTTAATGTAGTATAACGGAGATTTGCAACCATAATACAAAATATAAAGTCAAATTATAAAATGTCAAGTGTCCAGGGGACATTTTATGAACGAAAATGAATCAGGCAACACTGTGTCACTTCAGCGCTGACCGAGTTTGTGCGTGATCTTTGAACACTGTTATTAGAGTAAATTTCGTCGAGTAGGCAGAGGAGTCTGCTAAAGGAACAACTGTGCAAGGTAAAAACAACACAGTTCCCTCCTTGTGGCCATGTGAATATGACAGTGACATGAGTATTTTAACCTGTGCTGCAATAGATTCAATGTTGTTTTTGTGTGTGCCTGTCCCTCTAGTATAACACATCACTATGGACCTACTCTAGCCTACCAACAAAATTACACAGAACGCTGTGCATTTCTGCACAAGAAAATAGCAGTGTATCATACATGTAATTCATTGCAGTGTCATTGTGCATAACCACTGTCAGTACAGAATCTCTCTCCTTCAGTACAGATCTAAAATTCTTCTAGAATGTCTTTGAAAAAGACTCCAGGTTTATGTCTATGAAGTGAAGACAATATGCTTGGAGATGTGGGAGAGAGAATGGAGCCATCCTACAGCCAGCGGCCAGGCTTTCCAAGTGTTCTTCTGACTAGGAAGAGATTTGAGGAGATTAACTCTCAAGCATTAGCTATGATACAAGCAGAGGATTGAATTAATTACAGGCTCTGCTGCATGGGGTAACACAGATGCATACCCCAATTCAACCCCCAATAAACCAGGCAACGCTGAATGATCTATTTATACCTTCATTTATTGCAGCCAAGTGCACGCAAATGTTTGAGATAAATACTTTGTAAAATAAGGAGAACCACTTAGTTTACATATTTTGGCTGAAATGGCCTCAGAACTCATCCTCCTTTTGAGTTAGGATTTTCTGCAGCTAGATATTTGACAGAAATGTCAATAGTTTAATAAAGCTGCTATTTTCATCTCAGTGTAATGAAAGCTGTGTGTGTCTTTCAGATGACATCAGGCAAGGCCTTGAACGTGATTGTTGTGGGCTCCTGTATGACGGATTTGGTGAGGTGAGTAAATGAAAACTGAATTGTCTTAAAATCCTTCTTGCCAGAGATGTCAAACAATAAGAGCGTTTTTGAAGAAACCTTTCAGTGGTTGTTTTTCTCTTGTTTTAATCATGACTCAACATCAATATAGCGTTGTTTGATTGCTAGGGCATGGCAAGTAATATTAGTTATTTTAGTCCGAATGCAGTTGTCCTGTTGTTTCTAAACATTATTGAACATCAACCAATTCCCCTTTTTCTCTCAAATGTTTTGTTTTTACACTTCCACTTTTACATACTTAAAAATGTATCACAATAATGTCTTCAAGACTTTTTCCATGAACAGCACAACCCTGTCTGTACTTATATTAAGGAAGTGGCTATTCTTAGACTAGAATACAGACTTTGTATTATAATCATTGACCTAATACTGTTGATGTAGCAATTAAAACAACTCAAGTTTAAGCATTCAATGTGTGATAGTATGATTGAATAAATTACTGCTGAGTAAAATGTCAGCATTGCATCATCCCTGCATGTGGCAAGATTTGTTGAGCCAACTAGGATCCTTTCCCACAACTTGTTAGTCATCTACTGTAACACAGAAGGCTTAGTTGAAAACAATTTGTCACTTATATTTACCATAACCTTTGAGAAGACATGACCCAACAATTAGATAAAACTACAATAGCAGAAGTTCGACAAGGCCCAAGCCTACAAGATTCCTGCTATTATGTTTGGGCATGCTGTATATTTTTCTGTCAAGCTGCCACCTGGCTGTCAGCAACTTGAAAACAACATCTGTTTGTGACATGATTCAATTCATTTTGACTTGAACCGAGTTATCTGTCCAACTTTCCAACATGCAATTAACAAGCATTGTGCCTTTCCCACTTTTTGGCAACTATTTCTTTTGCTCATTAGTAATTCTAACAGTAATGGGTTGCTTTGAAGGACAGGAGTTCTCAATTAAGATCCTAATAGGCTAACGGGAAATGGCCTGGTTTTTTGGGTGTGCACTGTTGGGTTTTTGGATGGAGGTCAGAATGCAGACGGGAGGGGAGTTGTTGGAATACAGCCCTTCAAAGTGATATGTGCAGCTTTGAAGTATAACTCCAGTTGTCTTAAGCCAGTTTTCAAGTGGCAATGGCCAACAGAGACTCCACTTTTTAAATAAACCATATTTTCCGCATCTACCTCATGGAGATTTTGATTGTGATCCGAGGCTATAAATGTAACTGATTGAGGCTGTAAAATTCACTGTACGTATCTTGGTTTCGTTGTAAAAAGGTTATGCCGATTTTTCTGCTCCAATGAATAAACATTGGAGTAGCAGCTTACTAACCCTATTGTCAAAGCCATATAGTGCCCCCTACTGCTGCAGCACACTGCACAAGTCCACAACTCCACATGCTCAACTTTAAATAGTAAAAATAACAATGTCTCTCTTTGTAGAAGTTTTAGTCTAAGACCAGAAAATAATATGCACAAAAACAGCATTTTGATCCCCAGAATGTCTTGTACACATGTAGTGGTGGTACATTGGATAGTTGGGCTGTACAAATAATCACATTTTAAACAAGAGCTCGAGATTCTTTCATTTCTAATTGTCTTTTGAGTCTTTTTTATGAAGAAGTTTACAGCAAATCCTCTATCAGTAAAAGCATGTGGTTTGCAGCAGAGTTCAGAATTTGGAGGTAGAAATTATGTTATGTTTTAAATATGATTTATGATTTATCGCAATCATGAAACTTTGATATTTGTTTTCAAGAAGAAATAATAAAATAAACATTGAGATTGTTAAATATGAGGGGGTAAAATGTTAATAAATAGTTGATTATCTTTGTTTATGCTATTTTGGTTGTAAAGAAAAGAAAAAAGAAGTAACCAGGAGGAATGCTCGATTGCAAAACCCACCAATATTATTCTTTAATTCTCACAAACTTATCAGAGATTTCCTTGCCCTTTCACCATGTCCACAACTGACCGGTTTCAGTCCAGACTTTGTTTTTCCACACTTTGTCCACTTCGCCTCATCTCTTACTCACAGCTGACTTGAACAGTAGCTGAGGGAAATGAGAACCAGCGAGAACCAGCCTTTAAGTAAACACGGCGCGTCACAACACACCTGCTTTGGCGTTTCGGTGGTGTGAGAAAAATCTCTTTAACAAGCAGTGGCTTTCCTGTAAACTCAGAGCAGACAGCATTGTTTTTGTTTATATGGTCAGTCTATGAATGTGGACATTCACTTACGTAATTAAATGTTTTATTACACATATGGCAAGCAAGAACCTGCCTGCTAATTTATCTTTGAATGCCCTCACTATATTGCTATGTATGAATGCATCCTACATTTGCAAAAGCCTACAATAGCTATACTGTGATATTTTAAGTGTTTATTTATTAATATGGCATTAGAAATAAAACTGTTTTCTTTTTTAGAATTCACACTGTTCTGACACAATCAAATATTAACTAAGATGCCTACACCAAGAATAGTTACATGGAGGAGGTGTGTGCGAGTTTATTTACATGAGTTCGACCTTTGTTCAGCTTACTTGTCTGCACTGTTCAGGCTCAGTGATCCTGCATCCTGCTATAGCTTTGGGCATTCCACTATGTTCACAGGCCACAGCAAAAACAACAGAGTTTGCAGCAATGCCGTCAGTCCACTTTAGGTCACTGGAAATCCTGAGATTGATCAAAGTTACTGTAAAGGCACACCTGCAATTTAGACTTGTTAAGTGTACAAAAACAGGTGCATGACAACATTTTACCATTCACTTTGGCCCTGGCTCTGACCGCTCAATGATGTTCAGTGAAAATGACTATAACCAGTGTCTTACTCATTGCCAGCTTTTGTTTAGTGATTGGTTAATTCAGAACAGATTCTGAGGACAACCACCTGTTGCACTATTTACACTAAACAATGGCAGAAGATATAAAAAGAAATAGATATATATCAGCAATCAAACAACTGTTTCCATTTAATTCCCATTGGATTACAGTGGTCAGTGCACATATCACTGTTCTGGGCTTTCCTCTTTTCTCATGGATCCTTCAGTGAGTCTTTGTTGTTTTTTTTCCTGTGTTATGATTCTGAAGGAGGAGGTTTTGAAAGTAAATTGAATCAAGTCAACAAAGAATTTGAGTCTGTTCATTTAAAACTTGGTTTATTAATCCATGTTTTTGTTTTCTGTTTTAGCCAGGCACCAAGATTACCTAAATCAGGGGAAACTATCCACGGTCACAAGTTCTTCATCGGGTTTGGCGGTAAAGGAGCCAACCAGTGCGTGCAGGCTGCAAGACTGGACGCAGAGAGTGCAATAGTCTGCAAGGTAAATAACAAAAATCAGCGATTAACAATGGTTACCTCTAGTATATCTTCTAGTACATTCTATGTGTCTGTGTTTATTATGTAGAAAAAAGTGTGGATTATGCTTAGTTGATGGGAAAAGAGCAGTTTGTGATTCTTATCACAAATCATGAGCCATGAGCTTTTAGTTACCAACACTGAATACCTTGTAGCTTCATTCATTTCACAACTTCAACTCACTGCACATCGTTTTCTGTTGATCAATACCATACTGCATGCATACACCACCCACACTGGTGCTCCATCAAACAGGCCTATTCCCAGACTATACAACCCCAAGTCTCCAATCAGTAGGCTGAAAGTGGCCTTTCAACCTGAGCGCTAAAGCAACGAAGCCCCACCTCTGTCAGAACAAAGAAGCCCGATCGATAACAGCATGGTGCAGGAGGAGCTCTCCGGGCATGGGGAAACCCAAAAATAGACACCCGGGTTTGACAAAAACATCCAAGACACAAGGCCGCTTTTCAAAGAGAATGGGGCCAAGCAGCCAATACCAACCCTACCCATTATCACAGCCAACTGCAAGTGCCCGAGTTTTGGCACATTTTTTGGAAAGCGTGGGTTCGTTTTGAGCGCCTTGGGGCAAGGTGGGGACCCCTTGAACAACCCAAAGTAGCTACAGATGTGGACATCCCAGTGCTGAGGAAGGGAAACTAAACTGAGGTGGGCATGAAGAGGCGTGAAGGCGGGGTTATCTTGTCTTCAAGGCTTGGCGCAGCTGGTCCTGTGTTTTCACGTATGTGCATTTTCTTGGCTATGTTTGTTCATTTCTACACTTTTTTGTTGGCGGCACGATGCCAGTATGCTGGCAGGGCACACAAAAAACAACCCAACAGAGGTTTGAGTAGACCACTTTTCAAAAGTTGCCGCTAACCAAGTCTGACCTTGCTTGACTCTTTCTTTGTTGTAATCGTTTTGCCTTCTGTGTTCTGTAGGTTGGAAAAGACTTCTTTGGAGACAATTATATCCAGAATTTCAAGGACAACGGTGTGCAGACAGGTAAAACCAGGCTATATTTTTGTGGTGCATGCAGTATTCCACTTACAGTATGGAGCCTTTTGTCTGTAGTAGATGTTTAACACAATACTTTTTTTTTTTTTTTTTTTAATCTAACATTTCATTATTGTTTTATTTTCTTTTAAAGATTTCATGTATACTTGTATGTATTCTATCTGATTTTATATATTTTGATAAAACAAACAAAAAACATTTGCTGGCATATAACTAACTAATTGATTCTGTTTATTCTGATACATTGTAAAATGTATAATAGTATTAATATTAGTCATTTTAATGGTATTCAATTATTTAATATGTTAAACATAAGAAATACTTTTAGAGCTGACTGTGACTCTTTTATCCTCTACAGACTTTGTACGACAGACCTCGGATGCAGCAACTGGGGCAGCCTCCATCATTGTCAATGATGCAGGTAAATGCTTTTTCTGTCTTTCTTGTCACCTCCCTGCTGAGATCCTAAAAGCTCCAAACTGTGGGTTAGTGCTCTCACCCCAAAAACAAAAACACCATTTAGTTCTGCTGTTCTTTACTATTTCTGTTACTCTTATTACTTACTTTTCTACAAATTACTTCTTTTTTTTTTTACTTCTTTTTTAAATGTTGTAATGAAAACAAACATACTACATGTCACATGTTGCAAATATATATATATATATATATTATATAAAGTTTTTACCCTAGACTCTCTAGATCATGAGGGTGTGGTACAAAAGATGCTATTTTGGATCACTGTTTTGTTTTTGCCGTCTCAGGGGAAAATGCCATTGTGATAGTTGCGGGTGCGAACATGCTGCTAAACACTGAGGATCTGAAGGACATGCAGCCCTCACTGAGCCGAGCTAAAGTCCTGGTGTGTCAGCTGGAGATCAGCCCACAGACCTCACTGAAGGCACTGTGTATGGCTCGGGAGAGCGGAGGTGAGTGAGGGGTCCCTGTGTCACCCAGACATGCTGTATTGTTATAAAACTTATAGTCTGTCTAGAAGTGACCATATAGAATTGGTTCATTTTCTAATAAATAAGGTCTTTGATAAAAATAAATCATGACATTATGCCAATTACACTAAGTGATACAAAATAAATATTATTTATACTAATATATTGAAGATTTACTTTGAAAATAATAAAATGTTGCTTCATGATTGATATAAGTAGACCCAGGCCCCATACAGTGTCCTCTGTTCATTTGTCACCTTTAGTCATAACCAGGTTACCGAGCTAATCATCTTTAACAGTATCCTATTAATAGAAGCCATTCGCGTCATCCAAGACGTCTGAGGAGCTCTGGGTTCTGCCGCTGTAATGGCTCTCCACGGGCTGCCAGAACGTAGAATCGCAGCAGAAGCACATTGCAGATGGGACACCCAGATGGCCTTGTGGAGACGCTCTCTCTGGTCCTTGGCCCCCTCCTCTCTCTGAGGAGTGCAGCGGGATTAGGCTCAGCAGGCGCGAGAAGACGCTTGGCAAATGATGCCACCTCGATGTTGCCGCACCAGATCATTGCGTAAATGGAGTTCTCTGGAGAGAATGGGTGTTAATGGGTTTGGCGGCAAGGATTTAATGACGCGGGGGTGAAGCGCTGCTCAAATTACGCAAATGTCACCATCAAGCCACACATACTGAAGATGCCAGCCCTCACATACACATGTAAAAGAAGTATATTCAGTATATCCAGTATAATTGTATGTTAAGTTATTCTGGCAATTAAACAATACTTTATGTCAACAAATACGAAGCAATTTGGATGCTCTTCCATATAGGAATATAAATCACTTCTTACCAAAGCGGATATGGTAGGAGTTATGTAGTTGCGCTCTTTCCTTCTTCCATCCTCCCCTCTTCCTCCCCCACTTCCTTGTCTGTGTGCGAAGCTGCTTTTTATTTCTCAGCAGATGCAATTAGAGCCTCTTAAAGCCTTTTCACAAACTCACTGGTGACTCACTTCTTTTGTATGTGTGTCACTGTAAAACTGTGTGACAATCTCCATCTCTCTGTCCTTGTTTTCTGTTCACCTTTTGACCACAGGAACAAACTGCTGCGTTATTGGTCTTTATTTGGCCTATTTGGTAAAAAGCCTGGCCTTTGTACACATGTGCCACCACACTCTGAACTCAGTCATGACACACACCTTTATGTCATGAGTCAGTGCCCACTGTTAACACATTTGTCCCAGCAGCCCTTGGGCTTGTGTCTGTTAAGTTTGTTTGTTTTATAAAGGCATCTGTTGAACAACAGAAGAGAGAGAATCTAAATAATAATGAATTAACATATCCTCAGTCTTTATTTTAAGGCTTGAAGATGGCTATAAAATCAACACCTTCTTTAATGTATTTTTATTTATTTAGTTTTTACAAAGGAAAAAAAATCTATCTGTGCAAAATCGGGAAACGTATTAGTGTTGTTATTATTAGTAGTGTTGTCACAACATTACATTTCAAACTCGATTTTGATTCTAAGGAATGGGCTCGATAGTCAATTCCAATTCCAATGCCATGATGATAATTTACAAAAAAAAACCTATACAATGCAATGTGATTTTCAACATTAAATCATAGTACTTTCTTTTTTATTACCAAGAGGTGTTAAATCTATGTAATCCCTCAGTCGTCCAGGTGGTTCCATAGTGGTTCGTGGCCGTATATTAGTCTATGTGCTCTTATACTTGTTCAGATACAGCTCAAGGTCTTTCTAAAGCAATTCAGGCAAGGTTCACTTCTGTTCTGTTTTTTTTCTGTATTTCTGACTTTTCTTATATGGATACTAGTTCAAATGAGCATCTAGTTTTGTTACAAGTTTTAATATTGATTAGTATCTGATTATTATTATTAATATTTTTAACAACTCCAGTATACAGTAGTCTGAAACTATTTGTTGTTGAAAAATGTGTGTTTCTGTAAGCCAATCATTTAAACCCTAATTGAGTATTTTATGTAATTAGATATTTTTTTAATTCTGCTTTGGTCTTGAAACGGATCTAGGTAATTACAAAAGGAAACCATAATTAAGAATGTTTTAGTTTTAGAATAGTTGATTAACTTAAAAATACCCCATGGCAGCTGAAAATAAAGAGTTTGTTTCATCCTTAAACTTTGTATGTCTGAGACCTGTGGCCCCGGTGGTGTAAAGTGGAGCTATGGAAATGAAGGTGCAGCTGGTTTGACACAAATGTCGAGCAGGATCAGAGCAGATGGAGCGCGTCCGTGTTGGAGGGCGCGCGTGTCATGGCCCGGGCTCATTTGGGTTTACATACATTCAGTACAGTCCAAAAACAGAGGGAGCGCTCACTCACCAGCCGCCCAGCATCCACCTCAAAGCGCCAGGTGGCCAAAGCCCTGTGCTAACCCACGCAGCTGTGCTCTGACGGGCCCACGCAAACACACACACTTTTTTACACAACAGACTTTGATGTCACCAACAGCCAACATACATTTCCCTTGCAGACGCACATTCACTGGCACAAGGCTTTATTTTGTACACAGGGATATCAGAATTAATAGGGCTTATCCTCGCACATACACAGAAAGCCTGGTATTAGATGCATTAACGCCGCGCGCTCATGAATATACATAAGACAGTTGATGTGCTACACATGAGGATTACTTTTGACAAATAGGGCCTCTCTCTCTCCCTCCCTCTCACATTCACTCACTCTCCTATGCTCCTTAACGCATAGAGAGGGTCATTTGGGTCATCTCACCCACTCACTGGCACACTGTATCTACACGGTAGAGGTAATATACGTACTTTGTGTAGATTTTTTTTTACAGAACAGCAGGGATGGGTCTCTGTATATAAAACCCCTATATGTGTTACTCTGACACAGCTTCCTCTTCCAGTTCTAGTTCCAGGGAATGCTAATTTCATCGTTAAAAGGTGGCTTTATATAGAAGCTTATGCACTCGCCCCAGAGAGCAGTCCCCTGAGGAGGCCCATTTGCTTTGTTCCTATTGAAAGTTTAATTAAGGTAATGCCAGACTTTGACAGTAAGCCTGTATCCAGAGGGAGTAATTATTACACAATTGTACACCGTGTCTCAGAGGAGCATTGTCAAAAGCATTTAACAACCCTGACATATTCTGTTTGGGTTGCAAATTACTGTTTATTCTCAGACTGACCCTAAGTTGAGTAGACTCTATACCTAAATAGACTGCTCTGCTTTTCTTGCAGTGAAGACCATATTCAACCCAGCGCCAGCAATCCCGGTCTTGGATGAAGAATTCTACAAAGTGTCTGATGTGTTCTGCTGTAATGAGTCTGAGGTAATGATTCATGCCCCCCCCCCCACACACACACAAACCACACACAAAACAACTGGCATCTTCAGTCCTGCAATAATTACATTTACAGTAAAGGAAGCTGAGTCATTCATCACAGGTGTGCAGTTAAGTTAAGCTATTTTAATTTATTTTTTTGTCTTTTTTTTTTTTTTTTTTGAATGTTTTTGTCAAATTTACAATATTAATAGAATAAAACAAGACAAAATATACAAATTCTTGTCGTGGATCATTTTTTAAAAGTATTTAGCAAGTAAAGATTAAAGGGGTGTTCCCTCTTCATTATCTTATTTTATTTCCATTGATTCATGCGTGTTTGAGTAATCTTAGTAAACTTTAGTAAGTATACTTTATTTATATAGTGCTTTTCACAGATAAAAATCACAGAATGTTTTAAATCCTGTATCATTCTGCATAAAGAACTTGCTGAGAATGCAGAGAAGATTTTTGTTTTCACCTAGCCCCTATCATGTGGGCGGGGATAGGAGTCTTACTTGCGATTATTTTAAAAAATCCAGACTCCCGATCATGCATGTTTGTGTTGTGTTTGTTTGTCTGAACTGTGTGAAGCATCTTTGAGTGTGAGGTATAAAAGTGTTTTGTATTACTATTATTAAGTAGGATTCAGAAATGTCATGTATCAGCAATAAAACCATGTAAATGAAAGTCCACTTCTTGCTACACTGAAACGGCACTATGAAGAAGTGAGGCTACTCAGTACTGCAGTTTTTTTTTTAACAGAATATCATTGGGCCTATCTCTATTACAGTATTAAGATGTTAGACATTTTAGTGTACTAAATACCTGATCATAATTTAATCCCACCTCTTTTAGAAGAGAGGGGTGGGGATTAAATACATTTTCTTCTTCCCACTCCTTTTTGGGCACATTTTTTGTTGTTGTTCTTGTTTCTGTTGGTATGATTGCACTAATGTCAATATGATAATACTATACTCCATTATAAAAGAATGTAAAATGCTTACTTGCCCAAAATAAATACATAAATAAATATTATATCTTCTTTAATTTAGGTGATACAAATTCTTCCGCCAGCTAAGCATATTTTCAAAGTTTCACTGAGTCTTTAAAGGCATTGTTGATTGAAACGCAGGTGAGAAAACCTATTGAGAATGGTAGACTGTAAACAGTAGAGGTTTCTGCTTCAGCTCCTAGGTCATGACCCCCGTCTAACACTTCGTAAGGCTCCACTGTAGCCTGCAGCAGTACATGCAGTAACGCTATGAACAGACATGTTGGCCCACCATTCTTTACGGTAAAAAACTGTGACATGGCACCTGAGTGTGAGGTGATGGCAGATGAGTTTGGAGGGGCAGGGGTTGATGGGAAATGTAGTAAAAAAACTGGCAGATGTTCTTAGGGCCTGAGTCAGCATGCCGCGGGGATGAGCTGGAAGCATAGTCTATTTGAAGTGGTGCTGCTGTCGTATCCAGGTGTGGAACATAAAAGGGAGAGTACACAAAAGAGTGACTTGTATTCACTTTTTCACAGGTGTCAGGGGTCGTAGTGATGGAGTTATGCATTATGCAGTGTGCTGAGGTGTAAAGGACACCACCACTTGTATTGTGCTGATAATGCCAATAAATATGTAATGTATTTACCTGGCCAACCAGAACCACACACTTAGACAAAACTTTATAAAGACGAGTGGATCTAGAGCCGTATCCTGTCTCCCAAATTTTACACGGCATGATTGACAGGCGGATTAACCAATCAGAGAGATGCATGGTCCATTCGTGTCAAACATTACACGTAAAAAAGGGGGGGAAAAAACCAACATAAAGGACTGAGAAACAGTGCAGATTTTTGCAGAATCAACAACTGAAACACCAAACTATTACTCATCTCAGTTTTTGTTATTCCCAATGCTCAAATCTCATCCTGATGTATGATTCTCAAGTTTTTCAGAAAACAAGGATGTAGTTTTTCCATTTTACTTTTACTTCTGCATGTCAACTGTGCTTATAAGAAGTTGAGCATATACCAACCAGTTGGAGAATTTTAAAGTTTGGCTTGTTATATTGGTTATTGTTGTATCAAGGGGCAAGACACTACACCCACTTTGCTTAGTCATCACAGAATGTAAAAAAACAGAAGACTAGTTACAAAAGGGAGGTCATCTGGAGCTGGTAAATAGTTCCAACTTGTTTGATGGAACAACCCTGACAAAAAACAAAAACAAAACAAACTACTGTGGGAACTGTGTAGCAGGAATTCCATGTCTTAAAGGTGCACTGTCCACCTTTTCTGGTGGAGGGTCCACTACCTACTTGTGGATGTTATTGCTTTGCCTGGAATCAATCATGGTATGACATTAAACATATCCATCTAGCAATTATTCATTACAGGTGTTTCTGTTGCTCAGAAATACAATAATTCTCCACTGATCTGAATTGTAATGTAACTTGTAACTTGTCTCCCTCGTGATAGATAGGTTTAATCTATACTGTGGAACATTCTAGACAAAGCAGTAACATTTCCATGGAGACAAGCAGATGGCGAACCATCCTCTAGAAATGTTACGCAGTGCACCTTTAAATTACCTTTTTAAACTAAAACATTTTTAGTAAATTGCATCAAAAGGAATCAATCTTTGTTTTTGTTGTTTTCTTCCAGTTTTAAGTGTACATCATGCTTATCAGCATCATTACAGTGTATGTGTAAAAATATTCTATTATTCTAATACAAAACTGTAGCCCACCTGCCTTAACAATAAGAGAACCTTGAAATAGCGCAGAGTTTAGATTGCTAACACAATTCACCTCGCTCATATCCTGGTACTCAGAGGGAGGTAGATTGATTCTGGGCCCTGGTGTGAAGCCTGATGACTAACAAAACGTCTCCACTGGCATCCATGCCCTAAAGCTCTGATATACTCCACGGCCGTTTATTTTTGAACTGTCCAAGGTCATTGTTCGCTTCGACAGATCACAAGGAGCGGATACATCAGATCTGCATTCAGTGCCGTGTCAGTACTAGAGATGTGCTAATACCGCTACAGGTGTGTGTGTGGCCCTACTGTAGCGTGCCCGGGATAATGGTGCAGAGCAAAGGGGGCATGGGGGGCAGAGGAGGGGCAGTGAGGGCAGAGGGGGGTAGTGGGGAGGCAGTGGGGGATTCTGGTTGACAAAGTGCAGGTACTCTTTGATCCCACATACTCCGGCACACTGCTTTATTCTGTATAGTCTTTTGATGTCCACCTGAAGACATTATGTGCCAAAACGGATTTATGTTTCCATCGTCAACAAAATCTCCAGGAATTCCAGAGTTTTTATTTTTAACACGAGTTCAAAAGAAAAGTAATCTGAGTTTTAAAAAATGTGAATCTCTATGGTTAACATTTGTAAAAGAGTCTCATCTTTGATCTGTAATTGTGGCATAAAATTAAAGGGGAAGGCCGCTTGTAAAAAGGAGTGCACATGACAGTATGTTTAATCTGCTTTAGATCACAAGAATGATGCAAGAATCTGTTGAGATGTGTTACATTTTCTGTTCAGTGCATACAATTTATTTTCTTTTGCATGGAGTATTGCTATTTACTAAACGAATATTTAAAAATGCATTCTCCATTACTAAAAGTCAACTCAATGTTATACTATACAACTGAGTGTGTGTTTACTTAAGTACTTATGTTTGATGCAGTTTTGTGAAAAGTAAAAGTAGTAAAACAATGATTTAACTTCTCTCTAACTGATTTGACTTCATTCTGCACATTATATCATCACAATTAAAAGACCAGCTCAAGCAGGCTGTGGGCTTTGTCATAGTTTAGTCATACTGGGTCCTCTTTGTGAATCTCTTGTCTGCAGAGTGCTGTTGAATCCGGCAAATCCTTCCCAGACTGTATGTGTTTTATGAGTCTGCTTTAGCACGGTCACTGTGTAATTAAGAGCTGAGTCATCCCACAGCTACTAATATAAAACCGTCAATACATGTAAGCAATGATCAGCTAATAAGGGCCTGTAACAGTTGTGATAATAAAGCAACTGCATTTAAATTACCGTTCAAAATTTTTAAAACGTTTAAAAAATAAAAATAAAACTGAACTAGAAAAACCTATTTATGTATCTCCCTGTTCCCATTTCATAATTTTAAAGATATACTTTTTATATTTTCGTTCAGTGGAAAAGTGTTCTTCCTTTGAGACACATTTTTTGCACATTATTGAATGTCTTTCAAATCTGTTTTAAATTTTCTGCAATTTTGTAACATGTACTTTTTTTTTTTTTTAAGCAAGCCATGTAAAGCACTTTGATATTTTGGTTGAAATATAAAGTGCATCATAAATTAAATGTATTAGTATACTAATTATTAATATAATTAATATTAATATATGTATTATAACTTATTGTGTACTGCTTCAGGAGTTTTTCCCTTCGGGGATTTCAATAAACCAGTCTTTATTTATCCCACTCCAGTGTTGATTTTGCTGTATTTTTAATTTGAAGCTAAATTAAATTGACTCCCTGGCTGTAGATAACCTGTAATTAAAATGCCTCCTGCACGTTGTCCTAAGTAATTTCCCTGTTGTTTCATTTTCAGGCTGAGCTGTTAACAGGCTGCCAAGTCTCCAGTGTGGTCGAAGCAGAGCATGCCGGACAGAACCTGCTAGCTCATGGTTGTGGGGCAGTTATCATCACATTAGGACCCCAGGGTTGTGTGGTGCTCCAAGCAAAAGGGTCCACATCCAAGCACATCCCGACAGACGCAGTAACAGCTGTGGACACAACGGTAAAGTACACACAGTTTATCAGAGTATTATAACTAAAATAACACACTGCTTTGTTTTGCTATAATTCTTGAAATACCTTCAAACAATCATGTCCATATAATTTAGTAATAGTAATACTAGCAAATCTTATTTTCTTAAAATTAATAATTCACATAAAAAAAATTACTTAAATTGTCATATGATGTAAAATCAAAGAAACAAGAGTCTGGTGTCTTATATTTTCTCTATATTTTTGAGTTGAACTACTGTTATTATTGTTTAATTCCACTGTATGCAAATGTGTTGACATTCACCCTTATTTTTCATATTTTTACAAGTACACATTGATTTTTTTAAGCTAATACATTATTTGTTTTACCATTTGTTACTGAAAGAATTACTAATATTTTTATTGATTCATTTGTAACAGAGGGTTAACCTTATAAACAATTCTGCATATTTTGAGTTCCTGAGAGAATTTTTACTCACACAACACATGCTCTGCTTTACACTATTGATTTATTTACGTCTCATGAAATAATCAATTCTGGTATTTTGTCGAATGAAACCAGGGCCGTGTTGACCAGCCTCTCTGATTGTAATCTGCGATACAGACTAGCAGTGCTTGACTCATTTCATAGCGGGTTTTGAATAAAGTTGTCGTCACATGTACTTTAGTTAGTTTGAGTTTCCTGTTTCTGAGGCTTCTGTGGTCTATTGTGCTCGTGTGTGTGTGTGTGTGTGTTTTAACCAAGCCCGTCACTGCTCAGAGGTGATTATCACTTCACCTCACATGGTCTTTAATTGTTTGTGTAATGGAGTGTATTGCTAACTAGCTTCCTATAGGGACTTTTACCATGTTGCAATTCCCCAGTGCTGTTGATGAATGCTTATAGTAAATCATGACTTAACTCTTCCAACGCCCACTCTAGGCCTCTTGTGAAAACAGAAATTATTGACCAATAAAAGTTTGTGTGGGGTGAAAACCAGAAGTAATCGTGCTAAAACTGTGGTAAAGCAAGTCTGTTTGGGTGGTGTTTAGGAATCTAGATTTAGTGAACTTCTATTATTTTTGTGGCTTAGTTAATGTTATTTCTTTTTTAGCAATTTAGTATTACAACTATTGAAAAGAAACTTCACATTTTAAAGTTGCGTAACATAAGTGGAAACATTAAAAAAAGCTTATCTAGGTATGCTGTCTAGGCTTTTGTGAGTATAGCATGAATTGAAATGACTCAGTTGTGCTTCTGGTTATATTGTGATCTGAATGATTATCAATTAACCAACTAATCTTGACTTCCCTAGTAAGGAAGGTTTATCATAAATTGGTACTTCTAATTCTTACCATTGTGAGAGCATTTACTCGCACAATTGAAGATTTAGTTTGAGTATAGTTTAAAATATTGCTATAACCAAATTTTATTTATTTATTTTTTTGCAATGAACTAATATAGATAGAAAGATCTATATTATGTTACATGTTGGAATGCCAAATATTTTCTGGAAGCACTTGTGCAATTTACTTTGACATTTCTAGAACAAAAGACCTACTTTCTTGAATACCATCTGACTGAAACCACATTGTGAACAAGGACACACAGAGCTCCTCAAACCGTCTCCCTTCCCATAAGCCCCTGGGGTAAAGGCACCCCTCCAACGCCTCTTGTTGTGCTTGTTGAGTCATTATTTGGCGCATCAGTCAGCAGAAAGCAGAGTTAAGTTTTTTGTGGTTGTGCCGGCTGCTTGTCCCCGCTGCTTTGGTAAACACGCGCACACACACACACACGCACACACACACACACACACGCACACACGCACACACGCACACACACACACACACACACACACACACACCACCCCTCCTAACCCGCTCCTCTTTGATGGACCCATAAATCTCAGGCTGTTTAACTCTTTTGGACATCATAATCCCTGTTCCAGTAAGGCCTTTAGTTTTTACAGAGAAGCACTGAGGAGACAATTTGTTATCAGGATTATTATTCACCCCTATGGGAATGTTACACTTTATGATTACCTTGTGGCCTATTCATTTGCTAACTAAGATGCTAATTAATTTAACCATCTTAACATATTTTAACATATCATCTTGCAAACCTGTCAAGAAGGGTATATTTTCACATCTGTGTTGCTGTATGTAGCCTGTATTATAGTTAGTCTAACCCAGTAAGAAACATGAGTGTCATGAATGGGTAAAATTAATAATATTGTTGGTGATTATTTGTATAAATAAATAATAATAAATAAAGTAATTAATTAATGAGTAAATGCAATTATTATTATTTATTATTATTATTATTATTATTGTTGTTGTTGTTGTTGTTGTTGTTGTTGTTGTTGTTGTTGTTGTAATAATAATACATTATGCTTGTTTTGTCAGAGTAGAATTGTTTTCATGTTTCTTAAAATGTTCCTGGTGAATTTTGTGGTTTGTTATCCATTGTGGAAAGACATATTTTTGTTATTATAATTTCAGAATCAGAATTAGTTTTTCCATGAAAACTGAGACTAGCCTGAACCAACTAGTCTCCAACAACAACTAAGTCTACTTTACTGCTAGTGGTGACTTTTCTACTGTAGTTCTTCAGTAGCGACGCATGAGTCACTTGTGGTTTCTCACTTTACAGCTTCTATTGAGCCATGTGCCAGGGATGACCCGCTCTGAATGTAACACAATTATCCTCACTGTAAAAAAAGCATTTGGTCACTTTGTTCCACTAGACACAGATGGACTATTATTTTTGCTCTATCTGCTGACGCCGACTACTGTTGGCTAAATTATGTACCCTCCTTTTGTCAACAACTCTTTGCTGCTAAAACTGTTTGTATAACACTTTTTACTTTGGCAAGAAATGTTATGGGCTGAGTCAGGCTTGTGAATCTGTTAGAAATACTTCTACTACACATCTCAAGTGTCTCCCGTAACATTCTTTTGTTTGTTCCCTTGTACTAAATTGTGTACAGGCATCCCAAGTAAGATCAGAAGATTTTGTTAGGACAGTTAGACAAAACTTTGATATACACACATGTTTTAGCCCGAGCATGACTTGGGTGGCCCTTGTTTCCACTGTTCCGGGAGGTCTTGTCTAGGGTGAAAGGTAGACATTACAGCACTGCAGTGGTGGGTCCCGGACAGTCAAATTGTTCTCACATGACTGGACAGTTAGAGGAACGCAATCGCTTTGTTCCTTCCTGGAAGCTCAAGGTAAAATAAGACATCCACCCATAGTGTTCTTTAACTTTGTGAATGCCGGACAGAAAGAGATGGAGCCATAGCCATTAAATAAAATCATTTTAATTTCTACAAAAATGTATCAGTTGTGCAGACTGTGTATCTATGGCAACAAAGTTATTATTCCTTTATTTGATTTGACCTTTTCCTAATATACTTCAGTCTATGTTTCATTATCAACCTTTTATGAAGTATATACCAAACAACTTCATTGAAACCTGTTTGAGTCAATACAACATATGAATTCATATCTTCAGCTTTGTCTCAGCTTTGCAAAATCAATGCATTGACAGACAAACGTAATATTTTACCCTTGGTCCAGTAAAAGTACTACCCACTTTTGCAGTTTGGTTTGTAGCCAATAAGAAAACTGCCACATCACCATTTTAAATAGCTCTCATCTGTTGCATTTTGGCCAGATGTTTCTTTGCCTGTGCAGCATGACTTGCATCATCCTAAGTGTTAAATAGTGAAAGAGAAGAAGCATTGGGGATGGTGATGCAAGAGACTAATTGGTCTAATTAAATGTTTTTTTGATCTTGTGCTCTCCGGCTCAGTTGCCTCTGAACTGTGGTCCCCGGCTGATAGCGAGCCTTACTGGAAGCTTCCGGATGTGGAAGCCTTGATGAGTCACGGTTGGCCCTTCAGTCGGCCTTTGCTCTCCCTGGGGAGCCTTTCATTGACAAAAGCTGTAGGCTCCAGGAACTAACGGCACGCAGCTCCATCTGTCACAGTGCGCTGGGAATCGTGTGTGCGCCAGGCTACTGGTCCAGATATAAAATATAGTACAGGTTTTAGAAAGTCTTTGTGAGTGCAGCCGGTTCATTTAGCTCTGAAGATGTATGTATGCTCTAAACTGTCAGCTCTAGGCTGATATTGGAGTTTGATAAATATAATTATCAGCCCTGATGCTTTTTAGCTTTGCACTTAAAAGTAAGACTTGTCAGTAAAAATCTGGGTGCCTTTTGACATTTATGGTCCCTGTGTGTTTTGGACTGACTTTGATTGGTTACAATTGCTTCGCTCAAATTCCATTTGAACTATTTTGATGAAGTTCTTTAATACAGTATTTTTATTACTTTTGACCTCGATGGGGCTAATATATTGTGTACAAGATAATAGCGAAATTGTGTTTTTGAACATATGAAAAATAACAATATTGATTCTATTGTCTATAATTAAAAAAAAAAAGTTAAAAGTTACTAAATAAACTGAGACATTGACAGGTACATTTTAGCACATTTCTGGTGGATTGCAAACGCATAATTTGATTATTTATTAGGACATATCATTTCTGTCCATGTCGCCCACCCTCTACCGACAAACAAGTTGTAAAAGAGAGAAGTCAGCTGTTTTTCACTTGGCCGCTCTCTAACTGCACAGAACTTCTGGATCTCTGCTCAGTTTATTTGGTGAGCTTCTGAAGTGCCATCGCAATCGTGATCATCAACTTGAACTCCAGCAGAAACACGGCAGAGGAACGGCACAGGGTCAAGACCGCCAGAGCATCAGCGCTCCTCCGCAGAGAGCGCTTGTGTCATTTGATTGACAGGTCCCCACATCTAACCTTCATCAAAGTGTGTCGAGGGCGCAGCACTGTCAGCCTCACTGAGCCTCAGTCAGAACGGCCACGAGCGTCACATGCCAGTCTCAAGTCCAACAGATAAGGAGCCAGGAATCAAAGGACAAAGTGTTCAATTATCTGCCTGGTGAACACTGTGCTCTTAGAGTAAATCTTTAATGGCTCATAGTAGCACAGCAACTGCACAATATTCCTTTAGCCTCTTGCATATTTCTTATGTATATAGTATTAGTTTTGCCTTGCTCTATAGAGATTTATCTATTTCAATATTTTGAAATAGATACATTTTTAAACATCATACATACAAAAAGAAAATATCAAAACTATAAAATATTTATATTTTTCTAGAGCTCAGGTTGAAAATACTGAAACCATTGTTTTGTTGCAGAAAGATTAGAAAATTACAATTCAATTAACCAATAATTCAAATTTTATTTTACACAAACCACATTTACTTTGCTAGGTATACAGGCTGATCTAATATTAATTTTAAATTCAAATTTGCAGTGCTAGTTAGAGGGTGTGAGACACATTTTACATTCATTGTAAGAAATCAAATATAATCTAAGGAATATTTGACCATTTATAAAATGTTTCAACTGACCTTATTTTTCACGTATGACAAATACTTGTATTTTTAGCTTTCAAACTGTTCTTATTTTTGTGCTATAAGTGTGTGGTTTAATCATCACTTCACCACTAAATCACACTAAAGTGGTGGTGTCATCATCCTGACCACAGTGAGAACATGGACATGAGCAATGTCCAAAATAGCTCCAGAGTATCACTACAGCTGTACTCTCAGATTCTCAGACAAGACATAAACGCACCTTGGACTGCCGCATGGAAATCCAGCCGGCCTGTAAAAGGGTTTAGCTCTGATCTCACTCTTTCCAACGTCTTCCCACTGAAGAAGCCACACCAGCGAGAGGGGGTGGGGTGGAAAAATGCTCCTTATAAATGTTGCGTCACAGGAGCTTATACATTTCTGGCTTTATCATTCTTAAACATTTGAAATTATTGTGAGATCTATTTGGCATCTTTCCATACTTGTAAAAGAATGGAGACACGTTTCTTGTAAAGCAAAATATACTGCACACAACTGGACTCATCTTTCAGTTAAATACCCTTCACTGACACATAATCTGACAAGTGTTCAGTCTTGCCATGGTAATTCTTCCACTTGTCGATCAAAAATCCTCGCATATGTTAGTCATCCTTCCGGTGACAAAAGCTCAGGTGATAGGTTAGTTTTATGATGATTTATTTGATCCCAACTCAGATAATGAGTATTGCTGTTTTATGAGATTTGTAGCTGTTGATGAGTCCGTTGCTGTTGTCAGCCCACCGCAGGGCAACTGTGGCTACAACAGTTACAGTTCAAGTGTGGAGAATGAATGATGCAAGAATGATGCAATAATGCAAGACCAAAACATTAGAAATTATATAATCTTATATTTGCAAGATTACTGAAAACATAATTACAAAAAACAATACATAATCTAAAAAACAGTTACCTTTTTTGTCCTTTGTGCTTTTTGAGACTTGCCCGTTGAAATGTCCCAGTAGGGTCACGGTTAGGACCTGTTTTTTGCCCCTTCTTACTGACTCATCTTCTCAGCTGTCACTTTCTTGATTGGTTAAACCTGACAAAAGGGTTACTTTGAGGTTATAGGGGGTGCTTGCAGAAGTGAATCGAGGAGGGAGTGTGATGAAGTCTTCTTTTGAGATCCAAAGTGATGAGTAATGGCACGGGCCTGTGAGAACCAGCGTCGGGGGCCATTTGTGGTTAAACATGAGCGTGTCGCCACATACCAGTGAGCCTTTTCCCATCAGTGGACCCCCCCCCTCCTCGCGTCCTGTTTGAGCCCACCCCCCAGGGCCCAGACGCACATTCCGTCTGTATCAATGGATGAAAAGACAAAGAGATGATACTTCTGAGATTACCAAAACCAGAAGCACTGACAGTTATGGCCACTGTGACTAGCTATTTTTGATGTAGATTTTTTAATTTTTCTTTTTTATCTTGTTTGAATAAAGAACACCTCATTCATAATAAACATGTACTCTTTATATGTGATCATTTATCCTGAACTATATGTCAAAGGTTGAACAATATACAGTATGCTATCTTTTACTTGTATAGCCTAATGATAAAACTATATTTTATTGTATAGTTATTTAGTATATGAAATTATTTTATCCTGGTTGTTTTGCCCAGTCTCACATTTGTCTTGTAATAGAATTGTTTCTTCCAATATTGAGCAACTTGCAGGTTTGAAGAACATGCAAATTGAGTAGATTAGCAGATTAGTGTCATAGTGCCCCCTACTGCATAGCCAATTTTTGCACTCTTCATTAGATCATTACAATTCTAGTCAGATATCATAATTGTAAGCATTTATCACCAAATATGTTTATGAACATGTTGAATGTATATTTTTTCCATCTTTTTAGGGTGCTGGTGACAGTTTCATCGGAGCATTGGCGTTTTACATGGCCTATTATCCCACAATGCCTTTGGAGGAGATGGCGATGAGAGCCAATAAAGTTGCTGCAGTGAGCGTGCAGACCATGGGCACACAGACATCCTTTCCCTTTAAAAAAGATCTGCCTTCTGCATTATTCTGAAGCCCTGAAATCAAGTCTATATGAAACAAAACTGCAGAGTTAAATATTTTTTTTACAACAGATGTAAGTTGAATTTTATAAAACTTTATTTAAAAAAAAAAAAAATACAATATCGAGATGTAAATACTGTATTTGCGGAAGAATTATCTGAGATGTTTTCACAATAAAATGCCATAACCATCTTGTCAAAGTTTGATCTTATGTCGGAAGCTAAGCAGAGTACTTGGACAGGGAAATGCTGGGAAGATCAGGTGTCACAGCAGGGCAGCAGTGGTTGTAATGCTTACTGATGTTGTGTCCTTGGGCAAGACATTTCACACACCTTGCCTCCACTGTCCATGTACGCTTGTGCCTTAATGAGACCTAATGGTGTGAGAGTGAATGCAGGACAATAGATGGAAACTAGCTCATAATTTTGTTTACAGCATATATATCATGTGTATTCATGAACACACACACAAACAAATGATAGTTATATTATTTTTCCCACAAATAGAATATAATACAAGAAGCATAGACGGCAAGTTAATTTTGAAAGTATAAACTGAGTATCCCAAGACATAAGAATAAACGCATAATCCAGTCTGATGCAGCTCTGTACAATCCACTTTGGGATGTTTTCATTTTGTCCATTGATAATTTTCTTTTCTTGAGAGTAGCATTAGATAGACCGAATCTTCCTCTTCTCAAAGAATAACACATGCTTGTTTACTAGAAAAAACAAACAAACAAAAAAACAAAAAAGGACAATTTTTAAAAACAGCATACACAGGAACTGGGCCTTGACTACAACAGGCTTATTAGCCCAATAAGAAGGCTTTTAGTAGGAAAATTGTCTCACCAAATGGATCATGTTTACGGATGACCAGTTTATCTTTCAATCTGTTTCTCTTGGTGTTGAAGAAGTATCCTGTTCCTGCAGCGCTCACCATCTGCACCAGGATCGTCCTGTTAAACAGCAATTTTAACAGTAACGTTATGAGGACCTTTTTTTTTTTTACCATGCACTGTTAACTGAATAAAACACACTTACTTGGATTTTGCCTTGGCCACTAGAGGAAATAAGAACAAAGAGCATAGTTTAGACATGCTTGTGAATTTTACTCAGTCAGACATAAACCAAGATAGAATCTGTAGCATGGAATTTCTTTAAATAATAACCCAAATATTTGACATTTCCAAAACATTTAACAGCAGTGATGTTTGGAAAGAAACTCGAAGCCTACTAGCATCGATAAGCATGAGGAAAAAGGCAAGATGGGCTACATAAACAAGGATAGAGTGTAGTTTAAAATGATTAAATGTTATACTTACAATTAACAGTGGTTAAAAACATTATGACACGTTAACAACGCATTAATAAGCAGAAATTATAAAGCACTTGAGCAGCAGAAAAAAGTCACATTGAAAACAGAAACGTTTCCGATATCAGAACCACTTCCGGGTGCTCTTAAAGAGACAGTGCAGCGCTTTTATTTTTTGAATATTAATTGGCCTGTTAAAGTGTAAAAAGCATTAAAGTAGGTGACTAGGGAAATAAAAATTGTATAAACTATACTGGCTCAAAACCTTTAACATGACAGAAAAGCATAATAGTGCACCATCAAATGTTAAATGAAAAATCCCCCTATTTCTAAGCAATTACAGTTCAACTATGCAAGAACTATTTTTACCAGCCTTATGTCTAAATAAAATTTTACAGGGGATTCATTCCTTGGACCTTGGTGAGTTTTAACTAACCCCCTGCAGTGCTTAATGAACCTCCCGATTTAACTCCTTATCATATTATATAAAACTCATAATTCACAGTAACTGACAAGTCAGCTCTTTCTGGAAAAGATGGACCCCTGCTATGCTTTTGTCATAATCATTAACCCTTTGAGATTTGTGAGGCTTATTTTAGGTATACATTGCACACAGATGATATTGTAACCAATAGGCTACTTTGCAAATAAAGCTGTCTTTCTGATCCCAGAGCAATAAAGATAAACAAAATGTTGTAAATGGTAAAATGAGCAGCTAAAAGCATTTTGAATGAGACTGAGAATAGAATAAAAGCTCAAAGCAGGAAGAAGAGTATTATCTGAACATCTCTATTCTAAAATCCTCTCATCCTTCTCAATAAACCCCTGTGTTTGAGGGCAAGGTCTCCTTCAGTATGTTTCTGGTAATTTTACTCAGTGTTTCCGGTGAAGAGCAGCTACTAAGAACTCAAACATAATTAAAATCGCAAGCGGCAATGATGGTCCTCGTCTCCGTGCACACTTTCCTCTCATGTGCCGCTCTGAATCGACGACTCTGAATCGCGATTGCCTGGCTTGACATTCTCCCTTCTTGGCCACTGCTCTGACCACTATTTGCCCTCGTTCACCCTATGTCTATAGTGCAGTGTGCAATTGCTTTATACTGGTGGTGTCTATGGCTTTGAACCACCATTCTTATGCAAAATACAACTATGGTGTAAATTACTTTAAGGATTAGAGTGACCTAAATAATGTGTCAATTTACAATCACTTTGCACTTTGCATCTGTGATTCATACAACCATAGTTACATACATAACTCTCATTATACTTGTGGGGTCCATGGCTTTGAACCAGCAACCTTGAGCATGGTGTAATCGACTTTTCTGATGGGAGTGGCCTAAATAATGTTTGTCAGTAGGATCTCAATGGTGGACATTGATGTTTTCACAGGTGACTTAGGTCAAATTTTTTGCATGTTTTGAGGCCTACATGTACTTGCCCACGTTTCATGCCTATCTTTTCTGTGTATTATAGGGGGCGCTATTGTGTCCAGTGGCTTTTTTTCTATATTCATATCTAGATTTTGCACCAGTGCACATTTTGAGCTTCTCAGCAAATGCCTGTGGTGGTTGTGAAAAGTCATAACAGTAGAAAAAGTTATTTTTTATCCAGTATGGTCAACTTCTTGTTCATCATAGAGCAGTGCTTCAGTTAATTTTTAGGCTTGTCTCATGGAGCTCTATCACTGTTTCGAATTTTGCAGCTCTCATTGGGGAGCTGCTGTTGAGTCAGAAGAAATGTACCATCTCAGGTCCATTCCAGTGAGGATTTCTGTTCACAGGATGTTCTCTTATAACAATAAATAATACATAAATAATATGCATCTATAAGAAAGTGGCATTGTTGTCATATTGTGAATCTGGCCTGAGGCAAAACAAGTGATGGATTTGTGGCACTGTGGAATGTGCCACAACTGAGAACTGTTGAACGTGATATGAACAACAGTGTTGTATGGAAATCCCCCAACTCATCTCACACTAAAATGTAATTAGATAACTAGTTTTTGGTGAAGATTGGATGAAACAAGTCTGTAGTGGTTTCACTCTTATGACATGTACACTGGACACAATAGAGGCTAATTTCAGGTAACTTTATATGTGTTGAACATAACCCGAGGAACTGTCTGTTTTTAAATAAATTTTAAAACTTATTTCTTGCTCTCACAAACCCTTTGGCACATGGTTAGTATTGACATGCATGATTTTTTTGTATTCAATGTACTGCTTTTAAAATACAGATTAAGGGAAAATATTATTGGATTATGAAACTTGATGAATATGCTTACTGTAGCAAAACTTACTTTACAGTTGCAGACCAGAGCAGGTGATTACAGGCTTACAACCACAATCTTAGTGCAGGGCAGGAGCAGATGTCAGGATGTGTGAGTGGTACATCCTGCTTAACAGATCATTTTTGACCAACCCCCCCTACTCTCTCTCTCCTTCTTCCTCTTCAGTTAAACACAGGTTGCACTCAACATCTTCTCCTTCAACATTAATTATTTGGCCATTCAAGTTAAGGTAACAATTTGTGTGGAAGATGGGCTGGCTGTGATGACCGTGACAGAAGCATTTGTAATATTTTTTTAATCTTTGGCCTCTAACCCACAACATGCAAAATAGGTTCAATTCTCCAAGGTAGTCTTGACCAAGCCTAGCAACAAGATCACAGAGATGGGTCCCTGCTCCTGACGGGTAGCACTGAAGTATGGGTCAAATGCGGAGGACATATTTCCCTATGGGGACAATAAAGTGTACCTTAATTGTCATTATGTGTGGGCAAGACACATCTCCCGTGTTGAATGCCTTGTAAGAATGTGTGATTGGTGGTGATCAGAGAGGCCAGTACCACAGAGTCACATCTTGCTCCTAGCAGCCGACAGGGCAGCTATGGCTCTGGGGTAGCTTACCATGAGTTTGAGGAATGAATGAATAGTTTACACAATGTAAAAAAATATGCACCATTAACTAACCCAGTTTATTTAACTGGTTTGTTGTTGTTCTGTGTGTGTATTTAGCCCTAAAAAAACATATCGCTCTTATTACTTATTACTCTTTTTATTTTTACCGAGGATACCTGTTACACATGCCCTCCCACTGAAGCAGCATCAGTATTATTAGCTGCCAGAACACTTTGGCTTTTCTTTGACCAGACAAGCCCAGTGGTACGAGGTGATGGGATGACTCACATAAATACAAACAAGAGGATCTCAACTCTCCAGTCTGCGTCAGCACACTTCAACTAGTATGGAGAGCCAACTAAATCAGGTCTCACTGCAAGTTGCCATTTTTCATCAAAATGTTATGAAAATACATCTTTTTGGTATCAGTAATTTGAATGCCATTCAACAGGGTGTTTTGTATACGATTTTGAATGTTTCTATTCAGTTGACAAGACAGACTGAACTAAGAGAACGTGAGCTGCCAAAAAAAAAAACAAAAAACAAAAAAAAAACCCTCCATATAGATTTTTTAAAATCATAAACAATAACATCATCTTAATATTCTAAATACGATTGCTATCTATCATCCATCCAAGAATAATGCTCACAACTTGAAAGATTATTGTAAATTTTGAAATCTGCTAGCAATATTCAAGCTATAATGAATCTGACATTTGACATCATTCTTTGTCAACATGCAGTCTGTCAGAATGCAATGCTAGCAAATAAAATTACCATTGAAACATACTGCTGGTGGTGCCAGCCAAAAAAAAAAAACGCCCTGAATTGCTTTTCCATTTGCGTAAATGGGAACAATCGAGCCTCTAATGATGTCACTGCCGATGTGCATCACGTCTCCATGGATACACCAATCTGGTGCTGGAGAAGCACATGGCTCTTACAACAGCAACAGGTCTGAGAGGTGACTTGCAGTGGGATAGGCTTAAACACAGATGAACAATATTCTCTTGATAATGTTACATTTGCCTTTAGACTTTTCTATTCACTCTAAAATGTTTTTTTTCCCTCCATGTAGCCTATTTATTTAGACCACACAGTTATCCTGTCAACCCCACTTTTTAGCCTCAACATAAAAATAAAACACCATATTTGAAATTAAATATGTTGTTCTTGTATAGTTTTTTTTTTTTTTTCAGATCTCTGAGTCATTTTCATTTTCTCTAAAATGGTCACTTCCTCCTTCTATATTGGGCCCATGTGATATTTATAGTCTACAGCAGGGTGCTGCACAATTCTCCTGATGACCATGGTGCATTGTTAGGAGTAATGTTATAAAACGACCAGCCAGTAAGTGTGTCCTCCTCCCATCTGTTCCCTGTGTCTCCATTTTGGCCTGTTCCATGACGTAAAAGGCTGAGTGGGAGTGGACCAACCTTCTGCTCCCCGAGAGGACTGAGTGGGCCATTGCCATCCGCTGTGAACTCAGAATACACACCCAAGCAGCAGGACAGGGAGGAAGAGGAGAGAGGAGGGGAATGGTTGAAAGAAATTAGGCTAAAAGAAAAATAGATTCAAGTACAAAACCAATGTGCAAACTGTACAGTCAGATCTCATGTTATTTATGTTTTTTATATACAAAGAAATCTGGTGGTGGGTCCATTACCTGCTTTTCTTCATGGTGATATTATTGCATTACCAGGAAAGATCCACAGTAAGCATTAAACAAATCTATTTTGCTTTAATTCACTGATGTTGCTATTGCTATAAAATCACTTGGAAAAACATGCATTCTTGATATGAATTGCTTTGCCTTCATGACAAAAAGATTAATGCCATACCGTGGAACTTTCTAGGCAAAACATTAAAATCTCACCTTGGAGACAACCTACGAATCACTGTGTAACTGGAGGAGCAAGTTGAAAAGTTTGAAGATGTCTTAAATTAAACTGAGTGAGCCATTGGCAACTTCAATAGTGATACACATGTGCTAACAGAAAAACTTGAAGACTTGCCATTTCAAGAAAGTAAGGCTATAACAATCATATTAAAATTGATTATTATTTGTATTATTTGCACTGTGTAACTTTTTGTTGGGGGTCCGTCACATGCTTGTTTCTATGGATATGTTATTGCTCTGCCTGGAATGTCTGGTTAGAAGAAAGAAAGATTTCATACCATACTGTGAAACATTTGATGGACACTCCATCAGAAAAGTTACACATTGAACCTTTAAATATAGACAGATTATTGTAACTAGCTAATATTTTCTTAATTATGAACCTTATTTGCACATGCACAACAAGAACTCCAAGAAATTAAGGTCAGCAGTGAGTCTGTTTAGCATTCTCATTTGCATTTCCTCCTACATTTTCATTATTCGTATTAGCTGACCTTAAAGCACTTGTTTCTTATGCTCTAATTTGAAATGGTAAAATAGCCTATTTTAATATAAGCGTTATCATCACATTCAACGTCCAATTTTATCATGGCCAGTTCATTTTAAAGATTATTATTATTATTATTATTATTATTATTATTATTATTATTATTATTATTATTATTATTATTATATTTTTGCATTTGCATTGTTAAATTAGACTATATAATATATCTTTATATACATTTCTTACAATTTTAGCTGTCTTTAACATTCACAACAGCATAGCACTGCGATGTTACTAATGTTAAATTTCTATTCATTCAAACGTACCATTGCGTAACACTTTCACGCACGATTTTTCCTATTAAAACGTGTAAACCTTCGGATTAAAGTGCTCCCCATGAGACCTGCAGCCTATTTTGTGCCACTTCCTGGTCCTCCTGCCATGGGTGCTTATCTTTAGTAACTCCACCCCCCTCATCTTATCCATCAGTGGCTGTTTTACAATTTGGCTAAATTCAGCTCTGAGGTAACAAGTGACACCTCCTGTTTCTATGCTTCCGGTCGCTATAGCAACCTCAGCAGCACCGGAGAGAGTCAGATGAGAGCATGAGAGGAGAGAGTCAGATGAGAGCATGAGAGGAGAGAGTCAGATGAGAGCATGAGAGGAGAGAGTCAGATGAGAGCATGAGAGGAGAGAGTCAGATGAGAGCATGAGAGGAGAGAGTCAGATGAGAGCATGAGAGGAGAGAGCGGGCAGAGGAAGTGGCTGTGTCCGAAACCCCCCTCCTGTGTTCGGCCACGGTTCCATCCTCCGCCCGTCCTCCTGCGTGTCAGCCCGGGGCTCGCTGCTGCGTACGTCTTTACTCGTGTTGGTGTTAAGGAGACAGCGACTGGAGATTTGAGGACATGGGTGAACTAAAACACTCTGCTGCCCTCTGTCGGGTAAAGATTTGTAAGCTAAATGTAAGAAAGTACTGCAGTAAGTATTTATTAAAGTAAGCATTTAGTACAACCGCAGGTATCTACTTTGTTTCTGAGGTGATAAAATCATTTTGAGATTATCAAAAGAGTAAAAGTATAAGTAGATTTAAACTCCGGATGGGCTGTTTAAAGTAACCATTTTGTTAATTATATAGGGATTTTGTGAGGACATTTTTTCTATAATATTTTATTTGAATTGTGTTAATGCTATAACATCGGGGTATCGTTCTGGAAAGAATTTTTTATCCTGAAGCCCATGAATTAAAAGAAAAGTGATTTTCCTCCTTCACCAAACAATAAATTAAATGTAAACGTGCTACAGTGTCAGGGTCAAGATTCTCACAAATTGAGAGTGAATCACAATAACATTTCCAAGCTCATGTAAACCTTGCATCTTAGACATAATGCATGTGGTCAGTGACTATTTTTACTCACACACCAGGCATCAGGATAAACCAGCACCTTAGCTCACTTTTATCCCCTGTTAAAGAGGTAATTATCTCAAGGGGACTGAGAGTGCTGTTTAAAGCATCTCTTTTGAAGGAAGCCAAATTGGCACAATGAACTTGCATAAAATATGCAAATGTACTGACAAATGTGAGCATTCATTTTAACCTGTCTGTGTCTTAGTGTCAACCCACCAGTCTGGAGTATGAATATTACTGGAGGTCAATTATTCAATTACTATTAAATTATTCTCATGTTCATTGGTGATCTTGGAGTTTTTGGACCTGGAGACTTGCAAAGAAATACAAATGAAAGAAAACTCAAAATGATCAATTAAAAGCAGGAGATTTGCGATAGTATAAACACAATATCTGAAATGTGAGTAGAATCCCTCAGTCGTCCAGGTAGAATCCATGGCAAAACATATTCGACCAAATAAACTTTTGTCCAGTTGACAAATTGAATTTCTCCTTTTGCCATGAATATCTGAAATGATTCAAAAGTTCCTGTAGGTCCTAGTCAAATTACTGCTGTAAAAAAGAGTAAACAAACGACAAATGTTGACAAAAATAATGAAATAGCCTAGTGATTATGTCAAAGGTTAATCACAATACAACAATAGAAATAGGCCTAAATTTCAAGGCTATCCTAAGTTTGTTACTCAAGATGCAACCAAACCCTTACATATGAACTAAATGGCCTAATTTCACATCAGTTTAGCCTATTGATTTAACACTTTTCTTTGACAATAACCCAAACTTGTATTGTTTCTCAATTTCTATCAGTGGCCAGACGTTGCCTTTCCTGGCACTATATTGTGTAATCAGGAAAGACGCACATTGTGAGGCTAAATAGTGGAAGTATTCCTGGACCATGTGGGTTTTATTTAAACAACAATGACTAGAAAATAGGCACTGAGAATAAAAGTAGCCTCTTCAACAGCACAGATGGGCCCCTGCTTCCCGCCACTGGGTCATTGGGTGAGCGCAGAGAGGAGGGTGGGAG
This sequence comes from Taenioides sp. WSHXM2023, assembly GCA_029959045.1. Lineage (NCBI taxonomy): Eukaryota > Metazoa > Chordata > Actinopteri > Gobiiformes > Gobiidae > Taenioides > Taenioides sp. WSHXM2023. The sequence goes on along the minus strand of CM057102.1, from coordinate 15,167,948 downwards.
GCAGCGGCTGTATTCTGTTATCCAGGAGAGAAAGAGTGGGCGACGCAGGCCGGAGGAAGTGGAACACAAGCACTTCCAAGGCCAAGTGGGCTGAGGTTTGGTACACACTGCTAAAAACAGCTAATGACGCACAGAGGTCAGCCTGCTGCTTTGTCATCAGCTATTTCAGCAACGTTAAACAAGTGATGGAGCAAAGAGGAAATGTTGACATCATTATAACAGTATTTTCACATTCTGTTCATTGTGTAATTGTCCACCTGGAGAAAGAAGTTTTCTCTGTTTTACCATGGCCTTATTTGGAAATGCAGGATCAGGATATAGAATTAAGGTTAGACATTTTATAATTTTGTTATTTTACTGGTCAAAAAAAGAGAACAGAAGATTTCCCAAATAGGGGAACTTCTGAGGGTGCACACATTTGCCAGGAGATACTTGGGTGGGTCTTATATAGCAGTGAATAGTATTTGAATATAAAATGTTCTTTGGAGTATATTTACTCCAAAGAACATATAATATTTATATATATATATTTACATACTATATTTTACTGTCTCAGTAGGATTATTCTGGCACAAATATGATTAAAAGAGAGAGTTATAACAGAGTTATAATTGGCTGTATACAGATTACAGATTCATAATTGGTACCAAGTTACTCAGACAAGGAGGACCCAATAAGACAGAAAGGTTTGGAACCACTGATATAGGCTATAGGACAAACAGGGGCTCAAAATTTCTAGTAACTTACTGAAACAAACAGACAACTCACATTCAACTAGACTTCTACTGAGTGAGACCTTTGCTCTTTAACTTAGGTCAACGTGGAAGACATTTTTGGGCTGCCAAGTTCAGCAGTAGATTTAGGCTACATGTATTGACGTTTATTTGTGTACAATGCTGCTCACACATCTTTGGATTCAATAAAAAAAGATAAGAAAAATGAATTAAAGAAATGTCAACATGCCTTGTCAACTAGAGATCAAGATCCATGTGTAATGAGACCAAGTCGCCAGGAGAGGGCGATCAATAAGCCTACTTAATACAACAACTACTCAATTAACCTAATACTAATTTATTATGTTAAGTAGCCTATAGACAAAACATTCCGCTTGAATTTCTGTCTGTTAATTTTACAAAAGAATAAGAAAAAAGATTTCTAATGAGACTTTTGTCTAATGAGACGCACCTTTTTACGGTCTATGTTGTTCAAACGATGCCTGACGTGGTTGTGCACTAGTCCAAAACTCAGGCCCATTATTTATTTCTTGCTGTCAAAAGAATACACATGCTACCCTCGTGTGGCCAAACCGTTAAACTCCATTCTATAATTAAAGGTGCACTATATAACTTTTCTTATGCAAAGTATGTCACCTGCTTGTCTCAAACACCTGGGCCAAATTACAGGACATGTGAAGAGTCGAACCCCTTCATAGAAACAATGCATGTTTTTCACAGTGTTTTTGTGAAAAAATAAAATAAAATAAGGAAGTTTAATGCACTGATTTACTCATAATATTTACTTTAGTCTATTCTAATCAGAAAGCTGAGCACCCACTTTGGGTTGCCAGATCACAAAGACTCTTAGCATCTGTCCCCAATAAAGTGTGTATATATTGAGCTTTCAACACATGGCATGTCCAAATAAACTGAGAATGAGATGTTAATACTTTTTGTTTATGTGTGTGTGAGCAGTGGAACACATGTTACAACTATACATGCACTTATGTACTTCTGAAAATGATTATAAACCTTGTCTGCATTTGCCTAATGTCTTGTCATGCATTTCAATCAGGGAATAACTACAAATAGTGCAGACTAATGGGTGGTACTTCACTCAGGGGCTATTTTCAGTGGATGGTCATCTAAATTGGATTTGAGTTTGACCTGGAACAAAGCCACAGGTTCCTAGTAGAGTTTACCAGGTCAGTGACAGTAGGAGGAGTTAAGTGAGAAGGCCTCAACATATGACTAAGCTACAGTAGCTTTAAAGTCCTATAGTTGGGTGATTGGGTGCGTAGAAACACCCAGCTTTCTTAGATTACTCCATAAAATAAACAAAGGCCTATTACTTTAACAGCCTCTGCCATTTTTTGGATTAGATCACTATCACTCTGACAACATGCTGGAGACGAGTTATGTCACTGGTTAAGGTGTGTCTCGCGTCTGCCATCACCGGGAATAGTTCTGTAGCAATAGAGCTACAGTGCATTATTGCAGACAGTGGTTGCAAAGCATGACATCATTGAAACTGGATGCCCCACTTACACCAATTATACCTGACATGCTCTCTCTGCTCTCAGCTTTCTCTCTCCCTCCCTGTGTGTACATCTCTGCCTCCAGAATTGGTCACTAATATTTCAAATAGCCTTAATACAGAGGACTTTGTAATGTTTTGATATTGCAATCAAACTTGAAATACAATTTTTTAATAGGTTTTCATTTACTCTTATTGTCACATATAATTCATGCTTAAAAAGTTAAATAAAACCAGAATGAAAGTGAAGTGAACCATGCTCAAGAAAAGAAGTCGCATAGTTCAGTTATAATGGGCCAGATAGGCTGATAGAAAGTAACTATTACCAACCATTTTAAGTAAGGTTATGGGGACATTCTTGATATGTGTGACCTTCAACACCAGCACGTTATGCAAAACCATAATATACGCGGTGTTCCTTATTATAATTAACTATTAACTACTTTTGGTTCTTCACTACTCATTCACTTTTTTCAGTCACTATTGACATGGTGTATTGCTGACATCTGGAATTACTACTACCACATAGTATAAGATGCAATGCCAATGAAATACTGCCTTTAAATTACAGGGGCGACCTCTTAATATAAAAATACAACAAGTAAACAGTACAGTCAATGTGGCTTTAATTAGGTCCCTCCTCTTTTAGTAAAATACATGACATCATCGCGTACTTCAGCCAATCTAAGCGCAGCTCGCTCAGACCGGAGACTCGCTCCGTGTTCGTGCAGTTTACTAGGCATCTGCGTGTGTGCATGTGTGTGAGTGCGTGTGTGAATGCGAACAACTTATTATTATATATTTTTTATATATTTTCTTAAAACATATTTCAATTATTGTGCAGTGTAAGCAAACCGGGCCTAGGGTGAGTTAGTCCGAAACGGAAAGAGAAAGACTTTTTTCCCTCAATTACGCAGCTACCAAAATAAGTTCCCTACGTTTATGTCTTAGAAAGTACGCAGAATTCTGATACAGTCTGTCATTCTGTCGAGGTTCATAGATGCTTACAGGGTCATCTTCAGAGGCTGTCAGCTTTTGCCAGTGCCTTTTAAATGTCGTTCATGTCTGTGGTCTTGTAGGCTATAGCTTCTAACAGCACCAGTAACGCGTAATAAGAGCCATACACACTGAAACAATGTTAAAGACTTTGACGAAGAAGCTAAGAAGACATTCACTCAATGAAATACACCCCTTTCAGCTAAAGGTAAGTTTTCACTACTTTTGCTGAAGTTGTAGTAGCCTGTTGTAATAGCAGGCTTTGTAGTAGTAGTAGCAGCAGCAGCAGCAGCAGCAGTAGTAGTAGTAGTAGTAGTAATAGTAGTAGTACTATTGCAGCAACAACAATAGTAGTATAGTAGTAGTGTAATTAGAAGTAGTCTGCTTAACCATGGGAAGCAGTGTAGTGAAGGAGGTTGTTTGTGAAAAGTGTGGCTTTATTTTTGTGTCTTGTGACTCAAGTGTATTTGTAGGCCAGTTCCCATTAACATTGCTTCAATGGGGTTGAAATAAGTTCATATACTTTATCTTTCACACCATGGCACTGGTTGATATTGCACTTAAGCTTGTTCTACTATCTTACATTTTGACATCCAGGAAGTATGCCTTGTTTGTTGATATTTTCTGGTCGCTTCCAAGTACTTCCAACCATTCATTACAGTGTCACAGGGGGAATTTAGGTCTGCATGGGTTATAAGACTTTGCCAGATGTTTACTGAAAGAAACTGGAGAGCCAAATTGCTACATAAAACTCCAGCAAGTATGTGGCAGTGGTAACAGATCACATACTCATTGACCTGTAAACTAAACTTGTGCATTTATTTTTAAGCCAAAAGCTACAGAGCAAATTCTTGCTTTGGAAAACTGTCCAGACAAAACTTTTGCATTACTTCCAGGATGTACAACTCCTGCAAAATTATCCACTATGCAAAAAAGTGCTCCTCCATTGTTACTGCTTAATATCCCCTTTTCACTGAGGAGAGGGGTGAATTGTATCCAGGCATGGGTCACTAACTTGCTCCATCCAGAACACTATTGTGCCTCAACCAACTGTATAGTCGCATGGCAGCCATTTTGTGCCAAAGTGCCCCCCCCCCCCCCCCCCCCCCCCCTTTCAAAGGCCTGGCTGAAGATACAGGGGGAAAGTGTGCCATCTCTATTGTCTGCTGTGTTCTTATTTGGTGCTGTGGTCAATGGCGGGGTTCCATCTTGTTAGGGTGATCAGTGAAGTGAGTGCGTCTCTCTCTGGGTTACTGATCAAGATATGGTGAAGTAGCTACACCCACTATTACTGAGGCGACTGATTCCCACACAAAATGATATGATTGTGAATGTTATCGCAGAGGCAGAAGGAATGGCATTTTGCATGCTTGTCAAGTGTGCATCGATGGCCATGATAAACAACCTGATCAATACAATAGATTAAACAGTAACACGTTCTGGACTGAAGTCTGTTTAGCACAAAATGTGGATGTCCTTAAAAGCACAACATCACATTTCTGAAAGTTGTCATCAAGTTAAGTGTAAATGTTACTGTTCTATACTATACTTGACCCAAAATTGTGTTGGTTAATGGCCATGATTTTGACTTTGTTCACACAGTTCAGACTTTAGAACCATTCATGTATCTATTGATTATTTTTATTCTTAACTCCCACTATGGCTATTAATAAACCTCACCGGGGTTTCCAACTGTGTTACTCAAGATAGTTTGGAAAACAAGCCAAAGCTACAATGTTTATGTTATTTTGCAGAATGAACTTGATTGAACTAAATGTATACAAAAAGTTACAAACATCATTACTGATGAAGCAGATGTCATGAAATCTCATCTATATTAATAGTTGCAGACAGCAGTATCATAATAGTTTGTCTCTGTTTGTTAGATAGGCCTGTACATTTTGTATGATAACAAAAACTGATGTGTGATATTGCTGAAGTTAATATAAATGATAAATATATTGAAACCAATTCATAAAGCTGAATCATCCACAAAAAATATTCTAAATCAGCAATATTGTTAAAAAAATGAGCTGCAATAATTAAATGGCAGAATGCAACACTAATTAAACTGCATAGTTTTAGATCTTATCATATTGCCAACAAAATAACCAAAAATTTGCACTAGTACGAAGAAAAAGTACTCACAATAAATACTGACCCCCAAAAATGATTGTTCCATGTAACATATATTGAATGATAAGTTGATATAGTTATTATTGTGACAGGCCTAACGTCAGAGTGGAGGACAGATACGTATGTGGTTGAACCGGCTACTGTTGGGAGAGCGTACACGGTGACATTGCCATTGATCCAGCTTAGTGACCGGCTCAGAAACACTGCACTGACAAGGATTTCATTCAGCTCTTCTTGACACATAAACACTCCTCTCTTTGTCCATGTGAAGCTGCAACACAGTTTTACGGCTTTAATGATGTGGCATCGCATCATGTGGCCTTTATCACACAGTTTCTGTTTGTGTTTTACAACCTCCTCCGTGGGATGAATAACATAGTGGACATTTGTATCATTGTCAATTGTTTAGTAACTTTTTAATCGCAAAATAGTGCACATGTAAATCATTAGGATTGTCATGATAAAAAATTTTGAAGCATGATATGCTGCTGAATTAAATATAAACGATAATATTGAAATTAATTTATGCCACTGACATGATAACCGAAGAGCAGATTTAAACCACAAAAACAATTCTAAATATACCAAATTGTTATAGGAAATAATGAGCTACAATAATTAAATAGCAGAATGAAACACTTTCATGCTTAGTTTGCATCTGTAATCAGTCATACAAGTTATTAATTCAGCCTTTTGTGATTCAAATTTCATCATATGGCCAAAAAATAACAAAAAAAATCCTAGTACTACAAAGAAAAGGTACACACGATAAATACTGATCCCAAAAATATATTGTTCCACCTTTCATATATTGAACGATAAGTCGATCTACGAGTTATCATGACAGGCCTATAAATCGTTTCACAAAAGGGAATCTATTATTAAAATTATTTTGTTTGCAGTAGACTGTGTTTTCTTAAGAATGATAATGACGTTAAGTGTTGTGAATGTGACTGATCCTGGTTGGACAGTTGGCTTTAGTTTTGACAAAACTCTTTCTGTTGAGTCCACTTGTTTTTACAGTTGTCTAATCAGTTTTAAACAAGTTACAGTTTTGGTTATACACTTAAACAATGAAACTTGGCTCAAAGTTAAAGCACAGGCCAAGGATATAAACAGTGGAGATGTTTTCCTGCCCTCTAATGTTTCCTGACATCAAAGTACAGGCCCCCTCTGTCTGCAGTGGAGCATGGTTAAACTAATACCATATATTTGGATGCAAAACATTCTCTGTCCTGCCTAACCTAACCGTACAATGACCACTATTTGGAGTATCGTGGAACGTATGAGAAGAGGTGGGTAGTAGTACTCTATTTACACAGTTACAGTATTTACTTTTGAAAGAAATTATACTTGGAGTACTTTTTTTTAAGTTTTTGGACTGCATTTTACTCCTTCTGAGTACTATTTAGTTTGAAGTACTTTTAATCTCACTTGAGTAAAAGTTTTAGTTACTCTTCCCACTGTGAGTACAGGTCTATCTATGGTCACAATTATTTTATGTTCATAATATTGATGATTTGAACACTTGTGTTTCTTGCACTGCTCCTTCAGATATGATTAGTTTTGCATATTTTTGTGGTCCATCCTCTGAAAATACAAAATTTTTCATTATCTATGATTTTGTCCTTCTAATCACAGTAACTTAAAAGCAAATAAAAAACAGTGGCAGCAACTTTTTACAGTTACTCTTACTTAGTAGTTTTCCCAAAATTACATTTACTTTATTTCTTGGTCGACTACTTTTACTTGAGTAATATTATTTTTGAAGTAGCGTTACTCTTACTGGAGTACATTTTTTGGCTACTCTACCCACCTTTGAATAGGAAAGCTGCAAATGTGGCTGACTTGCGAAGTTCTTATCTGTATCTCTCATGGTCCCGTGGTATCAAGTGCACCAGTGTATACATGTCAGTGCCAGGAGAGATTCCTTACATTCTGATATAATGTTTGAGCCATAAATCTCAGTGACATCTCAGAGGATCGTCTCTCCTTGAGGTTTACATTTCCTCGAAAACATCTACTCCATCTGAACTGCTCTACTAGCTCTTCTAAATTAAAACATCCATAATGATATTTATGTAACTCTACAGTATATTACATGAATGGTTTTATAGGACTGAGGGTTAGGGTTTATTAGCAAATCATTGTCATACTCTGTTTGCACCCAACCCAGTTTCTAAGAAGACATAGGATATGAGGTCATAGCCATGGTAACATTTATACAAACTAGTAAAATTCCCATTAAGTCAACTGGGGAACTCTATTTCTTAACATTTGCATATAGTAGTTTATCATATTTTACACCTATTATTTATTAAGTTATGTAACTGTATTTCTTTCTTTACCTAAATCTCACAGAAAACTAAAATATTTGGCCATTGTGGTTAGGCCTGTTAGACAGTATCATTAAAAGGCGTCAGCTGCAGCAATCAAATAGCAGAATGAAGAAATTACTTAGTTACTTTTGCAAGTCTTTACAGCTCAAATCTTATCATATTACAACTAAAATAACAAAAATCTCCCCCACTATTTCACACAATAAACACCTCCAAAATATATTGTTCCAGATATCATATATTGAACAGTAAGTTAGTATAGTAAGTCTGAAACAGTATCTTGTTCTGACTCTGGATATCCTTAGTAGTTTGAGACTCACTGAAGACTTGAGCAGCCCATGTCCTCCTGCAGAAATACACATGTTTTACATTTGTCTTGATCTCCAATTCATCAGCAGAGACCTTTGAGTTGGCCCGAGGGGAAGGAGAGGCCAAATCATTACTGTCAGACTCTGTGTGATTGGAGGAACACTTGGCAATATTTGGCTATGTGCAGACAGACCAATCTCTGTGTTTGCCTGCATCGGTTGGTTTGCTAGTCTGTCTGACCAGCAAAGATTTCATGGCACAAGATCTCACAAGCTAAAATTACCACAAGACTGTGCAGACCTGAGTAGAATGATTTTTTTTTCCCCATGTGTTTACATTTGGCTCAGACAAGTGAGTGGTGACTAACATTTCTTGAGAAGCCCTAGTTCAAAAACAGTGCTACAGTGACAGCAACAATATCAAATAAATCCGAAATTGTGAGGCCAAATAAATGAACATATCCGCACCATTTAATTACAATACATTATGTCAAAATTGCTCCAATCCAATCAAAGACAATGATAATAATCTGAAGTTTTTGTTTATGTCGCATAAACATGTTTCAGATGCTGAGTGAGTGACAGTAAGCTATGCAATGAGTTCACTTAGATTAGAGGGTCTGATTGGGTTTTTTATATTACATATCGCACAGAGTGATGTGAGAAAAGGCTATGCAAATTTGAACAAATATAAGTTTTAACATTTGTCAATAAGAAAAAACAAAGTTGGGACAAAGTTGAGATTTGAATGTTTTGTAACTTAGAAACAGATTTGACCCTTTGACTCACTTTCTTTAAATGTTCTTTTAAAAACTTTTACCTTATTGTTCATACATGTTTAAAGCGGCATCTGTACTATACCTCTAAGAACATTCACACTTGAAATGTATTGAAAAGCTGTGAGGGCTTAGAGGCCACTGGCTCCCTTCTCGCTTTTTCTTGTCTTTTGGATGAGTACCCCCCTCCGCTCGAACCCCCAAAAGGAAGGAGGTGTGTGCGCTTGTGTGTATATGAGGGAGGACAGTGTGTGAAGCGTACAGCAGCACATGCACAGATGGCAGCTGCTCAGCGAGGCCTCACAGTGGTAATTACCCACACGAGGGGCATTACTTAACTCTTAGCGTGGCAGTCTGCAGGGTATCTGCATTGTTGCGCTGGCTGAAGACGAGGAATTGATTTTAATGAGAGAGAGGAGAGGGGCGAGATTGTGGGAACTGAAAGTTGTCAATACAATGAATGTGAGTATGGCAGTACTTTGTCACTTTGGTTTGATGCACAAATGGTGAACATTTGTATGAAAATTAAACACAACATCTGCGTTTTTGTTCATAGAAAAAGAAAAACTTGCTTTGAATACTACTGAAGTTGTTACCTTGACTTGCAAAACTTGCATAAATAAACAACCATATTAGATTACTTCTCAATGTTGTGTAACCTCAGCTAGGATTTGAATGAAAAACAGGGGTATTTATTCAATAGCTGAGTCTTATTTTCTATTTCTCTGTCAGTAGTTTGTGAAAGTGCAGTGTTCCCTTACTGGCTATACTGTAAGGGCTGCCCGGCTGGTGGACCATATGGCATATCTGACCTCCAGTATAATGTGTCTCCTACAGATTTCTTACCATGGTAGTGGTGAAGGCGGAGAGAGTGATGACTCTGAGGGTGAGAACCAGGAACTTGCACAAATTGACCGAGGTAAGATGAATCAATCAGTTTAGATTTAAATGTTAGAGAAAGCTTGACCTAAATTATAGACTCAAAATGGTAAACTAAATAAAGAACAGAAGATTATTTTCTGTTGTTTCTTAACTTTTTAATACAGTTACAGGAGGAGGATGTCCATGCGTTTTCCATTTGTGAGGAACTTGTCTAAAGTAATGATGACTAGTGCCAATGCTGTGGTTTCAATTCTCAAAAAATGTAGTCGAAAGGGGAAACAGCTGACAACTGGAGACATTTATTACATGAAAGCAAATTTTAAAGTACAAATGTAAATTACAACATCTTGTGTTCTGTCGTTTTCAAACATCATAATAACAGTAAAACTTTTATGTCAGCGTGTGTTTTGTACATATTTGGAGTTACTTTTTGTAACTGTTTAACTTTGCTTTGCTCTTTTAACCATTTTGACAATTGAAGCAGTGTTTTAAATCACATCTTGACCTTTTCCTTTGACTCCCAGAGAGGCGGAGAAACTGCGCCCTCACTCCACTGGCCACCAGTCAGCAACATAACCAGGGCCCTCTGTCTCCAGCACGGCTACGACGTCTTCGCCTCCTCCTAGACGCCAATCTTGATCGGCATTCTTCAGAAGAAGAACTGGAGAGGATCAGCTGCGGCGACAACAGGAAGTGGGTGTCGGCTTTCCACGGACGTCATGGTGATCACCATAGCAGCACATCTAGTGATGAGGAAGTACGGGACCTGTGTGGATGTGGGTCTCCAGCTGGTAACAGAGCCCTGGAGCCCAGTGCATGCCTGGCCACGTCCCCCAGCCCTGTCCTGTTCAGCTCCAGCCCCCCGCGGACTCTCAAACCCCCCTCTATGAGGTTCCAGTTGCAGGTGGTACAGCCCGTCACACGCCCCATCATCCTCACACACTTCGACCAGGCCGCACCATACAGGAAGTATCGGCACAGTTATGGAGGGGAGCTGGGGAGGCCCAGTCTAGACCTGGAGAAGATGCAACAGGTGAGCCTCTAATGGAAACAAGCTCCACTTAACAAAAAAGACTGTAATAGTACTGGTCAAGATATTTTTCATTCCAGATTATTTGACACACAGACTATTATACTACACTTAAAAGTCACATAAATTATGAAAAAATGTAAGAAATATTAAGTCAAATTTGTGGCTTCTTAAAGTTTGAAAACAGTGTCACTAGTTTTAATAGTACATAAATCTTGAAGTCACTTTACACAGACTTGTGCAAGAATTCAATCTGTTTCCAGAGCAGTTTTTAAACTTACTGCTTTTGCTAAACCAGTAGTCTGCTCTAGGTATTTATAAAAGCCAGGGACATTTGTTAGCTCATATATTACCCTCTGCTGTTGTTTGTAGTGAAAACATTAAAGTACCAAGTAGCAGATGAACCTTATGCTGCCCACTGTACAAGGCAAACAGTTATGTTGGTCTGAGGATCTGTTCCAAAAATACAATGATGTCCCAGCAGTCTATCCGGCTAGCCTCCGCACACGCACATGGCTCCCCAAATGTGCACGCTCTCACAGGCAAACAAAGTCATCCCTCTCCTCAGCCCGCTCGGCCTGCACGGTGGTCTGCTGGACTGGGATGAAGGAGCATGGCAGATGTCCACCCTGCTTTTGCACAAAGACCAGTGAGTGTGGGACAGCGTAAGAGGGGTGGAGGCTCAAGGAGAGGATTAAATACACAATCAAAATGACAGCCAATAATAACAAGCTCCAATACTGATCATCTAAGCCAAAGACTATTGGCCCAGAGTGTATTGGGCAAGGCTGTGTGCAGAGGGTTTGGTCCATATGTCGATAGGGTTTTATAGGGAAATGGCAGATGACAGGAGACAGCATTAAGAGGGTGAAAAAAGAGGAAGAGCTGCAGAGGTCTGAGGTCCGCGTCTATCATCCGGCCCTGTGTGTGCATGGGCTCATCCTTGTGTCTGCTCATTTGTTGCTGTATCAGTCTATGAGGAACTCAGTCAAGTGGAATGGGAGGTGCAGCAGAATACAATAGGGGGCCTACAGAGGTAGCAGCAGACTGCTCCACTCTCCCATTAACCCTTTAACGGAGCACTTCCAGCTTCCCTTTAAAATCTCCTCTAGAGAGCTCAGCATGAGCTACAGCCAGGGGCATACGTTTATTTATCTCATAATTTCCTTAAAGGCCGAGTTAAAGGGTCAGTGAGTTGTTTTCTCTGTTTTCAATAATCCCTCATGCATGCTAATCCATGTCCAATCGCTCAGATGTGACAGTGTCATTGTTTGTTAACCACCTGATAATAATTGAAGGGCAACAGTTTGCACGGCAGATGTCTGCTGAGCCTCAGCCAAGCATTTTGGAAATACTTAAAATCCCTAAGTAAGGGTGTACTTAAATTATCTCACAGTATAACCACAGGCATTATTATAAACAATAATTAAATATTAATTTGTTCTCAACCTGTATTTTCAGCACTGCTTGAATTATATGGACATAAAGTCCAGGCCCTTGTAAAACAGTTCATGAGCAGACATGTCACAACTTGCCTTGCTTCACACAGGTGTGACACTTGTGCCGGTGTGTTACCCCGCTGAGGCTGATAACGTCTCTGTGTTGTGTGTTCAGCAGCCTATCTAGAATCAGCAGTGGAATACTCATCCATCATTTGTGAACTGATATCATCTAAATGTCTATGGGTTTTGCCCATGGGCTTTATTAACAGGACAGATGTCCATGAAAGGGGTGATGAGAGGGGAGAGACCTTCAGCAAAAAGTTACTTAGCTGAGTATCAGTCTTTGCTGAGGCAGCAAAGTTCTCAGTATATGTGTAGCCACAACTTAGATTATTGTGGAGCTCACTGAAGTATAAAAATTAAATTGAAACAAAGAAAAAAAGTCAATATGCCAAAATGGATTTAGAGACATGATAGTTACTCTAAAGTTAGTTTCATTCTCCAGTTTACTGACTGCTGGGCCTTAGCCCATTGGACAGTAAAGATAAAACTGATACAGACCTTGGCAGGAGGTGGGCAAGAAAGCAAGTGCACACCAGCTCGCTGCCACATCATAACAGTGGGAGAGTAGAGTTTCCATTCTTTTCTCTGTTCCCTTCCCCCTTAGAAGCCAGCCACCCAAGCCAAGACAATTCGATGATTGTGTGGTCCCTCCACCCCCACTGCTTTTTGAGAATAGTTGAACTGCATCTACATGGTGGGGAGTGGGAGACAGGATATTGCATAAGTTTTATTGACTAGTTGTTTAGGTTCATAAGACGGCTGGATTTGACTCACTTCCTGCATCCTAAATTGGTGTGAATGGGCTGAAAGTGTGTGAGTGACTGTTTAGGATAACAGCCTCAGGTAGAGTCAATATTCACATTTAGGTAGGAGGTGCAGAGGCTCAGCTCATGCACATTACTGAATTATAACATTGCTATGTTTTATTCTCCAGAAAATGCTCCTAAAGAAAAATTGCGGAGGAAAAACTCGGACAATAAAGATTCGGGTGAGTATCTCATTGAAACCCCACATGCACTGTCTGTCCTGATGGTAAACCTATACCTTTGATTTGAGCGGTGTTAATTTAATGCACACACAGCCATTCCCTTTATGCACAACTATAATAGGCACTGCGGTCCAGGGTTTCCATTGACAGCAGTGATAAGGTTGCAAGGTTGCTCAGCCCCCATGCACAGCTCAACCTGTCCTCTCACCTGCTCTTTAATGTCCATCCAAGTGCATGCAGGGACAGTATGTGGCACTGGAGCTTGTTCACCGAAGATCAAAGTGGACATTTGGCCCTTCCACCCTTAGGTTTAGTAAACAGATTTCAATGTCTTAAGAGTGTAAAACAACCTGTAACTTGTGCTTGTTATAGGCAACAGAGTAATACTATAAACAGTATTGAGTGAGTAACCTGAACAAATATATAGGTTTATTAGTTTATTTAAGCTTTGTTCATTTTGCATCTTGTTGTTTTGTAGACTTATGTTATGAGAGGTCAAGTGGAAGATGGCTTTTGATATCTAGTCAGTTCTAGGGATTACAATCATTCACTCTCCTATCTTTTTACTGTCAGCAGTTTCAAACTTTTTGTTTTGGACATTTGGAAGAAACCACTGTATCCATAAGTTATAGTTTTATTGATAGTAAGTAGTAAGATTATGGCACTAGATCCATTCTATTTCTTGATTTTCATTATATATATATGTCTAATGCCATATTGTGAGACATTCTTGGCAAAGCAATACGATTTTCATGGGATCAAGCAGGTGGTGGATCCTCTATCAGACTGTATATAGTGCACCTTTAATTGCTCTGTAAACAGGAATATTTTCATATGGTTGTATAGAGTTTGATTGTGTTTTGTTAGTGGGGTTTGGGAAGATTGGAGAGTGCGGTGGAACAAGCCCGGGATTTTGGCACTGAGAGGAGCACTCCAGACGGACACGCAGTGTGGTGAGAAAAGTGACGTTATTATCACGTTGTGTGGGCTAGTGTCAGTGGAACCTTATCATGCACTTGTTTATGTACACACATCCACCGACTGTAATGCTCCAGGCTGCTTCAACCATGGCAATAACAGAGTGCATTGAACAACTTTAAAGGCAGAACTAGTGATGATGGAGAGATGAAGAAGAGGAGGAGTGTGGTTGCTTCCCTTGTGGTGTATTTCCAAGGATGAAGTCATTTTCCATTAATAGAGCGGCCGGCTGTCTGTTGAGCTGGCCTGATACATAGAGATATCGCCTCATATTCTCGTGTTCTCGCTGGTGTTGTAGCCGCTAGTGTCCTCGCTAGTGACGTCTTTGTGATTTGGGTGCATTCCAGCTTGCTGATTTTCTTCGCACACACAATTTGTATTAACGCTCTCCGCCTTAAAACTCCTATTCTCTCTAACTTTAACATGGGCCTCTCCTCTCTATCCCCTGCACGGCTCCATCCTTTACCCCTTTTATCTGTCAACCCTCAGTTTCCTGGCCCATATCCAAAAGAGACACTGGATCCTGACCCTGTAGTCTGTGCTTTGAGGCTGGATTCAAGCATTCAAAGATGGGAGTTGTTACGGGGTTAAGGAGGTCGGTGGCTTTAGTTAAAGGAGGGGGTCAGTACGAAAACACAGCCCTGGCTTCTCCTCCAGGGGCTGTGGGTGAATAGGCGAGTGGGCCGATGAGAGCTTCCTAGGGCAGGAGTGATGGCGTCTGGTTTCAGTCACTGCGCACAATGGGTGGAGAGCGGGGCAGATTGACTGAGCTGGGGGAAATGGAGCAGATTTGAAGGGAGTGGAAGGAAAACCAAATGAAGGAATAGCGTGTCTGCCATATTTTGATTTGGTCACAAGGGAAGGCATACAAAAACATGACTGCTATGATATCACTTCCCAGTTAGGTTAAAAGTTAGCTTAATTGTTTCTGGTGTACAGTAATATGTCACTTCTTTATGGATGGCGACTGCGTGTTTATTGTGTCCATTGTCCAAGGAAAGTCATGCATGTGTAAGGTGAATGTATGAATCCAAATTGTCCATAGAGAATGTACATTTCAAATGCTGCCTGTCTCTTTGTTCACCTTGAAACTTTCTTACCACTGTCCTTGGTGTACTCCACACAATCATCATAAAAGGATGAGTAAGGAGAAAACAATAAAAGGATATGAAAGTTTTATTATGTGGCCTTTCTAAGTTCCAATATGGGTTAATAATTTTGGAGCTTTACTGGGTTTGTGCGTTGTTTGTAACATTTAGCCTTGAGACTGACCTGGCCACTGTCCAGAGTGTAGCTACTTCCACCACTCATGAAAAGCAAAATAATGTTATTAACTTTATTACTTGTGTCGTGTGCACAGTTGCCATAGCAAAACGTCACCCGCATTCATCTTATATTAAATAGAAAATGGAATTCTAAGTTTGATTGTTGTTTGTTTGAAGTTTTGCCAGTAGAAGTATCCCATTTAGCAACCACTGCTTCTGTCATGTTCAATATCAATGTAAACTCTTGACCAGACTGTAACTATAAGTACATCATCTCTGCTTTTTAGAAATTGGTACCATGCAAAGTCCTCCATGAATTATTCTCAACTGTGTTTCCAATTTGTTCTTTAAACCCTCACAATCCCGTCAAAGCAGAAGGGCTCCAGCTGTACTTTGTTATGCTCCCGGGCCTGTATCTTCTAGGACTTCTTCTTTTGGGATCTGTACTTTGTCTGACCCTTTTGGGCTGTGGATGTCTGTTCTCTACAGATGTGACAACCATCCTGATCTATGGCTCTTACCTCCCCCTGCTCGCTCGACCTCTATATCCCATGTGGAGAACAGTTAACAGCAACGTAAATCACACTTACTGTAACATGTTCCTGACCGGTATAAAGGGATTTTCCATGTATTGGTTTTTGTCTGTTTATGTTATCAATGGTCGTCTATGTAGTAGTGGGAATTGTTGCTGTGTAACTGCTTCTCAGTAGCCAGAGTTGGATCCCTAAAGATATAGCATAGCAACATCTCACGTTCATAGAAAGTCATTGGAGTGAATGGAAAATGCTTGTAAGATTTTGTGCTGTTTTGTGGAGTTGTGTTTTGTTTCATTCACACATGTTTAACACACAAACCGTGCATATGAGTTCTTCTCTCAAACAGAAAACACTCTGTTCCACTTTGTGATGGCATGTGGCAATACAGGAAGTGCTCCACTGTGTTTTTAAACTCCATACACCTTCACTAGAATTATTTGGATAATCTCAGCTCCGGAACTGCCAATCGCTACTGAACAAACGGTAAAAGGTAGATTTTCACTTGAAAATTACTACTTCATGACATCACAAGGTGGAACAGAGCATTTTGGGCTTTGGAGATGTAGACTGACTGAATAAAGGATTGCTCTAACATGTGTGAATGAAATAAAACACAACTCCAGGTATGTTTTTGATGAGGGAAGAACATTATAACATGGCTTAAAACTCACAAGACTCAAGTTAAAGACGATTTGTCATTTAAACCAACTGTGGACTCTTCAGCAACTGCATGTGTAATGACCCAAAGTAATGCTAACATACCTAAAAAGTACATATTTCCATCATGAAGTAGTTTATTAGTGCTATAAAGAAAATAGGAAAGTGACTAGTAGATGGAATCATTCATTTCCTATCCTGTCTGAAGGTGTGGCAAGTTTTCAACATCTCTGAAACACAGCACCAAAGAATGCAGTTACTTAAGCAAAACTTAATGAAACAAATATTCTGTACAGCCCATTTTGTTTTCCAGTCATTAGCTTTTTACACTTGCATGGTTGTGAATAGAGCAATGGAAATTCACAGCTCCAATCTAAAAAACATTGTGAACACACTGGAGCACCAAAGCCCCAATCTATCCCTCTCTGCAGACTTCACTCCCCCTCCACAGGCTCTGGAGAAACTGCTGCCTCACTGCCAAATCCAACAAAGTCATTTCCTGTAGTTTCCTGTCGGGAGGAAAATGACCAGGGCTAATTTTAGACGTGAAGCTTGTAGAGCCGTAAGAGGCCTGCTGCAGCTCACCAGGGGTCGACCTTGTGTGGGGAAAAGTGTAAACCTGAATGAAAAACTAGAACTGTTTAGACTTGTTTTAATGAGGGCCAGGCGTTTTCCCACACTCGTTTCTCACAGTCCTGGTGCATCAGTTAAAATAATATGAGGCAAATAATAACAAGTAGTTCATCTAGAGCTGCAGCTAATCCATGTCAGTTTTAAGCATGGAGCAAAATGTTCATCAGGTTAAAAGTTAGATTTTGAACTTTCACAACAGAAAAATGACACCATGCTGCATTTTGCAATAGTGAAGACACTGAGTTGTGACATATCAAAAAGTTTATGGATGCATTGTTTTTACATTAAGCTACACAAAACCACTGTGTCACTGTGTTTAGCAGTCATCAGTTATTTTGAGTAAATCTGTACTAAATGGCTCACTCACACGCCCTTTAACTCCCTTGAATCAAAAGATTAAAATGGACACCAGTATAATGTAGAATCATTTAGCCCTTGGTTATAGTAGCTGCTTATGATTGAGTTCTACAAGGTCAATTATAATCTACAGAACTAATCATTAAATAAAGTAAATAGTTAACCATAGTTGACCCTGTATCCCTATTATGCACTTAAACTTAGACAAACTTTATTGATCCACAAGAGAAATGAAATTATTTGGACACAGTAGCTCACTCATCACAATATATTATAACAACATGAACTAACATGAAACTGTTCCCTTTTTTCTTTCTCTTTCAGAACCTGACCAGCAGCAGTCGCCCTCCTCCCAGATACACCTATGACCCATCCATCTTTGCTTTTCGATCCCTCAGCACAGTGCCCCCCTGCAGCCCCCTCAACTCCAGCGAGGACCCTCCCTGCTCATAAGGAAATCCACTCAGCCCTGCCGCAGTGACCCAGCTCCCAGCGCCCTGTTCTGCATTCCCAGACAGCCGCTTTCATGTGGCTTCTGCTGCCGAGACCAACAAGTGACTGTTAAAGACTGACAGCTTTAGAGGCACACTTAAGACACATGTCTGCTGGTCTAACTCATGCACACTCAGGTAATCCTGCTCCTAATGCTGAAACAGGCTAAACTACACACTAAAGTCCAAGGGTATTTCAGGTATTGCATGTCTCGAAATCCTAAAATGTTCCTGTTTTTATGGTGATGAAACGAATGGGGCAAATAATACAAAAGAAACTTGGATGATTTTCAAGTTAAACAATGCATGTAAGACAATCATTGGTACCAAGATGTCTTCCTTACAATGATAAGATTCTTGGTAATACTATGTAATCGACACATTGAGTCATCTTATTGTTGAAGTAAAGGGCAATTTTTGTCTAATAACTCTTTGGCTATGAATATACAGGTCATGAGATATAACCAACTGTAATGACTGTAGTTGAATAGTCGATTTTTGATGATGTAATGTGTGTTTTAATGACCGTCACTTGTAGTCAAAGTTGAGTACATGTATCTTCTTTCCTTGCATGGATTCCAGTGATTGCATAAAGGAGAGGTGTCAATATCAGATGGCAGTACTGCACATTTGGCAAAGTGTAATCTGTGTTCTGCATAGCCTACTTTATAGTGTGCCATGATTTTAAATACTACTGTAATTCATTACTTGGAGGTAGAAGAGGATCAATTGTGTATAGACATGTTAGTGTCTTTACAAGTCCCTTAATGCCTCAGAGTGAGATTACGGTTGTATGAAATGCTAGTTCTCGTTTCAGCACAGACTGTAATAAATTTGATGGATGAACATCACTCTAGACATGGCTGAAGAGAAGGTAACATTGTGACTGATGTCCATGTTGCACAAAATGAACCAATAAACGCCCTGTGGCCTATTGTTTGGGCAATCACTTTCTGTTTTTATAACCAGTTTGAAGAAAATGCTGAAAAATTCCACAGTATGGCATTAACATTACAGGTGTTATTTTAAGACAACAAATGCTTAATAAAACAGATTCTGGCTGTGGTTGGTTTGCATTTATACTGAACTTGCTACAGAGCTAGACAAGTTTAATAAAACGTTCCAGGCAATCCGGTATATTACACTCCCCCCAGAAAAGTTATCATACACTCTTAAATTGCAACATTCTTAATGCAATTTTAAACCATATTTGTGAATACAGTTATTCTGAAGCCGATACATTTCTTTGGTATCTTTCACCTCGGAAACTGAAATACAAATTCTAACCGCATTGTATTATTTGAGTTCTAGATTTAAATTAGAAAGTTAAAAAGGGTAATTTAATACTCCTTGTGGAGTATTAAATTAAATGGTAAGATGTGCGTACCCCTCATTAGTAGGTCACACACACAAGTTCAGAGCAAAGCACCACAGCCAAGACCACAAGCCTCTTTACACCAGTCCATTCCCTGAGAAGAGCTCTTTGTGCGAGAGAAGAGAGAGAAAGCGCTTCTGACGTCAAAACTGGTTTGGGTGTGAACAAGGCATCCCGGTCAAAGCCAGCTGCCTGAAAGTCCACAAAACAATGGGGTCAGTAACAATTATTGAGTTTAATTACATTTTTATATAACAAAATACAATTATTTGACAACATTCTAGAGAGCACAAAGCAAGAGAATACAAGAGCAATTAGTAGGAATTACACATAAAGGAATCCTACTTCATGCAAACAGTTCAAGTGCTGACGGGCTTATTGGGAAATCCTGTTAAAATAAGAACTTTGCATGTGTGTCAGTGTATGTACAGACACACACACTTCACTTAGCTTGAGTCATTATCAGCTTGCATTTCATCCAGTTAGCCATCCAAGTGTCCAGATGGTCAGAAAAGCTGCTTCAATGCCTTCCTCGCTTTCTCTCTCCCTGCTACGCATTCTCTTTTGGAAAAAAAAGATTATGCCAGCAATTGACTAGTGCCAAACAGGAGTGGGTAGACGGATTGGGTGTCAGGTGAATTTAACAGGAAGAGAAAGCTGAATTGAGATCAGTTAAATGTCCCTGCTCTTTCCCTTAGTATTTTCGACATAGTAGATATATTGAAGCAGCTCACTGATATTAAATGACAAAATTTTAAGTGTGACCCCATCTCTTGAGTACAAAAGTGCCAGTAGGCCAACTGCCCAGTGTCTGCTCAGATGGAGGGCACTTCTCCAGCATTCTCAATTTAAGTGAATAGACATGGTGTGGTTTTGTTAATCACTCTGTAAATAGTCCCAAAAGCTGAAAAGGGTGCATTATTGTCTCCACGAGTGGGTTTGTGACAGTTTTATTGGTCTGCCTCTCCATTTCTCAGAATGACCAATAGTAGGCTTTCTAGAGCTAAGTAGACCACGTTGTATTGTAGGTATTCACTGGTATAGAAACGCTGGTGAAGTTGAGTGAGAATGGTCCCTCAATAGCCATATTTGTCATTTAGGTATGTGCGGCCATCTCCAGTCTGACCTACAGGATATAAAAGAACAGAGTTTACTGAAAAAATCTATACAAAAGACCAGTGGACAAAAGATTATAATAGTATGACAAGAATATAGTTAGGGTGTAAAGAGCATTTCAATCTTTTAAGCAACCATTAACATTTTCAAAATGTCACAATTGCCTTAAATTGAGAATCATGAATAATTTGGTGCATGCATACATCTTAAATCATAGTTTACATCAGCTTATTCTTAAAAGCAGAGTTCTACATGTAATAGTGTGATCTTACAAATATGTCTTACCCACAGGAGGCACCCACACACAATAATCAGGGTCATCATCTGGATACTTTCCCCCTGTGAGTGGCACAGGTGGCTAAAAACAAACAGAAAATAAAATAAAAATAAATCAAAACAAAAGTTTTTGTTGTATACTGACTGAACATGCAGACTTACCCTGCTCGGGCCAATGACTTTCTTCTTCTTTTTGGGAATAGACACAGATGCCGTTTCACTACTGTCATCCGGCTTGGACTCTGTCAAAACACAATGCTGGTCAGGTGCATCTTGCACAAATAGACTAATATGTATAAAGGTCCAGGTTATATTTTTCTAGTAATACATTTTAAGGTTAAAAACCTGAGCAGCTTGGGTCTGAGGAAGTTCCCTTGTTCATGGGACTTTTATTGACCTTCTTCACTGCTTCTGTCCAATCGGCTCCTTCCAGTACTTTTGGACTGTGCTCTAAACAAAAATAAATACAGACTATAGATTGTAAGGAGTCTGTTGTAGCCACCATAGAAAGACATTGCTGTGGAGATCTGCTGCCCTCTAGTGGAGCTATTGAATATACATTTTACACCGTTATTGTGGTGCATTCCTTTCACCTTTCAGTCTGAGCCTTCCTTTCTCATTTTCTTCTTCTAGCATTTGCTCTGTTGCTGATGTTCTGGTCTCCTCCTCTGTTTCAGGTTCAGACATATTTACACAATTTTTATCATTGTTATCAGTGTCCTCCATTTTGTGCTTGCTTTTCTCATCTTCCTCCTCCTCCTCTTCCTCCCCATCTGGAGGCATCTCCTTCATATTGAAGAGCTGTGCGGGTAGATTAGGACGCTTTGGGGGCAATTTCTGAAAACATGTAAAAATAAAAGGGTAAACAAACAAGGAGCAGTACGGAGATGGTAGCTTGAATAATTGTTCTTACCCCAATTGTACCAGTCTTGAGTTTGTATTTACTCCCACCCTTCATAGCCCCAAAAAGTGGAAGAGTTTTTTTCTTTTCTGGCTCTGAGCTGCTGCTTCCAATGTAACATAAACAAAAACACAAAATGAATGAATAAAATAAAACTGAAAAAAAAAAAATAAAAAAAATAATAATAATAATAATAATAATAATAAATAAATTTGTATACCTTGGTAAAAGTGATGGTAACTGTACAGGCCGTGTAAGTTCAACCAGTTTGCGAAGTCTCTGAGCTTCTTTCCTCAAATCGGCAAGATGAACATGGAGTTTTCTGCGCTCTACACCATCCATTGCCGCCTCGCTCCGTACAGCCGTCATGAAAGCATCCAGAGGATCGTCAGCAGACGATCCGGAAGAGTCTGACAGAGGTAGTTAGATAGAGAAATAGTTAAGATATTGGATCTAAACAAAACACACAGTAGATGAGAGAGCAGTTGAAAACTAACCTTTCCTTCCAGAATCAAGCTTTTTCTGAGTGACTTCTAACTCCTTTTCCACCCCTGCCAGTTTGGCCATCTAGATGAGCCCAAGACAAATAACATTTTAACAAAACATACACATACTATGACATATTGTACCAATTTGAATCTCTCAAAGATACAAAGAATGAACTGGTTTAAACGGTGCCATCTTACATTTAAAAGGTCCTATATTACACAAATTGACTCTTGTGAGCTTTAAGACATGCCATCATGCTATTACCTCATCAAAAGCATACCTGGAGTTGTGTTTTGTTTGTTGCGTTTTGAAACATTATAACATAGATCAGAAAACAGTGTAATATGGGCCCTTTAAGTTACATTTCATTATAAATGAATAAACATCTAAGCAGAGGTTGAAAACATATTCAGAGTTACTAAACTTTCACCCACCAGAGATTCAAAGGTCTCAGCCCGCTCTTCTATCTTCCCTGCTTTTTTCATCCTCTCCTGTCTCTTTCGTTCCACTGTGCCGGTTCTGTCCAGGAACGTATCATCATCACTGTCATAGTAATCCTCATCCTCCCAGTTCTTCTTCTTACGCTTTCGGGACACTAGAAATGACATATAAAAGAAGTTTTATCGTAACTTGAGATCTTGGGGAAATAGTTCATTCATGTCTCTTGGCCTTGATTTCCCACCTGCCTCCTGGCGCAGCAGCCCTCGAGCCTCCAGCATGCGACATGCCTCCAGGCAACACTGAACTGTCACCTCTTTCTTCTTCCCTGTGTTGGTCACCTCAGCCACAAGCTGCCTTCCCTTGGCATCATCCACCGGTAATCTGACAAAGAGCAATGTTAGTGTCACTTAAAACCCGGACATTTGTTAAAGGTGCACTGCACAACTTTTCTGGTAGAGGGTCTGCCACCTGCTTGTCTCCATGCTTTCAATGGAATGTTCCATTGTATAACTTTAAACATTTCCAGCTAGCATTTACTCATTTTAAGTCTTTCTATTTCTCAAAAATACAATAATTTGTTCTGTGAATAGGGATGACTCTCCACAGATCTGAACTGTAATGTAGCATAGTGCTGTATCCTGCTTGTCTCCCTTGTGATAGAAAGGCTATACTGTGGAATATTCTAGACAAGAACATTTCCATGGAGACATCAGTCTTAGGAAAGAATTGTGTTATTTATCTTTCTTACTTGATTCTGCAAAGCCATGTTCCTGAGCCTTTCTCTTCATACTCAAACTCTAGCTCCTCTCCTGTGATAAAACACAATTAAAATAGCATTGAATTAAGTTATTACTATGCATAGATTATACAAAAATATTATAAGTGCCAAACCTTCTCTGTCATAAAATCCCTGAAGTGTTTTCTTTGGATCTTTGAGATAAGCTGCTTCTTGATCCTCTTGAAATTCTGTTGAGAAAGGGTTCTCTTCATTTTCATCCTCGGCGATGGCATCATCAGCTGGAATAAAAATTAATAGAAAGGGAGAAGGACAAATATTTATAAATAACTATGTGTATAATAATAAAGATGTATGTAAAATCCCTCAGTCGTCCAGGTAGAATCCATGGCAAAAAAAGGAGAAAATTTAATTTGTCAACTGGACATAGTTTATTTGGTTGAATACGTTTCGCAGCTCATCCAAGCTGCTTCCTCAGTTCTGGTCAGATGCTGGCGGACACTGCTTTATATCTGCCTGAAGGGAGGAGCTTAATTACAATGAAAATTACTCTGAGACAACACATATTTAAATACAGTTTCAGTTGGTCAGGTGATACAATATGGAGTTGTTAACAGTTTCTGTTAGACATGTGAGTCTATTCAATATGGAGTGGGAGTGGGGGAGTAGTTAGCATATCCATTCAGGGCCATGATGGGTGTTTTCACACCTCTGGACCTGACCTGGCTAGTCCCATTGTTTTCCCAGTTTGTTTTGATTTAGGTTTGAGGATAGAGTTATAGATGGGAGACAAATGATGTCTGAGACCCCCATTTCTGTTCAAGGAAGGATTCTCTTTCTTGACAAAAATAGCTTCTTTAACTCCCCTCTCAAACCAGTTCTTTTCTCTGGCCAAGATCTGGACCTCGCTGTCCTCAAAGGAGTGGCCTGTGGCTTTTAGGTGGAGATGTACGGCAGATTGCGGCCCACCCTGGTTTTCCCGTCTGTGTTGATACATCCTTTTGTGAAGTGGCTGTTTTGTTTCTCCAATGTAGCGCTCACTGCAGTCTTCACTACACTGAATGGAGTAGACCACACGTGGAGAAAGCCCTCTCCGTTTGTGGATATCCTAAATGGGCTTTCAATAAAACGAAGAGAACAAAGAAACAGGACAAGAGAGAACCAGAGCCCAGGAGAAGGGGTGTAACTATTCCTTACCTGGCTGGCGTTTCCGAAAAACTACAGAGGATCTTCAGACAACATGACATCCCAGTCTATTTCAAACCCACAAACACTTTAAGACAAAAACTGGTCCATCCTAAGGACAAAACTCCGAGCCACAAACAAAGCAATGTGGTCTACTCCATTCAGTGTAGTGAAGACTGCAGTGAGCGCTACATTGGAGAAACAAAACAGCCACTTCACAAAAGGATGTATCAACACAGACGGGAAAACCAGGGTGGGCCGCAATCTGCCGTACATCTCCACCTAAAAGCCACAGGCCACTCCTTTGAGGACAGCGAGGTCCAGATCTTGGCCAGAGAAAAGAACTGGTTTGAGAGGGGAGTTAAAGAAGCTATTTTTGTCAAGAAAGCGAATCCTTCCTTGAACAGAAATGGGGGTCTCAGACATCATTTGTCTCCCATCTATAACTCTATCCTCAAACCTAAATCAAAACAAACTGGGAAAACAATGGGACTAGCCAGGTCAGGTCCAGAGGTGTGAAAACACCCATCATGGCCCTGAATGGATATGCTAACTACTCCCCCACTCCCACTCCATATTGAATAGACTCACATGTCTAACAGAAACTGTTAACAACTCCATATTGTATCACCTGACCAACTGAAACTGTATTTAAATATGTGTTGTCTCAGAGTAATTTTCATTGTAATTAAGCTCCTCCCTTCAGGCAGATATAAAGCAGTGTCCGCCAGCATCTGACCAGAACTGAGGAAGCAGCTTGGATGAGCTGCGAAACGTATTCAACCAAATAAACTATGTCCAGTTGACAAATTAAATTTTCTCCTTTTTTTGCCATAATAATAAAGAAGTATATTTTCACAGCATTATGACTCACCTATTCCCCACGAGCAGCCTGAATCCTCATTTGACTGTTTGCTCTGGTTCTTGTCTTCCTCATTCTTGTCTTCCTCATTCTCTTCTTCCTCATGCTCCTCATCATCAGAACCAGCTCCCATCATCCTTTTCTCCAGTTCCTCTCTCTGCTTTCGAGCGCGCTCCTTCAGCTCTGTCACAGTAAACTCAGACTCCTCCTCCTCATCAGACTCTGGACCCTGCAAATAGTGTGGTTCATTGGGATGCAAGATAACAATAAATACACTGGCCTACAAGTTAATTTATCAAGCCTGTGTCAAACATTCAAACAAATTAAACATACAGCTCTTTTATGATTTTGTGGGTAGTCTATTTTTTGTGTTTAGGAGTGGGAAAGAAAAACAGTTGAGAACTGGTCTAGAGTAGACTATATTACGTAAAGACACAAAATAATTAGACAGATTTTAAGCCTTTAATTCTAGTCACCTACAATGGATACATTTATTTAGTTAATCAATCTCCTTTTACTAGGGGTCCTCAAATAAAATAAATCAATAATAAAATAAAATCGAATCAATTAAATGGGCTTTGTATCCCAATGAATATTATGACAAAATGCTACTTCTGTGTCTTACCTGTAATATAAAAAGCCTTGTACTCCCACCAAACTTTAACACATGCCCCACTTTTAGTCTAATGTAAGTCTTTGGTGGGATCTTGTTCTTGTTCACAACGGTTCCGTGTGTGCTGCCCAGGTCTTGGACGTAGAAGCCCCTCTCCTCGCCCACAGAGTCGGTTTCCCCGGACTCTCCTCGGTACTGGATGATTGCGTGGTACCGGGAAATGGACGGATGCTCCAAAGCCACATCACACACGGGTAAACGTCCGACAACGAAGAAGCTCTTGTCTTTAAGCGGTATGGTGTTTACAATCGCACCGTTTTTAAGGATTTCTATGGAGTACGGAATATCTGGAGCTTTACTCCCCCAACTCGGTTCTGTGTAAGGGAGAGGAGGGAATTTACCAGGCGGGGGACCTTTAGGAAGCACTTTAGATTTAGCTTCATGTTTTGTTTTGATAGAATCCGTCTGCGTTTTTTGCTCATTGGTGCCCTTTATTCTTTCTTTTTGTGTCTCCGTATCGGGTGTAGTTTGAACATCAGCAGTTCCGTCTTTTTTGTCCTCTTTGACGACGCTTGTCTCATATGTTGGTGTCTTGGTTGGAGCAGTGACAGCAGCGCGTTTAGTTGACAGAGAAGGGGCCGCAAAAAGAGCCGGCTTTTTAAAAGGCTCATCCGCCTCTACCTCGGCTTTAGACCCATTTTCCGTTTCGGGTTTTTTATCGTGGTCAGTACCTGTGGCCCCAGATGTGTCCATTGTAGGGTTTATTTCTTCACTTGTGTTTTCCATACGCTGCTCAGACGATGGGGAAGCGGCCATGTTTATTTGGTACGTCAGTCAAAGCCGACCGTGTTGTGGTACTATTTAAAATGTTTTCAACATCGAATATTGATTCGTATAACTATGCAAATAAAATAATTTAATGTTGCACAATTACTTTGCTCGAGTACACATATTAATATATAAAATATTATGTATATTTGTATTATTTTCATTGTATCGAAACACAACATACCGTTTGTTTTTACCGGACCTCTATACTGCAAGGACAGGAAGTTTTTATCCGCTCGAACCTGCACTCCATCTCCCAAAACATTTTTTTACATCAAATTACAACGCATAGCCGTCTTCCTCTTAGTGTAAGCTACTTACTAACGTCCATTTGTCGGTGTAAATGTTTTAGGATCGACCCTATGAGCTGCAAAAGTATCATGGTGGTGCAGGCTATGGATATAAATAATTGTGTGATTGCGTAATGCTTAGTACTGCTGTAACGGTCTTAACTACTCTCATGCTTTCTTACACTGTACAGTTTGCTCTGTGCTCATCATGATGCGTTACTGGGGTGAGATCCCGGGTCCTGCGGGGGCTCCTCCGAGCCGCAGCTCTTTTGACCTGCTTCAGCGCGAGTTTCGCTCTGTGGAGATGCAGGACCCTCCTCTGCACCAGCCGTCCGCTCAGCGCCCGCGCCCCACCACTATGCTGGACATCCCCTCTGAGCCCTGCAGCCTCACCATCCACACAGTGCAACTCTGTCAGCACACGCGACGCCTACGGGGACTTTTAGCTTTAGCCCAAACTCAGGGCCAAACCTCTGCATCCTCTGAAGGAAGATTAGAGGAGACAGACACCAGTCTATCTCTGCGGGCCCCCACCCCTCCTACCATGCCAGACGACCTGCTACCTGTGGACAGTAAAACTCCCCAACAGCCCTTTAACCTTCGACACAGTGACCCTGAAAGTGACTTCTATAAGTGAGTAAATCAGAGCACTAAAGATGTTCCTCCAAACACTACAGCTGATATAAAACACACAACTTGCTGTATTTGAAGTTTCATAACAAATGTGATTAAATTAAATGGACATATTTTTCATCCTCCAGAAATCATTTCTTTCAATTTAATTTTTCAGGGGCAAAGGTGAGCCTGTCCTGGAACTGAGCTGGCCATCCTGCAGACAGCTCCTGTATCAGTCTGTGGCCACAGTACTGGCCCATGCAGGCTTTGAGTCGGCCCAAGAGAGTGTGTTGGAGACACTCACTGACCTGGTTCATGAACATTACCTCAAACTCACTCAACTGCTGCGAGTAGCAGTGGACAGAGAGGCTCGACTGGGCGCCACCGCTTTCCCCGATGTGATGGAGCAAGTCTTTCATGAAGTGGGTATTGGCAGTGTGCTTGCACTGCAACGTTTCTGGCAAGTGAGGATAAAGGACTATCACAGCTATATGCTACAGGTGAGAAACTGGTGTGAGATTTTTCCACTCTGACCAATACATATATGGGGTTATTATTACTTTATTTCTGTATAAATAAAACAATATACAACCATTTTAAGATGGTTAAGACACAAGTGTCACAGTACAGTTTTCACTATTTAATGATAAATTTATAGCCCAAGCTCGACTTTGTGTTGGAGAAAATAAGTGTTGTCCTAATGAGCCCTAGAGTTTTACAGAGAGGCAGAGACTCTGGATGTCTTAGGCAGGAGGTTTACCATCAGTCCGGGACCTGGTGAACTTGAATACACAACACTGCGCATTAGTATTGGCTATTCAAGTCTGCTTATGCTATACAAGGAAGTTTAAATGGGAGATAAGTAGGACATCTTGCAGACAAGCTGGCTGAGATAAAATGAGCAAAGCACAGAATACTGCTTCTGAGACGAGTTGACCAAGGAAACTGATAATGTTAAAGAAGGACAAATTCTGTAATAAGTTTGATGACGCCAGAGCTAACCACAGAAATGTCTACAATGAACTGGAGGTGTACTTGCTAACACTATGCTGAGGATGCAAACATTCACAACCCTTTGTACTGATATGTATTTCACCTCTCACTATTTTCCCTTTCAGTTGAGTAAAGATCTGTCAGAGGAGTACGAGCGTCTAGTAAACCCAGAGAAAGCTCAGGAGGACACCAAACCTCCCAGGATCAAAGAGGAGCCCATGAGTGACATCTCGTTCCCTGTTAGCGAGGAACCAGAGGCCGACTTAGCATCTGGAGACCAGGCTCTGCCCATGGGAGTGCTGGGACCACATGGGGAAAGACTCACATCAGGCTTGGACAGTGACCATTCTCCTCATACCTCAGGTGAAACTTAATCTATTAATTATTAATTTATTATAGATGTTTTTCACTGTAGGGCAATATGAGAAAAATAGTAGTAGCTGTATGCCTTTTAAACACAACCTTTCTTTATTATACATCACTTAGAAATGATCAAGTCATTCTTTAGTAATGATTGTAAATTTTAAAATTTTTTACAAATTTTCAATTCAATTGTATTTCTTTTGGGTGGCGCACAGATGATTCCTTTGAATGCAATTGAGTGGATCTAAAGCCAGATAGAGATTTAAAAAAAATTGTGTTGTTTAAACAAAATTCACAAAATTTTTCTTTCTTTCAAACAAGGTGGAGGCGGTGCCAACAACTCCCCGCTGTGGCCCCAAGTAAAAATAGAGCCTCATGACGGTGATGATGGCCAAGGATCCAGTCACCACCATCACCACAGTGTCCTGGGAGGAGACGTATTTGAGGAGGGGGGTCCTATGTCCACCATGAGTGAGTCTGGGGGGGCCATGGCTCCGTCTCCAGGGGGCGCTGCATCAGACGGGAGCTACGGATCACAATCACCGGACTCTCTCATGGGAGTGTCTCCAGTCTTCAACCAGAGGCCCAGGAAACGCAGGAAGATGTAATACCATATTTCCTATAAGACTATATTTTTATCGACCTAGAGTTCAATGATGTACAGTTGTGAAGTTCTGGATTTAAAGTAGTGACCAACATCTTCAAAAGTTAAGTTGTTTTAGTGGGATGCTCAAGAAAGTTATCATACATAACTTCATATCTTACAGTTATCATTTGCTTTACGAACTTGTCCTTATTAGGAAATTCAACACACAGCCACACATGTTAGCAATAAGAGCAAAACATAAATGGATAGAAAAGTAAGAGTAAAATTCTGTAAATGTGCAAACATATTTATGAAACATTGTCTTGCTCTAAGAATTATGATTAGTGCACACCAAATATTCAAGACAAATATGGCTGAAAACAGAACAATCCCCCCATCCAATATTTGCTCTGACTCTGAGTGACCATCTGTTTCTAATTACTTATCTTTCATGCATGATTTCTGCTTGTTTCTGAAAGGCTCCTGTCACAACCCAATCTGAGCAACTTTCAGTCTTAGGTAGGAAACACTGCAGGACAGAGCCACCTATAACACCTATGAACAACTATTTTATTCTTGTGATATTAATTCAGTGTTTTCAGATCCACACAGCAGGTGTTCTAATAATTTTGGCAACCACAGTATTTTCCACCACAAGCAGTGACGCACAATGATAAGGGTTTTGTATTAATTTCACATTAATTTCCAATCAACCCAAAACATCCCATGAATACTAAGCGTGGCAATTTGTATGAATTCATTTTATTGCCTGAAGAATAAAATCCTTTTTCATGTTTTTGTGGCTTAATTTCAATTGTTTAGTTATTTGTAGAATATATAAAGCTCTTTCATTTAGCCTAATGAATCTTAGAACAGGGGGAATAAAAAGATTTAGACGTAAATTGTTTTGTTGAGCAAGCTAATAAGTCACTAAACGGCTTGTTTTCTCCAGCTATTAACTTTGTGTTTCTTCAAATACCAATTAGCACCGGTGCAATTTATTCATATACAAATCCCTAACCCAGTTCTTATGATGATATATTTCTGCTGTGTTTTTCCAAGCGCAGTTCACATGAAACACACTACTAACACAAACCACCTGTCAACCTGAAGCCGGTACACCAAATAGCATCTGTTTCAGTAATGAGACAAAGCTGAGAATGCAACACCAGAGGCAATTATAGGCTGGTTGTCTGCTTCACCAAGGCTACATCAATCCATTCTTAATGGCAAATTAATCTCAGCGCGCATAGTTTTGCATACACAATGAGGAGCTGGTCTTTCCTTGAATACGTGTGATTTCTTTTTGAGCATGACTATCACATTCCCACGATTAGTCAGGTAATTGGCTGCGTACACAACAAAGTGCCAGTGAGGTCATATTTTCTGAATAGTCATTTAGCTGCATTTACAGCTAATTTAGGTGTTATAGGGAAAGTGGAGAAAAATAACATTTGCCCATATATAGTAATGTTTTAAAATTATTCTATATGCACTCTGAATCACGCAGAATATATTTTTCAACAAGTCTTCTAAAATGGGATACTATCTACCTTCACTTTCTACTTAAAGGTGCACTTTCAGGTGGGGTTTAGCCATCTAGCTATCTACATGGAGATTGGTTACCTAGAATGTTGCAGAGTAGAATATACTGTAGATAGGTTTAATGACATACTGTGGAACATTTCAGGAAGCTCTACGGAGCGCTAGAAATGTTACATAAAGAGGGTAATAGTAGCTTCACAGGTTGCTTGTCCTGGAATGTTACTGGATAGTTTGTGGTTAGAACAGAAATTGTTGGCAGCGTTTGACATAAAGAACATATTTTCCTTAAAATAAACTACTGCTCTTAGTCCCTGAACATCTTTTTAATACTAGTATTGAAACTCTGCTGTATGACTTCTTTGCAGTCTTTGGTGTTTCTCCTTGAGCTCATTTTTACCAGTACAAGGCAGCTGCTCAGGGGAGCGCAGGCCGTTTTAAGGTAGTTTGTTAACTTGTCAAAACTGTGCTCTAGGGAGGTTCACAGCAAAGGTAATAGCAGTGACTGAGATGCAGGTGGTGTGGTCACATTGAGTTGTGTAGTTTGTAAATACCCTGGGATCAATATGGTGAGGCCAGCAATGATGTTCAGTGAATCAAAAGCACTGATCACACACAAATCAGAGCCAAATGGACAGCTCATGTTTAATGTTTTAGTTTAGTTATTTTTAGATTGACAGGGTTGCTATAAACAGTCTCAGCAACACAGTCTCGTAAATCAAAATGTGATGCTCGATTCATGCTGTTTGGCTAAAACTATGATGCCATGTTACCCATTTTCATCCATTTCTGAAGTGCAGAGTTTATAACACAATTAAATTTAGAACTCCCAGAGCTGCAAAATCTGATACAAATGACAGCTAGCTTTAGTCCATTTCTGACGCACACACCAAATCACTTATCCCATATCTGGATCGACCCACTCACCTGACTCCCTCCTCCATCCCTCTGCGTCAGAAATGGAGGAAAACTGATCACTTAAAAGTCAAAATTGTCACTGAGGGCACTGAGCAAGCGATAAGTAAGTAAAAGTAAGACTGTTGAGTGATTATATGGTTAAAAGGAAAGGTTAGAGCTGCCAAGTACAGAAGGAGAGTGAAGAAGAGGTTTGTGGATTAGCTGATATCAAGACATAGTTGGTGTAAGTGATGAGGAATTTTATAAGTTTGACAGCAGCAGAAGATTAAAGGTGCACTTTGTAACTTTTCTGACCTCTTGCTAGTCACCAGAGATGTTTTGCTTTGCCTGTAATCTTCCAGTGTACAACATTAAATGTATACATCTTGTATTTACTTCATTACTTGGGTTAATTATGAGTGTGAACACCTTTTCACAAATCTGACTTGTAACTTGACTTTGTGACATCACCTCCTTCAATGTTTAATGCTGTACTGTGGACCATTGCACCTCCATCTGAAAATTAGACAAGACAACAGCTGAAAGGAGAGTGGAAGTCATAGGCCTATTCATATTTTGTAACTGGGCAATGGTAAGATTGACAGTGTCTCCTATATTAAGCAGCTGTAAAATCCAAAACAATTGAAAATATTGATCTGTCGTGCAAATGTAGCGCTTGTAATAAGTGAAAACATGATCCTATTATATTTGCCCTGTGACAATGTGACCTCATCAGTCTGTAAACAGCTGCTGAGTGGATGCACAGGGGACAATAGGTGTAATTACAAAAATGTCAAGATGTTTTTGAGCAGGGTCTAGTATGAGCAGAGCAGAGGGAGCACTGGAATAATGGGACCCAACAAATGATTAATTACCTCTCTGTGTGCCCCTTCGTTCGTTTAGCACTGAGTTTAATCTCTTCAGCCTTAGTTGAGAGTTTGTGAGCAGAATAAAAATGTGTTTAATCTTTACACAATAGAGGCTCCTTCAGGGTCATCCAATTTTCTGTTTGTACAATTACAAAACATGAAAGCAATTTCAAACTAGTGTCAGTAGAATTCAATAAGTAATGAATAGCAAAACAAGATATGAGCAGAAAAAAGTGGCTTCATTCACATGTGATATTTATTTTGAACACTGGCTGTCTGTCTGTTATGTCTCACTGCACCTCACAAATGAGAGCATGATTACAGTCTGTCTGGATCAATCAATGGGCATTTTCACTTAGGCTGTTCTGAAAATGTAGAATGGATTGAGACCCCATATATCAGTTATTCTCAGGGGACACACTGGACTCCATGTAATAACACAAATCTATTTTTCACTTCTTTTTTCACTACCCACTTTAATCATAGAACCTGTAATCTTTGTCAGACAAGTATGGAAGAAGTACACAAGTCTTGTATAATCTTCCTACCACCTCTACCTTAGACTCATCCAACCTGTATGACACAGTCCTGATTTTCCTAAACATGTAATCACGTCTCCACTGGAGGGCAGTGTTGCACTGTTTTATAAATAATACTGTTATTTTCATAGGCGGTATTAAGTTTTCTGTGCTTACCAAACAGCCATGGGCACTCCCTGGTCTTGTGAGACAAAAGTTTAGAGCATTAAAATGACTATGTTACCAAGTAAGTCAGTCAGTACCTTTCCAAATGTTATTTATAATAGTATCTATCTATCTATCTATCTATCTATCTATCTATCTATCTATCTATCTATCTATCTATCTATCTATCTATCTATATATTTTATTTTTTGCTTGCATGCTTTTAAGCAAGAACTATTAGACTATACACAAAGAGATAGTAAGATCTGCTCTTCAAGATAAAGTTGATTTTGATTATTTTTTCCCAGACCTGCTATAAGTCTGCTGTAGAATTCTCACATGCCGGAGCTGATGTGCGTTCGTTTTGCTCACAGGTGCACCCACACATCACTTTATCCTGATATCTTAATTGCTTGTCAGTGGCAGCGGTGGGTTGTTGTGGTAAGTGGTTTTCTCACATCTGCCTTGTTGCTGGTGCAGAGGACAGAATCACCAATTAGGGACTGTACATGTAGCCAGGAGCCAGTGGACAGAAATAGCGTGACCATCTCTCTTTCAATTCACCACAATTGACACGACTGTGGGTACTGTATATTCACGTCAGCCGCTCTGAGCACTTTATATGATAGTTTTGAAACTGTAAAAGTCACCATACGTTTCATACTGTACTGTGAATGTAACTATTCAGTAAAATGCATCTGATTTTAATGGGCTTTTTGGCTGACTGCACACTCTGCTCTCTGTCCCTGTGCAGGAGGTTGTTCTTTAAAGGTCCTATATTATGCAACATTGACTCCGCAGTATATTGTCGCAGTATATTGTTGTTACGTCTTCAAAACATACCTGGAGTTGTGTTTTGTTTCATTCACACATTTTTGAATAATCATTTATAGTCTGTCTACATCTTAAAGCTCAAAATACTCCACCTTGTGATGTCATGTAGTGGCATTTTTCAAGTTAACAGCTACATTTTACTTTTTGTTCAGCGGAAATTCCAGAGCTGAAATGATCCAAATAATTCTAGTGAATGTGTACAGATTTTAAAAACACAGAGCTGTTCCTGTAGAAGGAGTGATTTCAGCTTGAGAGAAGAACTCGGCTTAAATATGCAGGATTTATGTGTTAAACCTGTGTGAATAAAACAAAACACAACTCCAGATATGTCTGTGATGAGGAAACATTATAACACAGATCAGATAATAATGTAATAGGGGCTCTTTAATGTGCTTTTTACTGACTGTGCGCACTGCCTGTGTCCTTGTGCACGTTGTTCTTTTAAAAACATTTTTTAGAATACCCAAAGCATTACAGAAGTACATTGCATTAAAAGTACAAAATAATAATTCCAACCTTAGTGATAAGCTTCATCAAGTTCAGCACAAAATAGTCAAAATATTTTAAATGTTTATGCAACTTTCTTGTTTGCTGTCACTGCAAAACAAATGATTCGTCAGACTTTTACGTCTTGCCCAGGGGACACAAAATAGACAGGACATAGTGGAGAATTTTCTATAGTACAACTGAACCAAAGACACCTCCATCTCTCTCTTTTACAAAATTTCTTCATGAATAAATAGGTGTGTGTCTGACCTGCGTCATCCCTGGTTATATAATACGCCAAATAATGGAAGCATAGTCAGACTTGAATGGATAATATTCATACTCTTGTAGAAAGAAATATTTCTCCATTAGACATCCTGAGTGGCGCCTCTTTACGTTTTTTAGATACCTTTCAACCCATCAATCCATATAACTTCTCCCTAAGGTGCAATCTTATGTCAGGGTAGTTTGAGGGCATTAACAGCCCTCAGGACAAAAGAGTGTCCCTCCTGCAGTATTACAACAAACAGCCAGGGGGAGACAGGTGAACTCAGGAGGCACAATAGGTTTTCTTCACAGCCTCACTATCACTATTTTTGGTTTGATGTTGTAATGTAATAAGGCATTTAACTATGTATATCCACTGCAGTGTCCACACTCAGTTGAGTTGTGTACCACCTGTGTTGATCCCTGATCACTTAACCCCATTACTACAATAAATATGTTTCTGTAAAATGAGCTACAAATAAAATGTCATCAAGTTAGATAAATCATTGATCGAAAACTTCCTATGTTTTGCTATATACTGTATACTGTGTTTAGTACAGACTATTATTAATTCTATAATGAAAAGCCTATTATAGTGCATGGCCGTGAAAGCCTCCTCTGAAGTGCACTTGTTACACTTCACTTACTCTCTCGGTGTCTGGTGATGGAGGAGATGACACCACTCCATCCGTCTGGAATCTGTCGGCACTCTCCCTGAAACTGTCAAAACACTTTTAAATCTGGAATAAACTGTGAGTATAACCAACACGCCAACTGTCAACACAGAAACAAGGTGTTCACTCATGGTGGTTACCAAACTTGTCAACTATTTATTAAAATTAGATTGCGTTTAGAGTGCGTTTAGCTTAGATTAGTCTTTACTTAAAGGGACAATGCACATTAGCGCCATAAAAACAGATTCTGGTTTACATGGCTTATCTATCTTACATCATCAAACGTTATAATACTTCCTACAACAGAAGCATTGGACTTTCTTATCAGTAACTTGCAGTAAACGAATTATTCCTCACTCGAAGGCACCGAAGGTAAACCAGATGGCCATTCTGGACTTTTCCAGAACGTACAGATTGCCAGTCTGCCCCTGGAGTGACTCTGTTCTGTCCTTGCCCAGGTTTTCAGGCTAATTTACAGCTGCGAATAGTAAAGTGAGAAATATTCTTGTGTTAAAAAGTGTGAGAATGAGGGTCATTTCTGTTACATAATCACCTTAATATCAATGAGACTTAAACCTGAATTTCCATTTCCAGGTGCCAACTTTAGATTGTACCTGTGAAATAACTAACACTAACAGCCTCCTTAATCGCCCACTCAAAACTTAGCAAAAAGCACTTATAAAAACAAGCCCTGAGTTCTTGTAACATGTGTTGTTGTGTACTTTTCCTGAACTCAAAGTTGTGTTGCTTCTAATTGTTCAAATGGAGTCTGGATGAAGAGATCTCCTGCTGAGAGACTGAGGAGATACTTTGGTGAGGGGATAAGGTTACACCATCATCACAGACCTCGTTGGGGTTTGTACTTAAGTTCAACATAACTTCTTATTTTCAGTATTTCTCTGAGTTCACTCCACACAGATTTCGTATTGATTTTTATAGTGGATGAAATGCTACTGAAATGTCATGATTTATTACCGGTAACTGATAAGGAAATTACACTACTGTACCAATGACAACTCTGGCTCAGTCCTTGTCAGATGGCTTATATGGTTTACATGGCTTATCTATCTTACATCATCAAATGTTATAATACTCCCTACAACAGAAGCATTGGATTTCCTTATCAGTAACCTGCAGTAAATGAACTATTCCTCAAGAAAATTATATTGCTAAATATTTATGCAATGAAGATTAAAGAAGCTTGTTGAGATGGTAAATTACTGTCATTAATTAACTTAAATCAGCTCCATTAGTCAATAAGATTTTATTAAATTAAAGTGGAAGTCCTAATCCCAAATTATTGAAACATAAAAAAGACAGCTCCAATTTGAGTCATTTTCAGAAAACTGCAAGTCTGTTTTGAGATTATGTATCTCAAGTCAGGTTTTCTCCACGTCAGGACTTTGTGGTGAAAAGACCGATGACACAATCTTTAAGAAGTTGTGTTGTGTGAATATAAATCAATGTGCAAATTAACATCCAATTCAGAGTCCTTCAAAAATTCATATGATTCCATGCCATGTCATTAAGGTTTGATTTCCAGTGTAAAATCTGTCCCAATGACTCACATAGACTCTTTCCATTGACCAGTGAACTGTCTGGCTCCTGACTTTTCCCATACCATTCTCTATTTATCTGATATGGCTTGTCCAGTGTATTGGCTTTTTATGGATTCATTTGGCTTCAGAATCAGACTCTCCAGTTTGTATTCCAGGACAGTGACATGGCAGTCAGAGTCAGAGGGTTGAGCCAGGGCTTAATCACAGATGTGACTGCCTCCTGATGTGGAGCTGGAGATGCCAGCCATTTCTCTGGCCACTGGTCCTGTGCTGCTTAACTTGACTGTGCATTTGGGTTGATTTTGTTTCTGTAATTTTGTTTTGCAGATGAAACAACATAACAACAACAAACACATAGCTGCTTGTGGTGACCATACCTGCATATCAGTGCCTGATCTCGGATGCTAAGCAAGGCCAGGCCAGGTTAGTACTTGGATGGGAGACACCTGGGAATATCAGGTGCCAGAGTGTAGTGGAAACTATTTGTGTCCTTTAGCAAAACTATCCACCCACATTATCCATCTTTAGGGATGTAATAATAACCAAAATATCCTGATATCATATTGTCAAAAGTCTCACAATAATATAGTGGACGGTCATCACATTACAAGTCTCTTTGCAATCAACATGATGAATTAAGCACTTTTAAATCTTAATTATTTGGCTTATGACAGAAAAGTTACAGTTTTGTTACCTTCCACAAAATATCGCAATACATATCGTACTGTGAGACTAGATCACTGCATATAGTGAAAATGTCATATAGAAAGATTTAGATATCGTTACATCCCTACCTGTCGTTGATGGTATATCCAAGTGGAAGTATCCTTGATAAAAAGTGTCCAGTATCAACTACAATTCAAAACCCAAATATCGGTATGGATATCAAGACAAAAAACCTAGAGCTATGGATAACTGACTTAATTTAATTGACTCAACAAGACCTTGAAATACACCAGCAGACGGTTTTGCACACTGGCAGCAAAAGGTAGATTAAACAAAAACTTGTTGTGAACCAAGATTACAAATAGCTTTTGTATGGATTGTGATTAGTCTATCTATCTATTTCCATATCAAGTCTACAAATCTGCCTCTGAACAGTATTGATTCTTTACTCCCAGTGAGAAAGTGATTGGAGAAAAAAAGACTTGGGACAGTTCTTAAACAAGTCGTATGGAGAAGTTTAGAACAAGATGGTGAGTGACATTTATTCTTTGTGTTCACCTTGAGACCTCTAAGCTCAGGTCCTGATGGCTTGTACTGATCTGTGTGTAGTTTAAACAGATTCTGTGTAGTTCTGAGGCTTTAACATTCACAGTGAGAGCAGTGAAACTTTCTTTGTAAATGTTTTATTTTGGCCTGCAGCGTGTGAGGTCCCCACAATAGTTTACTTGAGCTCAATTAACTCCTGTCACACTGTTTAATGGCACTGTTTGGGACTCTGTTTCAGCACTTCATGAGACACTCCCTTTATGTAGTTTTTAAAAGCTGTGGCCTTATGCTGTATGCTCCTTTGGCTACACAAATGATTCAATTACTCGTCTTTTAAATGTGCGGGCCCAGATAGAGGCTTGGCGACCAGACCACAAGCCCCGAATGAAATTAACCTCTGCTAACTCCTCTACAGCCTCTACACTTGTGTTATGATTTTCTATTAAAATGCTATCACAGCTATAATTAATTCTGTTCATAATGTCCAAAAAGCTACGTCAAATAATTTTTGTTTGTGTCAGGTAAACACATAGATGCGGCTGAATGCGAAAAAGCATTTAGTAACACATTTAGATAGTTTAAATAAAAAAAAAAAAAAAAAGATGTTTTTTAAGGCAATCATTCAAACTAGTGACATGGCAATTACTTCAAATTGAAAGGTACTTTGAAACAGAGTAAACACTCTCACAACGTCAGGGATTTATCTAAAACATTGTCAGCCTGTAATTGCAATTTGGGGCTGGAAAATATTAAGGTTAAATGTTAAGGTCCACTTTTTTGTACCTGTACAAAAATTGTCCTCTGCATTTGACCCATCCTTCAAGTGCTGATGGAACAATATTAACAGCCAGTCCCAGGAAAACACAAATGCAACACACAAGTTTAAAGAAGTGGACTAAGGGAGTGTGACGTCACCCATAGCGTTTGGCTCCAGTCAAATAAAGCTCACAAGGCTAGCAGTTATAGGGCCAAATTGGGAGTCAGTAATGTATGAGGAATAGGAATTGGAAGCGCGCCCACGCTCACTTCTTATTTGGAACGTGGCGGCTAGCGGGTTCTAAGGCCCATAGTTGCTGAGACAGTTTCCAATACCTGCAAATGTAAGACAAAAGATAAATAATACATTGCACAGTTGTGGTTCATAAATAGTTAGCTATAAAAACATGCAGGTCACATGGGATTTTCTTGTCCCCATTTCTGCGGCTCAAACTCACAACAATATATATGTAATGTAATAGCACATGGCTGTGATCTGATCTTATCTTATGATGTGATTCCTTAAGCCACACTTAAGTCTGAGGATTGCCTGTGCCGTGGCTATTGCCTATATGGAAAATGAGCTGTTAACCCCATGTAAAGGTCAAGGTGTCAGGATTACACAAATGAGATGACTAATGACTAAGCTAAAGTCATTTGAATATTTTAATGGTTTGCATATATTAATATTTCCCAGTCATTTCTCAGTTTCTTTTTGCCATCACATAATTGCAGCTGGGAGGAATGACCTTATAAGTGTGAGTAACATGATATGACGGAATAGTAATATCCAACACTTGGCTGTAATATCTATGAGAAATAACATGTGATTAATGTCACCAAATTAAGGCTATTCTATTCCATAGTTATTAATATACACATTTCAAAAGTAGTATTGAACAGTGATTTGTCAGTGCCTCTGACTCCTTAGGACTGCTTAGCACTTTAACTTTTTATTTATAGTATATGCAATGACTGCTTCTTTTAGTCTTTTTAATGTCTCTTAACGTTGATCCTTTTTTATGTTTTGTTGTGTGAATGATCTAGAAAATAAAACAACTTATGCAGATTGGTGTCAGCCCGCAGAACTCCAGAAATGCATATTTGTTGTACATTTTCACCATACCTTAACTTTAATTTCTCGGGGGAATTTAGTATGAAAGTATAGCATATGCAGATCATTATTTTTGTTTCTTTGTTCAGTGCAAACCATATTGGTCTAAAATGGCCAAATAATAGAAGTTCTTCATAATGGCATTTCACTGTAGTTATCAGCAGAATTTCATGTATTTGTTTTTATTGATTTGTTTTAAAAATGTGTCTGTGATATTTTTTTATGCCAACCCATTTGACCCAGTGTCTGATTTTTTTTTTTTTTAATAACCACAATTAGCCTAAGTGCAAAGCAGCGGGCGGAGATAGGGGGCAGGTGAAAACCACATTTTTTCTAAACATTCAAGATTCAAAAACAAAAAGCAAAAAGACACAGATTTACTCAAACATGTATAAGGCTTCAGAATAATGGATTACTTAGGGCTTTATTTTGAAGGGAAAGTCAAACTTATTGGTGCCTGGCCACTTTTGCTAGTCTTTTCTTACAATTCAGCATTTGAAACACTATATAACACCAAGACACTGTTATATTAGGCTTTATATTGAGAGAAGTTGTTTAGATATCAGTGTTTGATGCTGGCTCCATTTCTTGAGCTCACCTGTCAGAGAGATAATCGTGCTGTGTTTTTAGACTTGAGCTAAGTTTAGCGCCTGTAGCCGGGGGTGAAGCAGAGAGAGGGGGCTGTGTCAGGAGGGTTAATGGTGCTTGGCAACATAATTACTCAGTCTGCCCCGAAAGATCCAACAAAGGAGCTTTATCTGCCCTAAGCATAAAGACTCAAGTCTGCAGCAAGCTCACAGGAACTACCTATATGGTATTTAAATCTTTTAAATCTGATCACTTCAAAGAGTTGTTCGAAAGACATATTCGTGCATATGACAGAAGCCAATGTGAGCACTCATGTTAAATTTTTATTATAATCACAGAGAAAAATGACCAAGGCTAAGATTTGATTAAAATGGTTCAAACTGAGAGTAAGAATGTGTTTACCCATTTAATGATGCATAGTCTAAATAAAACGTTGCACAACAATGATAAAAACAAAAAACCTAACTGTTCTTATGATGCCAAATATGTTTTTTTATGTCTCACTCATGTTGCCTGTCCTGCTTCTGTGCTCTTGTGTTGGTTCAGCGTTAATCAGTAGAAAGATGCATACAAATTAGATAGAAAAAGATTTGTTTCTTTAAAAAAATTAGGTCCAGTTCCACTTGTTCACATTAAAAAAAATGTTCAAAAGAGTTGACTCAAAACAGCCCACACAGGATAGAGCCATGCTGGTAAAATTAACGAGGGAACTTTAAATAAGGGTATAAAAATATAATGCCACTTTTCATAATTTAAATTCTATTAAAAATTAGGGGACAATTAACACTCTGATATTAATTAAAAGCCAAGGTTAAACACTCCTGATAATAGTATGAACATTAATTTGTTTATATTTTTATTTGTGCTTCACATTTAGAAATGAATAGTGAATTTGTTATATACAAAACTAAATAGATAATTACTGAAACAACCATCTAAATACATTTTAATCAGAATAAAATAAAAATTAAATTAGGGTACTTGAGCAAAAATACTGAAATAATAACTAAACATACATTCATTTTTCATTTTTACATTCATAATAAATAATCACTGAAGGAGCAGGAACTGGAGCTTGTCTGTACCTTCTTTCAGGCTTCTCTTTTTTCTTCTTTATTTCCTGCACATAAGAAATTTTATTTATTAACCTTCATTTAACCAGGTGAAAAACCCATGGATATCAACACCTGAGAAGTACAGCTTTAAAGATCAAATTGTACAGATAAACAGAGGGAGGAAAGAGCGCGGAGGAGAAGGGTGGTTACCATGGTGATGTCCTATACGCTGTAGTCCGACTTGATTTGACTGTGAGTGAGGACCATAGACTGTATAAAGTCAAATGAGTCCAGCTCCAGTCAAATGAAGCTCACAAGTCTAGCAGTTATAGGAGTGAATTTGGACTTATTTAAGAACAAAATAGCCAAATAAAAACAGTATCAAAATGAAAAGACTCACTGGACTTAAGGGAAGTAAGAACACATCAGCACAGGTTATGCAAACTATTATGAATTTAAAAGTACCTTATAGACAGCGTAAGATGTATAGAACTGGTCTGCAAATGTATTTACGGAGGTCTTCTTTCACAGTCTCAGAAGCAGTTTTTCACATATTGGTGCTTTTATTCTTTCCCCTTATCAAAACTAAACTAATCTACAGACTTGAGTTTTGATTTACTCTGTCCAAGGAGGAAATTCAACTGTTCTCTCTAGTGCTATTTAAATGTTTCAATGAGTAACTAAGGAGCCCTACCACAAGTAATGGGATTCTGGGAATGAAATATTGTTACCATAGGAGTATGTAACCAGACAACCACAAATAAAAGGGAAGGATTTTGCAAAAAATAAAGAGGCTCTCCAAGATTTTATTACATTTTTATTAGACATTTCAGCTCCAAGGTCACCCATGATACTGCATCTTTGAACTATCCAAACAACTGAAGAATGGTCAGTCTCAGTGACAGAAATAAAGTTAAAGGTGGACTATGTAACTTTTCTTGTGGAGATTATACAAGCTGCTTGTCTTCGTGGAGATGTTACGGCTTTGCCTGTAGTGTTCCACAGTAGGGCTTTAAAGTTATCTTGCATTTGTTCAATTACCAGTTCTTTAAAATACCTTAAACATGAATTCTTACTGTGAGGCTTGCCTCTCCACATATCTGACCTTTAACTTGCTCGTCTCCAAGGAGATATAGTTTAAAGAAAACCTACTGAGCTTGTGTCTGCTATGACACCTGTGAATCATTATGTTATAATTTGGACATAAAATGACTGCCCGATGCTGCCGAATCCAACGCACATCACCGATTAAAGTGAGTAGACTGATGGCAGAAAATGAAACAAAATGTCACATAG
This sequence comes from Taenioides sp. WSHXM2023, assembly GCA_029959045.1. NCBI lineage: Eukaryota > Metazoa > Chordata > Actinopteri > Gobiiformes > Gobiidae > Taenioides > Taenioides sp. WSHXM2023. Next base: position 15,124,317 of record CM057102.1, on the reverse strand, counting down.
TTCAACTTTATGTAAAGTTTTATTCAAGTTATGCTGAAAGTGATCATTTTCACAAAAGTAACACAATGATTTCAAATAGAACAGAATAATATCTTGTTATTCAGTATCCCACCAAGTACAGGCATTAAAGGTTTTACTTCCATGTTTGAATTAAATTTAATGCTAGATTTAAATAAAATCCTTCAGTCATGTGGTGAAGGAGACATGATTAGTTCTTAGTGGGGATGAAAAACACAGCATGAGTTCATAAATCTCAGAGAATTCAATAGGTTCAGTAAAAGAAGTGGGATGTCTGCACCAGTGGATAAAAGCCACCAGTGGATAAAAGACTGGGTCAATGCTGTGGGAGGTTTTTCAAGCCAGACAAGCCCTAATCAGTGAGCACACAATTCTAAGTAATCACTAATCATTTTGCCATTACTCTTATGAAATACATACATGTGTTACTAGAGTGATTAACATCACAATCCAGTGTACACCCTGCCCAGCCTTTCACGATTTAACTGGAATTATTTAATTAAGGTGTTGGTTCGTACTTATTTGTTATATACAAGTTAACGCACAGTCAACAAGGCAATGAAATGTTTTTGGATAATAATCCATCCATCCATCCATCCATTTTCTCCCGCTTAATCCGGCTGGGTCGTGGGGGCAGCACACTGCCCATTACTCTGTGCACCAGACCCAGACCCCTATGAACCCCTCTGCAGGTGGTGAGCCCACAGGAGGTGGATAATAATCTATCAACTCATTTAAAGGTCCTATATTACACAGCATTGATTCTTGTTGAGTTGAGCTTTAAGCCATGTTATAATCCTGTCAGCTCATGTGTTTTGTTTCATTCACATGTTTGAGTAACCCTGGTTGATTACTCTGTCAACCATCATCTCCAGAGCTCAAAATGCTCTGATCCACCTTGTGATGTCATAAAGTGGTAGTTTTAGAGATAGTTTTATGGAGTTTACAAACACAGTGGAGCACTTCCTGTATTGCCACATGCCATCACAAGGTGGAACAGAGTGTTGTCTCTTTGAGAGAAGAACTCAGCCTAAATATGCAGAGTTTGTGTGTTAAACGTGTGAATGAAACAAAACATTAACAACATTATAACATAGATCAAAAATTCCATAATATAGGCCCTTTGAAACAAGACTATATGCATGCATACACACCTACATACGTACTTTTACACATAAAAAGAGAATTGCTTAATATTGCACACTGACTGTAGTGGGTCATGCAAGTACTTTGAGTTAAGGTGTCCTTTGAGTTAAGCCTGATGTAACTGTCTTTCAGTACTTTGTGAGTACAAGTAGTCCCCTGTAGCACTTGCCAGATAAAGCAAGGGAACTAGAAAAACAGCCAGATAGTAATACAACTGCTAGACACAACACAGCCCTGGACACACCACTGGCCACTGCTCCACTGACTGAGTTTCACTGAGAGGAGCATAAACAGATCAAGACAAATGCTGAACCAAGTGTTACAAAAAGTGGCAGTATAGATTATTTTAGGGGAAAAGTTATACAACAAAGGATTTTCAAGGTCCAGGGGACCGTTAAAGGGATAGGTTCTTGACAAATGTAGTTATTATTATCTTGATTCAGGACTATAAGCTGTGTGGAATGGGGTAGAGAGCAAGAAGAGACATTCAGCTAATTTTCAGTGCCAGTAAACAATCTTGTGAGCCTACCATTGACTGTATAAAAGAAGTGGACTAAGGGAGAGTGACGTCACCACAGCGTTCAGCTCCAGTCAAATGAAGCTCACGAGGCTAGCAGTTACAGGAGCAAATTTGGAGCCAAGTTCTATACTAGGTATACAAATTTATTTACGGACAAAATAGCAAAATAAAAACACCAGGATCATGTAGAGCAGGTTAATATGAACATTTTAAGACCAAAATGACGAGGCTCACAGCAGCAGCACCCCCATACTCACTTCCTATTTGGAGAGCGGCGGCTAGCGGGTTAGTTATGTCCATCTATATATACAGTCTATGGGGCCTAATAACATGCTGCTACCTAACCCCTATGCCATAAAATTTGATGAAATGAGGCAAAACTTGTATATGGTTGGAATAAGTGTACTTAAAACAAAACAAAAACTGAGTAGTCATTTCGAAAGATTACTGTAAACACACTCTATTCAACATTGCTGCTGACTGCCCCATTTAGATGGTCATAAAATATGTATCGAGTTCAGGTGGAAAAGTATTTTAGAATTGAAACGCCTGAAACTGTAAGAATCTGCAGTCTTCTTCCCTCTGACATTTGCAATAAAAATAATCGCATCTTGGCATTTGGGGATGTGGATAGAACAGCTCGTTTTGAGTGTGTGCTGAGGAGAATGGGTCTATCTTCTTTTGGCTCTGGCTCGATGATGGATACAGAACTGGCAGAACGCTTCACATAACTCTCACCATTTTCTGAGAGAACGTTGTGAACATGTTTCCATGCTTGTTGTCTTTGCAACAGAGGATTTGGTCTAGTTTAATTCATTACAACCAACATATGACAGTAGTTTAACAAGTCACAACTAAGTGAAACATTTTAGTTCACACATAAAAACTTATAAAAATATCTTGTGTATTGTAATGCCAATTTAATCCCACTTTGGTGCATGTTGGTAAAAGCTTTTGACAAAGCAAAGCGTGAGTAATTTGAGGATTTGGTTATAATATATATATATATATATATATATATATATATATAAATATATATATATATGTGTGTGTGTGTGTGTGTGTGTGTGTGTGTGTGTGTGTGTGTGTATATATATATATATATTTAACTTTTTTGATGTCTTCTGTATGGATATCAAATGTAGAAAGTAATAAACATATAGGAAAAAATAATTAAATGAGTGTGTCCAAACTTTTGACTGATAGTGTATGGCTAAAACAGACTGACAGTGGCTCCCTCATGTTACTGTCAACTGTTATAATATGGAAATGTACAAAATTAAATTGTATAATTTGTAATGAGCATTACTAATTAAAACAGGCCAATTCAAGAAGGTGAAATAATTACGTTTAATGGACACAGGATTCAGTTCGTCCCAGTCTCAGGTTGAAATCTGGGCACTATATTTTCCCCATGGTGTGTGATTGGTCTACAGGACTATGGATGACTTTGAGTTGTTTTAATTTAATTAAAGGTTTGCTCAGCCACATAAGTGTAAGAGTATGACAGATGGTTAGAAATTATTCTGAAGCCAAATTTAGATTCACTCATTAATACACACAGAAGAAGAAGAAAGGTCAAAGACCAAGTTATTTGCCTGAAGATCTCACATAAATTAAAACTTTTGCAAAGCACTAATTCTTGTGTATTTGAGCTATCCTGTTTACATCCTCAGAGATGAGGATGTAAACAGGATAGCTCAAATCTAAGTCAGTGGACTTTTCTGTGGATTCATTCACTAAGCTGCTTTTAGTTAATCTTTGTGTCTTGCAGAACTGTTAAAAAGGAGAAATACATAGTTTGTTTGTGCCCTTTATCTGTGCATCATTTAGCAGCTAGCCTCTTCTCTGAGGCCCGCCACCTGAACTGAACTCTGTGCCTGGGGTTTTTCAGGAGTGTGACATGCATTCACAAACATCCGGACACAGCTCCCCTCTCTCCTGCTCTCTCTCTCTGTCCCCCATCTCTCTCATTCTCTCTGTCTTTCTCTCTGTCTTGTCTGTCACTCTCTCAATCTCTGTCCTCACTGTTGTCCCTGGAGTCACACTTTCCCTTTTCTGTCTGCTGAGGATTCAATGTGACACATGAACCATAGTTTTGAGCAGAAGACAACATCCCTGCCTAGAGAGAAGTTTTTACGTTAAGAAACAGCTCAGAAATAATAGACTAAAGAAAGACCAGTCTAAGCAAGGACTAAACTAGGTCTAAAGTTTATTTACATGGAAGTACATTTTACATTTTTACTTGACACATTCTTATTTGCAACATAGGTCATTGATGTCAGTGCATTACAGATCCCTCTCTAGGTCTGGGACAGAATCTTGGTCAGGAAGAGATTATAAATTGATGAAAGCAATCAAATCCATAGCAGGCAAAATTTTCCTCTAGTTAGGTCCAAGATTCTGGCCAAGGACTTTCAGGTCTAAACCAGAAATAAAACGGCCATTAAACTGTGTCTAAATTAACCAGATGCTTGATTATTTTTAAAGAACAATTTGAAATTCAAAATAAAACTTGCAGCTGCTATACCTCCTCAACTCCAGATACCACACTTAGATTTACCCCAGACTTCACCTGTGTCTCGGAGACAGAGTTAACTTTTGTTTTAGTTCAGTGAAAATAAAACGGGTGAAAAAGAGTGTGCTACTGCCTGAACATCTCTTATAACAGTGTGAAGCCTTTAGCTGAGCGCTGATTCAAAGCCTTATCTGCAGATCTACTACATTAAAATGCCAGAGAAATAGTGGCTAGAATCATTAGCATGCTGGGATGTTATCTTACTGTAAGTCACTCCGGGGTATTAGCTCTTCAGTATGCTAATGAACCATTCACTTATCCACAGGTGAGATACAATTGTGAAGAGGCAAAATATAGGCTTTATATCCATATCAACATTATATCAGAAAATGGGCAATTTCAGCACTAGAGTAGGTCTAATGCAATGAGATTTCATAAAGACCAGTTTGCAGTTTTAGTAAGTATGATATTCCAGGATATCATTGCATCAAAAAGTGCTTTAAAGTGCTGTTATTGAAATTTTTAGATATTGAAATAGTGTCCACGATGAGCCCAAACAATGCAAAGAAAGAGTGTTCTATATGCACGTATTTGAGATTTGTGCTTTCCTGCTTCTTATTCATGGGTTTCAGGCTGACAATGTTATTATAGCAATTATAAAATTAAAATGAAATTTTGTTTTTATACTGCAGTGTATAAGCAGTTTTAAGAATACTTTGAAAATGTATTTAATTACAGAATACTAAAAAGCTGCATTTGTACCGTTCTGTTACATGCCAATCAGAGTACTGTGTTCAAAATACTTTTACATTATGTTGTATTATTTTAAAGTGTTATTTTATAGATTCAAACTATTTGTTATGCATTTCATTATCGCTAATTAGAGAAGGCAAAAATCACACAGGAACGCTCGGTACACATATTTATTTATTTATCAACTGTTTTTCACAATATCCTTCAAATCTGGATGAAATCATTTGCCTGAAACCAATAAATAGTGTTTTTTTTTTGCATGCTCTGTGGCTTTACTGTGCCTCTGCTGGTTGGCCCCTCTCTCACTGGATGCACTGGGGAGGCTGCATCTGGGGGCCTGCTCGGTGGTTTGTCACGGCTGGTCACGCCACACTGACTCAGGCCATAGCATGTCTGATAAGTGCTCTGCTATCTGGAGGTGAAGGGCACGCTCGCTCTCAATAGTAAAGGATGCTAGGACAAATGTAGTGAGCCATTTCTGATACTGTTTGTGGATATAAAAGGGTTGGGTAAAAGTCAATGGGTTTAGGATGTTATACAAGAGTATTGGCTCAAAGTAAATGGTATGCTTGAAATCACGTTTCAAACTTTATATATTAGTAACTTATTAATATTATTAGTATGGTTATGGGCTTGGTGTTTTGTCATTAAACTGCAAAAAAGTGTCTTGGGAGCTGGAATTATACCACCAACCCGTGTGCCAGCTACTGACTGAGCTGCTGTCACCCCAAATCAATAGATATAATGTATATTTTGAAATACTTATTTGTCTTGATTCTCGACTGCATATTTTTCATTCTACTCTGTTCTGTACACTGACATTTCGTCTTTGTGTGACAAATAGGTTCTCTTAGCTTATTTTAACAAACACCAAAATTCCACTAACTGAATAAACCATTCCCCAAAGTCCTCCTCTTCCGCCCCATTAAACTGAGTGAGGAGGGTCTTCTCTCCTCATGGGCGTGGCCTGGACACCTACTTCACTAATCTCTAAATTGATTTCATTATAGCTGTAATTGGATGGCTCTCTAAAGGAATTCAAATCAACTTCAGGTCTAATGGGAGCTGTATATCTTCCACTGGTCTCTGGACAATTAGTACTTAATATAAGCTCGCTTAGGAGAGGGCCCACACTGTACAGGGTGTAATTAGTGGGCCATATTAGATAATGAGTAGAGACGCTTTTGGATTGACAGCTCAAATTAATAATTTAACCTGGTAAACATAATAGGAAAACTTAATTTCCCCCAAGCATGTATCCCTGATAATTATGAAAAATGTATTACTAAAACAGAAATGTCATGCAAATGTGCAAATTAGAATACTATTACACACACTTATTATATAGTATTACTTTTCATTCACTTCATTGCTTCCTAAACAAAGACATATGCAACATCATGAAGTGAAGAAAACATTTAATGAGAAAAAGTCCCATTGAGATTCAAACACTCTTTTACAACTTATCTGCCATGTATTTTAGTTGAATATTTGTGCTGTTCAGTATATAGGAACTCTGCTGTGGGTCTACATCATAGACAGCTATTGAGGTCCTCGTCATAGACCTCAGTAGTCTTACCACAGTAGGAATTGCTCACAAACAATCGTTGAGTTAAACAAAATCAGTGGAACTTCTAGGAACCCAAAACTTAGGTCTTTTAATCTAAAAGTCTGTGTGACATAACCAGAGCTAGTACTTTCATTGTAATACCACTGCTTTGAATTTCCATTTACTTTGTGACCTGGAAAAGTTTGAGCCAACTCTCCTCTCCTGCATCCTGAGGGCACACACAGACAGGCTTATTCTCAGTGTGAATGGCCCTCCTCTCACAGTTCTATTACACTGTGTTACATATACTACTCCTGTACAGCTCCTGTTGAAGTGACAGAGAATTGAATGCCTATCTCTGACAACAGAAGGACAAAACTCTACATAAACAGGCTTTTAAGATGCCTCACCTGCTTTGGATTGTTTTAAACTCAACCAGCTGCCACAGTTACAAATCACACTCCCTTGATACACACTTCTTTTTAAGCACCTTGAAATCTGTCACAATATGAAACCTTTATTTTCATAGTAGAAACTCTGCACCACATGATTTAAGTTTTGCGTTTGGCTTTTATGTCTTTGTAAAAAATGCTTTTGTGCCAAGGATAGTTGCACAGTCATGCTGCTATAGAGACTGTAAAGAGGACTCTTAAGTATTTATGGATCTTCAAGGACATGTCAAACTTATTACACATGACAACTGTCTGACTGTTGTTACTGTGCAAACAGGACCTTCAGCACTTCTTATGCTACTATATTAATCAAAGTAAGTCATGTTGTACAGAACTAAATGCATATAAAAATAATGCATGAAGTAGCCAAATATTCATGGCCATGAGAAATAATTTTATTTTCAGAGGGCCTTTGGGGTCACCTCCATTACAGGATGCTGGGGCCTGGGTTCATGGACAGGAGCACATGTCAGAATACTAAAGAACCACCTCACCAGACTAGTACAGACTTTTCAGAGCAGACTGGATGAGAATGATGAAGTAGGCAGAGCTGAGGCAGGAGCAGCTTTCAGCTGAAGTGATGATTTTCCCATTGGCTAAGCAGTAACTAAAACACATCCAGGCAGAGTGGGTGCCTCTGTTGGATGACCCTGTGAATTGGTGCAGCGCCCTCTGCTGGCACACACTGAGCTCATGTTAGCAGATGGACAGGTCAGCTGTGTGTCTGAATCTGCAGGACTCTCCTCTCTTGTTTGGCCTGTGCACCAGATGACAGGGTTTGGTTTCCCCTCGGTGAAACAAGCATTTGTGGACACAAGTGGGGACACTCTGTCTTTGGTGCTGTTATTTGGCCAGTGTTAAACTGGCAACTGGCACTAAAACAAATGGCTGACACCTCAGTGACTTGTGTGGGACCATGAGATGAGCTGGTGATCGAGGGCTTTTGGCAGACTCAAGGGCAGATGGAGGAGACTGTGACTGCAGCACATTCTCTCCATTCTCACTATAATCTCAGTGAATCTGGAACACAAGAGGAATTATACTAGACCAAGTCACAGAACTACAAGGTATGCTCATTTTGATACAACTGACTGTATTTGGGATCTAAAAGTCTAAAACTGCTTTTGTGTCAGATCTCATTCAAAATAATATTGAACTCAGAACATTGCATTTCACATCTAGAAGTGAAAAAGAAAGCAACTCCAAAGTGTACTTTAAACAAAGTATGGTTAAACTTGAGCCCATTTCTTGTGTGTGACCTTTTGTGTGTGAGAATGGACTCATCTACTTCTGTGACAAGTTCTGCTGCAGGGACCTCACCACTCCTGCTTTTCTCTCCAATATCATTCTCACTAAAGACAAATTCTGTTACAATGAAAGGAACTCGAAGTAAGAGGGTATTTCACAGCTCCATCCATGTATCTCCCATGGCTAATCCAAGAAATGATCCAAGAAATGGGCTTCTCATTTACACAGACTTGAACATAGACACTTGAAATCATTAACATATAAAGAATTATGGACCCCTCAATCTCATGGAAGGAAATGTGTATAGTTTTCCTTATGACCTATATGATACAGGATTTCCTTTGGGATAGACTCATATGCCGGCAGATATTTATCACACTGAATGGACAAAGATATGTAGACATAATTTATGGAAACCTGCCTCTGTTATGGGGTAAACATCATCCCTATGACACAAACCATCTATTATTAGATCTACAACATGATTTAAAATTCAGATATAGGTTAGGGTGTACTAGGTAAGCCTCTAGTAACTATGGCTAAGGAAAGTGAATGAAAATGAATGAAGTCAAAGTAATGTCCCCAAGAAGGATTAAAACCCAACACACACAGAAAAAGTGTGTTAATAGATCCAAGATACAAACCATAGAGGACACTGCTTCACTGTGCTGTTTATTCTAATAGGACCAATCCACTAGAAGCCAGAATATAGCAGGTACAGCTCTGGATTTCATTTATGACAGGACAATGTAGGATAGGCACTGTTAAAATCAGGCCGACTCCTATGTCTCAGTGAATTACTAGTAAAGATGTGGATGTGAGGCTGTTGTTATGGTTACTTAGTGCATGCTCCAATTCATAATCTGAAGTAAATGAAAAAAGTTATATGAATCTGAAGAACAAACAGACTATTTTAATTCTAGTATCATTATTCCTACCTACCTCTTACCCCCATCTCTGTCATACTCTTCTACACCATGACATCTACCAATCTCAGCACAAGCCGTTCATAATAAACTCTCTATTCTTTATTTCTTGAAGCTGTTTCATAAGACATAAAAAACACAACTGAACTCCAACACTTGCTGATTGGCCTGTCAAACTTTACTATATTCCCTTATTTACTGTACTTTATCTCCTGCTATTATCCCCCCACACACACATTTACATTACATGTTCTCAAATCTTCCTCCAAAAGACAGTATAGAAAAATAAATGGTGAGAATAAAGATGTTTACATTAAGCTTATATATTTAAAACAAAATATGTTAAAGCAGTCATCAGTGCGTGGGATCAAGATGTTTCCAAAAGCTATTACAAAGGAGATGAGGAAAAGACTTTGACCTGGAGCTGAATGCATGGATTAATAAAGAAAACACATCTCATCTGTGATGCTACAGAAACAAACAGTTTAACAGAAGGTCAATACAAGATTCAGTGCAGTTTAAAGAGTGTGGCTGCTGCACTGTGCTGCACATCACCCAGAAGAAAACATGACTCCAGGCTGGGAAGAAGAATATGAAGAAATCATGAATTAAAAAAAAGACTGACTGCACATTAACTGTGCTGACTGTTTGTAGCTCTGTCCATATGGTGAATTCAAAATAAGCTATGTTTGTTGACATAACTGTGTTTTAAGTTACGACTTCTAAAGGTTAGCAACGTAAAATGTGTATATTTGCATAAAAATCTTGAACAGCTTCCACATATGCTCTCATATATAGTCAGTTATCCCCTTTTTAAACCCTACAATGCAATCTGGATCTTAAATATGATTAATCTGAAGTGCACAATTATTATAACCAAATCAAATTGGATTTAATATCTGATTGGTTGTTAGCTTAGCCACAAAACAACCATATATATATGTGTAAATGGACATCGACTCCAGCTCCAATTCACTTTGTATTGAAAAACGTCTCCTCATTGTAGTATTAAATGTTTGTATTAACCAGCTCTGTATGATTCTGTTGTGTTGTCTTTATTTTGCTATTTTGTCTGTAAATCAAAAATGAAACTCCAAATTCGCCCCTATAACTGCTAGACTCTCTGAGCTTCATTTGACTGGAGCCGTAAGCTATCACACTCCCTTAGTCCACTTCTTAGTACAGTCTATGGTTACAACAGTAGAGAAATGGTACTGATGGCGTGGTAGACATGTTTCTGAGGGACTATTGTTTTTTTTTTTAGACATAAACAATGTATTCTTTATTTCACAAAGTAAATCTTTTGAAAGTAACTGTCAGTGTCTTCACTCATAAGACCTTAATTGACTACAAACTTTCCTCTTCATTAAGGTTAACGTCACCTCACTGGCTATTGCTCAGAATTGTAGTCTATTTTAATCTCTCCATTCTGTTGAAGTACAAACCTGTTCATGTGAGAATCTCTATCAGAGATTGAGCTGTCGTTAAAGCTCTCTCCAAAATACAGGGCTCAATCTCAGAGAGTGGACGTCTGGATTTCCTGCTCCTCCTTCATCTTCTAAACCCAAACAATCAGTTACATCTCTCACACCTTCTCCAGGCACATTGGATTCGAAAACATTTTATTCCCCAATGTTTAGACTTGGAACATTTTGACAGATTTACTTCCAACGTGTAAACCGCTGCTGTCCACTGATGTGAAAAGAGGCATAAAAGCATGGTGTCAAAACACATAGTAAACAATGGTGATGTGAAGAGGAAGAATAGGAAAAAAAATGCATTTAAACTCAAGGGAATGATTTATAGGTCCGGAGAGTGTGCTGCAGGATTCACTGTCACGTTAATAGCTGCCTTAAGTCCAGTGAGAGTAATGTATCTTATAGGTCAACCACCAACTTCTGCAGTGTTTTATATTGAATAAGTCTAATGTACAGCCTAGTTGACCTTTGTAGAGTAAAGGACTAAAAGAAATAGCAAGACTAACAAATCAAGGTTGCTTTCAGGAGAACTCAAGGTGACAAAAGACAAGCTCATTGGAAAAATGGCCTCAACTGAGCAAATGGGGATGAATAGTCTCTAAAACTTTCAAGGGTTGTCACAAGAAATTGATTACCAGATGCTAAAGCTATCATATAAATTAGATACGTATTTGAGTATTGATATTGAAAATCACATTAACAGGACAAAATGTGACTTTTTTCTGATGTCAAACCTAGTAAAACACCACACTGAAATGTAAACAAAAGCACAACTGTTTCATGTTGAATTTTTAAACGGAACTCTCAAAATCAGTATCGAATTTCAAGCCTTTTCCTTACTATAGAGTATTTAGTTTGAAATGTTTATATTGTGGCAACACTGAAACCTTCTATGACAAAATGTGTAGTGACTGTATATATGCTATTTTTATGTTTTGTTTCATTCACACATATTTAACACAAAACCCTGCATATTTAGGCTCTTCTCTGAGTTCTTCTCTTAAATGGAAAACACTCTTGTGATGTCATGCTGTTACATAGGAAATGCTCCTGTCTCTCCCTTTCCCTCTCCTTTCTGTGTTTGTCTGTCTCACCTGCCTGGGAGGAGTCGCCTTACACCAGCTGCAGTCTCCTGGTCATCACACACCTGAGATCCATCCCCAGTCTAATCCTGCCTATATCGGCCTGGTTCTTCCTCCACTCCCTGCCAGTTCGTCAGTTTTACCACATCGGTAACTAGCTCGTGGTTCATGTTTTACAAGATCTTGTTTTTTGAGACTGCTTTGTGTTTGTTCCCTAACCTTTTGTAATTTTAGTTTTTTCTACTCCCAGTGCTCTCTGGATCTCCTCTCTCAGCTCCTCTGTTCATCTCATGGCTCGTGTTCCTCCGGACCCCCCTGTCTAGTGCCTGCCTGCCTGACTCCACTGGACTCCTTTTGCCCATTATCACTTCATGACATCACAAGGTGGAATAGAGCATTTTGAGCTTTGGAAATGCATATAGACTAACAATTAAGGATTAGGAAATATGAATGAATGAAGCAAATCACAACTAGGTATGTTTTAGATGATGTAACATAATTTTAACATGGCTTAAATGTTGTGCAAAATGTTTTTATGTTTACTTAATAAACACAAAAAATTACTATTATAATACAGTATCAGTATACTCAACTTACTCAAGTTGGAACATTATATATTGTCTGTGTATATCAGTGCAACAAAGTCTTTCCTACATTTCTCTCCATGATTCTGCCTAAAGCTCATTATATGGATAACGCACACCTCTGCAGGTCAAACATTTTCTCAGATATATTCTGCGAACTTGAATCAGCACCATTCACAGGCTGCAAATGAGGGAGCCATGAACTGTCACTCCTAATCACTGCTCTATTGTGTAAGCAGTGAGGAAATTGGGGAGATTTTATGCACAGTCAGTTCCCATGATCCTCTGCTCCATTGTCGCTGTCTATGGTTCAGAGATGGCAGGATCCTCATTGTGTGTTTGACGGCAGTGACATGGTCCTGATCCTTCCTAGCTGATGAAGAACGAAAATACGCTTTACCCTCCACTGATTTCTCATGATTTGTGACTAAAATGCAGTTTAGAGAATGTGAGTTGGTATGTAGTTTAGTATGGATTTTGAATTGAACAGGCCCTTACAAGTCAGTTTTGTTTGTCACCCTATATAATTAGAGTGCCTATGTTTGACCTATCTCAAGTAGGGTCAGCAGATCTGTGTCATGGCAGTTTAAGGAGAGGAAGAGCCAAAAGTGTCCCTCCTTGTGTCCTGCAGCATCACAGCAGTGTCCAGGGGGAACCAGGTGAACACAACAGGAAAGGCCTCGTTCTCACTCCCCTCTGGTGTTTTAGTTGGTGATGAAATGGCTCATTCCCTCAAAGTGTTTCCTCTGGAGAGTCTAGGAGTATTTCCTCTGGAAGGTCTTCTGCTACATTTGCTGGCACGTACAGTATGGCGTAAAAAGCCTGTTGCATCTCAAATGTCCATAGCTAGCTCCATGGATACGGCAAAAAACAAACAACTCATTTCACAAAATCCAACAGTCCCTTACTTGTGTCCTTTGAACTGTACATGCAGGACATCTTAGTTGGTTAAAAACTAAGTTCAAAAAACAAAAAGTTTCACAAACTGCTCAATGTGTGAACCAGGTAGCCACAAAAACCTATAAATCTCAAAGGTACGTGTTCCATGGGGCATATCGTCTTTCAGATCAACAATTTTATTTCATGCCCTATTACAGGCTAACTTGGAAATTACGATTTAACTTCAGATGCATAATGGTCAGGTGATCTCTTTGAGTGCACTGGATCTCAAGGACTTGGCATTAAACCTATGTGAATATGAATGCTCTAAGACTGTAACTGTTACACCGTAGTGGTTAACTATAACCAAAAAGTATTTCCAATTTAGCTCAACAGTCCGACTCATTTCAAAGCCCACGGAGTTTACAGGCCGACAGAGGCTAACCAGATATATGATAACTAATGTAATGCTGTTGTTTTCTGTCCAAAAAACACAATTAAAACTTAAAATTATGCTACATGTTTTAATAATATTTTTTTTTTATTTGGGAAAAATGAACCGTAATTTATTTCTGCAATCAGGTGGTGTGCAGTCATATAATTTTTGTCTTGCCAGCTAATCCTTTTAGAAAAACCACTACACTACAATTTATTCCTCTCAGTTTTATAATAAACCATGTTCTGTTAACAGCTTAAAGTATTGTGACTTCATGTCTGCTAATGAGACTTATGGGCTGCATGCTCGGGTGCCTACACTTCATAATTGCCTTTGCATGGTGCACACTTTCTCTTTCCCTGTTGGCACCAGAAAGGCCACCCACATCCTCCTGAAGAGAAGCAGAGATCTTCATTAAAATGAGGAGCAAGCTCCCTCCCTCTCCCCAGATGCCTCCTCCACCCGTCATCACTGGCAACAGGTTTGTGTGAATACATGCATTAAATTGGATTCATGGCCTGCAGGGAGTGACAAGTCGAGAGGCATCTAAACAGGAAAAAAGGTTAAGGTTTTTTGGGGAGGGAACAGGAAAAAAAACCCTCTAACACGGCTGTTTGGACTGTTTAAGCCTGAAATTCCAGTGTCCAAGTCGCTGATGTGGTTCAGACACAGTCTATTTGGAGGTTGGCTGATCACAGTGGGATGTAGGAAGAGATGACCAGTTTGAAGAGGGAAGCGTCCCAGAGCGATTTGTTTGTGAATGAAGAAAACAATAGTTCCAACACAAATGCATTTAGTCACCCTCTGCTTGTGCCCTTGTCCCTGCTTTTCAGTTCAGTTTTGTGGCTTCACTTGGCGTTTGCTGCTTCTGCTAATTCACTGTGAACCAGCAGCTGCCTGGAAACCTGCCAGAGCAGCATTAGAGAGAGGAAGAGCGTCCATAGAGACCTAAGTCCAAAGCTTTCAGAGCACTGGTTTAATCCCAACTCATGGTCCAGTCGTATGATTCACTTCATCCTTCTGTGGAGCTGAGAGCAGAGCTTCATTAGGCGGCAGTAAATACACTTCATAAATTACTTTCTCTCCACTTTTAATGACCATTTTAGCAACAAGATGTAATGTACAACACCACCACTAATGAAAAAAAAACAACAACAACAAACAAACAAACAAACATAAATGTCTTGACAAATTGCTGTTGAGATCTGACTGAGCTTACTAGTTTAAACAGAATATCATTATATGTTTCAGACTTACAAGAAAAAGATGCTGCCATTTGATTGCTATGCTACTGTCATGTTGATGCCAACAGCCTGATTATGCTGTGTTTTTTATGGGCTCATTCTGATAGGGCGTACTTCATATTACAAAAAATCTTTGAGTTCTACCCTACTTTCTGTCCCTCATAAAATATTTCAGAACAGTTATGCACATGTTGCTTTTTTAAAAATACTTAGTATGTATTGCCCTCTTGACCTATGATGGAGATTATGGCGACTGAAGTTAAAACAATCTCTAAGAATAAGAAAATGACTGAATGGTCACGATAAAGGTTTGATAACCTAAAATATGAAGTTTCCTCTTCTCAATGTGTTTTTCAAATCTAACACAGTGTTTCTGCTATGGGGCAATGCTCTCTTGACCCAGTGCAGTCTGAGGACATGTCTCTCAGAGGAGCTGGACTGGACTGACACAGAACATGGTTAAACCTCATCAGAGTGGGCTCAGTGTTCCAGACAGGACCTCAAGGTTCTGCTGGTGGTGAAGGGGGCGTCCTGACCTGCAAATATAAGATGGCAGATGAGAGACAAAGATGGGCAATTATAAACTACAACTATAGACCTGCGCAAGTTTAATCATTGTGCAATATCTCAACCAATAAATCTTCTGGCCCATTTAGGAACATTTCTAATAGACTGCAAAAATAACATTATGATTATTGTTATTGTAATCCACATTTTCTGATATAAATTGTTGTCAAATGCGCCCATCCCAAGTCAGTACTCTACACCACTACCACCTTTAACTCAAATGAAGTGTTTACTTACTGGTGGAATGTATATAGGACAGCTCTGTCACCTCTTTGTATTTAGCTTGTAACCTTGTGTTTATTTGTGGACAGAGGACACACTGACAGGAGCAGGGCCTTAAACAGGGCGCTAACACATGTAGCAGTTACACTATTATACTTAAGCAGGACACACCTGGGGACAGTACAGAGGATTTGTAAGGAAAGGTCAGAAAGACACTGTGGATGTTGCTGATATGAGCTGCTGTCTCCTGGGTTACACGTGGACATGTGTTATTTATTGAGCAGGACTTAATTAAAAAAGTCTGTGTACAGTGTTGGCTGGAATTTCTCAGAGGAGTTTGTGTATTAAATCATCATCAAATAACTAATCCTCAGGTACAGCATGCTCTTATTTGTTATTTTTAGTAAATATAGTCAATCCTTTTTGGTTCAAATTTGAATAAAATGACAGGAAATGAAAGTAATGTTTTTTATATAACCTCTTAATTAACATGAGTGACGTTCATGAAGTTACAATTGAAGAATAATTCAACACTTTCCAATTTGACCGAATGTATGAATGTGCTGTGTGGAGTTAGAAGCTAATAGCATGCGATGTGTAAATGAACAATGGACAACTAATTGCTAATCGCTTTGAGAAGCTTATCAAGCACAGAAATGACAAAATCCAAGTCCTTAGTTTATTAAATACTGTTGGAACCTTAAGGAAATACATAAAATTCAAACAATGGAATAACAGGGAAGGAAATGTAATCGTACTTTAAGCAGTGGTAAACAGTAGCAGAGTACAGTGTATAAAGGCCCTAGTGGAGGTTACAGTTGCAGTTCTCTCACACAGGGCTGAATCCCCCAGAGAACAATGAGTGGAGCTGAATTCCTCTCCCATAGAAACAGCAAAAAGATGGATCCAGAGACTTGTCTCCAAACGCCGCAGGAGCTGGCACCAGGGCTCCTTTGTCTCCTCACCCCTCTGTGTACTTTCCGTTCGCTGTGTCCCTCTCAGGCTTCCATAAGAGACACTACAGGCATGTGTTAGGAAGCGAGAGCATGCTGCTTTAGCCTCCTGGACAAAAAAACTCCCTGTAATGACAATATGGTTTGGAATTGCGATCTGTCATGGAAGTCCAGAGTTACAGAGATAAAGGTTTAAGATTTGAGAGAGTTGTTAAGCTTCTTTGCGCTACATGATTTTTGCAACTTTGCAGAAGGGATGCTGGATAAGTAGGAATAAACCATCTGAGGGTCATTAGGTAAATAGTTCAAGTTTTCTAGTGAATATATATATTTTCACTGAATATCATTAATAGTTAACATTTCAATAAATATTAAGACCATGGCAAAAAAAAAAACATAAAAAAGTGCACAGGCGTGTCAGTAGATCTATATTTATATGGTCTTAATTTGACGTAAACTGTTCAGAATGAAGCCTAACTCAATGTTTTTCTCAGTGTAGTACAGAATAACTTATCCTCTAGAGGGATCCTTCATTGAAGTCTATGGTAAAATGCAGTTTATTTCATTTAAGAGTTTAAAAAATATAAGAGGTATAGATGTGAAAAGTAAAATCAGTCACAGGTTTGAAGACTTGAAATCAGACAAAGTTTTAGACAATAAAAGGGCAACTGGAGAGTCACTTAAAGACTTTGGATGTGGGACATGGGTTGTGGAACTATCTTATAACTAACATAGAAGTCACACATTTCTAAAGACAACAGGCAAAACTGACCCAAAAGTTACAATAATGTGGATGTGTTTAGCTTTTAATTATCAATATTTTAGTTGGTAAAATATAGTCCAGTGGAGCAACAGGGAAAAGGTTATGCACTTTTGAGATGAACCAAAGGACCAATCCTGAGTTTGGCTGTTTATGCATTGTTTTGGTGTGGGCCAGCAGACTTGGTTCAGCCATGTAGAAACAATGAGGTCCCATTGCATTCAGCTCCTGTCTCCACTAGTAAATCTGTCCTGTAAGACTGGCTGCAATGGAAGAACTAATTGCTTTTATTGATCCAGAGTTTTGCTTCATGATGTGGACCTGATAAACACATCACCAAGGAGATGGAGGAGAAAGTAAACAGAACTTTAATGTACACTATTATTATTATTATTATTATATGCTGTATTGTTGTTGTGTAGCTTAAAATGAATACGCCACATGCAAGTAGAACAGCATGTCCCCTAAGGCTGATTTCCATTTTAAAGGGGCTGTATCAGATTTAAAATACTATAATAAAGTAAATTGTTTTGCCCCAGTGTAGACATAATGTAAAAGCA